>CM035838.1:490041696-490641696 GCA_020510985.1 Pholidichthys leucotaenia
TTATGTTCATCTGTGAGGATTCAGTGTAGATCTTATGAATTCAAAAAAACATAGTTTGACAGAAGAATTTATCAACACATTGTACAGTATGGGCTTACATCCAACAATTACCGGACCTAGCAGAATCACGTCACACAGTGCCACACTAATAGACAACATATTCACAAACATTATAGAAAATAATATCAGGAGTGGCTTTTATTGAATGATAATAGTGACCACCTGCTGATTTTTGTTGTCTATCAATGTGATTATAGGAAGAAAAAATATACCAAAAATATTAAATATAAAAGAATAAGAACCAAAGAATCAATGTATTTACTGACAAAAGAATTATTAATACCAGATTGGAAGATAGTTTATGATGAAAATGACATAAATAAAGCATATTGTAGAAGAGCTCGGAATAACGAGGCGATGTGACTTATAAACCAAAGTTTATTATCAGCTTTGCTCCTCTAACAAGTCTCATCTAGTGCAGCAGCAGAAGAAGTAAGAGAGCGAACACATTCGGCTCTACGTACTTATACTCACACACAACAAAAGACATGCATACAAAGCTGACATCCCCCATTAACTTAATTCCCCTCCTTTGTCTCCGTACCCCTCCACCTGGCCCTGGGAGGTCAGGGCGACCTATCTGGTCTCCACCGCAGCGCCTCGGATGCTCTTTGATCTTCACTGGCGGTTGAGACCCTTCGTCCTGTTCTGAGGTGTGAAGTCGCTTTACATATGTAATCACCAAACATTCCCACATGCTTCAACATATGTAGGTTATGGAATATATGATTAATATAGACCACAGCCCCCCCCCCCCACAAACAACTAAGAAAAGGACAATAGAAAAATTCACAGTTTAAGATAATTACTATGACATACTAACTGCTACACCTCTTGCCACAGAAGAAACTTTCCAGCAGCCATGCTCCTAAGAGAGTTCAGTGGTAATCATAACAGCATAGTAAAATCACAAGTCAGTCCTAAACTGTTACAGCACAATTAGTGAACAACTGTTGAGTAGTTTGCATCAGTCTCTGTGCCGTCTGGGCTTTAATCTTCTTCCGAAACTGCTGTGGGTCCGCTTGGGCGTCCTGGTGGGACCTTCCTGTAAGGAATCTGCAGCTTGGGGAGGAGAGTGATTATTTGTTCCCTGCAGGGGGGCTGAGTCTTTTCTCTTGGGGGGTCTACCCCGCCGAGGTGCTCTCGCCAACCGTGCAGGCTCGTCTCTCAACAAGAAGGCAGGTTTAAGTCTGTCAATGCTGACTGTTTCTTTTCTGTCCCCAAAATCAAGCACAAAATGTTTATCACCAGGTTCCAGCACTCTGAATGGTCCATCGTATGCTGGGCGGAAGGTTGGTTTTAAAGCTTCATGCCTAACAAAAACGAATTCAACGTCTTTTAAAGCTTGGGGGACAAAAACCTGTGGAAAAGAATGATGTGCCGGCCCGGGGAGAGAGTCCGGTCCGTTGCTGCCTAAAAACCTCGGGGCTGGAAGATGCCCTGAATCAGAATCAGAATCAGAATCAGCTTTATTGCCAAGTATATTTACAAGTAAACACACGAGGAATTTGACTTGACATTGGACGCGCACGTTAGGCGCATCCAATGACGCGTCGCCATACAAGGCGCCTGTCAACAGTGGAGGTAAAGAGGGGAGGGGAGGGGGAGGAAAACACAATAGGAGAGAGAAAAAACATAGTAATCAGAATAAACGCTCGTATATGAGCCAAATTTTGACTACACAGAAAAAAACCCTCATGCACAATTAACAGGCAGACAGGTCACACAAACAAGAGTTGAGAGAGGCAGTGTATATATGAGTCAGTATATGTGTGTCAGTTCGTGTAATGTTGTGTGCATTTGTGTAGTGTAGGTGTGACAGTTGCTAGTGAACAGCAGAGGGCGCCTCCAGGCAGTAGATAGATGTTAAAGTCATGTGACTTATAAACAAGTCCGGAGTCTGTCTCTTCGCTTGCAAATAAAGGCACATGGACTGTCCCTGAGAAGTTCATCCGCTGAAAACAGCAGCTGTCTGTCGATTGCTTGGGTTAAGAGCCGCTCCTATCACTTATCTTGCAGGAGGAATGTAAATACCGGGCACCAAAGAAGGTCAAATCTGCACAGCACTCAGAGAATAGAATTTCTCACCCGAGCAATTCTGTGCTTCAGAATTTCCATGTGCAGGCTTAAACATTAACATACTCTGAAGAGCACTAGCGACTTCAAGATGTATTCCACCATCTGAATCTCCATTCAGTTCGCCATGCCGCCTCGTGCCTCCCCATCTAGTCAAATTGGTGAAGGAGCTCGCTTGGATCCGCGTTTGAACAGCTCCCATCTTCAATTTTGAAACAAACACCAGGAAACCCAGAGCCAAAAATAGAATCCTGTGTCGTAGCCAATAGATGTCTTCTGCATCTCCAGTCGAATCATACACTCATCAGGTTCCAATTCTTGGGCTCCCCCTTGGCCCGATTCTTGTTGAAAAAATAGTGACAATAGCCCATTTAAGCCGCTACCAAATCCATAATTTCCGTTTAGATTAAGATTCAGCAGACAAGAGCGACTAAACACAGACAAAAAACGCAACATTGCAAGCTGGGATCAGAAGGGAAAAGAGAGGATTAGAAAAGGCGTCTGCTCTCTCTCGAAGCCGGAAGTAGAATGGCTCTGGGTTCTCTGGTAAAAATTCACCTGGGAGCCTGAGAGGTTGTGCAAAAACTAATTCTGCTGGGGAGGCGTCTAGATCCTCTTTAGGTGCAGCACGCAACCCCAATAAAACCCAGGGAAGTTTATTTACCCAATTTGTATCCGTTAGTGAGGCTCTGAGGGCGGCCTTTAAAGATCTGTGAAAACGCTCGCATAACCCATTAGCCTGAGGGTGATATGCGGTGGTGCGGTGAATTGTCGCTCCTAAGCTGCTGGCCATGGCTGACCAAAGCTCCGAGACAAATTGAGGCCCCCTATCGGACGTGATGTCCGAAGGGACGCCGAAACGTGCCACCCAGTTTGTCAAAAAAACGCGAGCGACTTCCTCCTCTGTGGTTGACGCCAGAGGGACCGCCTCCGGCCAGCGCGTAGTACAGTCTATCATTGTTAACAGATGTGTGAAACCTTGGGAGGAAGGTAGTGGTCCCACGAGGTCGACATGAACGTGGTCGAACCTTCTAGCAGGGATTCGAAAAGGCTCTAGAGGGGCTTTTGTGTGTTTGTGTATTTTGGCGCGCTGACAAGAAATGTAAGTCTTTGCCCATTCTTTTACGTTTTTGCGCAGGCCAGGCCACACAAACTTTTCAGTGACCATTTTAACTGAAGCGCGCACACCTGGGTGCGCGAGAGAGTGAATTGAGTCGAAAATACGGCGGCGCCATGCAGCTGGAACTACCGGGCGAGGTCGGCCGGTTGAGATGTCGCATATTAGGGGGGGCACACCGTCGCGTAAACCCCTTTCCTCCAGCCTTAACCCTGTTGGTCCAGACAGGAGTGCGCGCACGTCCGCGTCAATACTTTGCTCCTCCGCCATGGCTGCATAATCTATCCCTACGTGGATTGGGGCTGCGTATGTGTCCGCGTTGGCGAAGAGTTCTGCGGCTGAGGTAGTATAATCTGTCTCCTCACGCTCTGGCGATGTCACAGCGCGAGAGAGGCAGTCTGTTACCACGTTAAATTTGCCTGCCACATGTTGAATGTCTGTGGTGAACTCTGAAATCGCAGCTAGCTGTCTTTGTTGCCTGCCTGACCACGGTTCAGAAATTTTAGCCATCGCAAAGGTGAGTGGTTTGTGGTCTACAAAAGCCGTGAAACGCCGCCCCTCCAACCAGAACTGGAAGTAGCGGATGGATAAATGAAGCGCTAGCAGCTCCCTGTCAAAGGTGCTGTATTTACGCTCAGTTTGGTTCAGCGATTTGCTGAAAAATGCCAAAGGTTGCCAGATTCCGCCGACGTGTTGTTCTACAACCGCCCCTATGGCCAGGTCTGAAGCGTCTGTGGTTAGCGCAATGCGGGCCGAGGGATCAGGGTGAACCAACAATGTGGCATTAGCTAGGGCACTTTTTACTTCCGCAAAGGCGCATTCGCACTCCGGGGTCCATTCGACCGCATTGGAAGGTTTTTGTTTTCTGAGCGCGTCATATAGGGGCTGCATGAGCTGAGCTGCGCGGGGGAGGAAACGGTTGTAAAAATTAACCATTCCCAAAAATTCTTGCAGCGATTTGACCGTTTGTGGCCGTGGGAAACTTTTTATCGCGTGAACTTTGTCTGGCAGTGGGACTGCCCCCTTCGGTGAAACTCTGTGTCCCGAAAAATCAATTTGTGACACGCCGAATTTGCATTTGGCTGGATTGATTATTAACCCGTGCTCTTCTAGTCTCTGAAAAACCATAGTGAGATGCTGTTCGTGTTCTTCCTCAGACGAGCTGGCTACCAGCATATCGTCGAGGTAGACGAACACGAAAGGGAGGTCGCGTAATACTGCGTCCATCATCCGCTGAAAGGTTTGAGCAGCGCCTTTGAGGCCGAAAGGCATCCGCAAAAATTCAAAAAGACCGAAGGGGGTTATTACAGCTGTTTTAGGAATGTCTTCCGCTCTAACGGGGACTTGATGATAGCCGCGGACCAGGTCTATTTTTGAAAAAATGCGCGCACCCGCCAGATGTAGTGAAAACTCTTGGATGTGAGGAATTGGGTAGCGGTCATGCACTGTCGCATTGTTTAATCTGCGGTAATCGCCGCACGGTCTCCAAGAACCGTCGGGTTTAGGGACCATGTGAAGCGGTGACGCCCAGGGGCTTTTTGAGCGCCTGATAATGCCTAGTTTTTCAAGGGTGGTAAACTCGTCCCGAGCTATGGCGAGCTTGGTCGCGTCTAAGCGCCGAGCTTTGGCGAATACGGGTGGGCCCGTTGTGGGAATAAAGTGTTCGACCCTGTGCTTAGCCACTGTAGCTGAGAATTTGGGAATTGTGAGTGCTGGAAATTGGGTGAGGAGTTGATCAAACTTACCTCCTGCTGTAGTGACGCTGGCCTGCACGGGTGGTGGAGAAACTCGAGCTGAGCAGGGAATAGAAGCAAAGGACAATGCATTAACCAAGCATCTGTTCGCTAGATCGACCAATAACCCATGTGCACACAAAAAGTCTGCGCCCAACAAGTTAAAACTCACCGCCGCCACAACAAATGTCCATCTGTAGTTGCGGCCATGGATGCGGAGGGGCAGGTTCCTTTCGCCAAAAGTGTCGATGATGGAGCCGTTGGCTGCCACCGCTCCATTACCCCGGGGGCCCATGGCCCGGTCTGCTTGGGAGGGCATTATAAAACTCAGTTGAGCTCCCATGTCAATGAGGAACTGCTTGCCGGTGTGTCTGTCCATCACATATAGAAGCTTGCTTTTTTCGCCAAGAACTGCCGCTGTTAACGGTTCTCGGCTTTGGCGTTTTCCCGAAATCGTGAATCTGCAGGGGGGAAGGCATTTGTAAGCCTTCTCGGCGAAGAGGTGGTGGTAATAACAGACGTTGCTCCGTCTGTTACGTCTTGGCCGTGTCGCTGCCATGGCGGGCGGATTCTGCTCAGTGGTTTGAGGCTCCCCGTGGCTCCAGACATCGGCGTTGAGGCCTGCGGATGCTGCTGTGGGTGTCTGTTCCCTGCAGGCGTTGACGAGTCGCTGCGCTTCGCGAGCCAGCGTGCGGAAGTCTTGCTGGGTGCTGCATCGCATGTTGGCAAGCGTCCCTCTCATGTGTGGCGGCAGTGTACTGAGGAATATAAATTGGAAGAGGAAGTTGTCATTGTCCTCTTCTTTGAGTTGCAGCAAGTCCTCCATGAGGGCCTTGGGTCTGCATCCTCTGTGGCCGTAGACCGCCAGGATCCTCTTGGCTCTCTCCTCGGCAGAGGGGACGAAATTCGCCACGATGGTCGCTTTTAGTTCTCTGTATTTGTCCTGGGCTGGCGGCCGCTGGATTATGCTCCGCGCACATCTCGAAGTGGCGGCGTCGAGTTTGGCGATGATGTGATAGAACTTTGTATCGTCAGCCGTGATGTCCGCAAGTGCAAACTGGGCTTCAGCTTGCTGAAAACACGAGGCGGGGTCTTCCTGCCAGAAGTCCGGCAGCTTGACGGTGACGGCGTTTGTGTGGACCATCACTGATGTGTCCGCAGGGTGAGAGTGTCTTCCTTCGGCTCTCTCCGCGTCGCTGGTGCTCGGTTGAGCCCTCTCTATCACTTCTGCCGTGGGGGAACGTCGTCCATCTGTTCCCCTGTCTGCATGGGCGCCGGCGTCTGCCTGGGTTGCCACAGATGAGTCGATCGCTGGGTAACGCCTCTGGTCCATCCTCGCGTCAGGGTCACCAGTGTAGAATGAATGAATGAATGAATGAATGAATTTATTTCGGATAGTACGTTACAGGTTAAAAGAAACTGTATAATATAACAACAAGGTCAAATTAGACAAAGACTCCTTCTACTATACAATTCCACGTGAGTTATCCGAAAAGTGTAGAAGAGCTCGGAATGACGAGGCGACGTGACTTATAAACCAAAGTTTATTATCAGCTTTGCTCCTCTAACAAGTCTCATCTAGTGCAACAGCAGAAGAAGTAAGAGAGCGAACACATTCGGCTCTGTATACTTATACTCACACAAAACAAAAGACATGCATACAAAGCTGACATCCCCCATTAACTTAATTATCCTCCTTTGTCTCCGTACCCCTCCACCTGGCCCTGGGAGGTCAGGGCGACCTATCTGGTCTCCACCGCAGTGCCTCGGATGCTCTTTGATCTTCACTGGCGGTTGAGACCCTTTGTCCTGTTCTGAGGTGTGAAGTCGCTTTACATATGTAATCACCAAACATTCTCACATGCTTATACATATGTAGGTTATGGGATATATGATTAATATAGACCACACATATGATCATTTTTTACAAATATTTCAATCATTGTACAATAAAAACTGTCCTATAAAACAATACAGTGACAGACAACAAAAAAAAAATATTCCTTGGGTCACCAAGGGGTTAATAAATGCATGTAAAAAGAAGAATACATTATATAAACAATTCATTAAGTGCAGAACGGTGGAAGCTGAGATCAAATATAAAAGATATAAAAATAAGCTTACTAATATAATGAGGACCTGTAAGAAAGAATATTACAACAGAATATTAGAGAATAAAAATAACTTAAGAGGAATATGGCAAGTACTTAATGGGATTATTAGTGATCGACCTAAGAATGCTAATTATCCAGAATATTTTATTGAAAATGGCAATTTGATAAATAATATGGAGGATGTGGTCAGTGGTTTCAACAAATTTTTTGTAAACGTTGGTCCTGAATTAGCAAAATCAATAGTGACACCAGAAACAAACTACAGTGGTTCTGTGAATGAAATAGAAGATAGAAATCCAAACACAATCTTTTTGGGTGCAGTTACTGAAAAGGAAATTATCGAGACTGTGAGTAAATTTAAGAACAAAAAATCAATGGACTGGAATGAAACTGACATGACAATAGTGAAAAAAGTAATTGAAGGAATTGTTAAGCCACTCACCCACATCTGTAACCTGTCATTTCAAACTGGTACATTTCCAGACAAAATGAAAATAGCAAAAGTAATACCTCTATACAAAACAGGAGACAGTCATTGTTCCACAAATTACAGGCCAGTCTCTTTACTCTCACAATTCTCCAAAATACTTGAAAAAATCTTCACTAAGAGACTGGATGATTTCATTGAAAAACACAACCTCCTTACAGACAGCCAGTATGGTTTTAGAGCAGATAAATCTACATCTAGGAACATACCGGTCGCTATGGAGGGTGAGAATATGTATGGGCACATAATCATACCATGTAGGATAACTAAGTAGACGGTTATGCTGTTTCATTCCATCTAGCAACAATGCTCTGCACTGTGTGTGTTTATATATTTACATATTTATTCCATCTAGCTACAATGCTCAGCACTGGGTGTGTTTATATATTTATATATCTACATATTATTCCATCTAGCTACATTGCTCCGCACTGTGTGTGTTTATATACTTGCATATTTATTCCACCTAGCTGCAATGCTCTGCACCGTGTGTTCATATATTCATATATTTATTCCATCCAGCTACAATGCTCTGCACTGTGTGTCTGTGTGTGTGTGTATATATATATATTTTATAGTAATACGTACATATGTATATTAGCTGCTCTTGCTTGCTTGTTTTTTTCTTGCCTTCTGATTGTTGCTCTGAGTGTTGCTATCCCTGTGCTGTTGCAATCCTGGAATTTCCCCGTTGTGGGACTAATAAAGGCTTATCTTATCTTATCTTATCTTATCTTATCTTATCTTATCTTTGGCACTGATCGAACTTATTGAAGAAATTACTAGTTGTATAGATAAAAAAAAGTTTGCTGTAGGAGTATTTATAGATTTAAAGAAAGCTTTTGACACCATTGACCACAGAATACTACTAACGAAACTGGAAAGGTATGGGATAAGAGGGGTCGGACTGAGTTGGGTGGAAAGTTATTTAAGTAACAGACAACAATTTGTACAAATTGGTGAGCACAAATCACCCTTCATGGACATCACTTGTGGTGTGCCCCAGGGGTCAGTTTTGGGACCCAAACTCTTTATCTTGTATATAAATGACATATGCCAAGTATCAAAAATTCTGAAATTTATTTTGTTTGCGGATGACACAAATATCCTTTGCACTGGTGAGAATTTGCAGCAGGTTTTAGAGGTGGTCACAACTGAAATGAAAAAGTTAACGCAGTGGTTTAACAAAAATTAATTATCTCTAAATCTAAAAAAAACAAAGATTATGTTGTTTGGAAATTATAAAATAAATCATGAAATAATGGTAACGATAGATGATACCAGAATAGAAACAGTACAGGAAAATAAGTTTCTGGGGGTGATGCTAGACAATAAAATCTGCTGGAAACCTCACATCAGTCACATCCGGGCCAAGTTAGCAAAATGTATAGGCATACTGGGGAAGACAAGACACATCTTGGACTATAAATCATTGGTCTTATTGTACAATTCACTGTTTCTACCTTATCTTAACTACTGTGTAGAAGTCTGGGGAAACACCTACAAGACCAACCTACAGTCAATATGCGCATTACAAAAAAGAGCTATAAGGATAATAAACAATGTAGGATATAGAGACCATACCGATTTGTTGTTTTTAAAGTCACATGTCATAAAGTTCATCGATTTAGTTAAATTTAAGACAGCACAAGTAATGTACAGGGCAATTAATAATCAACTCCCAACTAATATACAAAAAATATTTTAAAAAAAGAGACAATGATCATAATTTGAGAGGAGACTTAAATTTTACAAAACCCAAGATACGAACAACCAAGAAAAGTCTGTGCATATCTGTCTGTGGGGTGGATTTGTGGAACAGTCTGGAGCCGGAACTGAAACTATGTACAAACAGAAATCAATTCAAAAAGAGGTATAAACATTATTTGCTGAAAGGATATATGTTAGAAGGGTAGTATTTATATGTACGATTCACTATGCTCCCTCTGGGACATTATGGGACACTATGGAATGGTGGGTGGGACAGCACTGTGTATATCTGTGTTGTTTGAGGCTGGTTTTGATGTATGGACATCAATGTATGCTAGGATGGATGGGTGTTAATGTTGATTTGTAAAAAATACAGTAAATTGTTTACTTGGGGTCTTAAAGGTGGTAATTAGTATATAATTCACATGGGTGTATCTATGGAAAAGAGGAGATGGAATTAATAAGTGTTCACTTCTTCCTTCTCCCTTTTGAACACTGTATACTGTTACTTTATTGCATTTGTCATTTGTTTTGTTTTTGTTATACTTTTTTGTTCAAAATAAAGTATCTATCTATCTATCTATCTAATATGGGTGGGCAATATAAGCTGCGGCTTCAGCCATCACCCATTTCAGATAACTTATGTTGAACTGTATAATCAGAGGAGTTATTGTCTAATTTGACCTTGTTGGATTTTCTTCCCCCTTTGTTATATTATTCTGTTTCTTTTTTAATCTCTACTTTTAATCTATCCGAAATAAAGATTCATTCATAAAAAAAAAGAAAAAAGTGTAAGGATGAAGGAGCTCAGAGAGGTAAGGCGGGGCAAGGGCAGTTAATGATTTCAAAACCAAAAATTTTTTTAAATGAACTCTAAAGTGCACAGGCAGCCAGTGGAGGGTGTTACGGATGGCTCTCACGAGCCATCAATGAGACGCTGCAGGCAGCTGTGAGTTCGTACGTTTATTAAATAAAGGCACAATGACAAAATAACAAGCCTCGTGGGGCAAAACACAAATAAAGACAAGGCACTTAAGTTCAGCCGCTCGCCTACTTACTCACTCCCGCTCCAGAGACCACATCACTCCTCCGTCAGCTCCACTGGCTCCCCATTCAACAGCGCATCAACTTCAAGATCCTCCTCATCACCTATAAAGCTCTCCATAACCTCGCCCCCTCATACCTAATGGACCTTCTGTCTCGTCATTCTCCCACTCGTCTCCTCCGCTCTGCTGACGCTCACCTTCTTACCCCCATCACCAAGACAAAATTCTGCACCCTGGGTGATAGATCATTCGCCATCGCCGCACCAACCCTCTGGAATTCCTTGCCCCTTCACATCCGGTCTGCCAACACACTTGCTTCTTTTAAAAGTCAACTCAAAACCCATCTTTTCAAATCTACCTATAAAAACTGACTGCCTCTTCTACCTATGTGTACCTGCCTTGTCTGTTTACCCGTTCTCTGTATGTTTGTCCCTATGCTGCTTTGTAAAGCGTCTTTGAGTATTTAGAAAAGCACTATATAAGACTGATGTATTATTATTATTATTATTATTATTATTATTATTACTTACATATAGTCAGCGAGAGCAGAACCTGAAAACTGGGAAGAACTGACTTCTGGGTTAGGGAAGCCAGACTGGAAAGCAGGCGAGGTCGCAGCCCCGAGCAAACAGAGCTGCTCCCTTAAATAGTGCTGAATAGATTAATCAGCTGATGAAGGATCATCAGCTGATTGGAATCAGGCCGTTCAGTGGGGCTCCATTGACAGCTGGAAACCCCGCCGAGACACTGTCAAAATACAAGTCTAGAAGTGCGCCAGAGGAGAGAACGGAGAACTACCGCACAGCCCGAGTGCCGACAGTCAGCACACGGACCATGACAGTTGCCCCCGTTCCCGACGCGGATTCTAGACGTGGTGTAACATCAGGCTCCCCCCAACTGGGAGGCCAACAAGACCACCCCAGGGAGGGAGGAGGGGGAAAAAGGCCGAGGAGGGTTAGACCCTGGTGACAAGGGTGAAGACAGAAAATACAACAAGGAGACACTTCAGAGCATGAGAAGACAGAAAAAAATACTCCATAATGCACAGGTGGACAATAGACAGAATAATAAGTGCAAATAAGGGAAAACTAAGCCTATAGGCCACAAACAGAAAACCCGGGTCTAAAGACCAAGATACACAGTTCCATAGAAAACACATATCATCCCCCAACAGAAGAAGGGCAGGAAAGGAAAAAAAAAACACTAAATAGCGTTGAAACCCTGCAGTTTAAATCAATTCAAATACACTGTTACGGGCAATGAAAGGACATCTCCCAGCCTACGGAAAGAACAATCACAACAGAGGGGAAAAAAAAACCCACACGCTCGGGAGCGGTGAAATACACAGTTCATTAACAAAAACATCAGCATATCCCAAAAGGTTACAACAGAGAAAAGACAAAAAACCAGGGATGACGGCAGGCTGAGCACCACGGCATGAAAGCCAATAGTTCGGGGGCATCTAGCGTCCAAATCACTGGCAGGGGGGAAAAGGAACAGCTCGGGCGGCCTACCCCAGTCCCAGGCCAGGAAACACAGTACTTCTGGCGGCCGGGCCAGATCGCCGAACAGAAGGGAAAGTTTGCCGGGTGGCCAACCCAGAACGCCAAACAGGTGAGGCAGTCCTCCAGGCGGCCGACCCGCATCACTCAGCCACCAGGACCACAGGGGAGAAAACGAAGACAGCCTCCCTGGAGAGGGGGGAAACGAGGGAGAGCCGAGCCGAACATGGAGAACCCCAACGGCACCCAGTCGAGATGAATAGGGGGAAGGATGATGGGCCAGTCCAGCATCAGGCGGCAGAGGATCTGCAGCTCCCTCACCGACCTTGAACCAAACCGACACTGCGCCCCTGCTGGACCCCGATCGGGTCAGTGCTGCACCCATGATGGACCCCGATTGGGCCGGAGCAGCACCCGCGATGGACTCCGATTGGGTCGCAACTGCACCCACGTCGGACCCCAATTGGGTCTCAGCTGCACCCACGTCAGACCCCGATTGGGTCAATGCCGCACCCGCGATGGACCCTGACTGGGTCGGCACAGCACCAGGGACGACGTCCAAACCCGAACCCGGAACCTTCAGCACAGCAACCAGGATTGACTCCACACTGGTGACCCTGGGAGAAGGCTCAGGAGAAGAAGAAGAACCGGGATCAGGGTCACTGATAGCGTCAGAGCCCAGTGAGACGAGCCCGGATGCAGCGGACGGCTGCACCTGGCTCGTCTCCCAGAGAGACAGGCAAAAATGCTCCAGAACAGATAGAAGGAAGACAAACTAGAGCACTTGCCTGCACTCGAGTTCTGTCTCCGTCCAGGACTTCGACGATCCAGGTTCAAAAGGCAGAAGGACGTCCTCTGGCTCCCACTCGACTACAGTGGGCCCCGCAGCCGGCATGATGGTTTCCACAGCCTGAGGACCCTCCAATGCTGATGACCACGCCGACGACCCACACGGCGTGACAGAAGGAGATCCTCGACCTGCTGAGTCTGACCGCTCTTCCGTGGAGACCCAGGGTGCAGGCTCCAAACTGCAGTCCGCTCTCTTCCTCTGCCCATGACGTGGCTGCGGGGCTGGAACCAGGCTATCCAGGGCCGCAGGCTCCCTCCTCGTTCGGCGGCGTAGGCCTGGCGTCACAGAACGCTCATGGGAAGGAGACACAAAGGTAGCAGGTCCATTATTAATTACCACAGCAGGTGGAGGGAGCTCAGGGGACTGTGAAACCCAAACTCCACCCCCAGGAATCAAGCAAGGCAATTCATCCAATGTGGGAACAGAATGAAAAGTTACTTGCCTGATCCGTAGAGGCCTGATAGAACCCGCTGCAGTGGACTTCGTTCCTCCCTTTTCCCGCTGGATAGTGATGGAGTGCCCCCTGGAAGGACGAGCAGGAGCCGCTCGCGATGGACCGACGACGGGCTTCGCCGAAACAGGACTCATCGCACTCACAGCAACCGTGGAAGATGTTGAGGAGGAGGGGATGACAGCCGAGGTGATCCGAGCATGAGGAGCTGACGGAACAGCAGGGAAAGATGACCCGGGGGGAGAGGCTGCGGGAATTCCCTCCTGACGAGACGCCGAAGAGGCAGCTGACTGGGAGGTAGAGTTCTTTCGACGACCCAGAACAGGATCCGGATGGGGTTCTCGCTGAGGCTCGCTGTTGGCCATGTGACGATGGTTACCGGCAGAGGGCAAGGTGAAGGAGAGGTTCGGGAAATGCCGCTCCTGCGCGGAAACAGAAGCAAGCAGGTTGGCGTACTCTGAATAATCACTTAACGCCGGATTCCTCTCCACCAGCCTGACTGCCGCCGTCACATGTTTGATGATCTGCATGGGGTGAACGGTGGAGCAAGCTGCAGCCACTCAGTCCCGGATGGAAACAGTTGACTGTTGTAACTTCTCCGGGGGAATCCCGACTGACGTCTCACTCCCTTCGGGGATCACCCCTGGGCGGTGTGAACTCCTGGCCTGGAACGGGGACAGGAACGGGATCCCGAAGCAAGGAGCGAGGATGCCTCCTCTTCGGCTTCCTGCCGGAGTTTCCCTCCAGCCCATGGAGTCTCTCCCGTTGAGCAGCGATGTCCGCCCTCCTTGCTGTGATCTCAGGATGGTCAGCGTAGCGGGGATGGTGGTTGATAGTTGCCTCAGCGAGGTCCAGGTACCAGCGCAAGCCACTGGGGAAGTGATGGCTACAAGCGTTGGAGAGGATTCCGTCGATCTCTATGAGAGCCATGATTAGCTCGTAGCCCAGGGTCGTAGCGTAGCCCTTGAGCAGCAACGCCATCTCCCAGCACACTGGTAAGCTGAACAGGGGAACTTCAAGTCCAATTTAACAAACTTACGGCCACCGGTGTCTCTTTGGGCTGCGACCTACTCTTATGGATGGCTCTCAGGAGCCATCAATGAGACACTGCAGGCAGCCGTGAATTCGTATGTTTATTAAATAAAGGCACAATGACAAAATAGCAAGCCTCGTGGAGCAAAACACAAATAAGGACAAGGCACTTACATATAGTCAGCGAGGGTGGAACCTGAAAGCTGGGAAGAACTGACTTCTGGGTTAGGGAAGCCAGACTGGAAAGCAGGCGAGGTTGCAGCCCCGAGCAAACAGAGCTGCTCCCTTAAATAGTGCTGAATAGATTAATCAGCTGATGAAGGATCATCAGCTGATTGGAATCAGGCCTTTCAGCAGGGCTCCATCGACAGCCGGAAACCCCGCCGAGACGCTGTCATAATAAAAATCTACAAGTGCACCAGAGGAGAGAACGGAGAACTACTGCACAGCCAAAGTGCCGACAGAGTCAGCGCATGGACCATGACAGAGGGAAGCTAAAATGGGTGTAATGTGGTCCTTCTTCCAATTAAAAGACGTGCAGCAGCATTTTGAACCAACTGGAGGCGTGAGAGGGAAGACTGGCTGACTCCCAAATAAAGTGCATTACAGTAATCCAGCCAAGATGTGATGAAGGCATAGATTACTGTTTCAAAGTGCTGCCTTTAAAGAATGGGTTTAACCTTTGCCAGCTGCCTCAAATGAAAAAAGCTGGATCTGACTACTGCACCTATTTGACAGTTTAATCTAACATCACTGTCCATCTTAAAACCCAGATTAGTAACAGTTATCTTAACAAACCGTGCCAAGGGGCCCAAGTCAACAGGGGGAGACTCACAGGAGCCACTAGGTCATTTCAGTTTTCTTTTCATTAAAATTTAAAAAGTTTAAAGGCATCCAAGCTTTAACGTCATCAAGGCATGGAAGGAGTGGTTTAATTGAGAATGTCTCCTTCTGTTTAACGGTACATAAATCTGACTGTCATCAGTGTAACAGTGGAAGGAGATACCATGGTTTTTAAGGATTGAAAAATGGAAACCTACATGGTCTTGTGTGAAAAAGTGACCCCCCCCCCCCATTAAACAATTAACTGTGGTTTATCGCATCTTTGGAAAGCTGAGATCAGTTTCTCGATCCACACCCAGGCCTGATAACTGCCACACCTGATCTCAATCAAGAAACCACTTAAATAGGACCTGTCTGACAAAGTGAAGTAGACCAAAAGATCCTCAAAAGCTAGACATCATGCTGCAATCCAAAGAAATTCAGGAACAAATGAGAAACAAAGTAATTGAGATCGATCAGTTTGGAAAAGGTTATAAAGCCATTTCTAAAGTTTTGGGACTCCAGCGAACCACAGTGAGAGCCATTATCCACAAATGGTAAAAACATGGAACAGCGGTGAACCTTCCCAGGAGTGGCCGGCTGACAAAAATTACCCTAAGAGCGCAGCGACAACTAATCCAGGAGGTCACAAAAGACCCCACAACAACATCCAAAGAACTGCAGGCCTCACTTGCCTCAATTAAGGTCAATGTTCCTAACTTCACCATAGGAAAGAGGCTGGAAAAAATTGGCCTGCATGGCAGAGTTCCAAGACAAAAACCACTGCTGGGCAAAAAGAACATAAAGGCTCATTTCAGTTTTCCAGAAAACATCTTGATGATCCCCAAGACTTTTGGGAAAATACTCTGTGGACTGACGAGACAAAAGTTGAACTTTTTGGAAGGTGTGTGTCCCATTACATCTGGTGTAAAAGTAACAGCATTTCAGAAAAGGAACATCATACCACCAGTAAAATATGGTGGTGGTAGTGTGATGGTCTGGGGCTGTTTTGCTGCTTCAGGACCTGGAAGACTTGCTGTGGTAAATGGAACCATGAATTCTGCTGTCTACCAAAATATCCTGAAGGAGAATGTCCGGCCATCTGTTTGTGACCTCAAGCTGAAGTACACTTGGGTTCTGCAGCAGGACAATGATCCAAAACACACCAGCAAGTCCACCTCTGAATGGTTTAAGAAAAACAAAATGAAGACTTTGCAGTGGCCTAGTCAAAGTCCTGACCTGAATCCCATTGAGATGCTGTGGCATGACCTTAAAAAGGCAGTTCATGCTCAAAAACCCTCCATCCATCCATCTTCTTCCGCTTAATCCTTTTCGGATTGTGGGGGGGCTGGAGCCTATCCCAGCATCTTTTTGGGTGACAGGCAGGGTCCACCCTGGACAGATCACCAGTCCGTCGCAGGGCCAACACATAGAGACAGACAACCATTCACTCTCACAGTCACACCTAAGGACAATTTAGAATCCCCAGTTTGATGCCAATTAACCTAACTTGCATGTTTTTGGCCTGTGGGAGGAAAACTAGTGAAAAGCGCTTTGAGTGGTCTTTGTGACTAGAAAAGCGCTATATATATAAGCGCTTATATATATATATATATATATATATATATATATATATATATATATATATATATATATATATACAGTATATATATATATATATATATATATATATATATATACAGTATATATAATTTATTTATATATACTGTATATATATATATATATATATATATATATATATACAGTATATATATATATATATACTGTATATATATATATATATATATATATATACAGTATATATATTCAATTCAATTCAATTCAACTTTATTTATATAGCGCCATTTCACAACAACAGTCATCTCATAGCACTATCAACTGTAGGGAGGACCCCCACAGTTGCAGAAAGACCCCAGCAATCAGGCGATCCCCTGTGAGCAAGCACTTGGCGACGGTGGAGAGGAAAAACTCCCTTTTAACAGGAAGAAACCTCCAGCAGAACCAGGCTCAGGGAGGGGCAGTCATCTGCTGCGACTGGCTGGGGGGTGAGGGGACAGAGAAGAAGAAAAGAACAGACATGTAGAGAGCAAACAGCACGATGGGGACTCAATCTATGGGAGAGAACAAACAAATGTTAATGACCAGCAAAAAAAAAAATATTTCATAGAGTGAGGAAAGGAGTGAGGCCCAGTGCATTACTGGAGGTCCCCCGGCTGACTAAACCTATTAGCAGCATAACTAAGGGAGGGTTCAGAAACACATGATCCCTCCCTAATTGTAGGCTATATCAAAAAGGTAGGTTTTAGCCCTATTCTTAAAAACAGAGATCGAGTCTGACTCCCGAATCCAGATTGGCAGCTGATTCCACAGGAGAGGAGCTTGATAACTGAAGGCTCTGCCTCCCATTGTACTTTTGGAGATTCTAGGTATTACAAGTAAACCTGCATTTTGGGAGCGTAGTGCTCTGTTAGGATGATACGGTAGTATCAGATCTTTTAAATAAAAAGGAGCCTGATTGTTTAGAGCTTTGTAAGTAAGAAGAAGGATTTTAAACTTAATTCTAAACTCTATGGGAAGCCAATGAAGGGAGGCCAGAACCGGAGAGATATGATCTCTCTTTCTAGTACCTGTTAAAACTCTTGCTGCAGCATTTTGGATCAGCTGAAGACTTTTTAAAGATGTTTTAGGACAGCCTGATAATAAAGAATTACAATAATCTAATCTCGAGCTAACAAAAGCGTGGATCAGCTTCTCAGCATCACTCTGAGACAAGATGCTCCTAATCTTGGCAATATTACGCAAATGATAGAAGGCAGTCTTAGAAACAAATTTAATATGTGAATTGAAGGACAAATCCTGATCAAAAATAACTCCAAGGTTCCTCACAGAGCTATTAAGAGAAAGAGTAACTGCATCCAAACTGAAAGTTTGATTTGGAAAGGAATTTCTAAGGTTTTTTGGACCAACAAGAATGACTTCAGTCTTATCTGAATTTAATAGCAGGAAATTACAAGTCATCCAAACTTTGATTTCCTTAAGACAGGCTTCTAACTTGGCTAATTGATTAGTATCATCTGGCTTCATTGACAGGTATAATTGTGTGTCATCTGCATAACAGTGAAAATGTATACAGTGCTTTCTAATAATGTTGCCTAACGGAAGCATATATAAACTAAAAAGAGTAGGGCCCAGCACAGATCCCTGTGGAACTCCATGACTAAGCTTTGAGCTGAGAGAAAACTCATCATTTACATGAACAAACTGGAACCTATCAGATAAATAAGATCTAAACCACTGCAACGAAGTTCCATTAAGTCCAACATAGTGTTCTAATCTATCAAGTAGAATATTATGATCAATAGTATCAAAAGCTGCACTAAGATCTAAAAGGACAAGTACAGAAACTAGTCCATTATCAGATGCAATGAGGAGGTCGTTAGTGACCTTCGCTAAGGCTGTTTCAGTGCTATGATGGATTCTAAACCCAGATTGAAACTCCTCAAATAAACCATTTCCCTGCAGGTGGTCAAATAATTGCGTAGCAACAACTCTTTCTAAGATTTTTGAAATGAAAGGGAGATTAGAGATTGGTCTATAGTTAGCTAAAGCTCCTGGATCTAGCGTTGGCTTTTTGAGTAAGGGTTTAATTACAGCCGTTTTAAAAGCCTGCGGTACATGGCCTAAAGTTAATGAAGAATTGATTATATGAAGAATAAAGCTACCAATAAGTGGGAAGACTTCTTTAAATAACCTGGTAGGAATAGGGTCTAAAAGACAAGTTGAAGGTTTGGATGAGGAAACTATTTTGTCTAACTCACAAAGGTTGATTGGAGTAAACTCATCAAGACAGACATCAATAGAAGGAGTTGTAGTAGTTACAGTATTTAAGTTAACTGTGGGAAGAATCTGATTGATTTTATCTCTGATGGATGAAATTTTATTCTTGAAAAAGTTCATAAAGTCCTGACTAGTAAGCTCTAAGGGGATGCTAGGATTGACAGAGTCCTGACTCTTTGTCAACCTGGCTACAGTACTGAAAAGAAACCTGGGATTATTCTTGTTCTCTTCTATTAATGCAGAGTAATAACTCGTTCTAGCTTTTCTAAGAGATTTTTTATAAATTAAAAGATGATTTCTCCAAGCTAAATAGATTTCATCTAAATTAGTAGAGCGCCATTTTCTTTCTAATTGACGAGTCTTCTGTTTTAAGCTACGAGTTTCTGTGTTGAACCAAGGAGTTAAAAATCTCTGATTAGACTTTTTCTTTTTTAAGGGGGCCACCAAGTCTAGAGTCTGATGCAGAGAAGCTGAAACACTATCCATCATGTTATCAATTACAGAAGGAGCAAGCTGTCTATAGCTTATTTCCGTTGTGTTGACACATGGCATAGAGGAAACAATCTGCATAAATTTGGAAACAGCATCATCTGAGAGGCATCTACTGTAATAACATTTTTCTTTAGGAGCCAAATAGTCAGAAATAGTAAAATCAAAGGTTAACAGACAATGGTCTGACAGTACAGGGTTATGAGGAGACACTACAAGATTTTCTATTTCTATGCCATATGTCAGAACAAGGTCCAATGTATGGTGGAGGTAATGAGTAGAATTTCCTACTTTCTGAGAAAACCCAATCGAGTCTAATATTGAATTAAAAGCCACATTAAGGCAGTCACTATCTACATCCACATGTATATTAAAGTCCCCTACTATAATTATTCTATCAGATTTCAGCACTAAATCAGCTAAGAAATCAGCAAATTCGGATAAAAATTCTGAATAGGTTGATGGGGGACGATAAACTATGGCAAATAAAATTGGGTTTAACCTGAAATTGCTAAAGTGCCCAACACTGAGGACCAGGCCCTCAAAGGAATTATAACATGTTTTTTGCTTTACATTAACTAGTAATTTGGAATGGTAAATTGTTGCTACTCCTCCTCCACGACCAGAACTTCTGGGATTTTGACAGTTTAAATAACCAGAGGGAGTTGATTCATTTAAACCAACATAATCCTCTTGCCCTAACCAAGTCTCTGTAAGGGAAATTAAATCAATCTGATGATCAATTAACAGATCATGGACTAACAGAGACTTGGGAGTTAGAGACCTAATATTTAATAAACCACATTTAATTTTTAAATTATGAGGAGGAACAGAGGCCAACTCATTCAATTTAGAGGCTTTATGTTTAATTTGAGTTTTACCAATATTTTGCTTTATCACTTTGGGATGCTTATACATTATATTTTTATTTACTTTGGAGGGAGCAGACAACAATTCTCTGATGGGGAAGTCAGGGGCTAAGCTGAGGGGTGGCGGATGAAGAGGAGCTGCAGAGAGGCGTGTAAGACTGAGACTCTGCTTCCTGGTCCCAACTCTGAGTAGTCACGGTTTTGGAAATTTGGATAAAAAAGATGCCAGATTGTTAGATAAATGAGAAGCACCATCCAAAGTGGGATGAATGCTGTCTCGTCTCATAAGACCAGGTTTTCCCCAAAAAGAGCTCCAATTGTCAATGTAGCCCACGTCATTTTTAGGACACCACACAGACAGCCAGCGGTTCAAGGATGACGAGCGGCTGAACATGTCATCACTGGTCAGATTGGGGAGGGGTCCAGAGAATACTACAGTGGCTGACATCGTTTTTGCAAAGTCACACACCGATTCTATATTAAGTTTCGTGACTTCCGACTGCCGGAGACGGATGTCATTAATGCCGGCGTGAATAACAATTGTGGAATATTTACAGTTACTTTTAGCCAGCATTTTCAAATTTGACTCAATGTCGCCTGCTCTGGCCCCAGGAATGCATGTGACTATGGCCGCTGGAGTCTCTAGGTTCACGTTTCTGACTACAGAGTCGCCAATGATCAGAGTATAAGTGCAGTTATATATATATATATATAAGTGCAGGTTAGTTAGTTAGTTAGTAAACCCACCCAGACACGGAAGAACATGCAAACGCCACACAGATCACTGTGGCTGAATTACAACAATTCTGCAAAGATGAGTGGGCCAAAATTCCTCCACAGCGCTGTAAATCTCATTACCAGTTATCACAAACACTTGATTGCAGTTGTTGCTGCTAAGGGTGGCCCAACCAGTTATTAGGTTTAGGGGCAATCACTTTTTCACACTGGGCCGTGTAGGTTTGGATTTTTTTTTTCACTTTATAATAAACACCTTCATTTAAAAACTGCATTTTGTGTTTACTTGTGTTATCTTTGTTTAATACTTAAATTTGTTTGATGATCTGAAACATTTAAGTGTGACAAACATACAAAAAATGAGAAATCAGGAAGAGGGCGAACACTTTTTCACACCGCTGTATATGGCCGGTGAATGCAAAGGTTTATGTGAACCTCCTTCAGCAACACGCAGTTCCTTCACTGACTGGCGCCTAGCGGCTGCCCCGGCCTTGGATGCGCTCTGCAGAGCGTGCCCAAATGCCAAGTCACGTTTCGTTACCTTGTATTCATACATGTGTAATGACAATAAAGTTAAATCTCATCTCATCTCATCTCAATTGTCTCCAAATCAGCCCACAATTTTCATGCAAGACAATGCCCTCTGGGACACTGCAAAACTGTGAAGGTTGGGACACGGCTGTTCTCATGTTCTCGCTTTACGTTTATATTTGTTTTTCTGTTATCTTCTGGGCATGAGTCCAGCCATGTCCTCGCCCTCAGTCTGTGTTTTTTAATTTTCATTATTATCCTGATGTTTTGTGTGCTCTGTCGGTCTTCCAGCCTCGCCCGTCCTGTGCTCATTTCTCTCCCCGTGTGTTTTGGTTCACCTTGATTGTGCCCACCTGTCCCGTGTTCCTTTGATTATTCCACTGTCTATTTATTTTTGTGTGAGCCTTGGGACAGTGTTGCGTCCTTGTCTGTGCGGTTTGATTTCACACCTCGTCCTGTCTGTGTCTTCCAAGCCAGTTTTGCTGTGTTTTGTGTGCTTAATCAGCCCATGAGCTGAATGTTTCTTTGTTTTCAATAAATTGGCCAACTACAGTTTGTGCATTTGGATCCTCTCTTCTGCCCTGCCCGGGCATACCCATGACAAAAATGGGTTAAACAGTTCCTTGAATCTAACAATACTGAAATAATGAAATGGCCAGCCCAGAGTGCAGATCTAAACCCCACAGTGAATCTCTGGAAAATCCTTGGTGACAAAGTTCTGTCTAAGAAACCCACTACAGCTACTGAACTGTGGAAGAGACTGAAGAATGGACCAAGATCAACCCAGAGCAGTGTGAGAAACTCGTGATGTCCTGTGAGTGCAGATTCAGTTCAATTCAACTTTATTTATATAGCACCATATCACAACAACAGTCATCTCATGGCACTTTCAAATGTAGGGGAAACCCACAATTGCAGAAAGACCCCAGCAATCAGGTGATCCCTTGTGAGCAGCACTTGGCGATGATGGAGAGGAAAAACTCCCTTTTAACAGGAAGAAACCTCCAGCAGAACCAGGCTCATGGAGGAGCAGTCATCTGCTGCGACTGGCTGGGGGGTGAGGGGATAGAGAAGATGGAAAGAACAGACATTAATGACGTGCTCAGCACAGATGTGCTGAAGTCATTCAAAGTAAGGACCTCCACACTTCCTATTAATTTTTGAATCCAATAGCACTAAAAAAAATGTTTAGATCTTCTCTTCTGACACAGTAGTCACTGTTCTCTAATTTTGCTCACTGTTTTTTTTTTTTTATATACAAAATAGATGTGTTGAAGTGCCTTGGTTATTTAAAAAAACATGTGAGTACAGCAGTGGTATAGCCACAGCTGATATTCTGTCAAATTCAGAACAATGAAGACTAACAATATTTCAGAATAAATTAAGTATTAATGCATTGTTCTCTAATTTTGATCCCCACTGTATGCCCTCAGATGGAACGTTCCATGTGACATATTTCTCTTCCATCTGGAACCCTAACAGCACATGTCAGGCCAACGCTGCCAAGTTTACATCAGGAATGTGCTGATGGTTAGCCTATGTCTTGCCAAGCAATACGTCTATAAGATGTATTCCCATCTTCATCCTTTGGTTGTGTGGCTTCTGATAAAAAAGAGTCGACCACCATCATCGTTGTCAATCACACAAACTTTATTCACATCAACAGCTGATACACAACATAGTAATTACAGTGCGTTTTGAGCCGCTGCATATTTCAGAGTAATTACTTCCCCACACAGATTAACGTTTCACGGTTAGCATACACAGTTAACACGGTAACTATGCTGGCACAAGATGAAAGAGGGCAGAGCTATGTCCGGTGACACAGTAAAATTTCACCACGTTCACACTCAGCATGCTAACACAGATATACAAGGACACAGCTATGCGCCGCCGAACGCAGCCCGCCACTAGACTAACGCTACAAAATCACTACGATGTGAACAGCTAACACCAACACTCAGGGATCGGAAAGAACGTATGAAATCCTGATTCAGACCACATGCAGAGAAAAACGTGTCTCATCGTGAAACGGTTTAAATCTTCACACAGTCAACTTCAAGTAATTGTATCAATTCCTCATCACTGCACTGAAGTTTCTGGCTGATAGAACAAGTTAGAGCCAGTTAAAACCAGTCAGAACAAGTTGGAATGCATTATAACTGGCTAGACCAAGTTAGAACCAGTTAAAACCAGCTATATTTGTGTGGCTGAATGTGGTTTGTGTGGTTGCAGCACGGGTGACAAGCCCAAGACAAATTTCCCCTTGAGGGACAATAAAGTTTATCTTATCTTATCTTATAAACAGAGCAAGTTGGAGCCAGTTATATCCAGTTAAAACAAGTTAGAACCAGTTAGAACCAACTAGAACAAGACAGAACCAGTTAGGAGCATCTAGAATCATTTACAGCATGTTAGAACAACTCCAAACTGGTTACCAAATTTAAAACTTGTTAGAAGCTTTTAAACTGGTTGAATTAGTTGGAATGAACCAGTTATAATCTCATAAGACTTTTAAAATCAGATGTTCTGCTTTAAAATCAGCAGGAACTGGTTAGAATTGGACTTTAGCTTCAGTGTCAACACGTTTAGTGATCAGGTATGTTGGTCAGAAAGTGGCACAGTCGATTAGCCAACATTACGTGATTTATTGCCAGCTAAAATGAACACATTATACATTAGCATCTTGGGTAAAATTAGCTGGAGAAGTAAATGCTACATGATTCTTGTGATGATCAGTAATAATTTTAGCTGAAAAAGTCAATTTCAAATGAATTAGTCAACCTAAAATACTTTCTGTGTTCGAAACCCGTCCTGCATGATAAGCTAGAAATCATTAGCTAAAAGTAGCTAAGAAGGAAAAGTTAGCAAAATTTCCACTTATTGAAATGTGCTTCAAGACAAAAAACAAGTGTTTATTATTATGTACTTACTTTAACAGCCAGATACTCAATTTAACTACTGCCTAGCCTTAGTTATCTTCCATAAGCATTTACCGTGCAGTACTACCTTGAGCTACGTTGGTTTGTTTGTTCTTGTGTGGAGTTTGTGCATTTTTATGGTAAAAAATATGAAATTCAGTCTCCTAGCATTACGTGTTCAGTGTAGCTAGGAGGAACAGTAGAACAGTTAAATAAACATCGTTACTCCAGTAATAGATATAGACTTTAAATAATTACATAAATAAATAAATATATGCACAAGTTTAAACAATATGTAAACTCTGAAGTGTAAACAGACGTCACCATCCATCAGAACAACACGTTATCTGCCGAGGGCTAACAGGCCAACACAGCTGTGGGGGCCCATCTTGCTTTTTACACATCCAGGCCCACAAGTGGGTTTGTAGCCAGAAAAACTGACCTGCATTCCAGAGTGGGTTCCCCGCTCCAAATGGCTCCACATTCACATCAGTATAGGGATCAGCAGGGCCCACACAGGCGTGTCTGCCAGACCTTCAACAACATCTACAGCACTTCATAAACCTGACAGAGGTAACAGGTCACATGATTCTGTCTGTGGTATATTTACATGCAGTATTGCAGTATTTTTGTTATACAGTCATATTGTGCTCAGTTATACACATTTATTACTATAATAAGGTTCACAGTAACACAGTAGCATCAGTGGACACACAAACACTTTGGGGGGGGGGGGGGTCAGGTTAACCCTCAATAGAAGACTGGGGGCTCTCTCCATGGGCGGGGCTACCCTTATTGGGACGACTGGGAATGAAAATAACCAACAGGAAACAAACACGGACAAAGAGAAAGAGAAGAAGAGAGAATCAACGAGGAGTTTAACAGAGAGAATGGTCATTCTATTAAAAATGCAACAAGACACAGTCCAAACCAGTTAGAACCAGCCTGAACATGGTCCAAACTGGTTAGAATGAGCCTGAACACGGTCCAAAGTGGTTAGAACCAGCCTTAACATGGTCCATGCAGGTTAGAACCAGTCTAAAAACGGTCCAAACCACTTAGAACCAGTCTTAACATAGTCCAAACCATTTAGAACCAGCCTGGACACGGTCCAAACTAGATACTAGAACCAGCCTGAACATGGTCCAAACTAGTTAGAAACAGCCTGAACGCTGTCCAAACCATTGAGAATCAGCCTGAACACAGTCCAAACTAATTAGAACAAGCCTGATCACAGTCCAAACTGGTTAGGACCAGCCTGAACATGGTCCAAGCCATGTAGAATCAGTCTGAACACATTCCAAACTGGTTAGAACCAGCCTGAACATGGTCCAAACCACTTAGAACCAGCCTAAACATGGTTCAAACCACTTAGAACCACCCTGAACACAGTCCAAACCAGTTAGGACCCACATGAACCCAGTCCAAACTGGTTAGAACCAGCCTGAACACAGTCCAAACCAGTTAGAAATATCCTGAACTAGTTCAAAAAACAGTTAGGAGCAGTCTGAATGAAGTCCAAGGAAGTCCGGGAATGCCAGTTTTTAAAAATAAAATTTATAATCTGTAGTAGTTCTGAACTAGATCAAATCAGTTTGAATGGACTGAAACAAATGGACTCGGTGTAATTCAGATGAATAAAAGTATCAGAACCAGATGGTGTTGATACCAAAAAGATGACCATGGTAGTCATCCATCATAGGATGGTATGCTGTTAGAACCAGTCTAAGCCTCAGTGGAACCATTTTACATCCAAGAATAATACTGAATGTGCCGTGTTTATGCTTCTAAAACTACATGATCAGTTCAGTCAGGTTTTTTTTAACATCATGGGTGTGTTTTGTGCATATTCATTTAAGTCAGAGGGAGGAGTCAAAAAGATGGTGGAGTCAGAGGGCAGAGTCAGAGGCGGGTCTGGATGATCTGGATGGAGATGCCACAGTCCTCTGACTGGAGACAAACAGAGAGACGGGTGGTCATTTACAAGCTGATGGTGCTGTCAGTCACACTCATGAGAATGCTGGGGGAGTGGGCGGGGTCACATGGTGATCTGTTTGGACAATGAGGTGTACAAACATACAGTATATACAATGACATCACACAGACAGCTGACGTACCATTGGTGAACTCCTCATTGGTCAGTGATAGAGATTCTGAAAGAATAACCATATATAGTAAACATGAGGGGGCGGGGCTGTGGGTGGAGCTATGTGACATACCTGAGGACTTCTAGTTAAAGATTGTTAGCAATCTTTAATGTGGTAAAGGTTTGTCCATCTGCCAGTGTTTTAAATCAAAATTAGAAACGGTTTTCAAAGGAATCTACAACTTATTTTATACTGGTGCAATATTTTTTCAGAACTGTTCAAACTTTTAAATTGTTTTTTATAAAATCACAGTTAGCCAGTGATCATGGATAATAGAGTCACAAGTTACAGAGCCCTGGTCTAAGCAGAGACCCAGACCTCCATCGTCTCAGGTTAGAGACTAAGATATCAGCCAGCCCCAAGATGAAACCTTCTAAAGGTTCCTGGATGTTGGAATCCAAAAACAGACATCACAGTTAAAAGGAACCACCGAGAACTGCGGACAGCCCATAGGACTCCAGAGACAGCTGACTGGTGCTGGCAGGTCAATCAGAGCTCTGCAATGGTAGAAACTTTTTTTTTTTTTTTTTAAAGTAGGTGTAGATAAAAGTTAGTTGAGGAAATGGAAGAAGATTCAAGAGCTTCTGATACACCATCAAACTCCAGAAAGGAAAACTATTTTCACAAATAAGGAACACAGTCGGTTGGTTGAAGGAACACTTTGAAGATCACTCAATCTCTTGGACTTGGTCTTCTGTAGAAGAAATCCAGTCTAAGATGAGGGGGATGAATTCTTCGGATCTAAGGTCTTTGAGGGATTCCAAAATGGTCAGTGAGATTCAAGTTCTTCAAGTCTGTAGGACTGGTTGGGAAAGGGTCCTTGAACTCTCAAACTGGGGTGGTGGTCCAACTCTTTAAGTAAGAGATCCAGATTTTGTGTTCTGACTTTAATCAATCACATTACCCAGTCTCTCTGAAGATCTGGACCAGGATATTGGAGAGGAGAGTCTAGATAATCAAATCAAATCAGCCTTTATTGTCATGTTGCTGTACATACAACAGTAGTGCAGGCAAGATGAAACTGTGTTTCTCTCGGCATCCATATAAGTAAGAAGAACATAATTTAAGACACACACACCGCCTCACCCCCCACCCCAACACAGCCATTCACCCATCCCGGAGACATACCCGGAGACATCAGTCTGGTGGTTCTGCCTCTGATGCTCTGGAATCGTTTGCCAGATGGCAGCAGTTCAAAGTGTTTATACAGAGGGTGAGAGTGGTCCTTGACAATGTTCAGTGCCCTGCTCCTACAACGGTTCTGAAAAAGTTCTTGGACGGAGGGGAGGGAGACTCCAATTGCCCTCTCAGCTCCCTCAACTATCCTCTGCAGGGCTTTTTTGTCTGACATACTGCAGCTGGAGTACCATGTTGCAATGCAGTACTTCAGAACACTCTCCACCACACCTCTGTAGAAGGTCCTGAGGATGCAGATGGGGAGAGAGGCCTGTTTGAGTTTCCTCAAGAAGTGCAGTCTCTGCTGGGCCCGCTTCCTGATCCCCAAGGAATTCTTGCTCCAGGTCAGGTCCTGCGAGATCTGCACTCCGAGGAACTTGATGTTCTCCACTCTCTCCACCAAACAGCCGCCGATGCTGAGAGGGATGTGTTCAGGTCGTGACCGCCGGAAGTCGATAATCATCTCCTTCGTTTTGTCCACGTTGAGGACCAGATTGTTCTCCCTGCACCAGCCCTCCAAGTCTCTAACTTCTTCCCTGTACATTGATTCCTCATCCTTCTGAATAAGTCCCACCACTGTGGTGTTGTCTGCAAACTTAATAATCTGGTTCCCCTCGCGTCTGGATACACAGTCGTGTTAGAAGTGTAAACAACAGTGGACTGAGTACGCAGCCTTGAGGGGATCCGGTGCTCAGCGTGATAGAGTGGGAGATGTTGTTTCCAACACGGACAGACTGAGGTCTCTCGGTCAGGAAGTCCAGGATCCAGAGACATGTGGTGGTGTTCAGACCGAGAAGGAGTAATTTCTCCGTCAGTCTCTGGGGAATAATGGTGTTGAATGCTGAACTGAAATCAATGTACAGGAGTCTGGCGTAGGTGTCTTTCTGATCCAGGTGGGTGATGACAGAGTGCAGGGTGGTGACTATAGCATCCTCCGTGGAGCGGTTTGAACGATATGCAAACTGGAGCGGGTCATGTGATGCAGGGAGGCAGGCTGTGATGTGTGGTTTGACAAGCTGTACAAAACACTTCACAATTGGTGTCAGTGCAACAGGACGATAGTCAATCAGACAGGACACAACTGGTTTCTTTGCCACCGGTACTATGGTAGAGGTCTTAAAGCATCTGGGAACGATGGCCTGACTCAGGGAGATGTTATAAATGTCAGTCAGGACATCCACCAACTTGCTCGCACAGACTCGGAGCAAACGTCCCGGGAAGTTGTCCAGACCTGCAGCTTTATGTGGGTTGACCCTGATTAGGGTCCTCCGTGTGTCCGCTGCGTTGATGATGATAGCTGGCCCAACAGATGGTAGAGATGGGCCAGCCGTCCCTCTGATTGTTGGGTTTGATGCTTCAAAATGTGCAAAGAAGTTGTTGAGCCTGTCTGGAAGCGACGCGTCATCATCATCAACCCCCTGCCTAGACTTATAATCCGTCAGCGCCCGAACTCCCTGCCACATCCATTTGGTGTTCCTTGTGTCACAGAGGAGTCCCTGGATTTTCTCCGTATAGGTGCGCTTCACCGTCTTAATTCCCTTTGAGAGCGCAGACCTGGCTGAGCGGAGGGCAATCCTGTCCTTTGCTCTGAAGGCTGCATCTCTGGCTGTGAGCAGCAAGAGCACCTCTGCCGTCATCCAGGGTTTATAGTTGCCCCGTGCAGTGATAGTCTTCACTATAGTGACATCCTCTGTGCACTTCGCAATGTAGCTGGTGACCGTTTCAGCATAGTCCTCCACATCTGTCCTGTCTCCCTTGGAGGCTGCTATTTTGAAGACCTCCCAGTCTGTGTGCAGAAAACAGTCCTGAAGTGCCATGATGTCCAGCCACAGATTTAGGGGGATCGACCAGTTGTAGTCCTGGTCTCTGAACTCTGAAGGATCAACAGGGTTTCAGGACTCTATTAAACCTAGGATTGCTTTAGAGCTTAGTAGTCATGACTTTACAGTGCATCTGGAAAGTCTTCCCAGCGCTGCACTTTTTTCACATTTGTTATGTTACAGCTTTATTCCAAAAGGGATTAAATTCATTTTTCCCTCAAAATTCTACAGACAATACCCCATAATGACAACATGAAAAAAGTTTTTTTTTTGAGATTTTTACAAATTTATTAAAAATAAAAAAACTAAGAAATCACATGTACATAAGTATTCACAGCCTTTGCTCAATACTTTGTTGATGCACCTTTGGCAGCAATTACAGCCTCATGTCTTGTTGAATATGATGCCAGACGCTTGACACACCTATCTTTGGGCAGTTTGGCCCATTCCTCTTTGCAGCACCTCTCAAGCTCCATCAGGTCGGATGGGAAACGTTGGTGCACAGCCATTTTCAGATCTCTCCAGAGATGTTCAATTGGATTCAAGTCTGGGCTCTGGCTGGGCCACTCAAGAACATTCACAGAATTGTCCTGAAGCCACTCCTTTGATATCTTGGCTGTGTGCTTAGGGTCGTTGTCCTGCTGAAAGATGAACCATCACCCCAGTCTGCAGTCAAGAGCGCTCTGGAGCAGGTTTTCATCCAGGATGTCTCTGTACATTGCTGCATTCATCTTTCCCTCTATCCTGACTAGTCTCCCAGTTCCTGCCACTGAAAAACATCCCCACAGCATGATGCTGCCACCAACATTGGCGTGGCTATGAGCAGTGCCTGGTTTCCTCCAAACATGACGCCTGGCATTTACGCCAAAGAATTCAATCTTTGTCTCATCAGACCAGAGAATTTTGTTTCTCATGGTCTAAGAGTCATTCAGGTGCCTTTTGGCAAACTTCAGGTGGGCTGCCATGTGCCTTTTACTAAGGAGTGGCTTCCTTCTGGCCACTCTACCATACAGGCCTGATTGGTGGATTGCTGCAGAGACGGTTGTCCTTCTGGAAGGTTCTCCTCTCTCCACAGAGCAATGCTGGAGCTCTGACAGAATGACCATCAGGTTCTTGGTCACCTCCCTGAATAAGGTTCTTCTCCCTGTTCACTCAGTTTAAATGGCTGGCCAGCCCCGGTGGTTCCGAACTTCTTCCATTTACGGATGATGGAGGCCACTGTGCTCATTGGGACCTTCAAAGCAGCAAAAAATTTTCTGTACCCCTCCCCAGATTTGTGCCTCGAGACAACCCTGTCTCTGACGTCTACAGACAATTCCTCTGACTTCATGCTTGGTTTGTGCTCTGACATGCACTGTCAACTGTGGGACCTTATATAGACAGGTGTGTGCCTTTCCAAATCATGTCCAATCAACTGAATTTACCACAGGCGGACTCCAGTTAAGCTGTAGAAACATCTCAAGGATGATCAGTGGAAACAGGGTGAACCTGAGCTCAGTTTTGAGCTTCATGGCAAAGGCTGTGAATACTGATGTACATGTGGGTTCTGACCTTTTATTTTTAATAAATTTGCAAAAATCTCAAAAAAACCTCAACTTTTTTCATGCTGTCATTATGGGGTATTGTGTGTAGAATTTTGAGGAAAAAAATGAATTTAGTCCCTTTTGGAATAAGGCTGTAACATAACAATATGTGGGAAAAGTGAAGTGCTGTGAAGACTTTCTGGATGCTCTGTATTAGGCATCTCCTTCCTATCCGCATTTTAACTAGCGCTTCTTCACCGACATTCATCTGGACCAGTTTACTCCAACTGACCTTCAGAGTAACACAAAATAACTTCTTCATTCAAGACATTCTTGTCTGTTAGAACCCATTCCAGTTTTCCCGTTTATTAATAATGCTATTCTACAAATAATAATCCATCATTAACATTCGGCCATGTACACAGCTGTGAAAAAGTATTCACCCCCTTCCTGATTTCTTACATTTCTACAACTCTGTCTCAGCTGTTTTGGAAATTCCTCAGTGTCCCCCTGCAGGAGCAGGTCTGTTAGGGTTCTTCTGAATTGATGGATTGTGGTCTCAGGGGTTCTAAAGCAGAGACAGTCCCTGAGACCTGGGCTCCAGATAAGAAAGACAGGAATATGGACAGATGGACAACCTAGGCTAAGGTCTAAACCTTTGTGATGTTTTAGAACCAAAAACTTTTCACCTTCAACCAACTTAGAAAGGTACTGTTAGAACAGGATCACACAAACCGGGACAGAGACAGAGGGACGAACAACTGGAGGGACAGAGGGATAGTAGAGAGGGAGATGGACAGACAGACAGACATAGAGGATGTGAGATAATGAGGTGATGAGATGCTCTGATGGTGATATGATGTGGATGATGATAATGATGATGATGTTGATGATGGGGACGTACTCAAAATGACATAAAGCTTGTCTCTTCCATGTCTGTTTGGGTTGTTTGTGGATCACTGCGTTACGTTCTACAGTACCAACGAAGAACTTCTTCTGCACTCATTCAAAAGGCTACAGTCTGTCAATAGCAGGAGGACGTAGTTTCTGTGTTCTACCGAAAGAGGGAGGAAGTTCCTATATTCTACCAGCAGGGGGAGGTAGTGCCTGTGTTTTACGAACTGAGGGATGAAGTTCCTATATTCTACCAGCAGGGGGACCTAGTCTGTGTGCTCTACCAACAGGACATAGTTTCTGTGGTCTACCAGTGGGGTAACTAGTTCCTGTCTTCTACCAGCAGGAGGGCCTAGTTCCTGTGTTCTACCAGTAAGAGGACCTAGTTCCTGTGTTCTAACAACAGGGGGATGTAGTTCCTGTGATCTACCAGCAGGTGGACATAGTTCCTGTGTTCTCCCAACAGGAGGACATAGTTCCTGTGGTCTCCAGCAGGGGGACATAATTCTTATGTTCTTGCAACATGAGGATGTAGTTCCTTTGGTCTATCGACAGGGGGATGACCAACAGGGGGACATAGTTCCCATGGTCTACCAACAGAGGGACCGAGTTCCTATGTTCTTGCAACAGGGGGATGTAGTTTCTGTGTTCTATCAACAGGGGGACATAGTTCCTATGGTCTATCAACAGGGGGATGTAGTTCATGTTGTCTACCAGCAGGAGGATGAAATCCCTGTGTTCTACCAACGGGGGACATAGAGCCTGTGTTCTACCGAGGGACATAGTTCCTGTGTTTTACCAACAGGAAGATGTAGTTCCTGTGTACCACCAAATGGAGGGGGACACAGTTCCTAAGTTCTACCAGCAGAAGGATGTAGTTCCTATGTTCTACCAGCAGGGGGATGTAGTTCCTGTGTTCTACCAGCAGAAGGATGTAGTTCCTATGTTCTACCAGCAGGGGGATGTAGTTCCTGTGTTCTACCAACAGGAGGAAGTAGTTCTTGTGTTCTACCAGCAGAGGACATAGTTCTTGTGTCCTACCAGCAGGGGGATGTAATTCCTATGTTCCACCAACAGAAGAATGTAGTTCCTGTATTCTACCAGCAGGGGGACCTAGTTCCTATTTTCTTACAACAGGGGGACATAGTTCCTGTATTCTATCAACAGGGGAGACTCAACAAATCTGACCTGCTGACAGGAACGAATTACGACATGTTTTTTCAGAGTAAATTTAGGAGAAAAAAGGTACAGATTTGTTAATGGAAAAGAATGTCTTGGTTTTAAAAAAAATCTGTGCAAAGATTTTAAGTTTTACTACTCATTAAGGAGAAAAACATACAAAATTTAAAAGAAAAAAAACCATTTATGAGATAAAGATGCATTTTTACATACATGAGTAAAGATTAAAAATCTACAGAAAATTATCAAACTTACAAGACAGTCACAAAATTATTTAAAAAGGAACATTTAATTTGAAACAATATTTATGGTGAAATAAAAAAAACTACGTCCATCTCTTATTGACAGATGATCTCCGTTTAAATGCTTGAAGTTTAGTTTTTGGTGATCACCTGGAAACTCGTTAATATGCATGTTAATGAACATGTTAATCAGGTTAATAAACATGTTAATCAGGTTAAAAAGCATGTTCATAAACACATTAATCAGGTTAATAAGTATGTTATTAAACATGTTAATCAGGTTAATAAGCATGTTCATAAACACATTAATCAGGTTAATAAGCATGTTTATAAACATGTTAATCAGGTTAAAAAGCATGTTCATAAACACATTAATCAGGTTAATAAGTATGTTATTAAACATGTTAATCAGGTTAAAAAGCATGTTCATAAACACATTAATCAGGTTAATAAGTATGTTATTAAACATGTTAATCAGGTTAATAAGCATGTTCATAAACACATTAATCAGGTTAATAAGCATGTTAGCAATCATGTTAATGACGTAATCACAATAATCATGTTAATAAACATGTTAATCACAGGACATAAAAACTTGGTAAACCAATCGTCTTAACCTGCAGTTCCTCTGATGTCCACTAGAGGCCGATTCCTACTCTGAGTCAATCCCCTAAACTAAAAATCACAAAAAATGAAGAACAAAAATCTGACTGGCATACCTAAACATTTCTGATCCATTAAAATATCACAAAACTGCAGTATTAGAATAAATTGTTAAAATTGCCCAAATTCTTTAAAAAAAAAAAAATATTAACCTTTTGAGTGTGTCTGTTGCTGAACTGCGACATAACCCCTAGTGGTCAAGAGTGGTACATATTTTTTGTCAATAAAATAGTTCAGATTTCCAAGGCTATAACTTGAAAGTGGTAAGAGATAATGGCTTACTGTCAATTAGAAAGATGTAAAATATGATCCAAAGTTTCAGATAGGAATAAATCTATGCATCTAATTTGCATAATGTCACGGCACCTCTTTAAATTCCATAACTCAGTCAAAACTGGACTTTGGACATATTTACACAAAGAATGGTTCAGTCTTTTGACACCGTTTTTTTGTACGGTGGTACCTAATCATCTCATTTTCAAAGAATATGAACAAGAAATCATCCATCCATCCATCTTCTTCCACTTAATCCTTTTCGGGGTCGGGGCGGGGGGAGGGCTGGAGCCTATCCCAGCATCTTTGGGCGAGAGGCAGGGTCCACCCTGGACAGATCCCCAGTCCATCACAGGGCCAACACAGAGAGACAGACAACCATTCACTCTCACAGTCAGACCTAAGGACAATTTAGAATCCCCAGTTTGATGTCAATTAACCTAACCTGCATGTTTTTGGCATGTTCAGGTTCCTTTATTTGTACCCGTAGGTAGATTTGTTTTGCAGTCTGGTGACATCCATATTTACAAGCCACAAATTACATTCAACATAGACACAAACACAGGCACACATGAAATTGACTATGAACATGATAAAAATACTCAAGGCTCCATCAGTCAGGGTATAAAAAGACAAAGAGATGGGAGAAAAACCAGAGGTAAGAGAGAGGGGTCATATTAAAAGTTAAAAACTAGTCAAAGAGGTTAAAAACTCAAAGGTCTAAAACCCAATAAAATATTTAGACACCAAGTGACATCCTGCAAAAATAAGTAAATATAAAATGGAGTTAATAAATAGGTACCTAAATTATGTGCAATATATTGTTACAGCTTGTTCAACTCTTTGACAGCAGCAGGAGCAAAGCTGTTTTTGTAGCGCTGGGTTCTACTTTTTGGGACAGCAAACCTCCGTCTGGAGGGAAGAAGCTGAAAGTTGCAGTGCAAAGGGTGGGAGTCATCATTTAAAATGGAGGTAGCCATCCTCTGTAGCTGTCTGGTGTACAGGGATGTCAGGCTCAGCTGTGACTCACCAAGCAAACGACTGGACCATCTAACTACCTGATCCAAGGATTTCCTCTGTTTATGTGGAAGGAAACCGGAGAAATCCCGGAGTAAACCCACGCAGACACGGGGAGAACATGCAAACTCCACACAGATCACTGTTGGTCGGGGGCTGGGATTGAACCCAGGATCCCCCGGCCAAGGGTGAGTTGCTGTGCTGCCACAGTGCTAACCACTCTGCCACCACGCTGCCCAACAAGAAATCAGTACATACCGTAAAAAAAAAAAGAAATTCCTCACTTACTTTTGACAAAGGGGGGCTGGCTAGCTGGCATGGTTGCTGCGTTTTCACCCATCATGGCAGTTATTTTGCGTTCTGTCGCAATTTACTGTCTCTACCAGATCTACAAAGTCTTATGATTATCCCTCATAAATTTCGCTTGTATCCCGTGGCTATTTTCCGCGTACAATGCCGACAAAGTGACGTGACGGTGACCGATCACAGCCATATTAACTTTCAGGGGTAAAATGCTAAAAACAGGAAAAGGAAATAAGGAGGTCTTCTTCTTTGGTGTATTACATGTCATCCATTGAGTCCTCCAATGGATGTCTGCCACCTTCTGAAACTGGCAGATCAGTACAAATCGGTACAAATCCTGAATGGAGCCGATCATGTCAGCGTGAGATGACAGGCGCAGCACCGCGCTCTGCCACTAGGCGCACACAAATTCATGCACTCAGAGGGTTAACAAAGTATCACGATACCACACCGCATCGATTTTTCCACCCCTATTATCATAAATTTAATAAGTTCTGTCCCATATGTAAATGTCATATTTTCTCGCAAGTTTGCATTTTTACCATAAAATTGTGGATTTAAGCCTCATAAATTTGTTTTTTTCCTTATAAATTCAAACAACAGTCCAACATCCTGCACCTCCCCTTCTTTGAAGATCCCAACATTTATGAATTTTTATGAATGAATGAATCTTTATTTCAGATAGATTAAAAGTACAGGTTAAAAGAAACAGAATAGACTTCCGGTTATGGCTGCCACGTAGGACGGACGTGTCTCGCTCTGCTCTGCTCCTGGAGAAAAAAATCGGCAAATAACTCTCTCATTTGGGACAGAACGTATCCCAGCATTTGAGCGAGGATATGTCGGCGAAGCCTAAGGCTGGAAAACCAGGAAAAGGAAAAAGCGAGCCGCCGAAACAGTCCAAATTAACGGACTTTCAGGTCTGTGACGCAGCAAACAAGGCTCCATATATGGCGGAGGAAGCTGGCGGCGGTGCGATTTCTGCGGGGAATGGCGCAGATGCGCTGATGGCTGCCATGAGTTCAATGAGAGCGGACTTTTCCTCTAGATTTGATGGGATTATGACAGCGTTGGAAGGAATAAGAAAGGAATTGGGTGACTGTGTAGAACGAACGGCGCAGATGGAGCTCCGTCTCGCTAGTGCTGAAGATGACGTCACCCGTCTTCAATTAAAGGTGCGCACTTTGGAAAAAAAAAATAAATCTCTGGAAGATAATATTTTGGATTTGGAATCTCGGTCGAGACAGAATAATTTGAGGCTGGTGGGTCTTCCAGAGGAATCAGAAGGTCGGGACGTATGTTCCTTTCTGGAAAAGTGGATTCCGGAGGTGCTGGGCAGCGAGGAGTTGCAATCAGCAGTGGTTCTGGAAAAAGCACATCGTATTGGCCCACGGAGAGATAAGGGACCGCCGAGGACCTTAATTATGAAGTTTCTTAGCAACAGAGACAGGATGAAGATCTTCAACGCTGCACGTGCTAAAGGAGAGATTAAACACCAGGACCAGCAGGTGCGGTTCTACCCAGATTTGGCCACAGGAATCCAGCAATTGAGGAAGCAGTTTGATCCCGTACGTAAGGAGCTGCGCAACCTTGGGATTCGTCATGGTGTAATCTATCCTGCGAGACTGCTGACCACGTATGAGGGCAGAACCCACATCTTCAAGACCCCAGAGGAGGCGCAGGAGTTCATCAAGAAGATCAAAGAAGAAGAAGAGACTGGTGGGAGCTAAGCATGAACAAAATATAAGGTAGAATAATTAAGCATTTGCACAGGCATCTGACTGACTTGAAGTAAATAGTAAGTTTACAAAATATAGATTGTATTATATATTAAAAAAACAAAACAAAAACAAAACAAACAAAAAAAAAAAAACTATGATGTACAAAGTTGTTAAAAATTTTGGAGTTAAGTTGGAAAACTACAGAGGAGAGTTAATGTTACGTCATTAAAAGTAGTAGAGTTAGGGTGATTGGGAGGATGAAGAAGGAGTGGCTTAGGCTGTTCCCCGTGGGTGTGGAACGGTCGATGGCTATATCGGGAGACAGAATTTTTCTTTTGATTTTGGGGGGTTTGCCACAAGTGTGGGAAGGGGGAATTTGTTTGTGTGTAGTTTGTAGGATGAATGTTCAACCACTCATGTTTTTGCTTCTCTGTTTGAGCATGTTTACACTGCAAGGTAATCCCAAACTCTCTATTGATCATGGACCAAAGTGTTAATCTTAATTTAACTTCATGGAATTGCAGAGGTCTACAAAATTTAAAAAAACTTAAACAAGTTATGAATAAAATAAAGGACATGGGTTCAAGAATTGTGTTTTTACAAGAAACTCATCTGATAGAGGAGGATGTTAAAAGAATTAGGAGTAGATGGCAGGGAAGTGTATTCACCTCTTCATTTTCATCCCGAGCCAGGGGAGTTATGACTCTCATACATAAATCAGTTCCTTTTCAAGTGAAAAATGTAATTGGAGACAAATTTGGAAGATATGTAATCATTCAAGGTTCTTTGCTATTAGAAAATATAAATCTTGTGAACTTATATGGTCCCAATATAGATGATCAGAAGTTCTTTGCTAATTTATTTCTCATCTTATCATCACTTACAGGGCAACATATAATAGCAGGGGATTTTAATTGTACATTGAATCCAGGTGTGGATAGATCAACAGGACTGGACTGTACGCACATTGGATGTAGGATGACTATTAATCATTTTATGAAAGAATTGAGATTGTTTAGATATATGGAGAGAAATGAAACCACAAGTTAAAGCCTATTCTTGTTATTCCAGTACCTACAAGACATTCTCACGTATTGATTATTTTTTGATTTCCACAGAATTAAGGTCCAAGATTCAAAACTGCTTTTATGATAACATCGTGATCTCTGATCATGCACCCTGTTGTCTAATATATGTAGATAAAAAATTGACAAAGGAATCAGGTAGATGGCAATTTCAGCATAAATGGCTTCAGGATGAGGAATTTGTCAAGTATATAGAAAAACAGATAGACGAGTTCTTTGACATCAATACTACACAAACATCAGCATGTGTAAAGTGGGAGGCTTTCAAAGCTTTTATTAGGGGGCATATTATTAGTTATACAGGATCAAAATCTAAGAAGACTCGAGAGGAGAGAGCTAAATTGGAACATAAAATAAAAAGTCTTCAGGAAAAAGTGTATGCAGGAAGTGACCCAAGGTTGGAGAATGAATTACTGATTTTGAGAGCTGAATACGACAAAAAATCAGCGAATAGAGCTGCCTCGAGTCTTCTAAGATTGAAACAATCTTTTTATGAACAAGGTGAAAAATCAGGAAAATTATTAGCATGGCAGATTAAACAATTGGAAATTAAAACACCAATTACCAGTATTATAAGTAATGGACAGGTAGTTATAGATCCTTTAGAAATTAATAGAGCCTTTAGAGATTACTATGAAAAATTATATGATACCAAAAATGAACCTGATTTAACAAAACTAAATGGGTTTTTGAACGAACTATCTATACCGTGTATTCCAAATGAAAACAGGGAGATATTGGAGTCTAAAATTAGTCAAGAAGAAGTTGGGCTAGCCATTGATAATATGAAATCAGGAAAAAGTGCAGGACCAGATGGTCTTCCAGTTGACCTTTATAAAAAATTTAAGAATAAATTAATAAAACCTTTTTTGGAAATGGTTTTTAGAAGCATTTCAAAATAATAATTTACCATCATACATAAATAATGCCTTAATTATACTGCTGCCAAAACCAGGTAAGCCCTCTAATAAATGTGAAAATATGAGACCAATAAGCCTATTAAACGCCGACCTTAAGATAATCTGTAAAATTTTAGCAAGACGAATACAAGAAATTTTACCAAATATTATTAATCGAGATCAGAATGGCTTTATAAAGGGTAGACAAGGCTTCCATAATGTAAGAAGACTATTTAATATTATTTATTTTAATAAAGAAGCACCGGATACAGCTCTCCTATCATTGGACGCCGAAAAGGCCTTTGATAGAGTTGAATGGCCCTTTCTTTTTGAAGTCCTACAAAGGTTTGGACTTGGAAATAATTTCATAAAATGGGTTCAAATAATATACAATAATGCTACAGCAGAAATCCTAACAAATAACAATATTTCAAAACCAATAAAAATCAATAGAGGATGTCGACAAGGCTGTCCACTTTCACCTTTACTGTTTACTATGGCAATTGAACCTTTAGCGATAGCGATACGTTTACATTCACAAATATATGGAATTAAAGTTGGACCAACAGAACATAAAATCTCCCTGTACGCCGATGATATAATTTTGTTTATGTCGAATCTAAAAAAATCAATTCCAACCTTGTTGAATTTAATAAAGAATTTTGGGGAAATATCAGGATATAAAATAAATAAAACTAAATCTTCAATATTAATGCTAAATGAGACCCAGAGAAATTACCCAGCCCCTGAGGTAAATCAATTCAATGTTGTAAATCAGTTTAAATATTTAGGAATCCAAATTATGCCTAAGCTAGAATCAGTCGCCAGTGTCAACTATGAAGCCTTAATGTCAGATATCAATGAGTTAACTCAGAGATGGATGTCACTACCAATGTCGATGATCGGGAGAATCAATATACTTAAAAGTAATATTTTACCTAAAATACTTTATTTATTTCAATACATTCCCTTATCACCACCTTTAGATCTATTCTCAAGAATAAAAAAAAAGTTAGTGGAATTTATATGGAACAACAGGAGGGCTAGATTACGTTTGTCTTTATTATATTTACCATTTGATCGTGGAGGTCTGAAATGTCCAAATTTTATGTTGTATTATTGGTCGGCACAACTGAGGTCTATGACATATTATTTTTCATCAAATGATCTCCCTCACTGGACTGAAATGGAATCATACAATTTACCTTTACCTCTTCCCATATTCATATACTCAGATTCGGCAAAAAAAATTACAAAAACAAGTTAAAAATCCATTTGTAAAGCATATGATCAAAATATGGTGTGAAGCTAAAAACTATTTAAAAGAACCACAGTTATTGTCACAATTTAGCCCAATATGGGGTAATCAATATTTTAAACCAGGGAGAGCGGACGCTGTATTTAAAGTATGGAATTTAAAAGGGATACAAAAGATTCAGGATTTATATTTGCCAGGTGCAGACAACATAATGTCTTTTGAAGAGCTGAGGATCAAATTTAATCTCAATAGAACACATTTTTTTAAATATCTTCAACTTAGAAACTTTATTCGATCAAATCAAAATAAAGCTCTCACTCGACCTATTTATTCATCCTTGGAAAAAATGATGATGAAAGATAGTAAAAGAAAGGGTATTATTTCAGAGTTTTATAACTCATTGACACTATCTTCAAGTGAAAATTCACTGAAAAGATTAAACTACTGGAAAGAAGATCTGCAAATTGAAATTTCAGAGGAACAATGGGAATTGGCTTGTACAGAAGCTCAAACCAAATCAATAAATGCACGCCTTAAATTGATACATTTCAAATGGTTAATGCGGATGTATGTTACACCGGAGGAGTTAAATAGATATAACAAAAATATACCAGATACATGCACAAAATGCATGGAAAGTAAAGGAACCCTATTTCATTGTTTATGGGAATGTAGATTAATAAGAATGTTTTGGGAAGAGGTGAGGGTAACAATTGAAAAAATAATCTCAAAACAAATCATATTGAATCCTAAACTGTTTTTGTTGGGTCTGTACCCAGAAAAGCATAATTTTAATAAAAGTGAAAGAACATTCATAGACCTCAGTTTGCTTAATGCCAAAAAATGTATTGCACTATTATGGAAAAAGACTCATAGACCAGATGTGACTCAGTGGTTAAGACAGATGTTAACAAACCTTCCATTAGAAAGAATAACATATATACTAAAATCAAAGGAAATTGTGTTTGAGAATATATGGAGACCTTTTATTGATTATGTAAAAAATTTAAACATAACTCTTGAAGAAGAAGGTGAATGATGTGTGTGGACCTTGTAAATTCCAAACTGGTGAACATAATAAGTATACTTATGTATTGGATTGTCTAGACTAAACAGAGGAGCATTGTTGAAGATTTGATTTTGTTGGTGGTTGTTGGTGTTTTTAGTGCATTTTTTTTTTTTTTGTAGTACTTTAGTGTTAGTGTTTGATTGTTTGTATCATGTTTGTTAAAAAAAAAAAAGGTTCAATAAAGATATTGTGGAAAAAAAAAAAGAAACAGAATAATATAACAAAGGGGGAAAGAAAATCCAACAAGGTCAAATTAGACAATAACTCCTCTGATTATACAGTTCAGCATAAGTTATCTGAAATGGGTGATGGCTGAAGCCGCAGCTTATATTGCCCACCCATATTCCATCCAAGAATTCAAAAGAAAAACAAAACAAGAGCGATTACAATTCAGAACAAAGCTAAGACAAAATGTGACAAAAAACTTAGCAACAACACAACACAGACTGGATATGACAATCCTGATGTGATTTTACATGTCATCTTGTAAATATGTTTGGAGTATTTCTTCCTTTAGTTTTTGTTTAAATTGTCCAAGCGTTGTACATGATTTTAATTCAGCTCCAAAATCGTTCCATAATCTGACTTCTTGCACTGAGACACAGTGTTGCTTGGTGGTAGTTCTCACTGAAGGTTTTTGAAATATACATGTTCCTCTGAAATGATATTGTTTCTCCCTTATTTGGAACAACTTTTGGATATTTGCGGGCAGTGAAAGATTCTTAGCTTTAAACATTTTTACTGCAGTTTTAAAGTCAACCAGATCTTTCAACTTGAGAGCTTTTAATTTAGGAAAAAGTGGGTTTGTTGGTTCCCTGTAAGCAGCTTTGTTTATTATTCTAATAGCTCTCTTCTGAAGCATAAAGACTGGATATATGTTTGTTTTATATGTATTTCCCCATACTTCAGTACAATATGTCATGTATGGGAGTATTAATGAATGATACAAGGTATATAGTGTGGGTTGATTCAGCAAATATTTCACTCTGTATAGTATTGCAATTGATTTGGATATTTTACCTTTAATATAATTAATATGTGACTTCCAACACAGTTTATTATCAATTGTTACTCCAAGAAATTTAGTTTCGGATACCCTTCAATCTCTACACCCTTTACACTGAGTTTAGATACTGAGTTGTTGTGATGGTTGTTAAAGACTATAAATTTTGTCTGACTTAAATTGAGCGTTAATTTGTTTGAATCAAACCACAGTTTAAGCTTTCCTAATTCCTTTCCAAGTGTATCCAAAAGTTGTTCCAAATTGCTTCCACTGCCTAATAGATTAGTGTCATCAGCAAACAATATTAAGTCCATTTTTTCTGAAACTTTACATATACCATTTATATACATATTGAATAACAGTGGCCACAAAACTGAACCCTGTGGGACTCCACAAGTAACCTTCAGTAACTGTGAGTTTTTGTTACCAACACATACATACTGATATCTATTCTTTAAGTAACTACATAACCAGGACAGTGCTACCCCTCTAATACCACAATTTTGCAGTTTCTTTAATAATAAATTATGATCCATTGTATCAGATGCTTTTTAAGATCCAGGGATACCCCAACTGAATACTCTTTATTTTCAATGGCAGTTGGTATTTTTTCTATAAATTCCATTAGAGCAAATGCAGTTGTCCTCTTGTGTCTGAACCCATATTGCTGCTCACACAATAAATTATTCTTCAGTATGAAGTTGTCAGTTCTCTCATAGAATATTTTTTCAAGTATCTAGGAAAATTGAGGCAATAGTGAAATTGGTCTGTAGTTTGAGAATTCCCCTCTGTCACCCGTCTTGTATATCAGATTTGACGGAAGAAGAGCAGGTTTCAACTTTTCCATATTCTTAATTATTGGGTCAGAACCAAATTATGATAAACCATCATCCATGAATATACAACAAACTAAACAACCCATAGTTGGAGGTCAGGATCCTGAGGTGAACATGTGTAGACAGTTTGGTGACTCTCGAGGGCTTTACTCGTTCTACAGTAAGAGGGTATGGGGAATGCTAAACTTGACCTTTAACCTTTTGACCCCAAACCTGTACACCCGAGTCATCCAAGATTTGTCTTACATGCAACTATGGTTTGAATTTGAAAAGCCTACATCATTTATTTCAGAAGTTATTGTGTTTACCAGATTTAGTGAAAAACTGACCTCTGACCCCAAGGTTTACAACTCCTGCAATGGTCAACCGATGAGAGTGAAACTGCAATATGTGCATCATCAGTGGATATCAAACCATGGTACCAAGTTTCAAAATAATCAGACCAAAACCTTAGGAGGAGCTGATTTCACAACAGTAGGACAGATGGACAGACAGACGGACCGCCCCATAACCTGATCTCCATTCGCTTTTCGCCCAAAGAGGTTTGGCCTTCCACCGGCAGGGGATACAAAAATATTCTTGTAAATTTGCAACTTTTACAATTACATTTTCTGGTTTTGGATTTCAAATTTGTTACTTTATTTTTCTCAATTCATAATTTTCTCATAAATTTTACACGTTTTTCCTCATGTTCTACGCAAACACTAAGGAGGCGTACACCTCATCACAACTACCCCCACTCGGGAGATCGGATCACAACTTGGTTCATCTCCGGCCGGTGTACAAACCCCTAGTGCACAGACAACCTCCGGCCATGCACACTGTGGAGTTATGGTCTGAGGAGACAATGGACACCCTAAAGGGCTGTTTTGAAGCCACCGCCTGGAAGCAGCTCTGCGATCCACATGGTGAGGACATCGATGGCCTCATTCACACCTTCACGGGCTACCTCAGCTTCTGTGTGGACAAATCCGTTCCCACCAAGACCATACGGCGTCACTCAAACAACAAACCCTGGATCAACCCTGAGATTAAAACACTTCTGAGAGAGAAGAAGAGGATCTTCAGGTCAGGGAACAGGGAGATGCTGAAGTCCGTACAGAGGGAGCTGAGGAGAAAGATCAGAGAAGGCAAGGACAGCTTCAGGAAGAAGATGGAGGACAAGCTGCAACAGAGCGACATCAGCGGGGTCTGGAGAAACCTCAAAACCATCTCGGGGCTCCAGAATACCTCCCCCCAGGCCACAGGGGGCAGGGAGTGGGCGAACAACCTGAATCTGTTTTTCAATAGATTTGACCAACCGCCCTCCCCCCTGACTGCACAACAACCACTGCTGCCTCTAAAGAAATCAAGTCCTGCTGCCCACTCCCCACTCTACCAACACCCCCCCACTCCCAACACACAGCCCACCATCCTGACCCTGACCAGGACCCAGGTGAGGACGGAGCTGAGGAAGATCAAGGCGAGGAAGGCGCCGGGACCGGACGGCATCAGCGCAAAGCTCCTCAAGTCCTGTGCAGACCAGCTGTGTGGGATTGTGACGTATATCTTCAACATGAGCCTGAAACTGGGGAGGGTACCACAGCTGTGGAAAACATCTTGTGTGGTACCTGTACCAAAAACTTCCCACCCCAAAGACCTGAACAGCTACAGACCGGTGGCCTTGACGTCCCACTTGATGAAGACCCTGGAGAGACTGCTCCTTGCTCACCTCCGCCCCCTGGTGGAACCAGCGATGGATCCACTCCAGTTCGCCTACCAGCATGGCATTGGGGTGGAGGATGCGGTGATCTTCCTCCTTCACCGTTCTCTGTCCCACCTGGAGAAGCCCGGGAATATGGTGAGGATCATGTTCTTTGACTTCTCCAGTGCTTTCAACACCATCCAACCGATGATCCTGAAGGACAAGCTGCTGCGCGCAGGGGTGGACCAGCACCTGTCATCATGGATCCTGGACTACCTCACGAACCGGCCTCAGTTTGTGAGAACCCGGGACTGTGTGTCCGACACGATCATCAGTAGCACGGGGGCCCCCCAGGGAACGGTGCTGGCTCCCTTCCTGTTCACTCTTTATACTGCGGACTTCTCACACAACACAACACACTGCCATCTACAGAAGTTCTCTGATGACTCTGCGATCGTTGGCCTCATCTCCAATGGAGATGAAGCTGAGTACAGAGGGCTTATCCAGGACTTCGTGGACTGGTGCCATCGGAACTGCCTCCAGATCAACGCGAGGAAAACTAAGGAGCTGGTGGTGGACTGCCGCAGGCATGGGCAGCCCCTCACAGTACCAGTAAATATACAGGGAACAGACATCGAGATGGTGACATCCTATAAGTACCTGGGTATTCATCTGAACAATAAACTAGACTGGTCACACAATACTGATGCACTCTACAAGAAGGGACAGCGCAGGCTGTTCCTGCTGAGGAGACTCAGGTCTTTTGGTGTACAAGGGGCGCTGCTGAAGTCATTCTATGACACGGTGGTGGCATCAGCCATCACTTTTGGAGTGGTCTGCTGGGGCAGTGGCATTACTGCAGCCGATAGGAAGAGACTGAACAAACTGATTAAGAAAGCTAGCTCTGTCCTGGGGCAGCGCCTTGATCCGATGGAGGAGATAGGAGAGAGAAGGACGGTGGCTAAACTGTCATCTCTGCTGGAGTCCGAGTTCCACCCTATGCAGGACATACTGAATGCACTGAGGAGCTCATTTAGCAGCAGACTACATCATCCCAGGTGCACAACCGAGAGGTTTCGTAGGTCCTTCCTACCAACGGCTGTCAGACTGTACAACCTAAGCAGGGCTGCTCGCAGAGATAGCAAAAAAGACGTAACAAACTAATAGTTTTTTGAATGCAGAAGATGCAATAGACTTACACAGTGGTCCTCTCCGGCATACAACTAGGAGCATGCCGGTCGCTATGGAGGGTGAGAGTGTGTATGGGCACATAATCATACCATGCAGGATAGCTGGGTAGACGGTTATGCTGTTTCATTCCATCTAGCGGCAATGCTCTGCACTGTGTGTGTTTATATATTTGCATATTTGTTCCGTCTAGCTGCAATGCTCCGTACTGTGGGTGTTTATATATTTATATATCTACATGTTATTCCATCTAGCTACATTGCTCCGCACTGTGTGTGTTTATATACTTGCATATTTATTCCACCTAGCTGCAATGCTCCGTACTGTGGGTGTTTATATATTTACATATTTATTCCATCTAGCTACAATGCTCTGCACTGTGTGTTCATATATTCATATATTTATTCCATCCAGCTACAATGCTCTGCACTGTGTGTCTGTGTGTGTGTGTATATATATATATTTTATAGTAATACGTACATATGTTTATTAGCTGCTCTTGCTTGCTTGTTTTTTTTTTTTTCTTGCCTTCTGATTGTTGCTCTGAGTGTTGCTATCCCTGTGCTGTTGCAATCCTGGAATTTCCCCGTTGTGGGACTAATAAAGGCTTATCTTATCTTATCTTATGTTTATATTTTTCTTATAAAATGGCATTTTTCTCTTACATGTCGTTTTTTCCGGGTGGCGCGGTGGCGGAGTGGTTAGCACTGCGGCAGCACAGCAACTCACCCTTGGTCGGGGGATCCTGGGTTTGATCCCAGCCCCCGACCAACAGTGATGTGTGTGGAGTTTGCATGTTCTCCCCGTGTCTGCGTGGGTTTACTCCGGGATTTCTCCGGTTTCCTCCCACAGGCCAAAAACATGCAAGTTAGGTTAATTGGCATCAAACTGGGGATTCTAGATTGTCCTTAGGTGTGACTGTGAGAGTGAATGGTTGTCTGTCTCTCTGTGTTGGTCCTGCGATGGACTGGCGATCTGTCCAGGGTGGACCCTGCCTCTCGCCCAAAGATGCTGGGATAGGCTCCAGCCCCCCCGCGACCCGAAAAGGATAAAGCGGAAGAAGATGGATGAATGAATGAATGAATGTCGTTTTTTTCCTTATAATTTTCTTTCTTTCTTTTTTCTCTTTTTTTGCCATGTAAACTACCAACTTCATCATGAGTTGTTCATTTTCAGGTTCATTTTCAGGTTTATTTAGGCTGATTTTCAGGTTAATTTTTTTCCCAAACTCTTTTTATTATTTTTAAATACCACCATAACTCACAGTACAAATCCAGTTTCAATGCCTGTCAAGAATCAAATACAAAGTGTCTTCCCAAGCATCAAAAATAATGCGGCAAACAGAACCCCAAACCCCCAAAACAAGATCCCAATACTAAACCATCATCGAGCTCAGTAGACACAAATAAGGGTAAGGGGCAGCCAGCTTCACTGAGATATTTCAACCAACTGCGATGTCCTTATGTGATTAAGGAGAGGTTTCCATGTCATGGAAAATTTTACAGTTGAGCCATGAAGAATATATTTGATCTTCTCCAACTTACTAAAGTAAAGAACATGTCTAACCCAGGACTCATATGAGGGAGGAGAGGGGGATTTCCACCTCAATAAAAACAATCGTCTGGCTAACAAAGTTAAAAAAGCCAAGAAGTCGGCCTTCAATTCTGGCAGTTATTTCAGCAGGTGAAACTCCAAATAAAGCAACTAAGGGAGTTGGGTGTAAGTGTACTTTAAGCACCTGGGACAGAGTGCTGGCAATTCTCACCCAGTAATTAAAAAGGGACGGACAGGACCAGAATGCATGAATTAATGAGCCTGGGGCTTGTTTACACCTATGACAGGCCAGATCAATGGTTGGGTAGAGTTTAGAAAGTTTCACTTTTGACCAGTTAGCACGATGCAGCACCTTACACTGGAGAAGACCATGCCTGGCACTAATAGATGAGGAATGGACCCAGAGGAGTATATCCTCCCATAAGTCCTGGGTAACTTCCTGGTCCATGTCTTGCTCCCAGAGAGACCTGATGTGTGAAAGTGGGGCATTCCTGAGAGAATGGATTCTTTCATAGCTGCTTGAAATGGCGCCTTTTTTAATTGGGGATGGAAGCAACAGAGTGTCAATAGATGAAACTAAAGGCTGAGATGGAAAATGGGGAGTCATCCCTCTGACAAAGTTATGAACCTGTAGATACCTGAAAACACGGGTTTTAGGGATCCCATATTTAGATACAAGTTGTTCAAAAGATGAGAAAACACCCTCAATGTACAGGTCATTAAATGAATTTACACCTTGGCCAGACCACAAAGCAAACCCTCCATCCCCCAGTGATGCTTTAAACACGCGGTTTTTACAAGTAGGAGCTTGCAAGGAGAATGTCTGTAGGCCAAAATGGCATCTGCACTGGCTCCAAATTTGAAGAGTTGTCTTCACCAGAAGGTTTCTACTATACTCTGGCAATTGGGGTCGCTGGAGGCATAGATCAAAGCAGCCAGAGATGATGGTTCACAGGAGGAGCTCTCAAGTCTCAGCCTCCAGATCTCCACCTTCATAATGGGTGGATTTGGATTTAAGAAGCATGTCAGCAATCTGGGCTGTTGATAAGTTGTCATATTCCACCTGTAACAGTAAACCATCCTTGTAGATATCTGGAGAAGGGAAGTTGCATATGTGTTATTCCAATGTGAAATCTGGGTCAGCAGTTCAGAGCCGCTTTCTCTGTTGCTTGTTCACAAAACTCACACAGGACATAATTTCTCATCTTATAAAGTCTTTAAAAGCCTCCCAGAGGAGAGACTGATTTTCAAGCTGATTTTCAGGTTGATTTTCACATTTATTTAGGCTGATTTTCAGGTTAATTAAGCCTGATTTTCAGGTTTATTTAGGCTGATTTTCAGGTTAATTAAGCCTGATTTTCAGGTTTATTTAGGCTGATTTTCAGGTTAATTAAGCCTGATTTTAAGGCTGCTTTTCTGGTTTATTCTGGCTACTTTTCAAGCTGATTTTCAGGTTTATTTTCAGGTTTATTTAGGCTGATTTTCAGGTTTATTTTCAAGTTTATTTAGACTGATTTTTAGGTTAATTAAGCCTGATTTTAAGGCTGCTTTTCAGGTTTATTTAGGCTGATTTTCAGGTTTATTTTCAGGTTAATTTTCAGGTTTATTTAGGCTGATTTTCAGCTTCATTTAAGGTTTATTAAGACTGATTTTCAGGCTGATTTTCGGGTTTATTTTCAGGTTTATTTGGGCTGATTTTCAGCTTCATTTAAGGTTTATTAAGACTGATTTTCAGGCTGATTTTCAGGTTAATTTTTAGGTTTATTTGGGCTGATTTTCAGGTTTATTTAGGCTGCTTTTCAGGCTGCTTTTCAGGTTTATTTTCAGGTTTATTTGGGCTGATTTTCAGGTTAATTTTCAGGTTTATTTAGGCTGATTTTCAGGTTGATTAAGCCTGATTTTAAGGCTGCTATTCAGGGTTTATTTAGGCTGATTTTCAGGTTTATTTAGGCTGCTTTTCAGGCTGCTTTTCAGGTTTATTTTCAGGTTTATTTGGGCTGATTTTCAGCTTCATTTAAGGTTTATTAAGACTGATTTTCAGGCTGATTTTCAAGTTAATTTTCAGGTTTATTTGGGCTGATTTTCAGGTTTATTTAGGCTGCTTTTCAGGCTGCTTTTCAGGTTTATTTTCAGGTTTATTTGGGCTGATTTTCAGGTTAATTTTCAGGTTTATTTAGGCTGATTTTCAGGTTGATTAAGCCTGATTTTAAGGCTGCTATTCAGGTTTATTTAGGCTGATTTTCAGGTTTATTTAGGCTGCTTTTCAGGCTGCTTTTCAGGTTTATTTTCAGGTTTATTTAGGCTGCTTTTCAGGCTGCTTTTCAGGCTGATTTTCAGGTTTATTTGGGCTGATTTTCAGATTAATTTTCAGCTTTATTTAGGCTGATTTTCAGGCTGATTTTCAGGTTAATTTTCAGCTTTATTTAGGCTGATTTTCAGGCTGATTTTCAGGTTAATTTTCAGCTTTATTTAGGCTGATTTTCAGGCTGATTTTCAGTTTTATTTTCAGGTTTATTTGGGCTGATTTTCAGGCTGATTTTCAGTTTTATTTTCAGGTTTATTTGGGCTGATTTTCAGGCTGATTTTCAGTTTTATTTTCAGGTTTATTTAGGCTGATTTTCAGGCTGATTTTCAGGTTAATTTTCAGCTTTATTTAGGCTGATTTTCAGGCTGATTTTCAGGTTAATTTTCAGCTTTATTTAGGCTGATTTTCAGGCTGATTTTCAGTTTTATTTTCAGGTTTATTTAGGCTGATTTTCAGGCTGATTTTCAGTTTTATTTTCAGGTTTATTTGGGCTGATTTTCAGGCTGATTTTCAGGTTAATTTTCAGCTTTATTTAGGCTGATTTTCAGGTTTATTTAGGCTGATTTTCAGGCTGCTTTTCAGTTTTATTTTCAGCTTTATTTAGGCTGATTTTCAGGCTGATTTTCAGGTTTATTTAGGCTGCTTTTCAGGCTGATTTTCAGTTTTATTTTCAGCTTTATTTAGGCTGATTTTCAGGCTGATTTTCAGGTTAATTTTCAGCTTTATTTAGGCTGATTTTCAGGCTGATTTTCAGTTTTATTTAGGCTGCTTTTCAGGCTGATTTTCAGTTTTATTTTCAGCTTTATTTAGGCTGATTTTCAGGCTGATTTTCAGGTTTATTTAGGCTGCTTTTCAGGCTGATTTTCAGTTTTATTTTCAGCTTTATTTAGGCTGATTTTCAGGCTGATTTTCAGGTTAATTTTCAGCTTTATTTAGGCTGATTTTCAGGCTGATTTTCAGGTTAATTTTCAGCTTTATTTAGGCTGATTTTCAGGCTGATTTTCAGTTTTATTTTCAGGTTTATTTGGGCTGATTTTCAGGCTGATTTTCAGGTTAATTTTCAGGTTTATTTGGGCTGATTTTCAGGTTTATTTAGGCTGCTTTTCAGGCTGCTTTTCAGGTTTATTTTCAGGTTTATTTGGGCTGATTTTCAGATTAATTTTCAGCTTTATTTAGGCTGATTTTCAGGTTGATTAAGCCTGATTTTAAGGCTGCTATTCAGGTTTATTTAGGCTGATTTTCAGGTTTATTTAGGCTGCTTTTCAGGCTGCTTTTCAGGCTGATTTTCAGGTTTATTTGGGCTGATTTTCAGATTAATTTTCAGCTTTATTTAGGCTGATTTTCAGGCTGATTTTCAGTTTTATTTTCAGGTTTATTTGGGCTGATTTTCAGATTAATTTTCAGCTTTATTTAGGCTGATTTTCAGGCTGATTTTCAGTTTTATTTTCAGGTTTATTTGGGCTGATTTTCAGATTAATTTTCAGGTTTATTTAGGCTGATTTTCAGGCTGATTTTCAGTTTTATTTTCAGGTTTATTTGGGCTGATTTTCAGGCTGATTTTCAGGTTAATTTTCAGCTTTATTTAGGCTGCTTTTCAGGCTGATTTTCAGTTTTATTTTCAGGTTTATTTGGGCTGATTTTCAGATTAATTTTCAGCTTTATTTAGGCTGATTTTCAGGCTGATTTTCAGGTTAATTTTCAGGTTTATTTGGGCTGATTTTCAGGTTAATTTTCAGCTTTATTTAGGCTGATTTTCAGGCTGATTTTCAGGTTAATTTTCAGGTTTATTTAGGCTGATTTTCAGATTAATTTTCAGCTTTATTTAGGCTGATTTTCAGGCTGATTTTCAGGTTAATTTTCAGGTTTATTTAGGCTGATTTTCAGGCTGATTTTCAGGTTAATTTTCAGGTTTATTTGGGCTGATTTTCAGATTAATTTTCAGCTTTATTTAGGCTGATTTTCAGGCTGATTTTCAGGTTAATTTTCAGGTTTATTTAGGCTGATTTTCAGGCTGATTTTCAGTTTTATTTTCAGGTTTATTTGGGCTGATTTTCAGATTAATTTTCAGCTTTATTTAGGCTGATTTTCAGGCTGATTTTCAGGTTAATTTTCAGCTTTATTTAGGCTGATTTTCAGGCTGATTTTCAGTTTTATTTTCAGGTTTATTTGGGCTGATTTTCAGGCTGATTTTCAGGTTAATTTTCAGCTTTATTTAGGCTGCTTTTCAGGCTGATTTTCAGTTTTATTTTCAGGTTTATTTGGGCTGATTTTCAGGTTAATTTTCAGCTTTATTTAGGCTGATTTTCAGGCTGATTTTCAGTTTTATTTTCAGCTTTATTTAGGCTGCTTTTCAGGCTGCTTTTCAGGTTTATTTTCAGCTTTATTTAGGCTGCTTTTCAGGCTGCTTTTCAGGCTGATTTTCAGGTTTATTTGGGCTGATTTTCAGATTAATTTTCAGCTTTATTTAGGCTGATTTTCAGGCTGATTTTCAGTTTTATTTTCAGGTTTATTTGGGCTGATTTTCAGATTAATTTTCAGCTTTATTTAGGCTGATTTTCAGGCTGATTTTCAGTTTTATTTTCAGGTTTATTTGGGCTGATTTTCAGATTAATTTTCAGCTTTATTTAGGCTGATTTTCAGGCTGATTTTCAGGTTAATTTTCAGCTTTATTTAGGCTGCTTTTCAGGCTGCTTTTCAGGCTGATTTTCAGGTTTATTTGGGCTGATTTTCAGATTAATTTTCAGCTTTATTTAGGCTGATTTTCAGGCTGATTTTCAGTTTTATTTTCAGGTTTATTTGGGCTGATTTTCAGGTTAATTTTCAGCTTTATTTAGGCTGATTTTCAGGCTGATTTTCAGTTTTATTTTCAGGTTTATTTGGGCTGATTTTCAGGTTAATTTTCAGCTTTATTTAGGCTGCTTTTCAGGCTGATTTTCTGTCAGGGTCTGAGCATGGTTTGGGGACCATGCTCAGACTTTAGCTTATTTTGGTTATTCTCTGTGCTTAGTATTATTGCTATCCTGGGTTCCTTTCCATTATTTATCACCGCCTCAGATTTGTTTATACGGTCATGATGCTTATTATTATCTCAGTTCTTGTTGTAATTGCTCCTGCTTTTATCTGTTGTTGTCATCAGGTCCCTGTCATAGTTACTGACTGAGTTATGTCTGCGCTGGTCACTTGTTCATGTCTCATATGTATCCTCCATTCCTGTTTACCCTTTTGTCTCAGTCCCTCATGTCTCCTGTATCTGTAGCTGCTTCTCTGATGTCTTTGCTTGCCCGTGGTTGTTCCCACCTGTTCTGTGTTCATTGATTACCCCTCACCTGTTTATGTCCGTGTCAGTCTGAGTCCTGTGTGGTGTCTTTGTCTCATGATGGTGTGTTCCCCACGCGTCCGTCCAGCTTGTTTTGCCATAGCCTTTAGTTATCTTGCCTGTAACCTTGTGTCTGAGCTCTGCCGTGTTTTTGCTTTTATTTTAGCCCATAGACTGCATTATTTTCTGCTGGTGTTTATTTTGTTCCGCAATAAATGGTTTATCAGATTCGCTTTGTGTTTGGGTCTACGTCTTCCCTGCCCTGGAGGGGTGATCCTAATGTTTTCAGGTGTATTTAGGCTGATTTTCAGGTTAATTTAAGGCTTTTATCAAACCTGATGGTCCGTACTTCCTCACAACATCGCTGCTGGATGAAAAGCTCATATTTTATTTTCTGTTATCAGTCTTTGTGTCTCTGGAGGATTTTAATTCAAATCAAACTAACGATAACAATCAGAAAAAACATTCAAGATTCAAGCTTTTTATTTGTCAGTACTACTATACACACAGGACATACAGGAGAAGTGACATCTTCAGTGGTGTCCCCAATATAAACAAAAACAAAAGGAATAAGGCTGGAAAGACAACAGCAGTCTATGTACAGCAATGCTACCCGTAGTACAAACAGTGACTAAAGATAGACCCAGACCTCCCACAGTGCTAATAAAGATATACGATAAAACCCAGCAATCCTATATACAGAAAAAGTAGAGCAGTAATACTCGTAGTTGCAAGTTCAATGCGGTAGTGTAGGTGCATACAGTGACAGATTGGACTGCACATGATCAGTATTGCAAAAAGACAGCAGCAGATATGGATAGGACAGATATGATGTTTGTGCAAACGGTTGCAGTAAAGTGCAGAGACATACAGCAGCAGATGTATTACTCTTGGTGTGCCAATCTTTCTGTGCCAACAGCTGAGGTAGTTATTGTGCGAGTGAGTGTGTTACAGTCCGGAGTGGGCAGAGTTCAGGGTCCGAATGGTCTGATGAACAAAGCTGTTAAGCAGTCTTGTGGAGCGGGCCCGGAGGCTCTGGTACCTTTTCCCTGAGGGCAGGGGGCTGAAGAGGGAGGGTGGGTGATGGGAGGTGTCGCCTGCAATGTTGATGGTTCTGCGGGTGATGTGGCTGGTGAGGATGCTCTCAATGGTGCCCCGGTAGAATGAGCACATGATGGGGGATGGGACTCGTGCTCTCCTCAGTTTGCGAAGGAAATGGAGGTGAGTTTGAGCCTTCTTGGTCAGTGATGTGATGTTGTTGGACCAGGAGAGGTCCTCAGAGGTGTGCACCCCCAGGAACTTGGTGCTGCTCATCCTCTTCACAGCTGCTCCATCAATGATCAAAGGGGGGTGCTGTGTGTGACCCCTCCTGAAGTCAACCACAACCTCCTTGGTTTTTCCTACATTCAGGAAGAGATTATTGTCTTTACACCACTGGACCAGTTGGTTCACCTCATTTCTGTAGTTGGCCTCCTCGTTGTTGGTGATGAGGCCCGCCACCATTGTGTCGTCCACAAACTTAATGATGTGGTTGGTGTTGTAGGCTGGTACACAGTCATGGGTCAGCAGGGTGAAGAGCAGTGGGCTGAGCACGCATCCTTGTGGGGCCCCTGTGCTCAGTGTGATGGTCTGGGAGGTGTCGCTGCCAACCCGCACATTCTGTGGCCTCCCTGTGAGAAGGTCCAGCACGCAGGTACAGAGAGAGGTTTTGAGTCCTAAGTGTCTGAGTTTTTGAATCAGGTGCTTTGGGATGATTGTGTTGAATCTCCTTGACTCAAGCAGATGTTGAAGATGTCGGCCAGGACATTCTTGAGCTCCTCTGCACAGTCCTTCAGGTCACAACCCGGAATGTTGTCTGGACCAGCTGCCTTGTGTGGGTTGATCCTGCAGATGGTCCTCTTCACTCTAGCCAGATCCAGACTCATGGCCTGCTCGTCTGGAGGAGGAGTGGTCTTATGTGCTGATGTGCTGTTTTGTGCTTCAAAGTGGCCGAAGAAGTCATTTAGTTTATTAAGTAGTGTGATATGACTCACACAGGTCTGAGGTGGAGGTTTGTAGTTGGTGAGGGTCTGTATGCCACAACAGATGGAACATGCATCTCTGGTGTTGCTCAAGTGTCCAGATATTTACTTGCTGTACTGTCGTTTTGCCTCCTTGATGCCACAGGACAGGTTGGCCCTAGCTGTTGTTAGTCCTGCAGTGTCACTGGCCCTGAAGGCTGTGTCCCAAGCCCTCAGGAGCCTGTGGACCTCTGCTGTCATCCATGGCTTTTGGTTAGCACCAACAGCGATGGTTTTGCAGTGAGTGACATCATCAATGCATTTAGCTATGTATGTTACAACAACATCAGTGTACTCCTCAAGGTTTGTGTGTCCCTTGTGAGTGGCTGCGTGCTTGGAAGTGTCCCAGTCTGTAGTGTTGAAGCAGTCTTTCAGAGCATCTGAGGCCCCCTCTGGCCACACATGTACCTGCTTTTTTGTTGGTCTGATTGTTTTCACTCTGGGTTTGTATGCTGGGCTTAACAAGATGATAATGTGATCAGAGAGGCCCAGGTGGGGAAGGGGGGAGGCCCTGTATGCTTTCTTGTGAGTTGTGTACACCAGGTCCAGCAAACTGTCTCCTCTTGTTGGAAAGTCTACATGTTGGTGTAGATTTGGTAGGAGGGCCTTTAAATCTGCATGGTTGAAGTCTCCTGCTGTGATGAGGAATCTCTCTGGATGTGCTATTTGTGTCTCACTGATGGTCTGATAGAGTTGTTTTCGTGCTTTACTCCTCACACTGAATGCAGTGGGCGGGGCATACATGGCGACAAGTAGGACAGATGAAAATTCTCTCGAATGTAAAAAGGGTCGGCACCTGATGATCATAAAATCCACCAATGGAGAACAGTGTTTGTGTACAACAGTCAAATCACGGCACCTAGCGTCACTGATGTACACACACATGCCTCCACAGCAGGTCTTCCATCCTTCCTTGAACAATCTCTCACCACGATAGTATGTTAGCCTTGATAACTGAATGGCAGAGTCCGGTAAATTGTCATTTAAAGCATACCTGTGGTGGTCGTGAAAAAAAAGGTATTATATTGAGCCCCTGTCTCACGTTCTAGTTCAAGTTTAAGTTGAAATTCATGTTCAAAGCAATGTGATATAAATCCATTGCTGATGTGCTGGTTCAGCTATGTCAGCAAAACATGAGTGCAGCCATACTAGCGGCTACATGGCCTTCCAGGACGCTTCCTGTGACGTAATTTTGTTGACACTGCGATCTGGATCAGTATTGGCTGAGCCTGCAGTGCCCGGATGAGCAGTGGCTTTCGGGATATTCAACTTCAAATTCAAACGTTTATTTCAAACTCAGGGTTCATATTAAATGCAGAACTAAAACGAGTAGAAAATAAATAAATAAATGCTTAAATTCAGCGGCTTGTCTTGTCTGATCTGAGCTCGTAACAGCTGCGAGACGGGCTGGGCTCCTCCCTCGCTGTGGGAGCAGCAGAGAGAGAGAGCAGCAGAGCAGAGCAGCAGACACTCGGCGCTCTTGTAACAACAAAAACATACAATGCGATATGGACATCGCAACATAGTGGAATGTAAAGCCTTTGGATGTCTCAATAATAAGCGAAAAAACAAAGATAAACACTTCATTTGTGTACCCAAACACAGCTCACCTTGTCAGAAGATCAGAGCGGAAACGTGATCTCGGAACAGGGCACAGACGAGTCCTTTCAGACGAAATTGTGTTGTGTGTGAGGACCACTTCGTCACTTTAACCCTCAGAAGACCTTTCTGGCTCAAACCTGTAGCCATGTTGGACGAATTCTTCCCCAGAGTCCGACAATTCAGCCATAATAGAATAAAAACACTCACAACAGCACCCTAGTCACTCATACAGGCGGAGCATTGACTGTTGAGTATCAACGAAGTGACATCACATCCGCATGTGTCATGGCTGCGCTCAGAGTTTTCATTGGCTGGCCATGCCTGCGGTCGTATTTGCATATTTCTCTGGTGGTATTTGGCTGGCAATAATTATTTATCCAAATAACGAATAATTTGCCTAATGTTTTCAAGTTGAATGCGTTTAGACGACCACCACAGGTACCCTTTAACCACATTTCTGTATACAGTGGGGCAAAAAAGTATTTAGTCAGCCACCAATTGTGCAAGTTCTCCCACTTAAAAGATGAGAGAGGTCTCCAATTTTCATCATAAGTATACCTCAACTATGAGAGACAAAATGAGAAAAAAAATCCAGAAAATCACATTGAAGGATTTTTAAAGAATTTATTTGCAAACTATGGTGGAAAATAAGTATTTGGTCACCTACAAACAAGCAAGATTTCTGGCTCTCACAGACCTGTAACTTCTTCTTTAAGAGGCTCCTCTGTCCTCCACTCATTACCTGTATTAATGGCACCTGTTTGAACTCGTTATCAGTATAAAAGACACCTGTCCACAACCTCAAACAGTCAGACTACAAACTCCACTATGGCCAAGACCAAAGAGCTGTCAAAGGACACCAGAAACAAAATTGTAGACCTGCACCAGGCTGGGAAGACTGAATCTGCAATAGGTAAGCAGCTTGGTGTGAAGAAATCAACTGTGGGAGCAATTATTAGAAAATGGAAGACATACAAGACCACTGATAATCTCCCTTGATCTGGGGCTCCACGCAAGATCTCACCCCGTGGGGTCAAAATGATCACGAGAACGGTGAGCAAAAATCCCAGAACCACACGGGGGGACCTAGTGAATGACCTGCAGAGAGCTGGGACCAAAGTAACAAAGGCTACCATCAGAAACAAACTACGCCGCCAGGGACTCAAATCCTGCAGTGCCAGACGTGTCCCCCTGCTTAAGCCAGTACATGTCCAGGCCCGTCTGAAGTTTGCTAGAGAGCATTTGGATGATCCAGAAGAGGATTGGGAGAATGTCATATGGTCAGATGAAACCAAAATAGAACTTTTTGGTAAAAACGCAACTTGTTGTGTTTGGAGGAGAAAGAACACCATACCTACTGTGAAGCATGGGAGTGGAAACATCATGCTGTGGGGCTGTTTTTCTGCAAAGGGACCAGGATGACTGATCGGTGTAAAGGAAAGAATGAATGGGGCCATGTATCATGAGATTTTGAGTGAAAACCTCCTTCCATCAGCAAGGGCATTGAAGATGAAACGTGGCTGGGTCTTTCAGCATGACAATGATCCCAAACACACCGCCTGGGCAACGAAGGAGTGGCTTCATAAGAAGCATTTCAAGGTCCTGGAGTGGCCTAGCCAGTCTCCAGATCTCAACCCCATAGAAAATCTTTGGAGGGAGTTGAAAGTCTGTGTTGCCCAGCGACAGCCCCAAAACATCACTGCTCTAGAGGAGATCTGCATGGAGGAATGGGCCAAAATACCAGCAACAGTGTGTGAAAACCTTGTGAAGACTTACAGAAAACGTTTGACCTCTGTCATTGCCAACAAAGGGTATATAACAAAGTACTGAGATGAACTTTTGTTATTGGCCAAATACTTATTTTTCACCATAATTTGCAAATAAATTCTTTAAAAATCAGACAATGTGATTTTCTGGATTTTTTTTCTCATTTTGTCTCTCATAGTTGAGGTATACCTATGATGAAAACTGGAGACATCTCTCATCTTTTAAGTGGGAGAACTTGCACAATTGGTGGCTGACTAAATACTTTTTTGCCCCACTGTAGATAAAAGCACAGCAGTTCCACGCATCACATTATGTAGTTCTCAGGAGTTGTATGTGGTCTATTTTCTTGTCTCGTGAGTGTACGTTGGCCAGAATGAGGGAGGGAATCAGGAGTCTGTGTGGGGTAGCGGCTAGCTTCGTTCGGATACCTCCGTGTATACCTCTCTTTTGTCGCCACTCACAACGTCTACGGCATCTCCATTTGGTATGAGACGCAGCAGTTGAGTCCGGGGTTGTGGAGGTCTGGTGGAAGAGATCCAGGCCACGGAGTTCCTCTGTAACACTCTGGTCCAAGACATAATGTTTGGACATATTCCTTATCTCCACAAGGCTGTTGCGACTGTGGCTTGTGCGCAGCATCATATACAGACATTAAACACATGAATATACACTTAGGTGTAATTTAAACCACACTAAATGGCACAAAACACACGAGAGAAGAGAGAAGACAGGCCGCTGCATGTACAGTATGTACATAAAACATGAAATATAAACACAAATTTATAACTATTTATAACTATATGTTCATAACAATTATATTATACATATTCATAATTATTCTGGATATTTTTGAGCCTGACAACCATAACAGAATTTTTTTATAATTTTTGCAGTTTTAAAATTTTTTCTTCATGAGTCACTTTAAATGTTTTCTACTGGTTTGGGGCAGATAGGCCTCCTGTGGCTCTGGAGCTGCAGGTTGAAGACCCCTGGTTTATTCCAATCATCATAACTGTGCTGATCAAGCCTGCAGTTCCTCTACCGTCTACTAGAGTCTCCGCTGGTCCACAGACCCCTCTCTGGTTTTGGCTATCCCTGTTAGGATCAAGTTTTACCATTGGGGAGGGGCTTACCTGGGAACTCCAGGTGGGGGTGCTCTGTTGGGCCGTGAGGGGACGGACGGCGGAGGTCCGGGATCGGGGGAGACCGCCGGGCGAGATGGAGGGCCAGGGGCTGCCCGGCCTCCTGGACGTGGAGGTCCAGGTGGGGCCCTACGCTGGGGCGTCGGGCTGGACATGGGAGACCTGTGGAGAATGGCACAGACTTGGTGAAGCCATAATCCCGGTGTGTTACCATGGTTACAGTGACATATAAACACCTCACCTGCGTCCAGACGGCATCCCAGTCACCTGCAACCAGGAGTCGTCTACAGGCGGGGGGGCAGCCGTGGTGACGGTAGAAGTGCTGATGTCACCGATGATGCTGAGGCCTTCACGGAGGGCATGGTACATTTTCAGCATCTCCTCACGGTGTTGAGCCTAGACAGGGGGGACCAAAGAGCACCAGACAAGATCAGAGAGGATCAGAGAAGCTCAGAGAGGATCAAAGAAGATCAGTGACAAACGCAGAAGATCGGAGAGAATCAGAGAAGATCAGAGAGGATAAGAGAGAACGAGAGAGGATCAGAGACAATCACAGAAGAACACAGAGGATCACATGATCAGAGAAGATCAGAGATTAGCAGAGATGATCAGAGAGATCCAGAGAAGATCAGAGAGGATCACAGAGGGTGGGAAAAATCACAGAAGATTTGAAATGATCAAAGATGATTCGACAGGATCAGAAAAGACCAATGAGAACCAGAGAGGATCAAAGAGGATCGGAGACCCACAGAAGATCAAAGAGGATCAGAGAAGATCAGAGAGGATCATAGAGGGTAAGAGAAGATCAGAGATGAGTTTTGAGTTTTAAAAAATCCCTTTATTGTACAATTCAAAAATGTAAGAACACCAATATCATGCCCCCAAGTGTGTCACATCTCAAAAGTGCAAACATAACTCATCCCCCTCTCCCACAGAACACAAAACATTCCCCACAGCCCATCTATTGGTGAATGCCTCCAAATTGTCCACCATTTGATAGTAAGAGAACTCCACCTGGAGTCTGACTGATAAGAGAGGATCAGAGAAGATCAGAGAGGGTCAGAGAAGATCAAAGATCAGAGAAGATCAGAAATGATCAGAGATGATTAGAGAGGATCAGAGGAGATCAGAGATGAACAGAGTGGATCAGAAACGATCAGAAACGATCAGAGAGTATCAGAGAAGATCATAGAAGATCAGGGATGATCAGAGATGATTAGAGAGAACCACAGAAGATCAGAGAGAATCAGAAAGGGTCAGAGAAGATCAGAGATGATCAGGGATGATTAGAGAGGATCAGCGAAGATCAGAGAGAATCAGAGAAGATAAAAGAAGATCAGAGGGACAAGAGAAGATCAGAGATGATCAGAGAAAGTCAGTGAGAGTTTTTGAGTTTTTAAAAAAAATGGCTTTATTGTACAATTCAAAAATGTAAGAACACCAATATCATGCCCCCAAGTGTCTCACATCTCAAAAGTGCAAACATAACTCATCCCCCTGTCCCACAGAACACAAAACATTCCCTACAGTCCATCTATTGGTGAATGCCTCCAAATTGTCCACCATTTGATAGTAAGAGAACTCCACCTGGAGTCTGACTTTCAACAAGGCCTTGAAAGCAGACACAGGATCCACATTGCCAGCGTTGGTAGTCCGATTTTTCCTTGTCAGCCAGATGGCAAGTTTAGCAGTACCAGATAGGAAGTTCATCAAAGTGTGCGCAGACTTCTTTGCCACTTTATACTTTGGACCGTAAATGAACAAACCAAAAGAGAAACATTCACCCAAAGCCTGAAACCACACTCGCAAAAGATCAAAAAGGCCAGATAAATGAAAACATTGAACAAACAAATGCTCCAGGGTCTCAACTTGGGAACAAAACAAACATCCCCCCCCCCACAGCTGGATCCAGGTGTGCTCTGTATTTATTCGTATTATTATTGCCCCATGAACAATCCTCCACTGGAGATCTGCCGTCCGTTTCTCAATAGGGAGCTTGTACATGCACCGCCAGCTGCCTTTTGGGAAGACCTCTGGCCCCAAAAAGCTCGCCCACTTCGACTCTGTCACGTCCATCAGAGAGCGCAGATTCAGAAACTTCACACAGATGTGATACACCGTCTTCGCCCCCACAAACTGGAACCTGCCCAGACGAGGATTTCTGAAGGCCAGCAGGTGATCCTCTCCCCCCTGTCCCTCCCCCACAGCTGGACTTATGGAAATGGCAGGAAAGTTGGACACAGTGTCGTCATCCCATTGAGTGGAAAGAGTGCGGTTTGTCACAAACGCTCGAAGTGGTTGTGGCAGGACGGCGCACACTTCCCCCACCACCCTCTGCAGCAGTCTGACAGATGTAATGTTGGCACTCCGCCTCAGCGTTTCCATCGTTGTGGTCGATATCTTCATAAGATGACCAAGCTTGGTACAGCATGCCTCTCGTAAACAAGTCCGCAGACTGACCGACTGCAGCACCGGAGTGTCGATGAATTGATTGAAAAACAGTGGTTCGTCGAACAGCCACATGCCCGGTGGTCTCGTCAGGGAAGCGGGCTACGGTGAAGACTTGCCATGCATGCAAGACGGATGTGTAAAAAGCAGAAAGTCCAGTAAGGTCCACCGCCCCAGATGTCACGAGGAAGAGCTGCTTATCATAGCCCAAGCGGCCAACTCTCCTCAGGAGCAGTTTTGCAGTGTCCATCCAGCAGGGGGCACATCCGTAAAGGAGGCGTTGTGCAGTCTGAAGCCTAAAGCAGGCGATCTTGGAGTGTATGTCCACCAGGCCCTGTCCCCCCTCAGCAACAGGCAGGTAGAGAACAGGCGCACGGACCCAATGCCGACCAGACCAAAAGAAATCCACGATGATCTTCTGAACCTCCTCCACGAGGCTCCTGGGCGGTGTCAAAGCAACAAGCCTATGCCAAAGAGCTGAAGCGACCAGATTATTGGTGACCAGAACCCTGCCCCTATATGACAGCTGTGGTAGCAACCATTTCCATTTAGAAAAGCGAGCACACACCTTGTCCTTAACACCCTCCCAGTTCTTGCGTTCAAATGGCTCCGAACCCAGAAAAACCCCCAACACTTTGAGACCGGCCGTCCCCTACTGAAGACCGGCGGGTAGCCGAGGAACGTCCTGATGCAACCACTGGCCCACCAATAGACCCTCACTCTTGGCCCAATTCACCCGGGCAGAAGATGCCCTTTCATAAACAGACAAAGTCTCCACCAGACGCTGTACATCACCGTGGGACGTGATGAAAACGCTGACGTCATCCGCGTAAGCAGACAAGACGGTCGGGCGGCAACTGCTGGAGGGCCCCGGCAGAACCAGACCACCCAGCTGAGTGCGCAACCTGCACAGCAAAGGCTCAATAGCCAAGCTGTACAGTTGACCTGAGATTGGACAACCCTGGCGTATTCCCCGGTGTACAGGGATTGGCCGACTCAGCCCTGCCCCCATCTTTACCAAACACTCAGCTCCAGTATATAACAGATTGATCCACCTCAAAAACATATTGCCAAAACCGAACCCCTTCAGTGTGGAAAATAAATAGGAATGGTCAACCCTATCAAAAGCCTTTTCTTGGTCCAAAGACATAACACCAAACTGTAAGTCATAACATTTACTGAGCTGGAGAACATCACGTATGAGAAAAATATTGTCCATAATGGTTCGGTCAGGAATACAATATGTTTGATCCCTATCTACGATCAAACCCAAGACATTGTTCAGTCTGTTTGCCAGGGCTTTCGAAAGCACCTTGTAGTGCGTGCAAAGAAGAGCCACGGGCCTCCAGTTTTTCAGCAGGGCCAAGTCCCCCTGCTTAGGCAACAGAGATAGCACTGCACGGCGGCAGGGGACAGGTAAGGTTCCCTTTTTGTAACAGGCAGTTAGAACGTCATAGAAGTCTGATCCAATAATATTCCAAAAATGCTTAAAGAAGTCAGAAGAAAGACCATCAAGTCCAGGTGCACGTCCCAGAGCTATCTGATTAACAGCCACAGTTAACTCATCCAAAGTCAGGGCACAGTCCAGCGCGGCCCTGTCCTCCGGGCTGAGCACCGGAAGACCTTCGAAGAGCTGGTTTTGAGATTCTATGCAACACGGTCCCGCAGCAAACAGGGCCCCGTAGTAATCCACTGCATGGCGCCGCATCTCGGATGGATTTGTAGTCACTCAACCATCTGGGAGCATCAAGCAAGCCATCAACTTCTTTTTCGCAGCAGACTTCTCAGATTGAAGAAGAAAGACGTTGGGGAATCCATGTCCTGCAGGCGAGTGAAGCGTGACCTCACTAGCGCCCCCTTCACTCTTTCCTGCATGAATGTGCGCAGGGCCGATCTCTTCTCCTGCAGCAAAGGATTAGCGGTAGAATCCTGACCCATAACCAAACTGTCCTCCAGCCTCTTGACAGTGTCCTCAAGTTCACTGACCTTGGCCTTGATGATGGAGGTGGCGTTCGCAGTGTACCGTTGACAAAAAAGGCGAATTTGCACTTTCCCAACCTCCCACCACTGTTCCAGGGAACTAAAATGAGCCTTTGTGGTCCTCCAGTGTTCCCAGAAACACACAAAATATTGACAAAAGGTGTTGTCCTGAAGGAGCTTGTTATTGAAGTGCCAGTAAGATTTAGCCCCTTCCCCCGGTGAGTTAAGTAACACCGCAGTGGCCAGGTGATGATCCGTGAAACCAACGGGACTTATGTTACTGTGGAGGGAGGATAAGAGAAGATCAGAGAGAACCACAGAAGATTGGAGAGGATCAGCAAGGATCAAAGAAGTTTAGAGGGGATAAGAGAATCACAGAAGATCATAGAAGATCAGGGATGATCAGAGATGATTAGAGAGAACCTCAGAAGAGGTTTAAAAAATCCCTTTATTGTACAATTCAAAATATAAGATCACCAATACCATCATTCCACCAAGTGTCTCACATTTCAAAAGTGCACACATAACTCATTCCCCTCTCCCACAGAACACAAAATATTCCCCACAGTCCATCTATTGGTGAATACCTCCAAATTGTCCACCATTTTATAGTAAGAGTACTCCACCTGGAGTCTGACTTTTAACAAGGCCTTGAAAACAAACACAGGATCCATATTGCCAGTGTTAAAGTCCAATTTTTTCTTGTCAGCCAGATGGCAAGTTTAGCAGTACCAGATAGGAAGTTCATCAAAGTGTGCACAGACTTCTTTGCCACTTTATACTTTGGGCCGTAAATAAACAAACCAAAAGAAAAACATTCACCAAAATTATGAAACCACACTTTCAGAAGATCAAAGAGGTCAGATAGACAAAAACATTTAACAAACAAATGCTCCAGGGTCTCAACTTGGGAGCAAAACAAACATTCCTCCCCCACACTAGGATCCAGGTGTGCTCTGTATTTATTCGTAGCTATCGCCCCATGTACAATCCTCCACTGCAGATCTGCTGTCCGTTTCTCAATCGGGACCTTGTACATGGACTGCCAGCTGCCTTTCAGGGAGAATACCAGCCCCAAAAACCCCGCCCACTTCGATTCCTTCACCTCCGTCAGAGAGTGCAGATTCCTTCACACAGATGTGATACACTGTCTTCTTCCTTTGTAGTCTGTGCAAAGAAGAGCCACAGGCCTCCAGTTTTTAAGCAAGGCTAAATCCCCATCCTTGGGCAGCAGAGATAGTACTGCGCGCCGGCAGGAGACAGGTAAAGATCCAGTTCTGTAACAGTCAATTAGAACATCATAAAAGTCTCATCCAATAATATCCCAAAAATGCTTAAAAAAGTCAGAGGAAAGACCATCAAGTCCAGGTGCACGTCCCAGAGCCATTTGATTAACTGCTACAGTTAACTCATCCAAAGTCAGGTCTCAGTCGAGAATCAGAGCCGGTCAGAGAAGATCAGAGATGATCAGAGATGATTAGAGAGGATCAGCAAAGATCATTGAGAACAAGATGGGATAACAGAGGATCAGAAAGAATCACAGATGATCGGAGAAGATCAGAGAAGATCAAAGAAGATCAGAGATGATTAGAGAGGATCAGAGAGAATCAGAGAAGATAAGAGAACATCAGAGGGGACCAGAGAGGATCAGAGATGATTAGAGAGGGTCAGAGAAGATCAGAAAAAGTCAGTGAGAACCAGAGAGGATCAGAGAGAACCACAGAAGATTGGAGAGGATCAGCGAGGATCAAAGAAGTTTAGAGGGGATAAGAGAGGATCACAAAAGATCAGAGAGGATCATAGAGGATCAGAAAGATTCAAAGAAGATCAAAGAGGATCAGAGAGAACCAGAGAAGATCAGAGAGGATCAGACAAGATTAGAGATGATCAGAGAGGATCACAGAAGATCACTGAAACCAGATAGGATCAGAGAAGATCAGAGATGATCAGAGAGGATCAGAGAGAGCCAGAGGAGAGGTTTAAAAAATCCCTTTATTGTACAATTCAAAAATGTAAGATCACCAATACCATCATTCCACCAAGTGTCTCACATTTCAAAAGTGCAAACATAACTCATCCCCCTGTCCCACAGAACACAAAACATTCCTCACAGTCCGTCTATTGGTGAATACCTCCAAATTGTCCACCATTTTATAGTAAGAATACTCCACCTGGAGTCTGACTTTTAACAATACCTTGAAAACAAACACAGGATCCACATTGCCAGTGTTAATAGTCCAATTTTTTCTTGTCAGCCAGATGGCAAGTTTAGCAGTACCAGATAGGAAGTTTATCAAAGTGTGCACAGACTTCTTTGCCACTTTATACTCTGGACCGTAAATAAACAAACCAAAAGAAAAACATTCACCCAAACTAGAAAAGCACTCGGAGAGCGCAGACCTCCACCAAGGGCCACAGTTCCCCCCATACGGTGTTTGTGTGTACGTTTTCAGATTCCTTGACCATGAAAACATATGACTAGCAATTGGATTGACAATGATAGGATTAGTGGTTGAGTAGTTATTCACGAAAATGACATTTTCCGTAATGGTGGCCACAGTTCCGCCCATAAAGTGTTTGTGTGTACGTTTTCAGATTCCTTGACCAGGAAAACATATGACTAGCAATTGGATTGACAATGATAGGATTAGTGGTTCAGTAGTTATTCATGAAAATGGCATTTTCCGTAATGGTGGCCACAGTTCCCCCCATACAGTGTTTGTGTGTATGTTTTCAGATTCCTTGACCATGAAAATATATGACTAGCAATTGGATTGACAATGATAGGATTAGTGGTTCAGTAGTTATTCGGGGAAATGGCATTTTCCGTAATGGCGGCCACAGTTCCCCCCATACAGTGTTTGTGTGTACGTTTTCAGATTCCTTGACCATGAAAACATATGACTAGCAATTGGATTGACAATGATAGGATTAGTGGTTGAGTGGTTATTCACAAAAATGGCATTTTTGGTAATGGCGGCAACAGTTCCCCCCATACAGTGTTTGTGTGTACGTTTTCAGATTCCTTGACCATGAAAACATATGACTAGCAATTGGATTGACAATGATAGGATTAGTGGTTGAGTGGTTATTCACAAAAATGGCATTTTTGGTAATGGCGGCAACAGTTCCCCCCATACAGTGTTTGTGTGTACGTTTTCAGATTCCTTGACCATGAAAACATATGACTAGCAATTGAATTGACAATGATAGGATTAGTGGTTCAGTAGTTATTCACGAAAATGGCATTTTCCGTAATGGCGGTTTTCTTCTGGACGGTGATCTGGATCATTCCCAAAATTTAACCAGTTCTTCCTTGTACCATTTGCAACAACGCCTGAAAGTTTCATCGAAATCCGTCCAAAACTTTTTGAGTTATCTTGCTAACCAACAGACAGACAGACAGACAGACAAACCCCGGCAAAAACATAACCTCCTGTGGCCTGCGGCCTGGCGGAGGTAATTATGAAACCACACTTTCAGAAGATCAAAAAGCCCAGATAAACAAAAACATTTAACAAGCAAATGCTCCAGGGTCTCAACTTTGGAACAGAACAAACATTCCTTCCCCACATTAGGATCCAGGTGTGCTCTGTATTTATTCGTAGCTATTGCCCCATGTACAATCCTCCACTGGAGATCTGCCGTCCGTTTCTCAATAGGGAGCTTGTACATGGACTGCCAGCTGCCTTTTGGAGAGAATACCGGCCCCAAAAACCCCGCCCACTTCGACTCTTTCACCTCCGTCAGAGAGCGCAGATTCAGAACCTTCACACAGATGTGATACACTGTCTTCTTCCCCACAAACTGGAACTTGTCCAGACGAGGAGTTCTGAAGGACAGCAGGTGATCCTCTCCCTCCTGCCACTCTCCCACAGCTGGACTTATGGAAAGGGCAGGAAAGTTGGACACAGTGCCCTCATCCCATTGATTGGAAAGAGTACGGTTTTCCGCAAATGCTCTAAGTGGTCATGGCAGGGCAGCACACACTTCCTTCACCACCCTATGCACCAGTCTGACAGATGTAATGTTGGGACTCCGCCCCAGCGTTTCTATTGACATGGTTGATATCTTCATAAGATGACCAAGCTTGGTACAGCCTGCCTCTCTTAAACAAGTTCGCAGACTCACAGATTGCAGCACTTGAGTGTCCATGAATTGATTGAAAAACAGTGGTTCCTCGAACAGCCACATGCCTGGTGTCTCCTCAGGAACGCGGGCTACGGTGAAGACTTGCCAAGCATGCAAGACAGATGTATAAAAAGCAGAAAGTCCAGTAAGGTCCACCTCCCCAGATTCCACGAGGAAAAGTTGCTTATCATAGCCCAAGCGGCCAGCTCTCCTCAGGAGCAGTTTTGCAGTGTCCATCCAGCATGGGCCACACCCATAAAGGAGCCGCTGCGCAGTCTGAAGCCTAAAACAGGCAATCTTGGACTGTATGTCCACCAGGCCCTGTCCTCCCTCGGCAACAGGCAGGTAGAGAACAGCCACACGAACCCAATGTCGACCAGACCAAAAGAAGTCCACGATGATCTTCTGAACCTCCTCAACCAGGCCTCTGGGCGGTGTCAAAGCAATAAGCCTATGCCAAAGAGCCGAAGCAACCAGATTACTGGTGACCAGAACCCTTCCCCTATATAATAGCTGTGGTAGCAACCATTTCCATTTAGCAAAGCGAGCACACACCTTCTCCTTAATTCCCTCCCAGTTCTTGCGTTCAAAGCCCTCAGAACCCAAGAATACCCCCAACACTTTTTTTTTTTTTGTTACTTATTTGTACCCGTAGGTAGATTTGGTTTGCAGTCTGGTGACAAGCCACCGGCTGCCGGTCGCTGCGTGCGCGAGCGCCCTAAACCTACATGTTTTTGGTATGCGGGAGGAAACCGGAGAAATCCCGGAGTAAACCCATGCAACACGGGGAGAACATGCAAACTCCACACAGCTCACTGTTGGTCGGGGGCTGGGATCGAACCCACGATCTCATGATCCCCGCGATCCCCCGGCCGAGGGTAAACTGTGCTGCCACAGTGTTAAACCACTGTGCCACCCTCCAGGTAGATGAGGAATGTCCTGATGTGTCCACTGCCCCACCAATAAACCCTCACTCTTGCTCCAGTTTACCCGTGCAGAAGATGCTTTTTCGTAAATAGACAAAGTGTCCACCAAACGCTGTACATCCCTGTGGGATGTGATGAAAATGTTGACGTCATCTGCATAAGCAGACAAGATGATTGGACAACAACTACTGGAGGGCCCTGGCAGAATCAAACCACCCAGCTGAGTGCGCAACCTGCACAGCAAAGGCTCAATAGTCAAGCTATACAGTTGACCTGAGATTGGACAACCCTGTTGTATTCCCCGACATACAGGGATTGGCTGACTCAGCCCGGCCCCCATCTTTACCAAACACTCAGCTCCAGTATATAGCAGATTGACCCACCTCAAGAACATATTGCCAAAACCAAACCCCTTCAGTGTGGAAAACAAACAAGAATGGTCAACCCTATCAAAAGCCTTTTCTTGGTCCAAAGACACAATACCGAACTTTAAATCATAACATTTACTAAGATGAAGAACGTCACGTACGAGAAAAATATTGTCCATAATGGTTCGGTCAGGAATACAATATGTCTGATCTCTATCTATGATTAAATCCAATACATTTTTCAGTCTATTTGACAGGGCTTTAGAAAGCACCTTGTAGTCTGTGCAAAGAAGAGCCACAGGCCTCCAGTTTTTAAGCAAGGCCAAGTCCCCTTCCTTAGGCAGCAGAGATAGTACTGCACGCCGGCAGGAGACAGGTAAAGATCCAGTTCTGTAGCAGTCAATAAGAACGTCATAAAAATCTCATCCAATAATATCCCAAAAATGCTTAAAAAAGTCAGAAGACAGACCGTCAAGTCCAGGTGCACGTCCCAGAGCCATTTGATTAACTGCTACAGTTAACTCATCCAAAGTCAGGTCACAGTCCAGAGCAGCCCTGTCCTCTGGGCTGAGCTTGGGAAGACCTCCAAAGAGTTGGGTTTGAGATTCTACGCAACATGGTTCTGCACCAAACAGGGCTCCATAAAAATCCACTGCATGGCTCCTCATCTCAGATGGATTGGTAGTCATTTGACCATGTGGGAGTTTTAAGCAAGCCATCGGCTTCTTCTTTGCAGCAGACTTCTCCAGATTGAAGAAAAAAGATGTTGGGGCATCCATGTCCTGCAGGCGAGTAAACCGTGACCTAACAAGTGCCCCCTTCACTCTTTCCTGCAGGAAAGAGCTCAGGGCTGATCTCTTCTCCTGCAACAAAGGACCTGGGGTAGAATTCTGATCCCTAACCAAACTCTCCTCCAGCCTCTTGACAGTGTCCTCAAGTTCACCAACTTTGGTTTTGATGATGGCAGTCAAGTTCGCAGTATACTGTTGACAAAAAATGCGAATTTGCACCTTGCCAACCTCCCACCACTGTTCCAGGGAACTAAAACGAGGCTTTGTAGCCCTCCAGTGTTCCCAGAAACACACAAAATATTGACAAAAAGTGGTGTCCTGAAGGAGCTTGTTATTGAAGTGCCAATAAGATTTAGTTCTTTCCCTTGGTGAGCTAATTAACACCACAGAGGCTAGATGATGATCTGTAAAACCGACGGGACTTATGTTACTGTGGAGGATTCCCGGGGCAAAAGTTTGAGAAACACATATTCTGTCTAATCTAGCAGCACTGACCATATCAACTGTGACTCTGACCCAGGTATACTGTCTAGTGTTTGCATGTTTAACTCTCCATGTATCCAAGAGGTCGAACTGTACAGTGATATTTTCTAAAACTTGAGAAGACTGCAGCTGAGGTTCTGCATTAGTGCGATCCAGATTGAAATCCAAGGTACAGTTGAAATCACCAGCAACAATAAGCTGGTCTTGGTGATAGCTCTGCAATTCATTTGTCAGTGTATTGAAAAAGGCAACTCTTTCAGAACTCTGATTTGGAGCATAAACGTTGATCAAACAAAATACGGAATTCCCTATTTCAGCCCTAACAAGGAGCAGCCTGCCCTTCACTACCTCCACTACAGATAAAACTGTTGCATTTGCAGATTCCCCAAACAAAATGGCTACTCCTGCACTAAAATTTGTACCATGACTGAGTGAAAAAGGACCCTTCCACCACAAGCCCCAGTCCACTTCATCTGCTGAAGTGGTATGAGTTTCTTGCAAAAACAAAATGTTAAGTTTTTTTGTCTGAACAGGTCACCAATTAATCCCCTCTTATGATTGGCCCTCCCACCATTGATGTTTAAGGATCCTAATTTTATGTTTTGCATAGAGAGATGGATATAAGGAACACCGTGCTGTGCCCATGTAAGTTATGTCATCTGTCGGCTGCGCTTGACCTTTTGTCCTCCTGCTGATTTACGCAGGGCTGTTAGGTGCTTTTTAAGGCAAAAGCGTTTTCTTTCATCCAGGAGGTCAAGACCAACCTGCTTTTTTAGCACATTAACAGACCTAATAAATTTATCAGCGTCATTGAAGTAGTCAGTGACTTTAGCGGCTCTGTTATAGGTTTCATCCAGAAAAACATTTATTTCTTCCAGTAAATACAAACTCGTGTTTCTACTGCAAGTTGCTCCAATAGACACAGTGTCAGAATCAGAATCCATTCCCTCGTCAGCACAACTCAGCTGACTGTTTGATACAGCTGGTCCAGCTGATTCATCATGAGCTACATTTTCTTGAACGCCACCTACAACAGCTGACTGGCGTTGTTCTGTCGGCTGCTCTGAAACGGTAGCGGAACCACAGCCACTGATGTCACAAGCTCTTTCTCACAGCTAGATTCTGATGCACCATCAGTGACTATTTGGGCGTCATCACCAGCCACGCTCCCAACCGTAAGCTGGGCTGCGGACGCCACAGCCGGGCTGTCCACAGACACAGCAGCAGGCTCCGGAGCAGGACCGGCAGAAGGCCCCGCAACGTCGTCTGTAGTAGCGGCGTGAGCGGAGGCCGCACCGCCGGCTTCAGCTGCGGCTTCATCAGAGCCTCCCGCCCGCTGCTTGTGTGGACAAGCGAACCATTTATGGCCCATGTATCCACATTCAAAACACTTCATCTGTCCTGAGCTCGCATACACCATGTAGGAGCCGTCCCCATGTTTGACCCGGAAGGACACTTCTAGCGTTTGAGTGGGCGAGTCCAAAAACATGAACACCTGTCGCCTGAGTGATTTTACATGCTTTAATTTGGTATCCTTGCACCCCAAACTCACAGTTCTAAATGGGCCCGCAAACTTCCCAAATCTGCGGAGTTCTGTCTCCAACTGCTCGTCAGCGATGAAAGGAGGAACACCTGAGACGGTGATACGCGTTGATGGGACAGATAAGGGGGACACCTGTACTTACGTGTCCCCAATAACAACACCGCTTCCAATCAGACTGTGGACATACGCCTCACCAGCCAGAAACACAACTACAGCTTTATTCATTCGGGACGCAAAGCAGATCGCATCATGTCCCACCTTCTCACCCACAGCAAGAAGGACCTCCTCCACAGTAACGCTGCTATCCGGGGGAACGATCCTCACCCCCTGCTGGATAGACGGAGATGGCGTCTCAAAGGTCGCCATCCTCCAGCAAAAAAAACAAAAACTGAATATGCAGCCAATAATAAAAGATAGAAAAAAAAGTCCAAACAAAACACGGAGTTCCCTATTTCGGCCCTCTCAAAGAGGATCAGAGAGGATAAGTGAGAACCAGAATGCATCAAAGAAGATCACTCATTCAGTGATACCTGCCTTTGATCTTTGACGTCACCACTCGTTCAGTGACGCCTGCCTTTGATCTTTGGCATGGTTACCATGGTAACACTAAGTCCTATGATCGTGACACACACAGACAGAAAGACAAACAGAGATACTTTGCCCGCATTTCAGACACAGTCCAAGGACGGATAATTTTTTCACACATGGGGAGTTGTTCAGAACTCATACGAAGATATAGAGTGATGATAATCAAGTCAGTGGTGGTAATGCACCTGTAAGCTGGCTGCCAACCGCCAATCAAATCTAAAAGAAGATGGAGAAGAGATTCCTTGAATTACATCACTCTATAAAAAAAAAATTCAAGAAATCTCTGTCATGATGTCACAATCATAGGACTCGCTATGAGATCAAATGCAGGCATCACTCACCATCATAGGACTTGCCAAAAGATCATACACCGAATCTGTCCTCCTCTACATCAAATGCTGTGTAGAAAATGTGACAGTCACAAAACACATCCGGGTCTTTCCAAACGACAAACCCTGGATGACAAGTGAAGTCCAGGCTCTGATCAGAGCCCGCAACTCAGTCTTCAGACAGAGGGACAGCTCTCTGTACAGCACTGCCAGAGCCAACCAGAGGAATGGCATAAAACTCACTAAAAACGCCTATAGGAGTAAGGTGGAGGGCTTCCTCACAGACAACAACCTCCGACAGATGTGGAGAAGCATCCAGGCCCTCACAAACTACAGGGGCCAAGGCCCCCCAGCATCAGACAGAAGCCTCCCTCTGGCAGAGGAGCTTAACAGCTTCGTTGCCCAGTTTGAGCACACCTCCCCCGCAAACCTGTCCCCACTCCTCCCCTCTCCCCCTCCCCCCCTCTCTCTACAGGTACATGAGGTGAGGAGGCAGTTAACAGCACTGAAACCCTGCAGAGCTGTGGGTCCAGACGGCATCCCAGGAGCAGTGGTCAAAGCATTGGCAGACCAGCTGGCAGGGATCCTCAACAAGCTGTTCAACCTCTCCCTGATGCACGCCACTGTCCCCTCCTGCCTCAAGACCTCCACCATCATCCCCATCCCCAAAAAGGCTGCAATTGGCAGCCTGAATAACTACAGACCCACAGCATTCACACCTGTAGTCATGAAATTTTTGAGCAACTGGTGTCCCAGCACATCAGGGACTGTCTTCCCCCCTCCTTCAACCCCTATCAGTTTGCCTACAGGGAGAACCGGTCTACAGAAGACGCCATCGCTACCACTCTCCACAGTGTGCTGAGCCACCTGGAGAACCCAAGAAGCTACGTGAGGATGCTCTTTGTGGACTACAGCTCAGCTTTCAACACCATCATCCCAGACATCCTGATCAACAAACTGCACCTCCTCCAGATCCCCCACCCCCACCCACCCACCTGCTTCTGGATAAAGAACTTTCTCACTAACCATCCACAACAGTCAGACTTGGCCCCCACCACTCCTCCACACTGTCCCTCAGCACTGGCTCCCCCCAAGGCTGTGTGCTAAGCCCTCTGCTGTACTCCCTATACACCTTTGACTGTATTCCAACCCACCCAACCACTGTCATTGTGAAATATGCGGCCGATGCCACCTTGGTTGAAAAAGATGAATTGTGAAAAAGATGAATTGTTTACTACAGGATAACTTCCAGAGATGTGCAATTAATGCCCCGATCTGTGTTTTAATTTGGATTTTCACTCATATGTTTATGTTGGTTGGTTTTCACATATCTGCTGTGTTTGAACAGTTTGAGTTGGTTTCTTTATCATCACTTGCTGATATAGTGAAGTCTTTGAAGCCAACAAATTGCTCACTGGATGTTGTTCCCGCTGGAATACTGAAAAGGGTTTTTAATACTGTAGGGCCTGGTCTTTTGGTTTTTATTAATTCCTGCCTTAGTTCAGGATTTGTCCCACCTAAAAACTTCACCTTGACCCTTCAGTTTTGTCTAATTTTAGACCCATTTCTCATTTGCCCTTTTTATCTAAAGTTTTAGAAAAAGCTGTTTTTATACAGTTGCAATCTTTTTTAGAAGACAATTCTATTTTTGAGAAGTTTCAATCTGGGTTTAGATCTCGTCACAACATTGAGTCTGCCCTGCTTAAGGTGCACAATGATATTATGATGTCTGTTGATGCCAAATGCCCTGTGGTCTTAGTGCTGCTAGATCTTACAGCAGCCTTTGACACTGTGGACCATACTATCCTTTTGTCACGCCTGAATCACCATGTTGGCATCCATGGCACTGCACTTAAGTGGTTTGAATCCTACCTGTCTAATAGAACTTTTTCTGTAATGATTGGTGACATGTCTTCTTCTAGTGCCTCTCTCTCCTGTGAGGTCCCACAGGGCTCTATCCTTGGCCCTATTCTGTTTTCTGTAGCATCATCTCACTTTGGCTCAGCAATAATTATTCTTCTGCTTAAAGACATTTTGTTTCACCCAGGAGAAGAACAGTCAAGAACTGATTTTTTTTTCCCCAGGCCACAACTTAATTCGCCATTCCTTTGTTAAAACCAGTCTAAAGAATTCAACCTAATGCATTCCTGCTGTGCCTTTTTTTTATTACCCCCATAAATGGTGGACAAGAGACAGACCTGGAAAGCCCTCATGGCCCACAGATCCACAGCTCAGTTAATTTCCTTAAACTCTGGGACATGCTGGATTTAACCAGTGAACTTCAAAGTACATTATTACAAACTCAATTCTAAACCTTCTCTTCTTTTCCAGGACCAGGAAAAGCAACTGGACTCTGATGTTTTAATGTGGAAAATCAATAATATGTTGAAATGCATTAATCTGTGATTTTATATATATGCATGTTAAAATGTTTAGCTGAATGTTTACTCCTGCATGTTAATTTAGAAGCACTGCTTATAAGTTACATTAATCACTAAGGTTAGCTTAGTTTATACATAAGGGTGTAAAAGCATATTCCAGTGTATTAAATTGTGTGTATCCATGGGGACCGGTATCAAATGTCACCCAGCATTCACTGGGCTCCAGCTCCTCCATTCCATTGGTTCCTCGCAGACAAAGCCTGTCATTGGACTAAAGTTCATGGAGCCCGCCCACGAAGGAAGCTTATTGGCTGGAGTTCCTGTCAACCCGGAAACCCATGAAAGCTCATCTGAAGTTATAAAAGGAAGTGACCCACTCGCTTCGGTTCGGCCCCTTTTTTTTTCTCTTCGCCCCTCTTCTTTTCTCTTTGACACATCTCCGTCCATTGTCCACAGCAGAAAAAGAACTTTTCAGGAGAACAAAAGACTGCCTGAACAAAGGGACTTCTCCCACGTGTTTCTCTTTGACGATCACAGAGCAGATAACTCGTAATTTGTTTATGCAACTATGTATTTTAATGTTTTTTTCTTTTCTCTTAGATGCCTAGGAATTCTCCCCTTTTGAGCTCAAAAATTCTTAATCCGGAGTGAAACTCCAATTCTTACTTATCACTTTTTCTTTGTTAAACTTTCTGTAAAACCACTGTTTTTAATTTTAATGTAAGCTTTAATCTTGACTTTATTTTTATAAATTTTTTTTATTGACCAATCCCACACCAGAAGCTATATTTTATCTAAAGTCCGAAACTCTCTTAATTTGAGATTGGATTAGATATATTTAATTAATTATTATCGAAGGCCTCTGAGAAGACGCAGCTCCACGAAGATCAAACGTCCTGGACTAGGTCACAGCCCCGGTGATCAGCACATCAAAATCTCATCTTATGACAACCGAATATTTGCTGGACAAATATTCTGGGTTTTGGCCCTGATCAACACATCGAAAGGTTCATGAGGACGACAAAAGAACGCAACTTAAAACCTTCAAGAAAAGACGTGAGCTGTACCCTTCTTCTCCATCTGCTGAATCAAACATCTGAGGTTCGATAATAATTTGATATTTAATCAGATGCAAATTGAGAAGTCGTTAACATGACTCCTCTTTTCATTAAAATTCCATTTTTATTTTCTTAAGGTTAATCCAGAACTTGTCATATAATTAGTAAACTTTCACCATAAATTTATGTTGTTTCCATAATCTGTTAACTCAAACTGATCGAAATTCGTTTCTCAGTTTAACCCTGGTTCCGAAAATATTGACATTGTTTATCTATCATTTACAAGACTGATTTTATGGTTAATGAAATTACTGCAATATCTGTTAATCATTTCATTTAATACATATGTGAAAATGAGAGAAGTTGTTGAGAATTTATTTCATTCTAAGTCTGGTTCAAGCCCCAGTATCGAATTCACAGAAATTTTTGAGACTTATTATTAATTAATTTATTGAGTGATTAAACAGGTATAAAGTGAAATTAAAGATTAAATTGCTTCTTAGAGATAGAAGCTGGTGCCCCATAAGTGTTATTAACTTTTCTGGTGTATATGAAACGAGACTTGATCTCAGATTCCAATACATCAATATAAATTAAATCATTTTTACACTTAATCATAATTATTAATCCATATTTTCCTACATTTCATTATACTGTATATGCTGCCACTCAGGCATTAATAGCTGGGCACAACATGTCTTTCCACTGTTATGCGGATGATTTGTAGCTTTATTTACCTTTGAACCCAGAACAACAAACTCACAAACTGTTCTATTGGACTGCATCACTGACTTTAAGTTGTGGTTAAGCCCAAATTTTCTCCACTTAAATGAAGAAAAAACAGACTGTATTGTGTTTGGGGATACTGTAACGGCTGGCTTTGGTACCCTCTCTTTAAGGCTCAGTTCAGCTGTCAGAAATTTGGGGGTGATTTTTGACAGCCATTTAAAATTTGATAAACAGATTGACAATGTAGTCAAGATGAGCTTTTATCAATTACGTCTGTTATCCAAAGCCGAACCTTTCCTGAGCCGTCATGATCTTGAGATAGCCATCCATGCTTTAATCACGTCTCGACTTGATTACTGCAATGCACTTTATGTTGGCATCTCTCAGTCGTCTCTCGGCCGCCTTCAACTTGTGCAAAATGCAGCGGCCCGTCTTTTGACCAACACACCCAGGCAAGAGCACATTACTCCTTTTTTCACTTCATTGGCTTCCAGTCCATTTTAGAATTAATTTTAAACTTTTGTTTTGAAAGCTCTTAATGGCCTTGCTCCGGTTTATCTGCCTGAGATTTTGACTGTCCGTGACCAAGGCAGGGCTTTGAGGTCATCCAGTCAGCTTTTGCTGGATGTGCCCAGGTCAAGGTGTAAACACTGGGGTGACCGAGCCTTTTCTGTTGTCGCCCCCAGGCTCTGGAATAATCTCCCCCTGACCTACATGCTATCTCTGACCTGGCCCTTTTTAAATCAGAACTTAAAACATATTTGTTTAGGATGGCTTTTAATACCCAGTAGTGGTGATATTTGTTTTTATTTTATTCTCATTTTTAGGTATTTATTCTTATTTCTTTGTTTATGTTATTTGTTTTTAATGCTGTGTGTGTTTTTAATGCTGTTTAATTTTTTGTAAAGCACTTTGGTCACCTACGGGTTGTTTTTAAGGGCTATATAAATAAAGTACATTACATTACATTTGGTTGGACTCATCACTGACAACAATGAAAAGGCATACAGGGCGAAGGTAGAGAATCTGCTGCTGTGCTGCCAAGCAAACAACCTGAAACTGAACGTCTAAAAAACCAAAGAACTCATTCTGGACTTCAGGAAGAACAGACAGAACCACCACCACCTCCAATCATAAATGGTGACCACGTGGAAAACGTCCTCGCCTTCAGGTTCCTGGGCACTCACATCTCCTCTGACCTCTTCTGGACTGTCAACACCAAGGCCCTGGTGAAGAAAGCTCAGCAGTGGCTGCACTTCCTCCATGTCCTGAGGAAGAACAACCTGGACCAGAAGTTGCTGCTGGCCTTCTACCGCTGCTCAGTGGAGAGCGTGCTCACCTACTGTCTGGGTGTGAGGTATGCCGGCTCAATGGCCAAGAACAGGAAGGCTGTGCAGAGGGTCATCAACACCACCCAAAAAATTATCAGCAGCCTTCTGCTGTTCCTGGAAGACATCTCCAGATCCTCCTGTCTCAGAAGGATCGAGGCCATCACAGGAGACCCCTCACATCCTGCCCACCACCTGTTTGACCTGCTTCCCTCTGGACGACGGTTCAGATCAATCAGGTCCCACACCTCCAGACTGACAAACAGTTTCTTCCCCTGGGCCATCCAGACTGCAAACAGTCAGAGGTCCCACCCCCCTACCTCTGAACGCTCACATGCTCAGAACTGAGGACCTTTTAATTATCATTATAACTCACCTGTCTTTGCACGCCTCATTTTCATGTACATTGGCCCGTCCATGAAATCCCTACTGTACATACTTTCCATAATCCTTGGGCATTTTACTCTATTATGTGTTCTGCACTCCACACTCTTATGTACATATTCCACCCGGGAAGCCACTACCACACCTGTGTATATACCAATGGGCTATTTTTATTTTTACTTTTATTTTTGTTTCAGTGGTATGGTTAATCGTGTGTTCTGTAACTGTTTTATTTCAAATTCTTCTCTCTTACTTTATTGCGCAGTAACCTGGTGGAGCACCCACAACTTCTTTGTGCTGTACAGCTGCACAATAACAATAAAACCTATTCTATTCTATTCTATTCTATTGTATATTGGCGAAGTGTTTCAGTCCGGTTTTAAATCTTGCCACAACACTGAGACTGCCCTTTTAAGTTTTTAATGATCTCCTTTTAACTGTTGATTCTGGGAGCTCTGCTGTTTTAGTTCTTTTAGATTTAACAGCCGCTTTTGATACAGTTGCCCATACTATTTTGCTGTCAACACTGAAACATGTTGGTCTAACTGGTGCAGTTTTATCATGGTTTGAGTCTTGTCTGAAAGGTCATTTTCTGTTGTTATTGGAGATTTTTCCTCTTGCTCAGCCCCCATTTCTTGTGGTGTGCCTCAAGGGTCCGTTTTGGGTCCTACGTTGTTCTCTTTATACATGCTGCCTTTGGGTAATATCTTCAGAAAATACAACATTCCATTTCACTGTTATGCTGATGATATTCAAATTTATATTCCTATTCAGTTTAACACTTCCAACCCACTGCAGTCATTACTGGACTGTTTACATGAGGTCAAAGAATCGCTGACACAAAATTTTCTTCATCTAAATGAAAACAAAACAAATCATTTTATTTGGAAAATATACCTCTGAGTGATATTACTGTATGCCTGTTTATCTTGCCTCCCATTGTTGTTCGACTGTCAAAATCCTTGGTGTGTTTTCAGATCACTCTTTTATATTGGAAAAGCAAGTGAACACAGTTGTTCAGTCAAGCTTTTATCAGTTACGTCAGATTGCCAAGGCTAAATCCAAAATTACCCCACAAAGACCTGGAAAAACTTATTCATGCTTTTATCACCACAACACTAGACTACTGCAACTCACTTTATTTTGGTTTGGGAAAATCCACTATCTGCACTCTGCAGTTAGTCCAAAATGCTGCAGCACACTTTTTAACAGGCACTAGAAAGTATGATCACATCACTCCAGTTCTGGCAGGTCTTCACTGGCTCCCAGTCCATTTCCACATTGATTTTAAAGTCTCTTATTTACTTTTAAGGCTTTGAATGGCTTGGCACCTTTTTATCTAATCAACGTTCTGGACTTTGGGACCACAGATGCAAATTAGCAGTATTGCTAAATCTGGCATACTTACATTTGTATTAATGCTCATTAGTATGTAATGGGGCAGCGCAGTGGCGGAGTGGTTAGCACTGCGGCAGCACAGCAACTCACCCTTGGTCGGGGGATCCTGGGTTCGATCCCAGCCTCCAACCAACAGTGATCTGTGTGGAGTTTGCATGTTCTCCCCGTGTCTGCGTGGGTTTACTCCGGGATTTCTCTGGTTTCCTCCCACATGCCAAAAACATGCAAGTCAGGTCAATTGGCATCAAAGTGGGGATTCTAAATTGTTCTTAGGTATGACTGTGAGAGTGAATGGTTGTCTGTCTCTCTGTGTTGGCCCTGTGATGGACTGGTGATCTGTCCAGGGTGGACCCTGCCTCTCGCCCAAAGATGCTGGGATAGGCTCCAGCCCCCCCGCAACCCAAAAAGGATTAAGCGGAAGAAGATGGATGGATAGTATGTAATATCCCTTTCAAATAAACATTAAACTTAAACTCGAGCATCAAGGTCATCCAACCAGTTGCTTTTAGTGCAGCTTAAAAGTAAATTAAAAGAGAGAGGGGATAGGGCCTTTGCAGTGGCAGCCCCTAGATTATGGAACAACCCGCCACTCTATATACACACCAATCATCATCATCATCATAGCAGTCTGTCATGGGCGACAATGACTGTTTCATTTAGGTCTGATCAGATTCCTCCACACAGCTCTGTATTTAGCCTTCTGCTGCCAGGAACTCCTGTCTATGTCCAACTTCTCCAATTTTCTTTTTACAGTGTCTTTAAATCTGAGCCTTGGTCTACCCTGATTGCGTTTGCCTTCACATAACTGTGAGTAGAGTAACTGCCGAGGGAGACGCTGGTGGTCCATCCTCTCAACATGTCCGAGCCATCTCAGGTTCATCTGTATTAGCATGTCCTCCATTGATGGTAGACCAGCTTGTTTCAACACTTCTATGTTGGTTATCTTGTCTTTCCATGAGATGTTCATTATGGCTCGAAGGTGTCTCATCATGTACACGTGGAGTTTCTTCACCTGCACTCTGTAGACAGTCCAAGTTTCAGCACCGTACAATAGAGTAGCCAGTACTGTCGCTCTGTACACTTTGCATTTCACACGGATTGACACGTCGATTGTTCCACAGTCTCTCCCTCAAATTTCCAAACACAGCGCTCGCTCTTCCCATTCTGAGAGATAGTTCATCCTTCAGCCTAGCATTCTCTGAAACAGTACTCCCTAGATACTTGAAAGTCTTGCACTTGACTAGTGGCTCTGAACCAATGCTGATCTCTTCTGGTAGTGATGTTGATAATTGGAACTTTGGTGGTTGATAAAGGCACTCTGTCAACTTGATGTTGATTTGGAGGCTGAATTGGCTAGCTGCTCTTGCAAATTTCTCCTCTAAAGATTGCATATCTTCCACGCTGTGTGCAACTAGAGCACTGTCGTCAGCAAAGAGCATTTCTCTTACTATCTTTATCGATGTCTTACTCTTGGCTTTAAACTGTGCCACATTGAACAAGTCTGCTTCTTTCCTTGTTTCAATGTATACTCCTTCTGAAGTGTCTTTGAAGGCCACCTCAAGCATGGCTGCCAGATATAGCGAGAAGAGTGTAGGTGCCAGCACACACCCTTGTTTCACCCCGTTGCTTACTGAAAAGTTTTTAGATACTGAACCACTCATTACCACGTTTGCTTGCATATCTGTATGGTATCAGGCTGACAAACTTCTCTGTACAACCATATTTCTTGAGTACCTGCCAAAGTCCTTGTCACAAAACAGTATTGAAGGCTTTACTGAAGTCTATGAAGACTACATAAAGCGGCATGTTCTGTTCGATACACTTTTCTTGAACCTGTTTCAAGCAGAAAATCATGTCCATTGTGCTTCTTCCACTTCTAAAGCCGCACTGGGTTTCCGGTAGTACATTCTGCGAGATGTGTTCACTGAGTCTGTTAAGTAGTACACGTGAGAGATTCTTACCAACAGTGGCTAGTAGAGATATACCTCGGTAATTTCCACAATCATTCCTGTCACCTTTCTTGAACAAAGGCACAATGCTTGCACCCTTCCAGTCTTGAGGTACTTTCTGGGCATCCCATATCTCTTGGATGAGCTTGTGCAGGCAGTTGGTCAGCTGAACACCACCAAATTTTCACACTTCTGCTGGAATTCCATCCCTTCCTGGAGCTTTACCATCCCGTGTTGTCCTGATAGCTGCCATTAGTTCATCAAAATTTGGTGGTTCATCCAGACTTGATACAGCTGGTCGCTGCACTAGAGCTTCTTTAGCCTCTTCAGTGAGATCTCCAGGATTGTTTAGTAGTTGGTCAAAGTGGTCTGCAAATCTGTCCAGGATCTTGTCTTTCTCCTGCAAAACTGTTTCACCATCCATAGCCTTTAATTGGATCAATCCTCTTGGTTTAGGGCCGTAGATTTCTCTCAAACCTGTGAAGAATGTTTTCATGTCCTTCCTGTCTGCTGCAGTTTGAAGTTCCTCCGCTTTTTCATCCCACCAGTTGGACTTCATCTCTCTGGTGTACTTCTGTACAGCTCAATCTGAGCCTTTGAGTATTTCTTCTTCTTCGACCTTGTGTTACACTGTAGGTTTTCCTGCCTAGCTGTATTCCTCGCTTCTAGTAGTTTCTTCAGGTGTTCATCATGCTCATCAAACCAATCTTGATGTTTCCTCTCAGGGTAGCCTAATACATCACTCGCAGTCTGATACACCGTATCCTTCAGTGTTGCCCATTTCTCTTCTATGTCATTCTCTGAGTTGTTGCTGTCCCAGTCTTTCAAGTTTTCATCCATTTCCTATGTAAGTTCTTCCTGCTTCTTTTGGCCTTTCAGTGCACTAGTGTTTAGCTTCCGTGGTGGCTTCACACCCGTCCTGCAGTGCTGTTTTCGTTTCCAAATCCTTAATCTAGATCTCAGCATAACATGATCAGTGCCACAGTCCGCGCCTCTCATTGCTCTGGTGTCCAATACATCCCTTCTGTGTCTCTGCCTGACTATGATGTAGTCTAATAAGTTCCAGTGCTTGGATCTTGGGTGCATCCATGTCTTCTTGTGTGTGTCCTTGTGCTTAAATAGAGTGTTGCTTATCACAAGGTTGTACTCTGAACATAATGCAAGTAGAAGTTCTCCATTAGCATTGCACTTGCCTACTCCATGACTGCCTAGCACTCCTTTCCATATCTCGGTGTCTGAACCAACTCTGGCATTAAAATCTCCAACGAGTATCAGCCTGTCATCAGTCGGTAACACGCCTGATAGTCTTACGTAAATCACTGTAGAACTTTTCCTTCACCTCCTCTGTGTTGGTCATTGTTGGGGCATATACACTGATGAGTGTGGCATACATCTTCCGTTGTAGTGGAAGTCTCATAGTCATTATCCTGTCATTGATTGGCACCGGTTCCTCATCAAGCATTGCTGCTATCTCCTTTCTAACTGCAAAGCCCACTCCTGCTTCTCTCCTTTCTTGAGTTGATCTCCCACTCCAAAAGAAGATGTACCCATGGTCTTCCAAGCTGTCATATCCAGGCAATCTTGTTTCACTAAGTGCAGCTATGTCTACATTGTACCTGTTCATTTCCAGGGCCACAAGTGCGGTCTGTCTTTCTGGGCGCTGTGATGTTGTTCTGTCCAACAGAGTGCGTAAATTCCATTCTGCTACACACAAGGCTGCTGTTTTCCTCTTCTTTTGTCTTCCTGCTCCTAGCTTACTTTTCGCTGCCTGTCGGAGTGTGAACAGATCAGCGCGGACCTTGTAAGCCCGGGCGGCATCCGAGCCGGTATGAGTTGCTTTCTGATTGACCATTTCATGAAACTGCTTGCAAAGTATTTGAGTACTGCTAGCTTTTGCTGGACTAGCAGCACATTCTTGGCAGATAAAGGTAATATCAGTGGCAAGGACAAGCCAAGACAAACTGACTCCAGTATCTGTTGCAGTGACTGACCAGATGATAGGTTTGTTTATCTCTGCTCTTTGTGTAGTGCATGTCACAATGCACCGACTGGCACAGTCCACCGCAGACTTTGTGACAGATGTGTTTATCTGCCAGGATGTCCAGTCTCACCCTGTGTAACTGGGAGTGGTCCACCACAGACCTGTGGCAGATATTGTTTTTAGTTCTGCCAGGATACCCCGTTTCACCCTCCACGCCCTCGGAAGGGTGGGGATGCCGGTTGAGTTGCCGACGGCCCAACCCATGAGACACCACAGTCTTTTAAAATCATCTTTTTAATCTGGCTTTTAATTCAAGTTCAGTTTGAGTCCTACAGGTCATGTTATGCAGTGGTCCCTGTGGGGTTTTTTTTAGTTTGTCTTCATTTAATTAATTAATTAATTTATTTAGTTACATATGTAATTTATCGAATGCTATTTTATTATCATGTGTAAAGCACTTTGGCCAACACTGTTGTTGTTTTTACATGTGCCATATAAATAAAGTTGACAGTGACATTGATAGTGAGAATCAGAGAGGATCAGAGAGGATCACAGAAGATCAGAAAAGATCAGAGAGATTCAGAGAGAACCAGAGGAGATTAGAGAGGATCAGAGATGATCAGAGATGATTAGAGAGGATCATAGAAGATCAGTGAGAACCAGAGAGGATCAGAGAGAACCACAGAAGTTCAGAGAGGATCACAGAGGATCACAGAAAGCCCCAGAAGATCAGAGAGGATCAGAAAGGATTGGAGAAGGTCAGAGGGGACCCGAGAGAACCAAGGTTGGGGGGTCATTGTAGCTACAATCCAAGAGTTCCAGACAACAGGTCACATGATCATGATCTCGTATCTTTCAGGAAGAAGTCAGCAGTTTGGTCCCGGTGGTTTTCAATCTGCGGTTCAGGACCTTCACTGTCCTCACCTGTTCCTGGGACTCCTCCATCAGAGTGTTCTGGTCTCCACAGGAGTACAGCTGAGCCAGCAGGTCTGAGTGGATGAACTCCTTAGTCTGAGGAGCACAAAGGAGGTAATAAGACTGGTGACATCACTTCTTGTTTGTACCTGTGTGTGTTGTGTTCGTCATACGTTGTTGACCATTAGGTGCATTATGGTTTTGGGGATCAAGTCTCTGACAGTGCGGTGGATGATGGACAGGTACGAGTCCACCAGGTTCCTCACAATCTCCACCTGACGTTCCAGCTGAGGGTCCAGACTGTGGATCTGACCGTCACCGCTACTGGACTCCTCCACCTCCACCTGGATTCACATGCAGTCAGATCTTAGGGGATCTTACTGATGAAACATCAGGAGATCACCTTGTACTAAACCCTACCTGTACTCACCTTCTCCTTATCCTGCAGCACGACAGGGGGCACACAATCAGTCAGAATGAAGTATTAATGAGTACAATACTACAGTAATAATACTGCAAACGTGCAGTCAGTGTAATAGTGCAGTAGTATTAGAGACATTATGCAGTAATAATACTGTTATGATGACATCATAAAATGAGGTGCCAGTACTGTAGTAATAATGTAATGCAATATAAATATTGTAATTATACTGTAGTAATACCACGCTGCGTTCAGGGTACACTCCAGCTCGTAGGAACGAAGCCTTCCAGCTGTCTACTTCCTCTAGAGACTCACTCGCCAACTCCAGCTGACGGTAATCTTTGTAGACGTTCCTGTGAGGTCACATGATCAAATCAGCCAACAGTCAGAAACACACAGAAGATTATCATCAGCATATGGGCAAATATTTAAAATCACTACCTCTTTTTGATGGACAAAATTTCACAACTAAAATTTTGGTCCAAATCAAAGTGAAAAGTCTGGACTAAACAGGTACTGGCACATGTCTACTGGACCACATTGCGTCTAACAAAAAAACGGACCAATGGACATGTATCATCAGATGTGAAAACAGAAAAGTTCTGCGCAGGAAGTATTAAAACCAGCAGATCTAATAAGCTGTAACATGCATAGTTGGACTGACCTGTGTTCTGTTTTGATCTGATGTATAAATAAAGTTGAGTTGAACTCACCTGTGCTCAGTGTTGAACAGGGCGAAGACGTGTTTGCTGGACATGAAGCTCTTCTCGATGTCCTTCAGTTTCAGGTTGTCCACAGGGAGCATGTACTTCTTCTCCTTCTCCTGCAGGAGAAGCAGCGACCAGAATTGAAAGCTCCACATCTATTCCAATTTAGACATTCTGGGGCCCAGTTAACGCTTGTTGGTGTCATTACCTCGTCGTCTTTGTACCAGGAAAGTGTCTCTGCCGTCAGAACAAACCAGTACTCTTTGGCTCCACCCTTCATGATGCCGATGTTGTTGATGGTGAGCCAACCTTTGCGGATCACCTGTGGGCCATTGGTCATGATGTCATCAGTCATGTGACACACTGATTCTTTTGTGGTTTGAAGATGCAGAACATTCCCCGGTGAGAACGTGTTAACTGGTGCTTTGGAACATATGTGTGATTAATTGCTTGATTATCCATAAATTGTCTCTGTTTTAAGATTAAGTCCATCCTTTCTTAGTGATGCTGTAAGAAAAGGGACCTGGACACGCCCATAAATGAGGTGTGTGTTTTAGACCAGTGGTTTACAACCTGAGGTCCCTGGAACGTTCACGCTTCTGTGCGACATCTTCTAATTTCTCTTCTTAATTCGTCCAAAAAATGACAAATAATTTGCCGTTGTGCATGGGTGCACTGGTGACTACAGTAAGAAGGTCATGGGATTGATTCTCATGACTGCCCCCCCCCCCCGACCATCGGGGGTTCGATCCCACCCCCTGACCATCAGTGACCCTTCTGTGTGGAGTTTGCATGTTCTCCCTGTGTCTCCGTGGGTTTACCCCAGCTACTCCGGTTTCCTCCCACAGGCCAAGAACATGCAGGTTAGGTTAACTGGAGACTCTAAAGTGGCCCTAGGTGTGAATGTGTGTGACTGCTGGAGGGATTGGCGCCGCACCGTGGCTGCCTCATCCGTCCAGGTGGATGTCCTGAAGTTCCTTCTGGGATTAATAAAGTATACAAAATACAAAAAAAAATGGTTTTAACAGGATGATCCAAAATAAAAAAAAAAACTTGTATTCAGCAGAGGAAATTAATGAACATCGGCTGAGATGAATGGCTCACTCTTTCTCAGTTTAACGTGTCCCACACCTCAGAACATTGACTCTGGACTGCACTGTTGTAATATGACCTGTAGTCTCTCCAGCATGTACTAGGTCTGCCCCGGGGTCTCCGCTCAGTGGGACATGCCCAAAGCACCTCAAGTGGAAGATGCTTTGGGAGGAGGCTTCCTGATCAGACATTGATCCGACACATCACGTTTACATTGGGGATACATCTTATAGACGTCGTTTGCACATTGGCAAGACATCTAGATGTATTCCCAATGTAAACGTTGTACGCTGGGCCGACGTTTGTGTGCTGTTGGGGTAGAGGAATAACATGTGCAGTCCAGGAAAAATGGAGAAAAGAAAACTTTGTTAATTAGTGTAATTTCCCAGTTTTAATTAAGAAAGTACAGCTATCTATCTATCTATCGAACCAATAATAACCTAAAACTAAAACGCTAACACTAACACAAACCAAACTCAACATTACTGTGACTCTCCATCCTCAGAAGGCTTCGAATTATTCAACTTTAAAAATTACCCCACAACATCAATTAAACAGAAACACACACTCACCATTATTTCATCCTGGTTGCCATGACAACAGAAGTACAGAGAGCGAGGCGGGTAGAGAGATAAAGAGAGGAAAATGTGAATGAATCTGTCCACCCCAACCCTTCCACCCCACCCCCCAGTTACCTTTCAGGCCTCACCTGGTTACCTGCTGCCTTCTTCTTACTCATCTGACTGCTCTTCTGCTGGGCACTGACACACAAACACACAGGTGAGAGAAGGTCAGCTGACTCGCCGTTCACCTGTTCTCAGGTGAGTTCTAGAGTTCAAACATTCTTACTTAGCGAAGCCGATGAAGTCGTCATGGTTGGTGTTTATGTAGGACAGTTCAATATCAATCAGCAGCATTACCTGAGGGGGTGGAGCCAAAGAAAGTCTTGTGATCATGTGATGGCACGTGCTGGGCTGATGCAGTCATGTGACTTACCTGGCCTTTGGCGCGGCTCTCTCGGTCTCTGATGTGCTGAGTGACGATTCGTTCCATCTCCTCCCGTAGCATTGGGTACTGAGCAAGCTGAAGGCAAAATACACACATTACAGGGTGGTAGTGCAGTATTAGCAGCTTTATATACAGTACTGTATGAAGGGTGTGCAGTACCTTTTGTGTACACTGTCTGACAGTGTTAACAAGCTCATTGATCACCATGTCTACACATTTCTGACACGGTTCTTTGATCTGAGCGATCTGACGCTTCACGATTGTCTCAAATGCCATGTCAGGAGTGAACAGACCCGTCCTGAGTACAGGTGAGAGTACAGGCGAGTACAGGTTGTACAGGTGAGTACAGATGAGAGTACAGGTAAGAGTACATTTAAGTTCAAGTGAGGATACAGTTTAATATAGGTGAGTACAGGTGAGTATAAGTGACAATACAGGTAAGTGCACAAATGAGAGTAGAGCTGAAAACAGGTGAGATTTCAGGTGAATGCAGCTGAAAGTACATGTAAGAGTACAGGTAACTTTACCGGTGAGTACAAATGAGAGTTCAGGTGTAAATGGCAGCTCGGTGGTGCAGTGGTTAGCACTGTGGCAGCACAGAAAGAAGGTCGTGGGTTTGATCCCACGGACCATCAGTGACCCTTCTGTGTGCCCAACTGCACCACCGTGCTGTTGGGCAGCACGGTGGTGCAGTGGTTAGCACTGTTGCCTTACAGCTACAGTGGGGGAAAAAAGTATTTAGTCAGCCACCAATTGTGCAAGTTCTCCCACTTAAAAGATGAGAGAGGTCTCCAATTTTCATCATAGGTATACCTCAACTATGAGAGACAAAATGAGAAAAAAAAAATCCAGAAAATCACATTGAAGGATTTTTAATGAATTAATTGGTAAATTCCTTGGTAAAATAAGTATTTGGTCAATAACAAAAGTTCATCTCAATACTTTGTTATATACCCTTTGCTGGCAATGACAGAGGTCAAACGTTTTCTGTAAGTCTTCACAAGGTTTTCACACACTGTTGCTGGTATTTTGGCCCATTCCTCCATGCAGATCTCCTCTAGAGCAGTGGTGTTTTGGGGCTGTCGCTGGGCAACACAGACTTTCAACTCCCTCCAAAGATTTTCTATGGGGTTGAGATCTGGAGACTGGCTAGGCCACTCCAGGACCTTGAAATGCTTCTTATGAAGCCACTCCTTCGTTGCCCGGGCGGTGTGTTTGGGATCATTGTCATGCTGAAAGACCCAGCCACGTTTCATCTTCAATGCCTTTGCTGATGGAAGGAGGTTTTCACTCAAAATCTCACGATACATGGCCCCATTCATTCTTTCCTTTACACCGATCAGTCATCCTGGTCCCTTTGCAGAAAAACAGCCCCAAAGCATGATGTTTCCACCCCCATGCTTCACAGTAGGTATGGTGTTCTTTCTCCTCCGAACACGACAAGTTGAGTTTTTACCAAAAAGTTCTATTTTGGTTTCATCTGACCATATGACATTCTCCCAATCCTCTTCTGGATCATCCAAATGCTCTCTAGCAAACTTCAGACGGGCCTGGACATGTACTGGCTTAAGCAGCGGGACACGTCTGGCACTGCAGGATTTGAGTCCCTGGAGGCGTAGTGTGTTACTGATGTAGCCTTTGTTACTTTGGTCCCAGCTCTCCGCAGGTCATTCACTAGGTCCCCCCATGTGGTTCTGGGATTTTTGCTCACCGTTCTCGTGATCATTTTGACCTCACGGGGTGAGATCTTGTGTGGAGCCCCAGATCGAGGGAGATTATCAGTGGTCTTGTATGTCTTCCATTTTCTAATAATTGCTCCCACAGTTGATTTCTTCACACCAAGCTGCTTACCTATTGCAGAGTCAGTCTTCCCAGCCTGGTGCAGGTCTACAATTTTGTTTCTGGTGTCCTTTGACAGCTCTTTGGTCTTGGCCATAGTGGAGTTTGGAGTCTGACTGAGGTTGTGGACAGGTGTCTTTTATACTGATAATGAGTTCAAACAGGTGCCATTAATACAGGTAACGAGTGGAGGACAGAGGAGCCTCTTAAAGAAGAAGTTACAGGTCTGTGAGAGCCAGAAATCTTGCTTGTTTGTAGGTGACCAAATACTTATTTTACCAAGGAATTTACCAATTAATTCATTAAAAATCCTTCAATGTGATTTTCTGGATTTTTTTTTTTCTCGTTTTGTCTCTCATAGTTGAGGTATACCTATGATGAAAATTGGAGACCTCTCTCATCTTTTAAGTGGGAGAACTTGCACAATTGGTGGCTGACTAAATACTTTTTGGCCCCACTGTAGAAGGTTCCTGGTTCGAATCCCCAGGCTGGCAGGGGTTGGAACCTTTCTGTGTGGAGTTTGCATGTTCTCCCTGTGCTGCGTGGGTTTACTCCGTGGGCTCCGGTTTCCTCCCACAATCCAAAGACATGCATGTTAGGTTAATTGGTTATTCTAAACTGTCCCTAGATATCTGTTTCCTATAGGCCCTTGGAATAGAGGGTTAGTACTAGTGAAAGCGCTTTGAGTGGTCTTTGTGACTGGAAAAGCGCTATATAAGTGCTGGTTTGTTGGTTAGTTAGTTAGTTAGTTAGTTTGCATGTTCTCCCCATGTCTGTGTGGGTTTACCCCGGGTACTCTGGTTTCCTCCCACAGGCCAAAAACATACAAGTTAGGTTAACTGGAGACTCTAAGGTGGCCCCAGGTGTGAATGTGTGTGTGACTGGTGAAGAGATGGCACCGCACCATGACTGCCTCATCCATCCAGGTGGATGCTCTGAATTTCCCTCTGGGATTAATAAAGTATACCAAATTAAAATAAATAAATACATGTGAGTACAGGTGAGATGTTGGATGATTGCAGGTCAGATTACAGGTGTGTCCAAGTGAGAATATGGATGAAAGCATAGGTGAGAGTACAGGTGTGATCAAAGGTATGTGTGTTATGGAGGACACATCTGTCCACGTGCATGCTCACCTGATCCCGTGGATGTTCTTGATGGCATAGCTAATCTCTTTACGAAGTGTCTTCTCATCGCTCTCCAGCTGAAAGCGTAGTCAGGATGTCATTTACATGCATCAAAAGTCCCACTCATCATTGTGGACCCTCATTGGTCCACAGCCTCATCCACTGTGATGATGTCACCCGTTACCTTAACAAGCTCAAAGGGAAATCGTTCGTGGAAGATCCGGTTGATCTTTGCTCCACCCGACAGCTCGTATGTGTCCACCTGGTCCCCGGATCCCTCGATCCGCTTCTCAAAGTCCACAGCAAACTGCTGCACCATCCTGGCATACCAACAGATACCTTAGATCAGCAGTAGTCTGTGTACTACCCTGTTGTCTGTCTACTGTTGTGTTTTCTGTGTAGTAGTAGTATTTTAGCATGTAATGACTGCAACAGGGCCCTGATCTGTGGTGCATGTGTAGGACTCCACTGTACTGTATATCAGAGGTATTTTTGTGTTTTCAGTGCTGTAGTAGTATTAGTACTAGTAGGAGTGGTAGTAGTAATAGCAGGAGTAGTATTATAGCATGTACTGACTGTAGCAGGGCCTTGGTCTTGCGGCCGGGGTCATCCGGTCTGAAGTTCTTGTACTCTTCCACTTCTTTCTCGATTGACAGCAGCTGGCTCTGTAGCTTACTGCGTAACCCCGGCAACGTGTCCCGGATGTGATTGGTCAGTTGCTATGGGCAACAGAAAGAGGAACGATGACTGGTTAAGGAGTTCCACTGGGTTTAGTGCTGGGTTTAATACTTTTCTTTAGAAAACACTGTGTATATTGCTGTTGTAATGTCATCATTGTAAAAATTTTACATTATAGCTGAACAGTTTCCATGACGACTGCCAACTACATGGTATTTGTCAGACCTTTAGAGCTCCTTTCCTTTAAAAATGCTGGATGGAACTCAGTTTTAGTGACATCCCGTGGTCACTAGGGGAGCCTCAGTATCCAGGAAAACATTTTCAAACCCTGTCCAGTATTTAAGCTAAGCTAAGCTAAGCTAACACCATGATGCTGTGGTCTCACGGTCTCCGGTCAGTCAAAAACCTAGCCTCTGTTTACCTGGTTCAGGGCTTTCTGCAGGTGAGCAGTGCCCATGCGGTCGGCCAGGTGACGGTACGCTGGGTGCGACAGGAAGAACTTCCTCTCAGCCTGCAGAGCAGCGGTGATGTCCTTCTTCCCGTCGATGTCCTTCTGACTGCGGTTGACCACGCCGATGTAACCTGAAATTGTTCAGACACTTTAGCGTCTCCACCTGGGGACACCTACAGGTCTGAGCTACAATCATTAAAAATTCTCAGCCCAACCTCACAGTACCACAGTCCTGACACAGCTCAACCAATCAGATGTGAGAGTGCTGTGTGATGTCGTACCTCTGCGTAGTGGCAGCAGTTTGTTCTCCAGGATGTCTCTGGCATCAGTCCCTTCATCCATCAGGTCCAGTTTGGTGATCACGCCAATGGTCCTCAAACCTGCAGGTTAAGGAGGTTTATCTTACGGGGTACAGGTGATGCTGTAGCAAGTGGGTGGAGCTAAGAATGATGCAGGTGGAGTTTGTGCAGCTGCTTTTGTTATATAGTTCTACATGCTCTTATTTGTGAGGTACGGCATGGTGGCGCTCACTTCCATTTCCGCCACCGCCCTGTGCCTATAAACAGCAGCAAGCAGGGAGGGCGGGTCTCTTTGCCGATACCCCTGCCTGGTGGTTGTAGTGTGGAGTTTGGAGCTCAGTAAATACAAGTTCAGTCGTGCACCTGGCCTCGTCATTGTGAGTCTGTTTTCAGACATAACAGCTTTACCTTGGGGGTCGACCTCTTTGGCGATCTTTAGGGCATCAGAGTTGGCGAGGTCAGAATTAGCAGGGGAAACTGCCAATAGGAGACAGTTCTCCTTGGTGACGAACTGCATGAGCATGTCTCTGATCTGATGCTCAATGTCGGCTGGCTGGTCACCTACCGGGACCTTGGTCATCCCGGGAAGATCCACCAGGGTCAGGTTCAGGACTGATGTGGAAACAGAGGGTTCAGGGTCAGGTGTGGTCAGGAGTGTGCTCAGGGTGGCGTGTTTTCAGATGTCAGTGTTACCGTTGGGGGAGTACACCCTCAGGTTGATGGGTACCGGACTGATCCCTTTGTTCTGTCCTGTCAGTCGATCCGTCTCTGCTTCGATCTCTTGACGGACTTCATCAAAGTCGATGAACTTCTTCCCTTTGCAGTGCAGGAACTCAGCATACTCTAGACAGAACATAGTCACAGGATCAGAGCAGCGGTCACACGATTACACCTGGTCATGTGACATACCTGAGTCTCACCTGTGGGACAGGTGATGAGCTGCAGCACCAGCGGACGGCGAGTGACAATACCAGATCCACGAGGGAGGAAGTCTCTGAGAGGGAGAGGAGGAGAACCAACTTAAAGACTCATCTCTAAGGTCTTCCTCTCTTCCTCCTGCCTGGCAGCTCCATCTTCAGCATCCTCTGTCGAGTATCTCCACTATCCCTCCTCTGCACATGTCCAAACCATCTCAGCCATGCTTCTCTTACTTTGTCTCTAAACTGCTCAACCTGAGCTGTCCCTCTGATATACTCATTCATAATCCTGTCCCTCCTACTTACTCCCAATGAAAATCTTAGTATCTTCAACTGTGCCACCTCCTGTCAGGGTCTGAGCATGGTTTGGGGACCCTGCTTCCACTTTGAGTTTGTTATTCTGTGTTTCCCCTGCTTCAGTTCAGTTGTTGTTTTTTAAATTCTCTGTATTTATTATTATTCGTTATGGGGAAATTCCAGAATTGCAACAGCACAGGGATAGCAACACTCAGAGCAATAATTAAGAAGATACGAAAAATATAAATAAGAGCAGTGGATATACATATGTACACATAAATATATAAATATATATACAAAGTGCGGAGCATTGTAGCTAGATGGAATAAACAGCATAACCGTCTACTTAGTTATCCTACATAGTATGAATATGTACCCATACATATTGTCACCCTCCGTAGTGACTGATATTGTCCTAGTTGTATGCCGGAGGGGACCATTGTGTAAGTCTGTTGCGTCTTTTGCATTCAATACTATTAGGTCGTCACGTTTTTTTTGCTATCTCTGCGAGCAGCCCTGCTTAGGTTATACAGTCTGACAGCTGTAGGTAGGAAGGACCTGCGAAACCTCTCGGTTGCGCACCTAGGATGATGTAGTCTGCTGCTAAATGAGCTCCTCAGTGCATTCAGTATGTCCTGCATAGGGTGGGACTCAGACTCCAGCAGAGATGACAGTTTAGCCACCGTCCTTCTCTCTCCTATCTCCTCCACTGGGTCAAGGTGTTGCCCCAGGACAGATCTAGTTTTCTTGATCAGTTTGTTCAGTCTCTTCCTATCGGCTGCTGTGATGCCACTGCCCCAGCAGACCACTCCAAAAGTGATGGCTGATGCCACCACTGTGTCATAGAATGTCTTCAGCAGTGCCCCTTGTACACCAAAAGACCTGAGCCTCCTCAGTAGAAACAGCCTGCGCTGTCCCTTCTTGTAGAGTGCGTCGGTATTGTGTGACCAGTCTAGTTTATTGTTCAGATGAACACCAAGGTACTTGTAGGATGTCACCATCTCAATGTCTGTTCCCTGGATGTTTACTGGTGCTGTGAGGGGTTGTCCTTGCCTGCGGCAGTCCACCACCAGCTCCTTAGTTTTCCTCGCGTTGATCTGGAGGCAGTTCCGATGGCACCAGTCCACGAAGTCCTGGATAAGTCCTCTGTACTCAGCTTCATCTCCGTTGGAGATGAGGCCGACGATCGCAGAGTCGTCAGAGAACTTCTGTAGATGGCAGTGTGTTGTGTTGTGTGAGAAGTCCGCAGTATAAAGGGTGAACAGGAAGGGAGCCAAAACCATTCCTTGGGGGGCCCCCGTGCTACTGATGATCGTGTCGGACACACAATCTCGGGTTCTCACAAACTGTGGCCGGTTTGTGAGGTAGTCCAGGATCCATGATGACAGGTGCTGGTCCACCCCTGCGCACAGCAGCTTGTCCTTCAGGATCATCGGTTGGATGGTGTTGAAAGCACTGGAGAAGTCAAAGAACATGATCCTCACCGCATTCCCGGGCTTCTCCAGGTGGGACAGAGAACAGTGAAGGAGGAAGATCACTGCATCCTCCACCCCAGTGCCATGCTGGTAGGTGAACTGGAGTGGATCCATCGCTGGTCCCACCAGGGGGTGGAGGTGAGCAAGGAGCAGTCTCTCCAGTGTCTTCATCATGTGAGACGTCAGGGCCACTGGTCTGTAGCTGTTCAGGTCTCTGGGGTGGGAAGTCTTTGGTACAGGTACCACACAAGATGTTTTCCACAACTGTGGTACCCTCCCCAGCTTCAGGCTCAGGTTGTCTGTGTACTAAGGGTTTGTACACCTCCTGGTCCTCTCCACCACCGAAACCTATACTTGACAGAATGATGCCACCATTTTTGGGCTCAGCAGGCAGAGATTTTGGAAGCTTGGGGCTGGATGCTGATCAGGCTTATATAGCCAGTCTCATCCAGGCCCTCGTCTCAAGCTGCCACAAGTGTTGCACACCATGGGAGGCCCTGGGGTGTCTGAACACTGCAGCGGATGTAGTGAAGATGCACCCTAGTTTTCAGAACTGTCCCGAGTTGGCCAGGCTGTTGGATTCAATCACCCACCTCCGGCACATGTACCAGGAGGGGGTGTGGAGCATCCCTGACATGCCTACCATCTCAGACCAACAACCCTTGCATGGAGAAGAGCTCTCCAGATGAGACGGAGCCTGTGTCAACGAGATGGCATCTCCTGACTCCGACATCGCCCTCATCTCCATGTCACTTACCAGTCCCGCCATCACATCGTGAACAAGAGAGGGGGTTGCCGTTTAAACGGGAGCCTGTGCCGACGATACAGCATTCCCTGGTTTTGGCGTTACAGAAGCCAGTGCCTTCAGTGAGACATCTGGCACCATAACGCATGTCTCCTCTGCCATCACCGCACCTGTCTGTGCGCTGTCCGCCGCTGGTCATCTCTGGTGTGTGTGTTGGGCGGCCTAGAGAACTCAGTAGTGATCCCGAGTTGTATGTGTTGTATGCTTTGTATTAATAAACATGTGTGTGGTGTAACCCAGCAATTAAATCCTCGTCCTTTCTCCCCTTGCCATGCGCAATTGGAGAAGCGCATGGAGAGGTCATGACAGAATGATCCAGCCAAGCTATAGGATTTAGCGGGTTACACCCACATGTATTATTTTTTTCACCTTTTGGACTGTCCCCGTTTTTTCTCACCTGCTTTCCCCGCACTATGGCTGAGCTGCTGGAGAGGGAGCTGCGCTTGCTTTGCCTATTGGACGATATTCTCTCATGGACACTGGAGCCCTGTGCCCCCAAAACGGCTCGTCAGGCTCGGGACGCAGCGAGAAGGGTGATGAAGCAAGACAGCCTCTGGGATCACCTTGAAGCAATGGAGATTCTCCAGAACATCTTCTCCGCGCCGTGCAAGGATTCGGATGAGGATCTCCCGGTGCTTGAGCTCCTTGCGGCGACGTCACCCACTTCTCCTGAAAGTACGGAGCTCCTCTGTGTGAGTGACTCACTGCCCAGCGCGGTGCGTCGTATTCCGGACCATCTGGTGCCCCAATCGGCCACGAGGAGAAAGAAGCCTCGCCGGAGGAGATCAGCGGTGAGGCATCCCACAGTGGAGGAGGAATGGGCGGCGACCTTCATCCAGGACTTTGGACTTGATGGATGAGGCCCATAAAGCACGTGGACCCAAGGCGAAGTGGAGCAACCTGGATGCAGCGGAGGGGATTCTTGAAGCGCATCCCAGACTCTGGGATTACCCTCAGTACGCGGACCTGATTGCTTTGGTTTACGTGCTCCAGCACGTTTCCTGGTGTGGGGAGAGTGGTGTTCCTCGCGGAGCCCAAGCAGGAACGTGCTCCACAGTCTGCAGCCGTTCTCTCCCCACCTTCGCCATCTCTGTCAGCCACCCATAGGTAGTATCATCCCGCTAGAGACGCCAGGAGAAGCCTTCCTCTTCAGCTGCGGCCATCATCACTTCAGCCACAGAGAGGTCCGCTGAATTCACCCCGACCACTCCCACCTCTGTCGCCATGGAGACAGTTCCTCCACCAGTCTGCAGAGGGGCCTACGTCACCACTGACACGGAGAGGGTGGATAGCCTATCACCTGCAGCTGTCAAAAACAACAATCTGGATGACAGGCGAGTATTTAATCATTCTATTCCCTCCGATAGTATTAAATCTTGCCTGTCTCCTGAGGGAGAGACCCAGTCTTAGCAGTCCGCTGGGTCCTCTCCTCCAGCTGCAGATACTCATTCGCTTTTTCTCCCCTCTGCGTCTCCTCCCATTCTTCCTGAGGGCCAGCTTGCCCAAGGTCAGGGCTGTCAGACGGTGGAGGAGCCAGTGGCTTCGGATGATCTTCTCCCAGAGTCAGCATGGAGAGGTCCCCCTGCAGCCTCGCTGGAGGAAACCCCAGCATTGGAGCTGCTGCAGGTGGACAACAGGACTGCCAACACCATCTCGCCTGCTGCGGAGACATCTGCAGCGGACTGGGAGCCGGAGCTGGACCTCTTGGAGGCTGGGCCCGAGTATTCATCGCTGGGATTGACGAAGTCCTGGATGGCGATGGAGCTCGAGCTCAGGCAAGTAATCTCTCTTGTTTTTCTTATGTCAGTTCTAGAGAGATCTTGCCTGGCTCTGGGTGAGGAGAGTTGGGCGCAGCACGCAGCTGCGTCTGAACTTCCTTCGTCGGGCTCCGCCGCTGCCGGCGACCCTAACCATCTTTTTTCTCCTGCTTCCCCCAAGCCTTCAGCTAGGGTCGCCAGAGAGGGTGTGTCGCCACCGGAGGTCGCCAATGGTCCGGTCCCGCTGAGGGAGGACGTCGCTGCTCCAGCTGCTCCTGCCAGGGTCGTCAGGGCTCCTCCCGTCGATCGTCTCCTCAGCCTGGTGCTTCTGCGGGTTGGTCCGCTCACCGTGGGTGCAGCTCTGGCCCAATCGGAGTCCACCGTGGGTGCCGCTGAGCCTCAACCAGAGGTCACTGTGGGTGCAGCGGAGCTGGCCCAGCCAGGGGCCACCAAAGAAGCGGTGAGGCTCCCGCTGGAGTCCACCGAAGGTACAGCAGAGCCGGCCCAGCCCAGGGCCACAATGGGTGTAGTTAGGCTCCTGCTGGACTCCATCGTGGGTGCAGCGGGGCCGGCCTGGTCAGGGGCCACCATGGAGGCTGTTAGGCTCTCGCTGGAGTCCACCATGGGTGCAGCGGCGCCAGCCCGGCCAGGGGCCACCACAGAGGCTGTTAAGCTCCCGCTGGAGTCCACTGTGGATGCAGCGGAGCCGGCCCACCTGGGGGCCACCACGGGCGCCACTGCAGACCACTCTGCGAACGCCGTGGAGGTTCCCTCTCCCCAGCCCTGTTGCCCACCAGTCAGCCTTCCGGTGGGCAGGCCGCCTCCTGCTTCACCCCTTCTGTCCTAGTGGCTGAGCAACATTGGCCGGCTGCCAGAAGAAGCGACCCCCTGGTCTGGTGGCCCATGTTGTCCGGCAGGCCGCCAGATTCCATCCATCAGACCTTCTGCTTGGCCTGGGACTCTGGGTGGCCTCCTGAGCCCCAAATCCCATGGACTTGGGGGGGTTAAGTGTGGACCCTGGGCGGGGTATTGTGTTCCCTCCTTTCCTGTTCCCCCTACCTCCCACCTGGGTTTGTGTGTTGTTGTTTTGCCTGTGGGGGTTGGGGTGTGTGTGTGGGGGGGGTTTCTTATGATGTTGCTGTGGGTGTCTGGGTTCCACCCCTAGAGGAAGCGGCCCTGTCATGGGCCGAGCCAGCCTGGCTTCCCCCAGCTTGTTCCTGGCCGCTCTATGGGTACGTGCCACATTGTATGTATGCAAACTTAATAATCTGGTTCCCCTCGTGTCTGGATACACAGTCATGTGTTAGAAGTGTAAACAACAGTGGACTGAGTACACAGCCTTGAGGGGATCCGGTGCTCAGCGTGACAGAGTTGGAGATGTTGTTTCCAACCCGGACAGACTGAGGTCTCTCAGTCAGGAAATCCAGGATCCAGAGACATGTGGCGGTGTTCAGACCGAGAAGGAGTAATTTCTCCATCAGTCTCTGGGGAATAATGGTGTTGAATGCTGAACTGAAATCAATGTACAGGAGTCTGGCGTAGATGTCTTTCTGGTCCAGGTGGGTGATGACAGAGTGTAGGGTGGTGACTATAGCATCCTCCGTGGAGCGGTTTGAATGATATGCAAACTGGAGCGGGTCGTGTGATGCAGGGAGGCAGGCTGTAATGTGTGGTTTGACAAGCCGTTCAAAACACTTCATCACAATTGGTGTCAGTGCAGCAGGACGATAGTCATTCAAACAGGACACAACTGGTTTCTTTGCCACCGGTACAATGATAGAGGTCTTGAAGCATCTGGGAACGATGGCCTGACTCAGGGAGATGTTATAAATGTCAGTCAGGACATCCGCCAACTCGCTCGCGCAGTCTCAGAGCACACGTCCCGGAATGTTGTCCGGACCTGCAGCTTTGCGTGGGTTGACTCTGGTTAGGGTCCTCCGTGTGTCCGCTGTGTTGATGGTAAAAGCTGGTCCGACCGATGGTGGGGGAGGGCCAGCCCTCCCTCTGATTGTCGAGTTTGATGCTTCAAAGCGTGCAAAGAAGTCGTTAAGCCTGTCTGGAAGCGAAGCGTCGTCATCATCGACCCCCTGCCTAGACTTATAGCTAGTCAGTGTCCGAACTCCCTGCCACATCTGCTTGGTGTTCCTAGTGTCACAGAGGTGTCCCTGGATTTTCTCTGCATAGGCGCGCTTTGCCGCCTTAATTCCCTTTGAGAGCACAGACCTGGCTGAGTGGAGGGCGATCCTGTCCTTCGCTCTGAAGGCTGCATTTCTGGCTGTAAGCAGCGAGCGCACCTCTGCAGTCATCCAGGGCTTATGATTACCCCGCATAGTGATGGTCTTCACTGTAGTGAAATCCTCTGTGCACTTCGCGATGTAGCTGGTGACTGTATCAGCATACTCCTCCACATCCGTCTTGTCTTCCTGGGAGGCTGCTATTTTGAAGACCTCCTAGTCTGTGTGCAGAAAACAGTCTTTCAGTGCAGAGGTTGCACTCTCTGGCCAAATCCTGATTTGTTTCACTGCTGGCCTGCTGCGCTTCAATAAAGGTTTGTAGGCAGGCAGCAGCATCACGGACATGTGATCAGAAAGGCCGAGATGGGGGCGGGGTATGGCCTTATATGCATCTGTGTTCGTGTACACTAAGTCCAACATATTCTCTCCTCTGGTCTTAAAGTCTACACATTGTTTAAACTTGGGGAGCACAGTCTTTAGGCTGGTGTGGTTAAAATCCCCTGCAACCACCACAAAACTGTCCGGGTATGAAGTTTGGATTTCACTAATCGACGACACCATGGTGGTGGGACTTATTCAGAGGGATGAGGAATCAATGTACAGGGAAGAAGTGAGAGACCTGGAGGGCTGGTGCAGGGAGAACAATCTGGTGCTCAACGTGGACAAAACGAAGGAGATGATTATCGACTTCCGGCGGTCACAGCCTGAGCATGTCCCCCTCAGCATCGGCGGCCGTTTAGTGGAGAGAGTGGACAACATCAAGTTCCTCGGAGTGCAGATCTCGCAGGACCTGACCTGGAACAAGAATTCCTTGGAGATCAGGAAGCGGGCTCAGCAGAGATTGCACTTCTTGAGGAAACTCAAACAGGCCTCTCTCCCCATCTGCATCCTCAGGACCTTCTACAGAGGTGTGGTGGAGAGTGTTCTGACGTACTGCATTGCTACATGGTACTCCAGCTGCAGTATGTCAGACAAAAAAGCCCTGCAGAGGATAGTCAAGGGGGCGGAGAGGGTAATTGGAGTCTCCCTCCCCTCTGTCCAAGAACTTTTTCAGAACCGTTGTAGGAGCAGGGCACTGAACATTGTCAAGGACCGTTCTTACCCTCTGCATAAACACTTTGAACTTCTTCCATCTGGTAAATGATTCCGGAGCATCAGAGGCAGAACCACCAGACTGATCAACAGTTTCCTTCCACAAGCTGTCAGGATGCTGAACAGCTGACCCGGATTCTGACATACATACTACTGCACGTACGGACATTATGTATATTATTTGTATATTATAGTTAGTTAGTTTTTTTGTTTTGTTTTTCTCCCCAAGTATGTCTCAGGGATGTGTGAATGGATGGGGGGGTGGGGGTGGAGCTATGTGGGAGTGCGTCTTAAATCATGCTGCTTCTATTTATATGGATGCCGAGAGAAACGCAATTTCATCTTGCCTGCACTACAGTTGTATGTACAGCAATATGACAATAAAGTTTGATTTGATCTGATGTTAATTTGTATTTCTGTGTGCTTTGCCATACCCATAGCCACTGCCTTCTTGCCGGCAGCTGGGAATCAGCCTCTTGAGCTCACGCTGGAGTGAGTGCTGTCTAACTGCCGGTTGGACCACACCCCTCACTCTCAGTATTCCACCAGCTGTTCCTGATTGCGGTAATGACCCTCGCCCAGGTGCTCTGCATTCACCACGCCAGCGGTGTCTGTACATAAGCAGCTTTTGGCTGTACAGACGCCGCTGGATCATTGTACATGTAGGATGACCGTGCTCACCCATCTAACCATCACGTCTGCTAAGGACTGTTTTCTGTGCTGCTTGCCGTCATCGCTGTGACGACTTGGCTGCCCCCCGCTGTGAGTACCTGTCTGTGCGCTGTCCGCCGCTGGTCATCTCCAGTGTGTGTGTTGGGCGGCCTAGAGAACTCAGTAGTGATCCCGAGCTGTATGTGTTGTATACTTTGTATTAATAAACGCGTGTGTGGTGTAACCCAGCGATTAAATCCTCGTCCTTTCTCCCCTCACCGTGCACAATTGGAGAAGCGCACGGAGAGGTCATGACATCAGACTTGGTGAGAAAACAGTAGAATAATTCATAGCCACTGTTAACTGGACTCAGATGCCATGTCCTTCCTGTGTAGGCCTTTTTATCTTCCCCGCAAGCTAACGGCAGTAATTTTAGCAGCCGTTAACATTCCTCCTGATGCTAACGTTAGCTTACTACTCAATCACTCCCAGCACATTGTTAACAGGCAGCAAAGAGATCACCCCGCCGCAGTCCACATTATTGCAGGGGATTTTTACAAAGCATGCTTAAAGACTGTACTCCCCAAATTCTACCAATTCAATTCAACTTTATTTATATAGCGCCATTTCACAACAACAGTCATCTCATAGCACTATCAACTGTAGGGGGGACCCCCACAGTTGCAGAAAGACCCCAGCAATCAGGCGATCCCCTGTGAGCAGCACTTGGCGACGGTGAAGAGGAAAAACTCCCTTTTAACAGGAAGAAACCTCCAGCAGAACCAGGCTCAGGGAGGGGCAGTCATCTGCTGTGACTGGCTGGGGGGTGAGGGGACAGAGAAGAAGAAAAGAACAGACATGTAGAGAGCAAACAGCACGATGGGGACTCAATCTATGGGAGAGAACAAACAAATGTTAATGACCAGCAAAAATATTTCATTGAGAGTGAGAAAAGGAGTGAGGCCCAGTGCATTACTGGAGGTCCCCCAGCTGACTAAACCTATTAGCAGCATAACTAAGGGAGGGTTCAGAAACACATGATCCCTCCCTAATTGTAGGCTATATCAAAAAGGTAGGTTTTAACCCAATTCTTAAAAACAGAGGTCAAGTCTGACTCCCGAATCCAGATTGGCAGCTGGTTCCACAGAAGAGTGGAGTGGTGGTTCAGTTGGGACAGCAGCCGCCCAACAACCGGGAGGCCTGGGTTCAAATCCCAGCCGGGTCATGCCGAAGACCATATAAAAGTGGAACTTCCTGCAGTCCAGCTTTGTGCTCAGCAATAATGGAATGGAGGAGGGAAATTTGTGGCAACACCTTGCAGTGACGCCTCTGATTCTACATGTGATGAACATTGTAGATAAGAGAAACGTAATTTCGTTGTACTGTACATGATTGGCTGTGTGGATTGAATGACAACAAAAAAGTTTTTGTTTTTGTTTTTACTTCCAGCGCCACACGAGTCGGCTGCCTTTTTGCAACAGCGGATCAGTTTCTTCCTATTTCTTATTTACTATCTGGCTTCTCTTGCTAAATTTCTGATCCAGCGACACCTTATCCATCACAGACACGTAGATCGCCCGAATGTCACCTGAGCCAACGGACGGAGCCACTGCTTATAGCGGGAGGCAGTACAACAGGGACCAGCTGTTAGCACTTAACCGGCCCACGATGCTAACGAAAAAACTCGACATACTGGGAGAAATAAGATGAAAATGGCATGGATGTTGAGCTGGAGTAAGACGGCGGGCGAGGAATATAAGGTACAGACCCGTCCTCCCATCAGTTATTATGGGGAACGTCCGAACGCTACTCAATAAGACTGACGAGCTAACGGCTATCTCCCGCTATGAAAGCATCTTCAGAGAGATTAGCATGATGTTGTTTACTGAGACGTGGCTAACAAAACTAGCAACAGATGCTAACATCGAACTGGAGGGTTTCCACGCAATATGGGAAGACTGGACACCAGACAGTGGAAAGGCAAGGGGTGGAGGAGTGATAATGTATGTCAATAGCAACTGGTGTAAACCGGGACATATCACTGTTAAAGACCAACACTGCAGCAAAGACATTATAGTTGTTAGCTGTTAGCTTGCGGCCAGCTTATTTCCTGAGGGAATACTCACACATGATCTGCATTGTTATTTATGCAAATCCGACGGCAAACGCAGGGACAGCGCGTGACGCCATTCACTCAGTAACTGGCAGGCTGCAGACAGAACACCCGGATGCGCTCCTCCTCATCTCCGGTGATTTCAACCATATCTCACTGTCCCCCATTCTGCCCACGTTCACCCAGTATGTCACATGCCACACTAGAGACAATAAAACACTGGACTTATTCTACGCAAACACTAAGGAGGCGTACACCTCATCACCACTCCCCCCACTCGGAAGATCGGATCACAACTTGGTTCATCTCTAGCCGGTGTACAAAACCCTAGTACACAGACAACCTCCGGTTATGCGCACGGTGAAGATATGGTCCGAGGAGGCAATGGACGTTCTAAAGGACTGTTTTGAAACCACTGCCTGGGAGCAGCTCTGCGATCCACATGGTGAGGACATCGATGGCCTCACTCACACCATCACGGACAACATCAACTTCTGTGTGGACAACACCGTACCCACCAAGATCATACGGTGTTGCTCAAACAACAAACCTTGGATCAACCCTGAGATAAAAACACATCTGAGAGAGAAGAAGAGGATCTTCAGTTCGGGGAACAGGGAGATGCTGAAGTCCGTACAGAGGAAGCTAAGGAAGAAGGTAAGAGAAGGCAAGGACAGCTTCAGGAAGAAGATGGAGGACAAGCTGCAATGGAGCGACATCGGCGGGGTCTCGAGAAACCTTAAAACCATCTCTGGGCTCCAGAATACCTCCCCCCAGGGCACGGGGGGCAGGGAGTGGGTGAACAATCTGAACCTATTTTTTAATAGGTTTGACCAACCGCCCCCCCCCCCGACTGCACAACAACCACTGCTGCCTCTGAAGACATCGACTCCTGCTGCCCACACCCCACTCCACCAACACCCCCCCACTCCCGGCACACAGCCCCCCAATCTGACCCTCACTAAGACCCAGGTGAGGACGGAGCCGAGGAAGATCAAGGCGAGGAAGGCCTCGGGACTGGACGGCATCAGCGCGAAGCTCCTCAAGTCCTGCACAGACCAGCTGTGTGGGACTGTGGTGCACATCTTCAACCTGAGCCTGAAGCTGGGGAGGGTACCACAATTGTGGAAAACATCTTGTGTGGTACCAGTACCATAGACTTCCCACCCCAGAGACCTGAACAGCTACAGGCCAGTGGCCCTGACGTCTCACCTGATGAAGACCCTGGAGAGACTGCTCCTTGCTCACCTCAGCCCCCTGGTGGGACCAGCGATGGATCCACTCCAGTTTGCCTACCAGCATGGCATCGGGGTGGAGGATGCATTGATCTTCCTTCTTCACCGTTCCCTGTTCCACCTGGAGAAGCCCGGGAATGCGGTGAGGATCATGTTCTTTGACTTCTCCAGTGCTTTCAACACCATCCAACCGATGATCCTGAGGGACAAGCTGCTGTGCGCAGGGGTGGACCAGCACCTGTCATCATGGATCCTGGACTACCTCAAAAACCGGCCACAGTTTGTGAGAACCCGGGATTGTGTGCCAGACATGATCATCGGCAGCACGGGGGCCCCCCAGGGAACAGTTTTGGCTCACTTCCTGTTCACCCTTTATACTGCGGACTTCTCACACAACACAACACACTGCCATCTGCAGAAGTTCTCTGACGACTCTGTGATCGTCGGCCTCATCTCCAACGGAGATGAAGCTGAGCACAGAGGACTTATCCAGGACTTCGTGGACTGGTGCCATTGGAACTGCCTCCAGATCAACGCGAGGAAATCTAAGGAGCTGGTGATGGACTGCTGCAGGCAAGGACAACCCCTCACAGCACCAGTGAACATCCAGGGAACAGACATTGAGATGGTGACATCCTACAAGTACCTGGGTGTTCATCTGAACAATAAACTAGACTGGTCACACAATACCGACGCACTCTACAAGAAAGGACAGCGCAGGCTGTTCCTACTGAGGAGACTCAGGTCTTTTGGTGTACAAGGGGTGCTCTTGAAGACATTCTACGATTCATTGGTGGCATCAGCCATCACTTTTGGAGTGGTCTGCTGGGGCAGTGGCACTACAGCAGCCAATAGGAAGAGACTGAACAAACTTATCAAGAAAGCTAGCTCTGTCCTGGGGCAATGCCTTGACCCAGTGGAGGAGATAGGAGAGAGAAGGATGGTGGCTAAACTGTCATCTCTGCTGGAGTCCGAGTCCCACCCTATGCAGGACATACTGAATGCACTGCGGAGCTCATTTAGCAGCAGACTACATCATCCTAGGTGCGCAACAGAGAGGTTTCGCAGGTCCTTCCTAACTACAGCTGTCAGACTTTATAATCTAAGCAGGGCTGCGTGCAGAGATAGCAAAAAAACATGACGACCTAATAGTATTGAATGCAAAAGACGCAACAGACTTACACAATGGTCCCCTCCAGTATACAACTAGGACAATATCAGTCCCTATGGAGGGTGACAATATGTATGGGTACATATTGGCACAAGACGGCGAAACCCACGCGTCATGGTTGGAATGGCTCTGTGTTGGCTCCGGAGTTAAAGCGGTCTCGATTAAAACCTGAAGTATATAAGACTACTGAGGGGAAAATAATTGTTTAGGATGAGCTGCTAAATTTCCTTGCAGTGAAAATTAATACTCTGAGTCAGGATGAGATCGTTTTATTGGCCTCTAATACTTTTGACTCTGAGTGGACTGAGTCTTCAAAGAAAGTTCTGTTTGAGCTCTGCCCCACTCCACAAAGGTGTGTTGCACACAAGGGGCCCCACCGAGATGTTATTCATTTAAAGAGCTGCCTTAAGGTATGAGTGAATGAGTGCGGTGAAAATCTACCTAGATTTGTTTCTCATTACCTGGATGATTTACTGCTGGTTACGTTTTCAAGCCTGGACTGTTCAAGTCTCCTGAGGAGAATGGAGCACTAAAGTGCAGAGGTTTGTGCCATGAAACAAACCATGCTGTTACAGACTAGCTCCAGTGAAGATCTGCGTACTATTACTTCGGATATTGCCCGACGTGTAAGTGGCCTGGAGCAATCTGCTTTACGGGCTGTGGATAATGAGGCGCCTGCTCTGGGAGGGCCTGTCGGTCCCACAGATGTTGAAGTGGAGGATGGGGTCTGCCCGATGATTGATACAATGTCTGGAGATGCACGGGAATCTTATTTGACAGCTGGAGAGAAGGTTTCGGCTGTGAATTTGGACCCGGTGGGTCAGCCTATAACCGGGGAAAATTCCGGAACAGTAGCGTCTTCACCAGGCTCTCCAAAATGGAGTCAAGTGGAGAAAAAGGGACCATGAGTTGAGCACGCTGTGGCTAAATCCAAGCCATCCTCTGCTTCAATCAGCCGTAGGAATAAAGCCAGCAACGCGGCTACTGTTGTTGGTTCGGGCTCTGGTAATATTAAAACTGTACGGACTAAGATGGTGAGTGTGTTTGCTACCCGTTTTCATTCTGATTTGGAAGCTGACGCTCTATCTGCATATCTTAAAGACAAGCTTGGACGAGAAGTTATCTGTCAGAAAATCCTCACTGGGAACAGCAGGGTTAGCTCATTTACAGTAACGGCAGAATGCTCTGAGGTGGGGGACATGTACCAGCCAGAGCTCTGGCAAGAGGGTGCATTGGTGCGGCGATATTATGAGCCCCTGGGGGCTGGGAGGGCTGGAGCTAGTGGAGCGGCTGCTGTGGAGAATATGCGAGCACCCACGGATGATGGTGATCTTTCTCAACTTTTTCTTTTTTTTATTGATGGGTATTCAGGTCATGTCTTACAAATGTTGTCGCCTTAAACTGGGGCAAAGTGCTGGAGAGAAAGCTCGCCAGTTAGTTATTGACAATTTATTGAACACTTGTGATATTTTGTGACTTCAGGAGACGTTTCTTTCTGAACAAAACTTGGAATGTTTGAACTGTCTTAACCCTGATTTCCATGGTGCTGGGGAGTCTACAACTGACCTCAGCAAGGGGGTTATCAGGGGTAGGATACCTGGATGGGTGGCTGTCCTCTGGAGAAAGAAGCTGGACTCCTTGATCAAAGTAGTCCGACTTGGTCTAGATTGGTGTATTGGTGTGCAGTTTAATTGTAATGATAAGGAATTCCTTATTATCAATGTATATACGCCATTTGAGTGTCAACAGAATGAGGATGAATATTTAAATAAGCTTGCTTTTATTAATTCTTATATGCAAGACTATAATAATACTTGTATTTTTATTATGGGGGACTTGAATGCAGACATATCTGACACTGACTCCTTATTTGCAAAACATATGTATCATTTTTGTTATGAGAATAACTTAATCTTGTCAAGTAAGGTACTAATGCCTTCTGATAGTTATACCTATAGAAGTGAGGCTTGGCACACTACGTCCTGGCTGGACCATTGCATCAGCGCTGGTGATGCACATGCTTCTTTGGGTGGCATGAGTATTTATTATGGGTTAGCAATGTCTGATCATATACCGTTTGAGATGATAATTAATGTTGACTGTCTACCTGCACTTTGTCAGAATGTCAGTCAGGATGAGGTGGAAAATTAGACTGGGACACTCTTTCTGAGGAACAAACTGTAGAATACTGTGTCCATACAGATAAATCCTTGAGTAAAATATGTCTTCCTAGAGATGCTGTAATATGCAGTGGTGTTAACTGCAGCATTGTTGAGCATAAGAAAGACCTTTGTAGTTTGTACGATGCTATAGTGTGGTACCTATTGTGTGGTACCTGTACCAAAAACTTCCCACCCCAAAGACCTGAACAGCTACAGACCGGTGGCCTTGACGTCCCACTTGATGAAGACCCTGGAGAGACTGCTCCTTGCTCACCTCCGCCCCCTGGTGGAACCAGCGATGGATCCACTCCAGTTCGCCTACCAGCATGGCATTGGGGTGGAGGATGCGGTGATCTTCCTCCTTCATCGTTCTCTGTCCCACCTGGAGAAGCCCGGGAATATGGTGAGGATCATGTTCTTTGACTTCTCCAGTGCTTTCAACACCATCCAACCGATGATCCTGAAGGACAAGCTGCTGCGCGCAGGGGTGGACCAGCACCTGTCATCATGGATCCTGGACTACCTCACGAACCGGCCTCAGTTTGTGAGAACCCGGGACTGTATGTCCGACACGATCATCAGTAGCACGGGGGCCCCCCAGGGAACGGTGCTGGCTCCCTTCCTGTTCACTCTTTATACTGCTGACTTCTCACACAACACAACACACTGCCATCTACAGAAGTTCTCTGATGACTCTGCGATCGTTGGCCTCATCTCCAATGGAGATGAAGCTGAGTACAGAGGGCTTATCCAGGACTTCGTGGACTGGTGCCATCGGAACTGCCTCCAGATCAACGCGAGAAAAACTAAGGAGCTGGTGGTGGACTGCCGCAAGCAAGGACAACCCCTCACAGCACCAGTAAATATACAGGGAACAGACATTGAGATGGTGACATCCTATAAGTACCTGGGTGTTCATCTGAACAATAAACTAGACTGGTCACACAATACTGACGCACTCTACAAGAAGGGACAGCGCAGGCTGTTCCTGCTGAGGAGACTCAGGTCTTTTGGTGTACAAGGCGCGCTGCTGAAGACATTCTATGACATGGTGGAGGCATCAGCCATCACTTTTGGAGTGGTCTGCTGGGGCAGTGGCATTACTGCAGCCGATAGGAAGAGACTGAACAAACTGATCAAGAAAGCTAGCTCTGTCCTGGGGCAGCGCCTTGATCCGGTGGAGGAGATAGGAGAGAGAAGGACGGTGGCTAAACTGTCATCTTTGCTGGAGTCCGAGTTCCACCCTATGCAGGACATACTGAATGCACTGAGGAGCTCATTTAGCAGCAGACTACATCATCCCAGGTGCACAACCGAGAGGTTTCGCAGGTCCTTCCTACCAACGGCTGTCAGACTGTACAACCTAAGCAGGGCTGCTCGCAGAGATAGCAAAAAGACGTAACAAACTAATAGTTTTTGAATGCAAAAGATGCAATAGACTTACACAATGGTCCCCTCCGGCATACAACTAGGAACATACCGGTCGCTATGGAGAGTGAGAATATGTATGGGCACATAATCATACCATGTAGGATAACTAAGTAGATGGTTGTGCTGTTTCATCCCATCTAGCTACATTGCTCCACACTGTGTGTTCACATATTCATATATTTATTCCTTCCAGCTGCAATGCTCTGCACTGTGTGTCTGTGTGTGTGTATATATATATTTTATAGTAATATGTACATATGTATATTAGCTGCTCTTGCTTGCTTTTTTTTTTTTTTTTTTCTTGCCTTCTGATTGTTGCTCTGAGTGTTGCTATCCCTGTGCTGTTGCAATCCTGGAATTTCCCCGTTGTGGGACTAATAAAGGCTTATCTTATCTTATCTTATCTTATAGTTAACTCCCTGTATAAGGACAGTAAGCCTTATTATAGGAAGATATGTAAAACACATAAGGTTAGATCTGGCTGGAATGAGGCCGTAGCTGTGCCTTATTCTGAAGCTCGGGAAGCATATAAAGCCTGGGTGGTGGCTGGGAGACCCAGACAAGGGCCAGAATTTGAGATGAAGAAATGTACAAATGCAAAGTTTAAGTATGCTATTTGTCATATTTCTAAAAATGAGCAGCTGATGAGAAGTAATTCCTTGGCCAAGAAATTGTTAGATAAGAATGTCACAGATGTTTGGAAGGAACTTAGACGGCCCTCTGATTCTGCACTTGGGGTGTTTGTGACTTACACTGTAGATAGGTAAAGCACAATCTCGTTCTGCTGTACATGATTGGTTGTACGGTTGAATGACAATAAGGGTGATTTGATTTGATTTGATTTGATTAGTAACAGTAAAACGTCTTTACCCTGTACCCTGGAAGGCGTTTCAGGTATAGAAAATATTGTGGATTTATGGCGGCAGCATTTTTATTCATTATTTAATTCAACTAAGGATGAAACTTATAAGGTAGGGAAAGTAGAGAGGAGGGACGATTCACTCCTGATTGACACTCATGCAGTGATCAAAGCCATTAGAGAGCTATCAGACAAAGCGAGTGGTTTAGACTGTATTTCTGCTGAGCATCTTAAATACGCTAGCTCAAGAATCGCTCCTCTTCTTGCTGTTTCACCAGCTTCATGATTCATGGGATGTTACCAGAATCATTATTGTCTGTTGTGTTGGTACCAGTCATTAAAGATAAAGCTGGCAAGCTGTGTAGCCTGGATAATTACAGACCCATAGCTATAGCCAGTATAAGATCTAAAGTACTGGAAAGAATCATGTTTGAAAAATTAAATGTATTCATCAAATCTACTGATCATCAATTTGGATTTAAACCCCATCATGGAACAGATCTGTGCATATATGATTTCAAAGAAATTATAAATAAGTATAGAAATCAAAATTCTTCAGTTTTTTTGTGTTTTATTGACGCCTCCAAGGCGTTTGATCATGTTAATCACAGGATACTGTTTAGGAAAATGATTGACAGGGGGGTTCCCAAGTACTTAGTACGTATCCTGATCTACTGGTCTGCACATCAGAAGATGCTGGTGAAATGGGGGAAGAGTCATTCATCACCATCTGGTGTGAGCAGTGGGGTCACACAGGGCAGGATATTGTCCCCTATTCTATTTAATCTTTACATGGATGAGTTGTCAAAGCAACTGAATGCCTGTAAAACTGGGTGTTTAATAGGGAATAAGTTAGTGAATCATTTCATGTATGCTGATGATCTAGTTATTCTCAGTCCAAGTAGTGCTGGTCTTCAGGAGTTATTAAGAGTGTGTAGTGCTTATGGAGAGGAAAATGACATAAAACATAATACAAATAAGAGCTGTGTGCTGATTTGCCGCACTAAAGAAGATTTGTTAATGAAATTCCCTGTCTTTGAATTAGCAGGCAGGGAATTAATTGTCAGGGATAAAATTAAATATCTGGGACATGTTATTAATGATAGAATGACTGATGATGATATTTTCAGACAACGCTGCAAAATCTACATGCAAGCAAATATTCTTGCATGCAGGTTTGGTTTTTGTTCAGATGAGGTGAAACTGGTTCTTTTTAAAACCTATTGTACACCTTTATACACTGCTCATTTATGGATAAATTATAGGAAACTAAGTATGCAGAAATTACAGGTTGCCTACAATGATGCTTTAAATTAAATCAAATTACCTTTTATTGTCATTCAACCGTACAACCAATCATGTACAGTAAAACAAAATTGTGTTTTTCCTGTCTACAGTGTTAATCACACACACCCCAAGTGTAGAATCAGAGGGCCGCTGCCATGCAAGGTGCCGCCACAGATCTCCCTCCTCCATTCCATTATTGCTGAGCACCAAGCTGGACGACAGGAAGTTCCACTTTTATATGGTCTTTGGCTTGACTCGGCCGGGATTTGAACCCCTGCCTCCCGGGTGTGGGGCAGATGCTCTACCAATTGAGCCACCACTCTGGTTTAAGAATTTTACTTCAAAAGCCTGGATGGTGCAGTGCTTCTGAGTTATTTGTCTCATCACGTGTAAATACACTGCATGCAGTAATAAGGAATCTTATGTATAAATTCATCTGTCGCCTTGATGTATCTAGAAATGAAATCATTCAGGTCATGTCTAGCATTAAGCTCAGTTCTATTCGCTGTCAGTCACAGTTTAGAAGGCACTGGTACAGTTGTCTTTTTGTCTTTTTAAAGTCTGTATTGTTTTTGTACTTCTTTTATTAATTGTTTCTTATTGTTTTGTAACTTTTTTAATTGTCTTGGGGTTTTTTATTAACTGTTTTAATTGTCTTGTTTATTTTGATGGACCTTGAGTCTGGAATAAAGTTTGATTGATTGATTGATATTCATACTATGTGGTGTAACTAAATAGACAGTTATGCTCTTTATTCCATCTAGCTACAATGCTCCGCACTGTGTATATATATTTATGTGTACATATGTATAGTCACTGCTTTTATTTTCTTATCTTCTAAATTATTGCTCTGAGTGTTGCTATCCCTGTGCTGTTGCAATCCTGGAATTTCCCCATTGTGGGACTAATAAAAGCTGATCTTATCTTATCTTAACCCCTTGCACTCTGGTCAATTTCTCTAAAAACGCCTAAAAATAATGTACCCAAAGTAAATCAAAAGCTGTTCTTCAACCCTTTGCAGCATCTTCATGGGGTTGGTCTCATTTAACAGAAAACACTTTGAATTTTTTGGCAAAACAGTCATAATCTCTCTAAGTGCTCCGGCCACTGAGTAACAGTCATCTAAACATAATGAACTTGAAGAAAATAAATGTGGCCTGGGTGTTTTTTAGGATACAAATGCTTGCAAACAACACACAGCTTCAGATCCGGGCTGGAAAATGCAACAGAAATGTAGAACCAAGTGTTATCCAGCTGAGGACAAAATTTTGTAACAATACCACAAAAAATGAATATATTACACAGCTTTTTTCTTAGGTTGTTCCCAGGCGTTTTTAAACTGTGCCAAATTGTGCCAAATGGCACAGTTTGGAAAAACGTCTGTAACTTTTGAATGATTCAGTATAGAAGCTTCATCTTGGGCTCTAATGAAAGGTGACACTCAGGGCTGTGTGTGTGTGTGTGTGGGGGGGTTGTTTATTCATTCATGAATGAATGAATGAACAAACAAGCCCCCACACACAAAGAAGCATGCCACGTAAAAAATGTGTGGCTTTTTTTTACAAGAAAAAATAACCTACAATGCACTAAAAATTATACTAAAATATGTGTAATGTAGAAGATAACAACTCCACCCCCACGCTACAGAGGACGGACATCACCCAGTGCGCCGCGGTCACGGTGCGCCACGGTCTACTACGCACAGTTGTAATTTACCGATCGGTCAAAAGTCATTTTGATTACAATTTTCAGGGATAAAGAATAATTTAGCTTATAACACTTACCTGTCCACAACAGCAGTGTCGCTGGCGAACTTCTCTTCCTCATTGTCAGACAAACATGACGCTGGTCCGCTTGTTACAGACTCGTGGTTCTGGTCACGCGACCCGGTCAAACCATAATTCCATTATTGCGGTTTTGGCGAACAATTTTTCAAAACAAATAAGAACAGTAGTAAGAAAAAAAGACTGGTGAATGCGTGTGTGTCACTCAGCGGCTAAAACAAAACAGATTTTGCAAGGGAGGCACGCTTTTGAACTACTGTGCTTCAATTGGCTTGCCATATTTGCAGCCGTTGGCAGGCGGGTCCTTCTTGCTAGGTTTTCAGTCATTGGTTCTTCAAGGTTTCAGAAGCACAATTCAAGGCTCTTATTAGTCGAATGAGAGGTCAATCACATCTAAACCAATCAAAGCACTCCTTTGGCTTTCTGTTTGCGGCTGTGTCTGTAGTGGAAGAACGGAAATGCAGCTTTTTTTTTTTCAGTACCTCCTAGGATGCACACCCTAGGACGCCCTCGTGCGCCCTAGGATGCAGAGACATGTCCGCCCGCGGTACACCGAAGTGCAACAGGTTAAGTTGGCTGGCTTTGCCTTGGATAACTGAAGGCTCTGCCTCCCATTGCACTTTTGGAGATTCTAGGTATTACAAGTAATCCTGCATTTTGGGAGCGTAGTGCTCTGTTAGGATAATAGGGTAGTATCAGATCTTTTAAATAAAAAGGGCCCTGATTATTTAGAGCTTTGTAAGTGAGAACAAGGATTTTAAATTTCATTCTAAACTCTATGGGAAGCCAATGAAGGGAGGCCAGAACCAGAGAGACATGATCTCTCTTTCTAGTACCTGTTAAAACTCTTGCTGCAGCATTTTGGATCAGCTGAAGACTTTTTAAAGATGTTTTCGGACAACCTGATAATAAAAAGTTAACAATAATCTAATCTAGAGCTAACAAAAGCGTGGATCCGTTTCTCAGCATCACTCTGAGACAAGATGCTCCTAATCTTTGCAATATTACACAAATGATAGAAGGCAGTCTTAGAAACAAATTTAATATGTGAAATGAAAAACAGATCTTGATCAAAAATAACTCCAAGTTTCCTCACAGAACTATTAAGAGAGGGAGTAACCGCATCCAAACAAAGAGTTTGATTTGGAAAGGTATTTCTAAGGTTTTCTGGACCAACAAGAATGACTTCAGTCTTATATGAATTTAATAGCAGGAAATTGCAAGTCATCCAAGCTTTGATTTCCTTAAGACAGAATTCTAACTTGGCTAATTGATTACTATCATCTAGCTTCATTGACAGGTATGATTGTGTGTCATCTACATAACAATGAAAATGTATACAGTGCTTTCTAATAATGTTGCCTAGCGGAAGCATAAATAAACTAAAAAGAGTAGGGCCTAGCACAGATCCCTGTGGAACTCTGTGACTGAGCTTTGAGATGGAAGAAAACTCATTACTGACATCAACAAACTGGAACCTATCGGAAAAATAAGATCTAAACCACTGCAACAAAGTTCCATTAAGTCCAACATGGTGTTCTAATCTATCAATTAGAACACCATGTTGGACAAAATACAGTTAATTGTTTACTCGGGGTCTTAAATGTGGTAATTTGTATATAATTCACATGGGTGTATTTATGGAAAAGAGGAGTTGGAATTAATAAGTGTTCACTTCTTCCTTCTCCCTTTCGAACACTGTATACTGTTACTTTATTGCATTTGTCATTTGTTTTGTTTTTGTTTTACTTTTTTGTTCAAAATAAAGTATGTATCAATAAAAAAAAAAATCAAGTAAAATATTATGATCGATAGTATCAAAAGCTACACTAAGGTCTAAAAGGACAAGTACAGAAACAAGTCCATTATCAGATGCGATAGGAGGTCATTAGTGACCTTCACTAAGGCTGTTTCAGTACTATGATGGATTCTAAACCCAGATTGAAACTCTTCAAATAAACCATTTCCCTGCAGGTGATCAAATAATTGCATAGCAACAACTCTTTCTAAGATTTTTGAATTGAAAGGCAGATTAGAGATTGGTCTATAGTTGTCATGGTCCGAGCGCCGATCTCGTCCGTGCTCGGGCCATACATCGTCTCCACCAGGTTTGACAGCAGAGTTACCTTCTGGCTCCCCGAGCTCTTACTGTGACAGCGCTCGGAGGAGCTTCCTGCTGTCAAAACCGAACAGCGGTGCTGCATTCGCGGCTCATCAGTGGCCAGCATTTAAGTGGACGCTGAATGCAGCCCAATGCGGCAGTCTCGTCCAACGTCCCTTATCATTCCATGTCTTCTTATCGTTAACGAGCATCCCTCATCCACGGTCTGGATTGTAAGTGAGCTTTGTGTTAGCCTTATGTTTCCCTTGCCTAGTGTTTTGTGCCTTAGCCCACCGTGGCTCATTACTTTGTTACTTTATGTTATCCTTTACCCTTAATAAACATCATTGCAAACTCATCAGTGACTTGTGGCGTCTTATGGTGGCTAGCGAGGGCCACCCATGACAGTAGACTGCCGCCAGGGCGCCTAAACGGAGGCGCCAAACCGAAACGCCGTTCCCAGTGAGTTTGCATAAAGTTGACATTTGCTCTTTCCTGTCTGGGTACTCCGTGCTGATAGAATGCCGTTGTGCAGGGGCCACACTTGGAGTCGGGACTACGGGCTGGCAGAGGCTTTGGAGTACGTGGACGAAACGCTCATCGCTGCCTCCCTCCTCGACTATCACAGCAACGTACGCTGGTACCTGGACCTTGCTGAGGACGTCCTTAATCATCTCCCTCACCACGCCGACCATCCTGAAGTCGATGTTAGGAGGGCCAACATCGCTGCACAACGCGAGATTCTCCGTATGGTAGAGGAGGAATATGGCGAGAAGCAGAGGAGAAGGCATCCCCGCTCCCCACTTTGGGATCCCGTTCCTGTCCTCGATCCACCCCAGGAGTTCGCGCCACCCGGGGGTCATCGAAGACGTCAGCGCCCCGGCCAAGATAAACCTCAGCAAGAACCCCATCCGGATCCTGTTCTGGGTCGTTGGAGGAACTCTGCCTCCCAGCCAACTGCTCCTTCGGCATCACGTCAGGAGGGAATCCCCACAGCCTCGCCCCCCGGGTCACCAGTTCCCGCTGTCCCGTCAGCTCGTCGTGCCCGGATCGTCTCAGCTGTCGTCCCCTCCTCTGTGACGTCACCTCCAGCAGCAGAGAGAGTTCTGAGTCCTGCCCCGGCGAAGCCCATTCGTGGTCCGTCGCGAGCGGCCCCTCCTCGTCCTTCCAGGAAGCCCTCTGTCACCATCCAGCGGGGAAAGGGAGGAGCAACGTCCCCTACAGCAGGCACCATCCTCCCTCCGGGAGACAGGCAAGTGCAAGTTCCTTCTTCTCGCCAAAGTTGTGATTTGTCTTGTCTGACTCCTGGGGGCGGAGTTCGGGGTTCACAGTCCCCCGAGCTCCCACCACCTGCTGTAGCCCTGATTATTAAACCTGCTGCCTCTGTGTCTCCCTCCGCTGAGCGGTCCTCGACACCAGGCCAACGTCGCTGGATGAGGAGGGGGCCTGCGGCTCTGGAGAGCTTGGTTCCAGCCCTGCAGCCACATCATGGGCAGAGGAGGAGAGCGGACTGCAGCGTGGAGCATGCGCTGACGACGAAGCGTCCCCGGGTCTCCACAGACGAGCGGTCCGATCCAGCGGGTCGAGGGTCCCCTGCCACCACGCCGTGCGGGTTGTCGGCGTGGACTTCAGTGCCGGAGGGTCCTCAGGCTGCGGAAACCATCATGCCAGCTGCGGAGCCCGACGTAGCTGAGTGGGAGCCGGAAGACCATCTCCTTCCGTCTGAGCCCGGATCGTCGGAGTCCTGGACAGTGGCAGAACCCGAGTACAGGCAAGTGCTCTACCTTGTTTTTCTCCTCTCTATTCTGGAGCACTTTTGCCTGTCTCTCGGAGAGACGAGCCAGGAGCAGCCATCCGCTGCGCCCAAACTTATCTCGCTGGGCTCTGTCGCTACCGGTGATCCTGATCCTGGTTCTTTTCTTTCTCCTGAGCCTTCTGCCAGGGTCACCGGTGCGGAGCTGGTTCCAATTGCTGTGCCGAAGGTTCCGGGTTCGGGGTTGGAGGTCGGTACTGGAGCTGCGCCGACCCAGTCGGGGTCCAACACAGGTGCAGCCGTGATCCAATCGGGGTCCATCGCGGGTGCAGCCGTGACCCAATCGGGGTCCATTGCGGGTGCAGCCGTGACCCAATCGGGGTCCATCGTGGGTGCAGCCGTGACCCAATCGGGGTCCATCGCGGGTGCAGCGCCAGTAGGGTTCAAGGTCGGTGAGAGAGCTGAAGATCCCCTGCTACCTGACACTGGACTGGCTCGTCATCTTCTTCTCTCCCCTCATCCAAGTCACCGCCCCTGCTCATCGTCGCTGGGGGCCGTTGGGAGCCTTCTGCGCTCGGCCCGGCTCTCCCACGTTTCTTCCCCGCCAGGGAGGCCGCCACGGGCTGTTTTTCCATGGTTCTGGTGGCTGAGGGACTCGGGTTGGCCACTCGAGAAACTGTTTCACCGGTTCGGCACCTTGGGTCGGCCACCCGACATTCTGTGTTCGCTGCGGAGCAACCTGGTTCGGCCGCCAGAGATTTGGACTCTCCGGGCCTGGGACTGGAGTAGGCCGCCCGAGCACGTTCTGATCCACTTATTCCCCTGTTGGCCTTGGGACGCAGGGAGACCACCGGAACTGTCCCCGTGGGTTTTTGGTCCCTGCCTGTCACCATTTCCCTGTACTGTCTGGGTTGAAGGTCATGCGGGGTAATAATCTTGTTCTATGTGTTGCCTGTGTTAATGTGTTTTTTTTCTTCTGTCTTGGTCGTGCTGTGTGTTTTTGTACCTTTGGGGAATGTGGTATTTTCTGTTATCTTGCTCTGTAATTGTTTCGTTCGTAGCCCACCTTAATCTTGATTTTTGCTTTTGGGAATATTGTGTTTTCTGTTATCATGCCCTGTAATTGTTTCATTTGTGTCTGCCTTAATCGTAGTTTTACATTTGGGAACATTGTATTTTCTGTTTTCATGCCCTGTGTGATTCATGTATTTGGGAGTTTTGTCTTTTTATTCTGGTCGTCCCCGTGCTCTGTTTTCATTATGTCTTTTGGTTTATGGCTGTGCCTCTCCCTCCTGGCCTGTTCCCCCATCCGCCCACCCTGGGGGGGTGGGGGACTTGGGTGTCCCTGGGCGTTCAGAGCCCGCCCTCGGGGGGGGAGTACTGTCATGGTCCGAGCGCTGATCTCGTCTGCGCTCGGGCCATACATCTTCTCCACCAGGTTTGACAGCAGAGTTACCTTCTGGCTCCCCGAGCTCTTATTTTGACAGCACTCGGAGGAGCTTCCTGCTATCAAAACCGAACAGCTGTGCTGCATTCGCGGCTCATCAGTGGCCAGCATTTAAGTGGACGCTGAATGCAGCCCAATGCGGCAGTCTCGTCCAACGTCCCTTATCATTCCACGTCTTCTTATCATTAACGAGCATCCCTCGTCCACGGTCTGGATCGTAAGTGAGCTTTGTCTTAGCCTTATGTTTCCCTTGCCTAGTGTTTTGTGCCTTAGCCCACCGTGGCTCATTACTTTGTTACTTTATGTTATCCTTTACCCTTAATAAACATCATTGCAAACTCATCGGTGACTTGTGGCATCTTATGGTGGCTCGCGAGGGCCACCCATGACAATAGTTAGCTAAAACTCCTGGATCCAGCATTGGCTTTTTGAGTAAGGGTTTAATTACAGCCGTTTTTAAAGCCTGCAGTACATGGCCTAATGTTAATGAAGAATTGATTATTTGAAGAATAAAGCTACCAATAAGTGGGAAGACTTCTTTAAATAACATGGTAGGAATAAGGTCTAAAAGACAAGTTGAAGGCTTGGATGAGGAAATTATTTTGTCTTACTCTAAAGGTAAATTGGAGTAAACTCATCCAAACAGATATCAATTGAAGGAGTTGTAGTAGTTATTGTATTTAAGTTAACGGTGGGAAGAATCTGACTGATTTTATCTCTGATAGATGGAGACTCAGAAGCTCACTAACTCAGAAGCACTGCACCATTGAGGCTTTTTAAGTAAAATTCTTAAACCAGAGTGGTGGCTCAGTTGGTAGAGCATCCGCCCCACACCTGGGAGGCAGGGGTTCAAATCCCGGCCGGGTCATATCAAAGACCATATAAAAATGGTACTTTCTGCCTTCTAGTGTGGTGCTCCGCATAATGGAACAGGGAAAGTAAAGTTACGCACAGAGCTACCAGAGGACTGACCCCCCGCTGTAGCTTTCACTACACACAGTAGCTGTGTGGCCTAGGGTCAGGGAAACGGAGATAGGCGCCGCCCCATACACCAACATGGTGTGAAGGGAATTAACTAACTAACTAACTAACTAGATGAAGAAACCTGGGATTATTCTTGCTCCCGTCTATTAATGCAGAATAATAACTTGTTCTAGCTTTTCTAAGATTTTTTTTTTTTATAAATTTAAAAGATGATTTCTCCAAGCTAAAATAGATTTCATCTAAATTAGTGGAGCACCATTTTCTTTCTAATTGACAAGTCTTCTGTTTTAAGCTACGAGTTTGAGTTGAACCAAAGGGTTAGAAATCTCTGATTAGACTTTTTCTTTTTTAAAGGGGCTACCATGTCTAGAGCCTGATGCAGAGAAGCTGTAGCACTATCTACCATGGTATCAATTACAGAAGGAGCAAGCTGTCTATAGCTTATTTCCGTTATGTTGACACATGGCATAGAGGAAACAATCTGCATAAATTTGGTAACAACATCATCTGAGAGGCATCTACTGTAGTAATATTTTTCTTTAGGAGCCAAATAGTCAGAAATCGTAAAAACAAAGGTTAACAGACAATGGTCTGACAGTACAGGGTTATGAGGAGACACTACAAGATTTTCTATTTCTATGCCATATGTCAGAACAAGGTCCAACATATGGTGGAGATAATGGGTAGAATTTCCTACTTTCTGAGAAAACCCCATCGAGTCTAATATTGAATTAAATACTAAATTAAGGCAATCACTATCTACATCTACATGTACAGTGGGGCAAAAAAGTATTTAGTCAGCCACCAATTGTGCAAGTTCTCCCACTTAAAAGGTGAGAGAGGTCTCCAATTTTCATCATAGGTATACCTCAACTATGAGAGACAAAATGAGAAAAAAAATTCAGAAAATCACATTGAAGGATTTTTAATTTTATTTAGCGAATGCAAAGTCCTTAAGCCAAGCAGTTGCCTCCTGGTTTGCTGTATGGAGGGTGTGTAATCCTCCTTCCAGTCTTTGGAGCGGGCAAGCCTCTATGATGTGTTCCATTGTTGCTCCTCTCCACATGCGCACAGTGGGCTAGGGCTACTGCCCCATCTGTGAAGGCTGGCCAAGCAGGGGCCATGTCCAGTCCTGAAGCGATTGAGTGTAGACCACTGTCTCCTTGGGAGGTTGGTGCCCAGGACCTGTTGGTTGGGGTTTATCACCAGCTGTTTGTTTGGGACCTCCTTGGTCTCCCATTCCTCTTGCCAAGCTGTCTGGATGGTAAAGTCAGCTGGGGGAGGGTTTTTCCAAATCGGCCGTCTGGATGAAAGCCGGGCAGTGGGTGGGGTGTAGATATCTGCATGGATTGGTAAGTGAGGAGAATGTTTAACTTTTTGGAGCATCCTTTGAGTTAATGCTGCTCGCCGGATGTGTGGAGGGGCTATGTTTGACAGTACAGAGAGCCAGGGGAGTGGTGTTGAGCAGATTGTTCCAGTTATAGTTCTCATGGTTGAGTTGAGCTGGGTGTCTACATGGTGTGTGTAAGATGACCTGGACCAGACAGGGGCACGGATTTTTAATGAATTAATTGATAAATTTTAGGATTTTTAATGAATTAATTGATAAATTCCTCGGTAAAATAAGTATTTGGTCACCTACAAACAAGCAAGATTTCTGGCTCTCACAGACCTGTAACTTCTTCTTTAAGAGGCTCCTCTGTCCTCCACTCATTACCTGTATTAATGGCACCTGTTTGAACTCATTATCAGTGTAAAAGACACCTGTCTACAACCTCAAACAGTCATACTCCAAACTCCACTGTGGCCAAGACCAAAGAGCTGTCAAAGGACACCAGAAACAAAATTGTAGACCTGCACCAGGCTGGGAAGACTGAATCTGCAATAGGTAAGCAGCTTGGTGTGAAGAAATCAACTGTGGGAGCAATTATTAGAAAATGGAAGACATACAAGACCACTGATAATCTCCCTCGATCTGGGGCTCCACGCAAGATCTCACCCCGTGAGGTCAAAATGATCACGAGAACGGTGAGCAAAAATCCCAGAACCACACGGGGGGACCTAGTGAATGACCTGCAGAGAGCTGGGACCAAAGTAACAGAGGCTACATCAGTAACACACTACGCCGCCAGGGACTCAAATCCTGCAGTGCCAGACGTGTCCCCCTGCTTAAGCCAGTACATGTCCAGGCCCGTCTGAAGTTTGCTAGAGAGCATTTGGATGATCCAGAAGAGGATTGGGAGAATGTCATATGGTCAGACGAAACCAAAATAGAACTTTTTGGTAAAAACTCAACTTGTCGTGTTCGGAGGAGAAAGAACACCATACCTACTGTGAAGCATGGGGGTGAAAACATCATACTTTGGGGCTGTTTTTCTGCAAAGGGACCAGGACGGCTGATCCGTGTAAAGGAAAGAATGAATGGGGCCATGTATCATGAGATTTTGAGTGAAAACCTCCTTCCATCAGCAAGGGCATTGAAGATGAAACGTGGCTGGGTCTTTCAGCATGACAATGATCCCAAACACACCGCCCGGGCAACGAAGGAGTGGCTTTGTAAGAAGCATTTCAAGGTCCTGGAGTGGCCTAGCCAGTCTCCAGATCTCAACCCCATAGAAAATCTTTGGAGGGAGTTGAAAGTCTGTGTTGCCCAGCGACAGCCCCAAAACATCACTGCTCTAGAGGAGATCTGCATGGAGGAATGGACCAAAATACCAGCAACAGTGTGTGAAAACCTTGTGAAGACTTACAGAAAAAGTTTGACCTCTGTCATTGCCAACAAAGGGTATATAACAAAGTATTGAGATGAACTTTTGTTATTGACCAAATACTTATTTTACCGAGGAATTTACCAATTAATTCATTAAAAATCCTTCAATGTGATTTTCTGGTTGTTTTTTTTTTCTCATTTTGTCTCTCATAGTTGAGGAATACCTATGATGAAAATTGGAGACCTCTCTCATCTTTTAAGTGGGAGAACTTGCATAATTGGTGGCTGACTAAATACTTTTTTCCCCACTGTATATTAAAGTCCCCTACTATAATTATTCTGTCTGATTTCAGCAATAAATCAGCTAAGAATTCAGCAAATTCGGATTAAAAACTCTGAGTAGGTTGATGGAGGACGATAAACTATGGCAAATAAAATTGGGTTTAGCCTAAAATTGCTAAACCCAATCCCAATAATGCTAAACCCAATAATGCGCATTGGCTTCGGTTAAGCTGTTGGGGTCCAATTTCATTTGGCCCCGCTTACACAATGATGTGAAGGCGTGGGCTGCAGCTTGCATTGTGTGCCAACAGGCTAAGGTTCAGAGGAAAACCAGAGCCCCCGTTGAATCTTTCCAGACTCCGAGCAGCAGATTCGACCACGTCCACGTGGACTTAGTAGGCCTCCTGTCACTGTCATAAGGCTTCACACATCTTTTGACGATAGTGGACCACACCACGCGTTGGCCAGAGGCAACCCCTTTGGCTTCCACCACTTCTGCCGACGTAGCCCACATGTTTTTGTCATCTTGGGTCGTGCATTTTGGTTCCCTGTTAGACATCACCTCCGATAGGGGTCCCCAGTTCGTTTCGGAACTCTGGTCCCCCATGGCTGAGAGGCTGGGGGTCAAAGTTTATCGTACCACCATGTACAACCTGCAGGCTAATGGTTTGTGTGAAAGGTTCCACAGGTCGCTTAAAGCCACATTTTGAACCTCGTTGACTGATGCGACTTGGGTCAACCGCCTCCCTTGGTTCCTACTTGGATTATGCTCTGCACCCAAGGAGGATCTGGCTGCTTCCCCATCTGAGCCCATTTTTGGTCAGCCGTTGTGGGTCACAGGTGAATTTTTGCCAGAAACTCTCGCACCCAGCACCGACTCGTCCATGCAGTTTTTCCTCAGGTTGAGTCAGTTAGTGTTCCAGGGCCAGTGCACCATTGTTTCCCCCATGCTTTTGTTCCGAAGCATTTGGAGCATGCCAAGTTTGTTTTTGTCAGACATGATGCCCACAGGACTCTGTCGCACCCGCTTTCAGGGTTTCATGGTCAACCTTTCAGGGTTTTGTAAACAAATGCCAAACATTTTGTGTTGGATTTGGGGGGGGGGGCGCAGGGAAACCATCTGCATAGATAGGCTCAAGCCCACTCACGTGTTGGCAGATAAGCAGGTGGTGCTGGCTTAGACTCCCCGGCATGGATGCCCACTTGCTGTGGGTTTGTAGGTTGGTTTTTCCCCTATAGAGGACTTTTTGCCAAGACTGGAGTCTGAGTTGTTTTCCTCCCTGCCTCGACCTGGAGATCCCTCAGTTGGTCCAGCTGCTCCACAGTACAGCCATTATGGGTGATTGTTCAAGTCCACGGTGCTAGACTGATAGGGCCCCTTCTGGGTGTTCGTTGGGGGGAGGCCTGTGTGGTGGACCACTAGGGGGCTCCACTCACTCCCACTGACTGGGGGAGAAGGGGGAGAGATGGGGAAACATTTATGTATGCGCATTGGCACCAGATATTATTCCACTGATTGCTGGAGTTGAATACAGGTCTGAACTGGCAGCTTTTGTGTCTCACCCCCTCATTCCTCCACAATAGCAAATAATGATTACAGTAATTATGTGGAAAATGGTGTAAAAATCAGCTGTCACAGAACAGGACAGAGGATCACCAAGGCCAAAACTACAAGGAGGGAAAGGACAGGTGGTTCCCCCTCCTTCTTAAAATCTGTCTATATAAGGGGCAGCCCAGACGGCAGTGTTCAGTCCTCCCTTCCCAGGAAGAGGACGCCATGCATTTTGTTTTGTATTTGTCTGGCACAATACTTAATAAATGCACATTTGCAAGGAATTCTGCTGCCTCTTGGATTTTTCTTCAAGATATTTGGGGAGTCTTATCTGAAGACCTGTGGAATTATAAGTCTTGTGTGGATGCTGCTGTTAGCTGTGTCCCTCTCACTCATTCATGAATGTTTCTGGTCTTATTGTCCTCCAGGGACCGATCATATCCTATCAACCACTGAAACCACTCGTGTCCACCACTGATGCTTCATTTCATTCATTCTTTAAAATGATTTAATGTTAGCTGTGTTCACTACCCAAGCTAGGAACCAGCCAGCTAACCTTAGCAATATGGTGTCAACAGCTGATCTCCATGGTGACTACAGAGGTGGAGTAAACTGGGGCTCAGGAGCGTTTCTGAGGAAGGCCATATAAGACGGGTCACAATGACGTTGTAGTATTTAATCCCTGATGTATTCTGACCTACGCAGCAAATTTCTGGTGTAGAAAAACCGGTTGTTAAGTAAAAAAATGTTAAAGTGTTAGATTTTTGGAGTTTATTTTTTAGCTCTAACTCCAGTTTGTGCTAAGCAGTACTCACTCTTGGTGTAATATTTTGGAGTTCATTCATTGGGCGTTCCGGGGCCTACTTTAACACTGCTCCGGAGTTGATGAGTAACTGTCAGTCCCCACAAGGTGCCCAGCAAGCTAAATCTGAATTTCATCATGAGGTAAGTAGAAGCATAGTTTTTGGTTTTTTCAGCTAACATTGCATATTTTTTGGAAGTTGTCTCATATGATAACATTAAGGGCTGTTTGAAACCGTGGCTAACTCCTTGTCTTCGTCTTTTTGAATGCAGCAAAGTAGTTAGCATTAGCCATCTTTCAGAAACTTTTTTGAAAACATATTTTCGCTGCCAAACATTGAAGCGGCAGAGTACTGTAAAAGGATGAAGAAACTGACCTTCAGTATAGAAGTACTGAAGGTATCATTTTTTAGATCATTTTTGTTTAAATAGTACTTTATTTTACTTTATTCTGTGTCTCTTTCCATAATCCTGGGCTATTTTGATTTCAGTCATGTGTAATCGCGTGTTCTGTAACCGTGTTTCATCGAATTCTTCTCTCGTACTTTACTGCGCAGCAGCCTGGAGGAGCATCACAGTTTGGTTGTGCTGTACTACTGGACAATGACAATAAAGCCTGTTCTATTCTGTTCTATTCAAGTGTTACAGTAAAGATGGCTAATGATGTTGGAATACTTTTCACATCATAAAAAATCTGTCACTTCATGTGACTTTGGTTCTGTCTAAACAGTCTACGTTTCCCAGTTTCCCTTGTTTTTATCGGCGCCTGATAGTGGGTCCATCAGGCACGCTGAGACAGCTCCGGCTGCAGTAACCGCCGTGCTGCACTTCGCCAGGTTTCAGGCTCGTTGTTAGGGGAAGACTGCTGTTTTCAGGACTGCAGACTCAATGTCAAGCAGAGGATGAACTGGTGAAAGTCACAGGTAATGAAGTTTAGTCTTGTTTAGCTCTTTAAACGTCACACAAACTGCAGACACAGACACTCGCTGTGTGCACCGTGATTTACTCGTCCTATATGAGCGAGCAGCGCCCCATCAATGCCCGTGACGTGAACACATGTTCTAAAGCTGTGGTCTGCTGGACCAAACAGTCAAGTGAGGATCTAAGTGCTTCCTCACTTGGATCCTCAGTGCTCAGTCTCACATAGACAAAAGTGTGTGTGTGTGTGTGTGTGTGTGTGTGTGTGTGTGTGTGTGTGTGTGAGCCACATGACCACCGGTGGCCAATCAGAGCACGGAGGGAAACCCTCCTCATCCTCAGGGTGAAGATAAAAATATTCAACCAATCACGTGTCAGCTCCAGGCTCAATTCTCTTCAGTTTCATTTCTCCAACAGAGGTCGTAACAGCTGCTTCAGCTGTAGGGTGAATGGAGGAAGAAACCTCCACCAGGACCAGGATCTGGACTGGGACCAGAACTTGTACCAGAATCTGGATCAGGGGTTTCGTGTTGATGGGAACAAAAAAAGAAGGGAATGTAAAGTAATGACCTCTGGGACAGAGCAGACAAATGTTCATGAACAGCCCAGTGCATCATGGGAGTCAGGCCAGCTACCATCACTGCAGTGGTGTCTTCTAGTGATATCCAGATGTTTGAAACTAAACTGTCCTCATGACTGTTCTGTTCCTTTTTAACACTGGACAGAGACGTGAAGTAAATCTGGAAGAACGTGTCCATTTCTCAGATGTTCCACCAGCAGGAGCAAACTTTATCTTTGGAGAAACATAGAACGTGAAATAAAGCAGCCTTTACTACAGTTTGCACAGATTGATCCAGAAGTGGATCAGACTATCCAAAGGGAGGATTCTGTTCCCATCAACAACAGCTAAATAGTTAGCATGCAGCTACTTAGCTTACCATGCTACAGTAATGTTTTAACACGGCTCAGCTAGCTAATGTTAACCCCAACAACACACATATGTCCAGCCAATGTTGGCAAATTTGCATCAGGAATAAATCTTATAGAGGTTGTTTGCACATTGGCAAGATATAGGCTAGACGTCAGCGTAATATTGGCGTAATACTGACATCAAGTCAGTGTCTTGCCAATATGCAAACAATCTCTATAAGATTTATTTCTGATGTAAACTCGGTAAGCCAGGCCATTGTTGGTGTGATGTATGTATGCTGGTGGGGGTGTGATAGAACAGTTATTTTTAGGGCAGGATGATTAACCGAAAAGTAACAAAATCTGCATCCAGACCCTCAAACCAATGTAATGTTGGGCCCATTTTGGTTATTTTAGTTGGTTATTCTGACCATTAATAATGGAGCAACAATCACTTGTTTAATGTAATAAATCAGAGCATGTTTAGCTAACCTCTCACTCCTTTCTGTCTGATTTATTCTGCTAAAAACAAATGCTAATGCTAGGCTAACAGCACATCAGTCACAGCAAGGCTTCAGTGTTAGCAACAGCTGCTTCAGCTTCTAATAATGAAAATAAAAATTATGACCTCAATCCTGCTTTTTAAAAATGCAATTGAACACTCCACCTGCAGCAAGGCAGAAGCTTTCAAAGTAAAAGCTGACCTTTCACAGTAAAACAAGATTTTCACTAATAAATTTAAATCTCTTCATCTTAAACCAACAGAAAGTAAAACTGAAGTCCTGATATTTTTACATAACTAATAAATAATTTCAATATTTACTTATAAATTAACAAATGGATAAACCACAAGGTGGCACAACACAAAAATCAGTCACCAGATCGGTGTAGAGCGGGGTAAGGTGAGGTTCAGGGTCACCTGGTCCAGTCCTCTCAGCTTCATCAACAAGACGATAGCTTAACCCCTAAAACAGAGATCAGTTTGGGTCTGAACCCAAACTGACAGCTGGTTCAACAGGAGAGGAGCCTGATAACTGAAAGTCCTCTTGTAGAGATTTGAAGTATTACAGTAATCTTTCCACTGTACTTTAAATACTCTAGGTATTACAGTTCTAAATTCACTGTCACACGTTTGTTCTAGGGTTGCAACACACTACACTCTTAGTCTGGGGTGGGGAGGATATTACCAAGTGATTAACCCACAAAACTGTTGATGAGAACAATCATAGCTAATCACAGTTACACCTGTTCAACACGTGACAAACATGGGGTCCACTGGTTCAGCACTGGTTATACTTGAGAATCCAAAACTATGATGTCACCACAGAACCTGCTGTGATGACATCACACTCTGTGATGTCACAAGTTACAGCAAAATACAAAAACTCAGACAGAAAATGACGATGAAGAACATTGACAGAAATAAGAGCGTCTTAACGTTAAAATCAACACGTGTTTTGGTGGTGTTTGCAACTTTGACCCTGATGGCTTTCCGTACCTCAGAGGAAAATTCAATGACAACTCCTGAACTCTGTTATCAGAACAAAAACACAGAATGGAAATGATGATGCAGAGAGGTGGGTGTGGCCAGATTATTAGGAACACTTTCCCATACATTGCTCTGACAGCTCTTCCTAATAAAATGGCCCCATGATCAGGAGAAAAAACTAAATAAAGAAAAACTTAGAAGTAAATCCAGGCTGACTGGTATTATCAGCAGATATCAGCTGATCATTATCGTTATCAGAATTGGTTGACAACTAAAAATGTGGAAAATTTTGTGGAAAATTTGCTGCTGTTTTTGATTTTTAACGTGAAGCTGACGGTTTATTTTCTGATTGTGAAGACCTTTATTAGAAGTTTATTATTTGACTGTCATTTATCAACATTTCCATGTAATTAACCTTCAGCTGCACGATGCCACAGCTGTTTGATTTCCCTTCATCTTCACAGAACAAAACGATGTTGAGAAATGTGAGCAAATATGGGCTGATAGAGCTGCTGTCAGATTTATGGATCTCAGGACAAAAGCTGAGAAAAAAAAAGGCAGAAATGTGTTTTCTGGTCATTTTCTTCCCTATTTGGTCTCAGTTTTAAAGCGTCACAAACATTTACACGTCGCAATCTACAACAACATCAAACACTTAAACGGGCTAAGTTTTGAAAAACGCTTCGTTTTAATGAAAACTAGACCTGAAAAAAAAGCTCATTTATGAGGGAACAAACTGGAAAAATAGAAAGAAAAGAAAACATTTATGGGAAAATGCACAAAAATAACTGGATGATGAAAAAATGAGTGAATTTTAAATTAAATTGCTGCTGATGGTGCAGCTGAAAAACTTTAACATGCTGAGTGTCTGTGTGCTGACCTGGTCCTGATGTGTCCTCTGACCTGGTCTGACCTGGTCCTGATGTCTGTCCTCTTGGTCTGACCTGGTCTGACCTGGTCCTGATGTGTCCTCTGACCTGGTCTGACCTGGTCCTGATGTCTGTGCTCATCTTTCTAACACCGTTGCTTCTCATCTCATCGTCTTGCATGATTTCTTGTGTTTGTCACATGTTTTAATCGCATGTTTTGTGACCATCAGGATGTTCTAATCATCTTTCCTATCAATGTCAGTGTTTGTGGTTCTGGTTCTTCTATGACTCTCAGTGTTTCCACTTGTGTCCAGATGAAGAAGAACCTTGAGGCGCGTTAGTAAAAGTGTATTAATGTCCCTGATGAATCCTCCAGTACAACAAAGACATTATAAGCGCGCCTGCTAAACGGCTATAAATGAAAGAGAACAATGATGAGAACAAAATTAGAATAAAGATCTGGAAGCAAACCTGACAGAAAAGAGAAATGATGAGAAAACAGCAGCAAATATAAAAGGAAAATGTAAAATTTCATGGAAAAAAGCCAAAAACAAGCAAATGGATTGAAGTGCTGGCGATGGTCACGTGACCATCATGTCTGTCACGTTCTCGCATCAATCATGAGCAGAACCATCAGGATGAAGGACGGACTCACTTGCCCACGAAGTTCTCCAGAACCGAGCTCTTGCCGGCGCTCTGCCCCCCCACCACGGCGATCTGGGGCAGGTCCAGGTTGGCGTTCTGGCCGATGGCGGAGAAGGCGTCCTGGAGCCGGTTCACCAGCGGGATCAGCTCCTCCATCCCCCTGTTACCCATGGCAACGGCCGCTGGAGGCGAACCGGGACGGAGGCGATGGAGCGGAGGAGGAGGTGCCGGTGCTGCAGGAGAACCAGAACCCGGACGAGGTGCTGATGCTGCGGAGAGCGGTCACGTGAGGCCGCTAATCAGCTGCGGTGACCTTCCCTCCTCTCCGCTCCTCAGCGCCGCAGCAGGAAGCGCACACACCCACACACTTCCGGTGGGAGCAGGCTTCACAATAAAAGCCCGGATCACTCTGAGCTTCCCAAGTGTTTTAAGGCCGGGTTCTGGTTCTGGTCCCGCCCGGACCCACATTTCCCTGGAAATTAAGACAGAAGTCAGACCTGCACATTTATCTGTGAAAGACGGTCTGAGAACAGACGCCGTCGCCCAAACATCCTCACATTTATTTATGAGGAGACTCAATCAACAAAATAAAATAGCAATGAAAAGGCCACAGAACGACATGTTTTCACCTGCCCAGGTCAGCTGTGTCGTGTCTGAAGTTGTCCCTCCAGTGGCGAGGCCAGGCGTTCGCAGAACTCAGCCCTACGTCCAGACGGTCTCCGAGGCAAGGTCGGCAGAGAGGCCCGAGCCTGACCCCCGCTGGTATTTATAAGGGGGTGCAGCCACGGAAAAGGAAGTGGCCGCCACTACGCCGCACTTCACAAATAAAAGCATATATACAACCATACAGTCCAAAACACACACACCACTGACCGTCCCCAATTTAGCACCCGAATCACGCACTGAAAAACTAAAACTGAAATCGCTAAAAAGACCAAACACATTCACGCAACAAACCTAAGCTGGGGGGCGACGGGGGACTAGCGTCCCACCCCACACCGCAAGGTGCGTTATTCTGTCACCTGTACGTTCCTAGAAGTCCGTCAAATTAAATTATTGCCGTGTTTCCTAAACTAGGGCACGGAACATTAACAGCACAGAACACAATGTAACATCAGCAATTAAAACCACACAGAACCACACACACACACACACACAGAGGGTTTGTCTACTACAGGAACGTCTCAAAAAATGAGAATATCATGAAAAAGATCAATATTTTTTGTCACTCATTTCAGAAAGTGAAACCCATATACAGCTTCATTAAGCAGAGAGTGACACATCTCAGGTGTTTATTTAATTTAATTTTGATGGTTATGGCTGACAGCCCATGAAAACCCCAAATTCAGTTTCTCCAAAAATTAGAATATTACATAAAATTAATTTTTAAATAGTTTTTTAATAGAAATGTTGGCCGACTGAAAAGTCTGTCCATGTACCACTCAATAAGCAACTTTCACATTACGAGTGCGCATGTGCGGACTATGTGAGTTCCAAGTTCACGACTACCAAACATTCCAGTAGCCGCCTTAATTTTGTACAGAGACAGTACCGTTGCACCTGAACAATTGCTGTTTAAAGTGCCTCAAGCTCTCAGTCGTCGTCATGCTAGGTGCACATTGCGCCGTAGTGACGTGTGGAACAGCATGTATCATGTAGAGCGGTGGAAAAAGCAAACTTGTAGCATACATGCGTGTAACTTTGGGACCAGCGTGTGCACATGTCCGCCGCCATTCACATTATATACATTCCCCATGGAGCTGAAGGATCCGGACAGACGTAATTGTTGGATTAAAGCAGTAAGTCTATATTATAACATAATTAGTGTTGTGATTGTTCAAGTGTCTAAACCCTGAAGCAGTAGGTACGGACAGGCGGGCCTGGATCTAGGATCTAGATCTTTGTATATTGGTAATGAAGCTTGATCTACACACACATGTAATTAAGGCCATTGATAAGTAGGCTGGTATAAAATAAAATTGCAAATCATTGAAAACGTGTGGTACTTAAACTATAGTAGTATCGACCTATAGATCTAAGTAAGCAGGCTATGCCTTGTAGTGAAATTTACTCAAAATGACAAAACCAAAGTTGAGCTGTCAAACCACTCGCTTACCTTCTTTGTAGTCATTTTGGAGTCTCGCAAGTAAGGCTGCTTGGTCCTTTGACAACAAAAAATCTGTTATGTCAGCGTACATATACTGTATGCTGTATGTAGTCCACTGTGTTTTATCAAGACCAGAGTCAGCGCAGTCGTCTACCAGGAAATTTTAGAGCACTTCATGCTTCCCTCTGCTGACAAGCTTCATGGAGAAGCTGGTTTAATTTTTCACCAGGACTTGCCCCCCCACCCCCCCACCCCACCCCCACACACACACTGCCAAAAGTATCAAAACCTGGTTTAATGACCATGGCATCACTGTGTTTGATTGGCCAGCAAACTCTCCTGACCTAAACCCCATAGAGAATCTATGGAGGATTGTCAAGAGGAAGATGAAAGACACCAGACCCAACAATGCAGATGAGCTGAAGGTCACTATCAAAGCAACCTGGACCTCCATAACACCTCAGTAGAACCACAGGCTGATCACCTCCATGCCACATTGATATAGTAATTAATCCAAACAGAGCCCCGACCAAGACCTGACTGGTACATGGACAGACTGTTCAGTCAGCCAACATTTCTATTAAAAACTATTTTTAAAATGAATTGTATGTAATATTCTAATTTTTTGAGAAACTGAATTTGGGGTTTTCGTGGGCTGTAAGCCATAATCATCAAAATTAAAATAAATTAACACTTGAAATATTTCACTCTGTGTGTAATGAATCTATATAATATATGGGTTTTACTTTTTGAAATGAGTGACAAAAAACATTGAACTTTTTCATGATATTCTAATTTTGTGAGCTGTTCCTGTAAATCTGTATTAATCACACTTTAAGTGCTCCCAAATGCAGCCGTCATGTTTTCCTTTTTTTTTTTTCCTTTTTCTTTTAGAACAGATGCAAAAGAAAACCATCTCAACAATGGAGCTCTTGGTTTTTGTTTTTTGTTTTTACAAATCCTCACTACTTCCACTTGGCGAGGCAAGGGTAGAACTGGCCTGTGGGGGCCCCAGGCAATCCTTTAGTAAGTCCGCTACTGGAGGCGGCATGCCCCCGGGGCCGTAGCTGATCGTATTGACGATGGTGCGTCTCTTCTTCTCCGCCATCGGTCGCTCCTCTCGCCCGGACCCAGAAAACGAAGCCTCCTCCCAGGCACGCCGCAGCTCATTGGTGAGCCTCTATGTACCATCCAACAGTTGAAAGTAGGCTGCGCCCCGTTTAGCCACAATGCGCAGCCATTCCTGGTGACCCTCAGGCTGTCGTTTGGCCCGTATTTGCAGTGGACGTCCCGCCCCAAGAGCCCGAACCAGATCCGTGGGTCTCAGAGGGTCTTGCTCAGCCTGCAGTGTTGCTGATTGGCACATGGTTTCTCCGTGCCTGTCGGTCTAGCCCCAACTGCTTTTAAAGCCACTGCAGCAGTCACCGTCATAGCCCCAGATCCTTCAGCCTACTGCAGCCGAACTCCAGGGAAAACTGGAGCTAGCTTATCGGCGTCACTCGTCAACGCAGGTGCCTCGCCGTTACACTTGGTATCTTTGTCCAAGGTATCTCAAGCACCAGCACTGACACCCTCCTGTGTCGACCCTGGGCGAGGCTGGTCCTGCTCAACCGCCATGGTGCCCGGTAAATCTTCGTCCCACACTGCGCCGTCCTCCACCATCAGAACCGGCTGGTTCCACTTTCCACATCCAGACCACTCCTCCCCAGTGTCGTTCTTAGTGGTGATCCCCAGACCATAACACTGGTCACAGCCCATGATGTTGTCGTCTCGGGCCATCTCATGAAACTTGAAGTCAGCCATCTCCACTGACTTGTACCGCACCATCAGCACCAGTGTTCCAACTGTGCACAGCTGTCCACCTCCATAACCATGGAGCAGCAGAGTCTCCTGCAGTTCTATAGTGGGGGAAGAATTTACTCACCGTAGCCCAATTCAGTAGAGAACCCTCTGCCCCTGTGTCAATCAGCAGCAGCACCTCCTCACCATCCAGCTCGGCTGTGCAGAACGTGTACCCGTTGGCACTCGGAGACACCACATGGACACTTGTTGGGGTGAGGGGGGGTCGATTTTCCCTGTGGGCTCCCCGGCTCAGACACACGGCACACCCTGGCATAGTGGTTCAAGCGTCCACACTTGCCACAGCGCTTCCCTCTCGCCGGGCAGTCCTTGGCCTTGAAGCGGTATTTCATGGACCCACAACCCACACACATAGGTTTTCCTGGGGCAGACCTAAGTTTTCAGCATTGGTCTCCACAGTGTCATCCTCCACACTACCATCGCTGTCTGGGTCCGCAACTTGTGCTGTGGTGGGGAACCCCAGCTGCCGCTGTGACTGGCACCCACTTAGCTCAGAGGATAGCTTGTCCGCTGTCTGCAGTTGGCGAACTAACTCGATAGCTCTAGCCAGTGTCAGGTCACCCGGTACCGTGAGCAGTTAAATCCATATCGCAGTGTTTTTGCTGTGCTCCGCCAGCTGATCGTGAACAATCTCCTCCTCCAGTGGCCCAAAACGACACTCACTAGCCAGTAGTTTCAGGTCGGCGATGAACTGTTGGATAGGTTCACCCGCCCATTGGTGGCGCTGCCGAAACCTGATCCTCCGGACAATGACGCTGTCCGGGGTGTGAAAATGGCACGCCATTAACTCAACCATGTCTTGAAATGTGTCTGACTCACCGAGTGTGCTTAGGATCCACTGGCCTTGAATTCCCAAATTGTGCACCAGGAGTGCATGTGCCCTCAGCTTGTCCGTCTCACCCAGGTTGAGTGCCACAACGTACGTCTTGAAGGCTACAAACCATCTCGGCCAGGGAACGGGTGGCTCACTTGGGAGCTCCAGGAAGGGCCAAATCGGAGAAATGCACGCTTCCATACTTTATCGTCTTCGCCAAAATGTTATGTCTGAAATTATCCCTCCAGTGCTGAGGCCAGGTGTTCGAAAGAACTCAGCTTTATTACAATACTGTCTCCACAGTACAGCTGCTAGGCAGAGGCATTGGCAAAGAGGCCGAACCCTGATGCCCGCTTGTTTTTATAGGGTCGGTGCAGTGGCGGAAAAGGAAGTGGCTGCCACTACACCACACTTCACAAATAAAAGCATATATATAACCATACAACAAGCTGGCCACCTGTTACCATGTCCACGGCAGCAGGGAAATCAGCTCTTCCTCCACCAAGGCTATGACGTCACCCAACAGAAGTCAAGCCGCTTACACACTTCACCCACCTCTCCTCCAGTGTCCAGGACCCTGGTATGAATGTGTATAAAAATTCAGCAGTGGTCAGAGAGGCCATTGGCACGGATTGGCCATGTTTCCATCAGTCTGCCCCAGGGCAGCTGTGTCTACAGAGGTAGTGTTATGTCCACAAACCTGGCAATGATGACCGACAAGGATGCTACCTTTTGGCGAACTTAATTACAAGTAATAGTAAGAGTACCTGGATGCAGCGGCAATATGGCCGCCAAGTCATCTGTGTACTAGGTCTGGGGACCAGAGGTAACACAAAGTTCCACGGAAAGGACGCTCTCATGTGAGCTGGAGACAGGAAGTTGCCCATGTAGCAGCCAGGAAAACAAAATGTAACATAATCGGCTAAAAAAACACGTTAAAACATATGGTGTCCTTTCCACGGAACTTTGTGTCACTTCTGGTCCCCAGATCTGGTACACATATGACTTGGTGGCCATGTTGCCATTTTAAGGCATTTCTTTTTTCTATCTTAGCAATAGATTTACAAAAACTTTTCAAGTCCCTTTTAAATGCTGAATTTTAACAGGTTTTTTTTTAGCAGATTATAATGTTACAATTTGTTTTCCTGACTGCTATGTGGGCAACTTCCTGTCTCCAGCTCAAACGAGGGCATCCTTTCAGCAGAACTTTGTGTCACTTCCAGTCCCCAGATCTGGTACACAGATGACTCGGCGGCCATATTGCCGCTGCATTTAGATGGGTCTCAGTAATAGTGAAGAATACAGGCACGTGTTGAAGGGCTAACTGCCTACCTCTGAATACCGTTACCATACAGCTCTTCAACTCGCATATCAGCTTCTATCCAAGTCCTGGTGAAATGACGGGTCGCCCAATATATATGAGATGTAGTGATGTCACGCGGAAGGTGCCGCACCACTCCCTGAATACCTGATATCCCTACGCTACATTCTCCTCCCCCCTTGCAAAAATGGAGAAAACTATGATGTGCCCTCCCCAAATTATAAGTAAATCCCCCTCATCAATCTCTTATTAAACACAGCTTATTTCTATGATTCACACAAACATTTCAAAATAAGGCTATTCAAACATAATGAAAAGTCATAAAATCATTAGACTTAGCTGTGCTGTGTCTCAAATTAATGAGGAGTCAAGGTGACGTTTTATAGTTTTATTTAGAACACGAGCCAGGAACACAGGAGTCACTACCGCTAGCCTGAGAGCCACAGCGGAGAGACAAGATGGCTCCCGCTGCTGTCTTATAGACCCTGGGTGACGCCACCCCCAGAGGCGGGGCGTCACCCCCCTCTCTACTCTAAGGCACCACCATAATAATAATATACACAATATACTATCTAACACCCCCCCCCCCCCTTGAAAAATCACAAGCATACCAACTGGCCCCCTCTAAATATGTCCCCGAAACACGCTCTAATACAGAAACATATAGGCCTATTCATTTATACCGCACCGGCCCAGCGGGTTACCCCGCACTGTAAATAGACAGTCAGCAAACAGAAAAGGGCCACACACCAAAATAAATCAATCCCAAAATCAATAAATATGTACATCCCAGACAGAAAACCATCTACAGCTGTAAACACAGCAAACAGAGGTGGTACCTGTCTCCCCAGACTAGCACCCCCACCCAATAACATGGGCACAGCACTTTAAGGAAATGTAGCACACAACATGGGGCTCATTTACATCTCAGTCAGTCATCACCGTACTTACACACTTCAGTGTTACTGCACCTCCCCCCACACACACACTTTGCACTCAGTACTCTCCACACATACATGGCATCCAACACACACACGACAGTGGTCACTTCTTTTCTGTCTTTTTTTTATTTAGTATCATTAGCCATGAAACATCAGAACACACTATAAGTAGACACACCGTAAGCCCCAAATAAAACACAGTCTCAACCCGGGTCTCCCATAGGCACCCCTCTGGAGCGTCCACCTCGCAGCGTGCTCCCAGAGTGTCGCTGCCTCTTCTTAACTGGAGACGGGCTGCAGTGGCATTTCTCCCTTTCCAAACGCCGCAGCTTGTTCGGGTGCCGTCTCAAGCCATCCGTCAGTTCCAGGTACCCATCGTCGCCAGTCCGTACAACACGCAGGCCACCCTCTCCATCTCGCTGCTCCCTCGACCTGCAAACCCGTCCTATCCGAGACTCAATCCTAGGGCACACACCATCCCCCACACCCAGGGGAGTACTCACTGGCTTCCTTCTTCCACGGTGCCATGAACTGGTACCCAGATGGCTTCTCAGCGTCCCGCCGAGCTGACTCAAGCCTTGTCCCTTGTTTTCATTCTGGGCACATCTAGGGTTTGTGACATCTGGTCTCGCCCTGATCTTTTTCATTTCTTGCGTCGGAGCAGCACTGACAGCACCTGGCTCGACGATGGTACTCGGTCGGCCACCGGAGCTTCGCTGTGCCTGCTCTCTGGAACCATCCACCCCCACGGATGCTAATCCATGCCATTCGGGTCCCCCATTTAAGGGACCACAAACACTGGCACGGAGTGCTCGTCGTGGCAACGTACTCTAGTGCTGGCGGCGGCCTTCTTCACCCGGACTGGGCCAGCCAGAGTCCCACACTTCTTTGCCACTTTCCACATAAAATGGCCTGTCCAACAGTCCATCACCTAACCATTCCTTCATGACCCCATAGGTGATGGAAAAACCGAGCCCATAAAACAAATCACAGCCCATTAAGTTGCTACCATTACGGCAACCATGAACCCAGCTGCATGCATTGAGGCCTCTTTATACCTCACCGACAGCCACACCGAGCCCACAATGTCCAGGGGGTTGCTGCCATACCCGTAACAGGCAATGTCCGTCTTACTCACGGTGTAATGTGGAAAGAACTTCGTCACCGTTGCCAGATTCAAGATGGAAACCGCCGACCCCGTGTCCACTATCAGCGGGACTGGCACTCCGTCCAACACGATGTTACAGAGGATCTGTCCATCTGTGTTGGGCAAGACCATATGGCCCACCGTGGGCGTCTTCTTAGTCGAAGTCTCCTTCCCTGGTCTCCATTCTTCCTTCTCAAAATTCCGACAAACCCTGGTGAAGTGGTGGAACAACCCACACCGTCCACAATGCTTCCCCCTCGCTGCGCACTCCCTCGCTCTGTAGCGGTGCCTGCTGGATCCACAGCTGTAGCATCTCGGCGTCCCCGGGGTGGACCTAATCTTCACAATGCCTGCGTACTCATCATTGCTACCATCTTCTGGATCCAAGGCCAGTGCCTTCCACTACTTGTCATTCCTGGGTAGGGCCTCCATGTCACCAAGATTCCTTATCTTTTCCGCTGCCTCGTGTTGCTGCGCTAGCTCCATTGCTGCTATCAGGGTTAGCTCACCATCATGAGTTAGCAGGCGGACTCTCGAAGAGGAGCAGGCCACGTGCACCGCTAGTTGGTCGTGGATCATCTCCTCCTCCAAAGCCCCGAACCTGCACTCACCCACCAGCTCCCGAAGGTCCACCACAAACTGTTGAACTGACTCTCCGGGCCGCTGGCACCGTCGTCTGAACTGGATGCGCCACATTATGGTGTTCTCAGGGGCGCTAAAGTTGCCTGCCATGAGCCTCAAGAATCTCCGAATGTTTCACCTCTTCCCAGAGTGCTCAGGATCCTCTGGCCCTCCACACCAAGGTTGTGGACCAGAACAGTCCTCACTCGTAATTTGTCCAGGTCGCTAAGGTCCAGCGCTGTGAGATAATTCACTTAAGGCCGCATACCACTTGGCCCAAGGGACCAGTGGCTCACCCGGAGCCTCCAAAAACGGATGAAATGTGGTAGCAGCCCTCTCCATTTCCATGTATCCTTGTTGCCAAATGTTGTGTCTCAAATTAATGAGGAGTCAAGGTGACGTTTTATAGTTTTATTTAGAACACGAGCCAAGAGCACAGGAGTCACTACCACTAGCCTGAGAGCCACAGCGAAGAGACAAGATGGCTCCTGCTGATTTCTTATATACCCCAGGTGACGCCACTCCCAGAGGCAGGGCATCACACCCCTCTCTACTCTAAGGCACTGCCATAATAACAATAATAATAATAATAATAATAATATACACAATATACTATCTAACAAGCTGATCAGACAAAACAGTTCAACTTAAAATTGCATTAGGCAGATTAACACTTCCAAGTACTGGCTATTCAATTCAATCCAATTCAATTCAATTCAACTTTATTTATATAGCGCCATTTCACAACAACAGTCATCTCATAGCACTATCAACTGTAGGGGGGAACCCCCACAGTTGCAGAAAGACCCCAGCAATCAGGCGATCCCCTGTGAGCAGCACTTGGCGGCAGTGGAGAGGAAAAACTCCCTTTTAGCAGGAAGAAACCTCCAGCAGAACCAGGCTCAGGGAGGGGCAGACATCTGCTGCGACTGGCTGGGGGTGAGGGGATAGAGAAGAAGAAAAGAACAGACATGTAGAGAGCAAACAGCACGATGGGGACTCAATCTATGGGAGAGAACAAACAGATGTTAATGACCAGCAAAAAAAAATATTTCATTGAGAGTGAAGAAAAGGAGTGAGGCCCAGTGCATTACTGGAGGTCCCCCAGCTGACTAAACCTATTAGCAGCATAACTAAGGGAGGGTTCAGAAACACATGATCCCTCCCTAATTGTAGGCTATATCAAAAAGGTAGGTTTTAGCCCTATTCTTAAAAACAGAGATCGAGCCTGACTCCTGAATCCAGATTGGCAGCTGGTTCCACAGGAGAGGAGCTTGATAACTGAAGGCTCTGCCTCCCATTGTACTTTCGGAGATTCTAGGTATTACAAGTAATCCTGCATTTAAAAAAAAAAAAAAAACAGGTATTTCAAGTAATCCTGCATTTTGGGAGCGTAGTGCTCTGTTAGGATAATACGGTAGTATCAGATCTTTTAAATAAAAAGGAGCCTGATTGTTTAGAGCTTTGTAAGTAAGAAGAAGGATTTTAAACTTAATTCTAAACTCTATGGGAAGCCAATGAAGGGAGGCCAGAACCAGAGAGATATGATCTCTCTTTCTAGTACCTGTTAAAACTCTTGCTGCAGCATTTTGGATCAGTTGAAGACTTTTTAAAGATGCTTTAGGACAACCTGATAATAAAGAATTACAATAATCTAATCTCGAGCTAACAAAAGCGTGGATCAGTTTCTCAGCATCACTCTGAGACAAGATGCTCCTCATCTTGGCAATATTACGCAAATGATAGAAGGCAGTCTTAGAAACAAATTTAATATGTGAATTGAAGGACAGATCTTGATCAAAAATAATTCCAAGGTTCCTCACAGAGCTATTAAGAAAAAGAGTACACCTCAGCTGCTTCAGGAGTTCCACAAGCCAACCAAGCTTGATAGGACTCCTTCAGGCCCCCCTCACCACTGGTGTCCACCACTTGGTTCGGGGGTTGCCACCACGAGATGCACCAACCACCTTGCGGCCGCAGCTCTGGGCCGCCGCTTCAACAACAGAGGTGGAGAACATGGCCCATTCATTCTAATCATGGCAATATTACGCAAATGATAAAAGACAGTCTTGGAAACAAATTTAATATGTGAATTGAAGGACAGATCTTGATCAAAAATAACTCCATGGTTCCTCACAGAGCTATTAAGAGAAAGAGTAACCACATCCAAACTGAAAGTTTGAGTTGGAAAGGTATTTCTAAGGTTTTTTGGACCAACAAGAATGACTTCAGTCTTATCTGAATTTAATAGCAGGAAATTACAAGTCATCCAAACTTTGATTTCCTTAAGACAGGCTTCTAACTTGGCTAATTGATTACTATCATCTGGCTTCATTGAAAGGTATAATTGTGTGTCATCTGCATAACAATGAAAATGTATACAGTACTTTCTAATAATGTTGCCTAACGGAAGCATATATAAACTAAAAAGAGTAGGGCCTAGCACAGATCCCTGTGGAACTCCATGACTAAGCTTTGAGCTGAAAGAAAACTCATCATTTACATGAACAACCTGGAACAGACCTGGATCAGATAAATAAGATCTAAACCACTGCAACGAAGTTCCATTAAGTCCAACATAGTGTTCTAATCTATCAAGTAGAATATTATGATTGATAGTATCAAAAGCTGCACTAAGGTCTAAAAGGACAAGTACAGAAACCAGTCCATTATCAGATGCGATGAGGAGGTCGTTAGTGACCTTCACTAAGGTTGTTTCAGCACTATGATGGATTCTAAACCCAGATTGAAACTCTTCAAGTAAACCATTTCCCTGCAGGTGGTCAAATAATTGCATAGCAACAACTCTTTCTAAGAGTTTTGAAATGAAAAGGAGATTAGAGATTGGTCTATAGTTAGCTAAAGCTCCTGGATCTAGCGTTGGCTTTTTGAGTAAAGGTTTAATTACAGCCATTTTAAAAGCCTGCGGTACATGGCCTAAAGTTAATGAAGAACTGATTATATGAAGAATAAAACTACCAATAAGTGGGGAGACTTCTTTAAATAACCTGGTAGGAATAGGGTCTAAAAAACAAGTTTGTCATGGCGGCCGCGGTGTCACCATCAGTCCCGGCTGCGTGCGCACCTGTCTCTAATTCACTACGGAATATAAGAACCAGACCTGCCAGTGACTCAGCACAAAGCCGTCTGTCATCGTCACGGAGGCACGTCCCGCGTTCTCAGTCACAGTCTGACTCTACGCCTGACCAAGCTCGTCACTCCTTGCCACGTAAGCATTCAACGCTCTTACCTTGTCAAGATATTCTCCCCTGTGCACAGGTGGATCCTCCAGGCGGCGTATTATCTCTCCCCGGCGGCGGCTCGGTTCCTTCCCGGCACCGGAGTCTCTCCCCCGCCTCATGACGCCGAGCAGCACGCTCCCCTCCTGGCAGTCACTTGCAGGACAAGCAGAGACGCAGAGTCACCATCTGCAAGTAAGCAGCAGCCTTTGTTACATCCCCCGCTGCGGAGCAGTACTAATCCCTCTGCCCTTGTCTCTCTAGGGTTGCCAGGCAACAGCGAGACCTGTTCAGCTCCAGCACCAGCTCTACACATCACACTACCACACATACTGTACACACATTCACACGTCCTACTTGGGTGAATAAAAGGTTAATTGTGCAACTCGAGTCTGTCTTCTGTCCCCTGGGTCCAATCATTATGTCAGTAAGGCTCCGTCAAAGTGACCCAGCGGACAGTGCGCTAGCACACCATCTTAACACTCTTGACGCTCGAGTTGAGCAGCTAGCTTATCAGCAGAATGTCATCTTCACCCAATTGACTCAAATTAACAGCCGGTTGGATCGCCTGGAAGGACAGCAGACGTTTCCACCGGCCTCCGGGGTTCTACCGGGCCCCACTAGCTCCCCGCCTAGCCAGGTTAGCCAGATTCCTCCAACTCGCCTCACGCCGGTGCCTACACCTGCTCACTTCTGTGGGAAGCTCAGGGAGGCCCGGGGTTTCCTTTTACAATTTGAGACAGTTTTCCATCGGATACCGGATACCGGGGGATTTTCTCACCGACCATAGCAAAATAGGCTACATAGCTAACCTACTAGAGGGTAGGGCGTTAGCTTGGGCCTACGCGGTTATGGCCAAGCCCAGCTACACCAATTTAACTTACCAGAAATTCCTAGCTGAGTTCACTGAAGTGTTTGACCACACCAATCAGGACTCTGTGCTCACTACCCGGCTTTTAAATCTCCGACAGGGCAGCAGGCCCGCTGCCGATTTCGCTGTCGACTTCCGGGTAGTGGCGGCGGAGGTCGGGTGGGAGGACGCTTCGCTATGTAGTATATTCATCCGTAGCTTAAGCCCTGGGCTAAGGGATGAGCTAGCCACCCGGGATAAGCCAGATAGGCTAAATGAGCTAATCTCTCTCACCATCAGTTTAGATAACAGGCTGAAGGAGCGTACGGCCCAGCGAAGAGCCTCTAGCCGCTCGAGCGTGCAACATTTTCGTTCCTCTCGGCCATCCCAGCTGGCCCTGCCCTCCCTGGAGGAACTTCCGGGGCAGGATGATATGGTAATCAGGCGCTCTGGGATTTCAGCCGCTGAAAGACAGTGCCGTAGAGAGTTGGGGTTGTGTTTTTATTGTGGAAGTGCTTCTCACGAATTGGCCGAATGTATGAATCGGGTAAAAGAGGAAGGTCCGTGGGTCACAGTAGGGGGACTCACGAACGCGTCCCAGTCAAAGCCCCTCACCAGCTGTTTTGTTCCCATTCGGTTCATTTCAAAACACATTGAACACTCCACTCATGCACTAATTGATTCGGGGGCTGAGCAGAGTTTCATTTCAGGAGACCTGGCAACCCGGTTGGGCCTCCCCTGTCAAACTCTTCGGCCTCCTGTCAAACTGATCACCCTGTCAAAGGCCCCTTTAACAGCTGTCTCTCAGCAGACTGCCCCGGTGTCGGTGATTGTCTCAGGAAACCACCGGGAGGATCTTCGTTTTCTGGTGCTGCCCTCCTCCACCTCTCCAGTTATCTTGGGCTACCCCTGGTTGCGGTTGCATAACCCTTCTTTTGACTGGCAGACTGGCAGCATCGTCTCATGGAGCCCCTTTTGTCTCAGCGCATGCCTGCAGTCGGCGGCATGCGCCCCGTCGGTGTCTGTGACCCCACCGGTGTCACCCCTCCCGGACCTGACCAGAGAACCGGAGGTATACCACGATCTGGGGGCTGCCTTCAGTAAATCGTGGGCGCTATCCCTCCCCCCCACCGCCCCATGGCTGCGCCATCAATCTCCGGGCTGGTGCCCCGCTCCCGTCAAGCCGTTTATACAGCTCGTCTGCTCTGGAATGGGAGGCCATGGACACCTATATTAAAGAATCGCTCAGCACTGGGATCATCCGCCCGTCTTCATCAGCGGTGGGGCGGGATTTTTTTTGTTGGCAAAAAGGATGGCTCTCTGCGCCTTTGCATTGACTTTAGGGGTCTTAATGACATCAAGATTAAGGACAAGTACACGCTGCCTCTTATGAACTCAGCCTTCGACTCTCTCCAGGGGGCCTCTTGGTTCACCAAGCTGGACCTCTGCAACACATACCACCTGGTGCGGATCAAGGAGGGCGATGAGTGGAAGACGGAGTTCCGGACCCCAAGCGGCCATTTTGAGTATCTGGTGATGCCGTTTGGGTTGACCAACACTCCGGCCGTCTTCCAGCGTCTAATTAACGACGTTCTCCGGGACTTCCTGGGCGCCTTTGTTTTTGCGTATCTTAATGACATCCTCATCTTCTCCCGGTCCTTGGAAGAACATCAGGTACACATGAGGCGGGTCCTTCAGCGACTCCTGGAGAATCAGCTGTTTGTCAAGGCCGAGAAGTGCAAATTCCACGTCAGGAAGACGTCCTTTTTGGGTTTTGTGGTCTCGCACAATCAGGTCCTTCCCGACCCAGCCAAGGTCAAGGTGGTGGTGGATTGGCCCACTCCCTCGTCCAGGAAGCAATTGCAGGGATTTTTGGGGTTTGCTAACTTTTATCGCCGCTTTGTGCCTAAATTTGGGATAATAGCTCATCCACTGAACAACCTCACGTCCCCCAAGATCCCCTTCTGCTGGACGGAGGAGGCTGCAGCGGCATTCGAGACCCTCAAGAGGGAGTTTGCTTCGTCCCGCGGCCTGACCCAGGTAGATCCAAATCTCCAGTGCCTAGTGGAGGTGGACACTTCGGACTCCGGGGTGGGGGCAGTGCTCTCCCAACGCTCCCCAGTCGACGGAGTGATTCGGCCCTGCGCCTTCTTCTCTCGCCGCCTACAGCCCGCAGAGAGGAACTACAGCATCGGTGACAGAGAGCTGCTGGCGGTTAAGCTCACCTTGGAGGAGTGGCGTCATTGGTTGGAGGGTGCTGCTCAGCCTTTCGTTGTATGGACCGACCATAAGAACCTGGAATATCTGAGGATGGCGAAGCAACTGAACTCCCGTCAGGCCTGCTGGTCCCTCTTCTTTGGTCGATTCAATTTCACTATCACCTACCGCCCCGGGAGCAAGAATCAGAAGCCAGACACCCTCTCCAGGCAGTTCTCGGCGGAGGGATGTTAACAACTACATCCAGGCCTGCGCTCAGTGCGCCACCGGGAAGTCTTCCTCTTCCCCTCCGGCCGGACTGCTCCATCCTCTACCGGTTCCGGGTCGCCCTTGGTTGCACGTCGCCCTGGACTTCCTGACAGGCCTTCCCCCGTCTAATCAGTTCACCACGGTCCTGACGATCATCTATCGCTTCTCCAAGGCGGCCCACTTCGTGCCCCTCTGGGGGTTGCCGACGGCGTGGGAGACGGCGGACCTGCTGGTACAGCACATGGTCCACCTCCATGGAATCCCCACGGACGTCGTCTCGGATCGGGGATCCCAGTTTGTGTCCCAAGTTTGGAGGGCGTTCTGCCAGGCGTTGGGGTCGACGACGAGCCTGTCATCGGGTTACCATCCCCAAAGCAACGGGCAGTGCAAGCGGGCGAATCAGGAGCTGGAGGCTACCCTTCGCTGTGTCATCACGTCCAGCTCCTCTTCTTGGAGCAGCTTCTTGCCATGGATCGAGTACGCCCACAACTCCACGGTGTCCTCGGCAACTGGGATGTCCCCTTCAGGGCATCATTGGGGTATGATCCACCGCTGTTCCCGGAGGATGAGAAGGAGGTGGCAGTGCCTTCTGTCCAAGCCCATGTCAGGCGCTGCTGCCGGCTCTGGACCACCACCCGCAAGGCTATCCTCCGGACCACGGAGCGCAATATTAGGATGGCCAACCACCACAGGAGACTGGCACCCGAGTACAAGATGGATCAGCAGGTTTGGCTCTCCACACGTAACATTAATGTACCAGCCGAGAGACGCAAGCTGACTAAACGTTTCATTGGGCCTTTCCCCACTGTCCGCTTGATTAACCCTGTGTCTGTGCGCCTAGCTCTCCCCCCTTCCATGCGCATCTGTCCCACCTTTCATGTTTCCCAGGTGAAGCCCATCATCACCGACCCCCTCTGCCCACCCTCTGCGGCGTCCCCCCCCCCTCCTAGGATGATCAACGGCCACCCAGCATGGGGGGTTACTGCCATCTTGGATGTCTGCCAGTGAGGTCGGGGCTTGCAATACCTGGTGGATTGGGAAGGATTCGGCCCCGAGCACAGGTCCTGGATACACCCAGCGTTGATTGTCGACAAGCAGCTTATCCACGACTTCCACCTGGCACATCCAGGTAGGATGGGACAGGTACCAGGAGGCACCTCTGGGGGGGGGGGGGGGGGTACTGTCATGGCGGCTGCGGGGTCATCATCAGTCCCGGCTGCGTGCGCACCTGCCTCTAATTCCCGACGAACTATAAGAGCCAGACCTGCCAGCAACTCAGCACGGAGCCGTCTGTCATCGTCACGGAGGCATGTCCCACGTTCTCAGTCACAGTCTGACTCTACGCCTGACCAAGCTCGTCACTCCTTGCCACTTAAGCATTCAAGGCTCTTACCTTGTCAAGATATTCTCCCCTGTGCACAGGTGGATCCTCCAGGCGGCAGATTATCTCTCCCCAGCGGCAGCTGAGTTCCTCCCCAGCACCGGAGTCTCTCCCCCGCCTCACGACGCCGAGCAGCACGCTCCCCTCATGGAAGTCGCTCGCAGGACAAGCAGAGACGCAGCGTCACCATCTGCAAGTAAGCAGCAGCCTTTGTTACATCCCCCACTGCGGAGCAGTACTAATCCCTCTGCCTTTGTCTCTCTAGGGTTGTCAGGCAGCAGCGAGACCTGCTCAGCTCCAGCACCAGCTCTACACATCGCACTACCACACATACACACATTCACACGTCCCACTTGGGTGAATAAAAGGTTAATTGTGCAACTCGAGTCTGTCTTCTGTCCCCTGGGTCCAATTATTATGTCAAAGTTGAAGGTTTGGATGAGGAAACTATTTTGTCTAACTCACAAAGGTCAATTGGAGTAAACTCATCAAGACAGACATCAATTGAAGGAGTTGTAGTAGTTACTGTATTTAAGTTAACGGTGGGAAGAATCTGATTGATTTTATCTCTGATGGATGAAATTTTATCATTGATAAAGTTCACAAAGTCCTGACTAGTAAGCTCTAAGGGAATGCTAGGATTGACAGAGTCCTGACTCTTTGTCAACCTGGCTACAGTACTGAAAAGAAACCTGAGATTATTCTTGTTCTTTTCTATTAATGCAGAATAATAACTTGTTCTAGCTTTTCTAAGAATTTTTTTTTATAAATTAAAAGATGATTTCTCCAAGCTAAATAGATTTCATCTAAATTAGTAGAGCACCATTTTCTTTCTAATTGACGAGTCTTCTGTTTTAAGCTACGCGTTTCTGTGTTGAACCAAGGAGTTAGAAATCTCTGATTAGACTTTTTCTTTTTTAAGGGGGCCACCAAGTCTAGAGTCTGATGTGTCTGATGTGAAGCTGTCCTCTGTCCTGGGGCAGCGCCTTGATCCGATGGAGGAGATAGGAGAGAGAAGGACGGTGGCTAAACTGTCATCTCTGCTGGAGTCCGAGTTCCACCCTATGCAGGACATACTGGATGCACTGAGGAGCTCATTTAGCAGCAGACTACATCATCCCAGGTGCACAACCGAGAGGTTTCGTAGGTCCTTCCTACCAACGGCTGTCAGACTGTACAACCTAAGCAGGGCTGCTCGCAGAGATAGCAAAAAGACGTAACAAACTAATAGTTTTTTGAATGCAAAAGATGCAATAGACTTACACAATGGTCCCCTCCAGCATACAACTAGGAACATACCGGTCGCTATGGAGGGTGAGAATATGTATGGGCACATAATCATACCATGTAGGATAACTAAGTAGACGGTTATGCTGTTTCATCCCATCTAGCAACAATGCTCTGCACTGTGTGTGTTTATATTTATATATCTACATATTATTCCATCTAGCTACATTGCTCCGCACTGTGTGTGTTTATATACTTGCATATTTATTCCACCTAGCTGCAATGCTCCGTACTGTGGGTGTTTATATATTTACATATTTATTCCATCTAGCTACAATGCTCTGCACTGTGTGTTTATATATTCATATATTTATTCCATCCAGCTACAATGCTCTGCACTGTGTATCTGTGTGTATGTGTATATATATATTTTATAGTAATATGTACATATGTATATTAGCTGCTCTTGCTTGCTTGTTTTTTTCTTGCCTTCTGATTGTTGCTCTGAGTGTTGCTATCCCTGTGCTGTTGCAATCCTGGAATTTCCCCGTTGTGGGACTAATAAAGGCTTATCTTATCTTATCTTATCTTATCTTATCTTATCTACCATGCTATCAATTACAAAAGGAACAAGCTGTCTATAGCTTATTTCCGTTGTGTTGACACATGGCATAGAGGAAACAATCTGCATAAATTTGGTAACCACATCATCTGAGAGGCATCTACTGTAGTAATATTTTTCTTTAGGAGCCAAATAGTCAGAAATAGTAAAATCAAAGGTTAACAGACAATGGTCTGACAGTACAGGGTAATGAGACACTACAAGATTTTCTGTTTCTATGCCATATGTCAGAAGCCCAGCAGAGACTGCACTTCTTGAGGAAACTCAAACAGGCCTCTCTCCCCATCTGCATCCTCAGGACCTTCTACAGAGGTGTGGTGGAGAGTGTTCTGACGTACTGCATTGCTACATGGTACTCCAGTTGCAGTATGTCAGACAAAAAGCCCTGCAGAGGATAGTTAAGGGAGCTGAGAGGGTAATTGGAGTCTCCCTCCCCTCTGTCCAAGAACTTTTTCAGAACCGTTGCAGGAGCAGGGCACTGAACATTGTCAAGGACCGTTCTCACCCTCTGCATTAACACTTTGAACTCCTGCCATCTGGCAAATGATTCCAGAGCATCAGAGGCAGAACCACCAGACTGATGAACAGCTTCCTTCCACAAGCTGTTAGGATGCTGAACAGTTGATACGGAATCTCTCATACATACTACTGCACCTACGAACATTATGTATATTATTTGTATATTATAGTTCTGGTTAGTTTTCAAGTATGTCTCAGGGATGTGCGAATGGATGTGGGGGGGCGGGGTGAGGGTGAGGGTGAGGGTATGTGTGAGTGTGTCTTAAATTATGTTCTTTTACTTGTATGGATGCCGAGAGAAACACAATTTCATCTTGCCTGCACTACAGTTGTATGTACAGCAATATGACAATAAAGGTTGATTTGATTTGATTTGGTCTGAGAACAAGGTCCAACATATGGTGGAGATAATGAGTAGAATTTCCTACTTTCTGAGAAAACCCAATCGAGTCTAGTATTGAATTAAATGCCACATTAAGGCAGTCACTATCTACAGCTACATGTATATTAACCCCTTGCACTCTGGTCAATTTCCCTAAAAACGCCAAAAAATAACGTACCCAAAGTAAATCAAAAGCTGTTCTTCAACCCTTTGCAGCATCTTCATGGGGTTGGTCTCATTTAAAAGAAAACACTTTGAATCTATTGGCAAAACAGTCATAATCTCTCTAAGTGCTCCTGCCACTGAGTAAAAGTCATTAAACATACTGAACTTGAAGAAAATAAAGTTCGCCTGGGTGTTTTTTTTGGATACAAATGCTTGCAAATAACACGCAGCTGTCAGATCCGGGCTGGAAAATGCAACAGAAATGTAGAACCAAGTGTTAGCCAGTTGAGGACAAAATTTTGTAACAATACCACAAAAAATGAATATATTACACAGCTTTTTCCTCAGGTAGTTCCCAGGCGTTTTTGAACTGTGCCAAATTGTGCCAAATGGCACAGTTCGGAAAAAAACGTCTGAAACTTTTGAATGATTCAATATAGAAGCTTCATCTTGGGCTCAAATGAAAGGTGACCCTCAGGGCTGTGTGTGTGTGGGGGGGGTTGTTTATTCATTCATGAATGAATGAATGAAAAAACAAGCCCCCACACACAAAGAAGCATGCCACGTAAAAAATGTGTGGCTTTTTTTTTTTTTACAAGAAAAAATAATCTACAGTGCAATAAAAATTATACTAAAATATCTGTAATGTAGAGGATAACAACTCCCCCCCCCCCACTACAGAGGACGGACATCGTCCATCGCCACATGACGGACCGCGGCGCATGCCATGGTCTACTACGCACAGTTGTACTAAAATATCTGCAATATATCTGCAATCTGCTACAGAAGAGCAGCGGGGGGGGGGGGGGAACCGTTCACAGTCCATCAGGTGGCGATGACGCACAGTTGTAATTTACCGATCGGTCAAAAGTCATTTTGATTACAATTTTCAGGGATAAAGAATAATTTAGCTTATAACACTTGCCTGTCCACAACAGCAGTGTCGCTGGCGAACATCTGTTCCTTATTGTCAGACGAACATGACGCTGGTCTGCTTGTTACGACTCGTGGTTCTGGTCACGCGACCCGGTCAAACCATGATTCCGTTATTGTGGTTTTGTGCTTCCATGATTGCGGTTTTGGCAAACGATTTTTCAAAACAAATAAGAACAGTAGTAAGAAAAAAAGACTGGCGAACGCGTGTGTGTCACCCAGCGGCTTACACAAAACAGATTTTACGCAAGGGATGCACACTTTCAATCGTCGAACTTCTCTGCTTCAATTGGCTCGTTGTATTCGCAGCCGTTGGTAAACGGGTCCTTCTTGCTAGGTTTTCAGTCATTGGTTCTTCAAGGTTTCAGAAACCCAATTCAAGGCTCTTATTAGTTGAATGAGAGGTCAATCAAATCTAAACCAATCAAAGCACTCCTTTGGCTTTCTGTTCGCGGCTGTGTCTGTAGTTGAAGAACGGAAATGCAGCTTTTTTTTTTTCAGTGCGCTCTGAGACGCACAGTGTGCGTCCTAGTGCGCACGAGGGTGCGCTAGGATGCGCCAGGACGCAGAGACGTGACCGCCCGCAGTATCCCGGAGTGCAAGAGGTTAAAGTCCCCTACTATAATTATTGCAGCAGAGCTGGGATTCCAAATCAGACAACCTCACCTCGAGCGCCTCAAAAAGACAACATTTATTACATTTACTGTTATCACTAAAAGAGGCAGAGGTGTAGCTAAACATCTGACAGAGAGAGCACACCAGAGGAGGAGAGGAAGGAGAGCTAGTAGCCATAGCTAGTGGCTAACCCGAAGCTAACAAAAACACCGATGAAAGGTGAACAGAAGGCTAAAGAGGGTGATTAGGTGACACTGAGTGCGCACACAGGTGCAAGAGGCTTGATAAACAGAAGTGAGAGCTAATGGTAGATGGAAAAAAGTGGTCAAAATACAATTAAAAGCAAAAACCTCAGGAGAGTGAGGAGAGCTAACCACATGGACAGACAGCAAAACAGGAAGTGACGATACGTTACCACAAGTGACGTTCACCAACCAGTGTCAATCTTCTCAAGCAGGCTATATAAACACACTGATAACGATTTCAAAACAGCTTATCAAAACACACAGTAGTTTTATCTAGAACACTTGTTGTTTTTTTTGCTTCTTTTTTTTTTCTACATGAACACAACTAGAACCTAACAACTAGGGTCTGTGGGTAGACCACCACAGAACCCAACACGGCTGGGTGGGTTATTCTGCCACCATGTCAGCCGCGTTCCTGCCTGAACAGTCTTTTTGCGGACAGTCTTCCACGAGGAGAACAGTTCTGCCTAAGGGGCTTTGTGGTGGGCCCGTGGCGACCTCATCCCTGGAATTGTCGGACCCCCAGGGCCTGGGCCAATCTTCATGACGCTGGGCCCCGGATCCCACACTGCGGTAGCTGACTCCTGCAAAGCCTCACCGTGTGGAGCAGTCATCTGGACATGCCGTAGTTGGTTAACATGCCAAACTGAATCGTCTGTCACTCGGAAGCACGCTGTTCCCAGCTTTGCCACGATCTTCAGTGGTGCCCGGTGTTTTGTTGGCTGTGGCCCAGTCAGTCGTAGTCCTGGTCTCTCACTGGTGTGGACCCAAACCCAGTCGATAACCTAGAGTGGTGCCTTACTTGGTTGGATGCGTTGCTGCGTTTCTGGTGGCTCTGCATGCTGGTTCGGCTTGGGACCTCCGTGTTGCTGTGGCGGTTCAGTGGTTACCATGTTCACTGCAGACCCTTCACACATTGAGGCTCGTCATGGGTGCAGAAGATGTCCAGAGCCTCTCTGGTGTCAGTTGCTGAGGCGGACTCTTCACTCATCAGCTCGGTCGTAGTTCTTTGAGCGAGGGTACAGAAGTTGTCCAGTTCCTCCTCTCCTCCATCTGAGGAGCTCTGAAGTGTCGTATCGGGAGCGTCTTTCATGCCTGGTTGTTGTCGCTGTGCTTTGGGGCTCTCTGCATGCTCGGGCTCCCTTCCCTCTGGCTCCAGTTCTGGTTCTGGCTAAGTGAGGGATGTAGGTGAGTACGGCTACCCCCCGTCCAGGCAGCTGTCCTCCTGAGACTGCGCGGTGGACGCTTTGGTATCGGTGCCACTTGTGATTGCTTTGTCCCACACCACGTCATCATCCTCGAGGTCCGCTGTGCTCCAGCTTCCGCATCCAGAACATTCAAACTCTGAGCTATCCCCAATGGTGAAGCTAGGTCTGTAGAAGAGATCACATCCCATGATGTTGTCACCGTGCGCTGCCACTTGGAACGAGAAATCATACACGATTTTAGACTTGTAATAAACAGTCAGTTCAACCATTGTGACATTGCACAGTCTGTGACCCCCATAACCATACAGCGGCATTGGGTTCTTTTGGATTTTGTAGTTGGGGAAAAACTTCTTCACCATGGCCCAGTTTAACATTGACCGCACCGCTGCTATGTTGAGCAGGAGCGGTATGGCTACCCTATCTAGCTCCACCATGCTGTATGAATAACCGGTGATGTCGGAGCTTACCGCATGGATGGCCATTGTTGGCGGATGGGCTGGCTTGCTTGGCAGGCCACACGGTGTCTGCGATCAGCACACTCTGGCGAAATGGCTCAGGCACCCACACTTGTTACATCGTTGTCCTTTGGCCAGGAAAAACCTGCTCTGTCCTGGTGCGTCCGGGACCCACAGCTCCCGCAGACGGAGCCTCTTGGAGCAGACCTTTAATTAACGGCATTTGGCTCAAATTCTTCCACCGAGTCCTCTTCTTCCTCTGGGCTCATCATGTTAGCTAACGTCATCTGTCTGGGGAGCTTCTGTGCTTGGTGCCCATTTAGCTCAGATGCTAGCCTTTCCGCAACCTCTAGCTGGAACGCTAGCTCAATATTCATCCATCCATCTATCCATCCATCTTCTACCGCTTTTCCGGAGGTCCGGGTCGCGGAGGCAGCAGTTCAAGCAGAGAAGCCCAGACTTCCCTCTCCCCAGCCACCTGCTCCAGCTCTTCAGAGGGGATACCAAGGCGTTCCCAGACCAGCTGGGAGACATAGTCTCTCCACCGAGTCCTGGGTCTGCCCCGGGGTCTCCTCCCAGTGGGACGTGCCTGAAACACCTCAAGTGGGAGGCGTCCAGGAGGCATCCTAATCAGATGCCCATACCACCTCAACTGACTCCTTTCAATGTGGAGGAGCAGCGGTTCTACTCTGAGCCTCTCCCGGATGGCTGAGCTCCTCACCCTATCTCTGAGGGTGAGTCCAGCAATCCTACGGAGAAAGCTCATTTCAGCCGCTTGTATCCGCGATCTCGTTCTTTCGGTCATTACCCAAAGCTAGCAAGCTCAATAGCGTTAGCAAAACATTGTTTGGCGCCATTAGCATTTTAGCTCTTAGCCTAGCAGTACATGTGTGCTCAGCTAACTGGTCCCACACCATTTCATCTTCTAGCAGTCAAAAACGGCACATACTAGCTAAATGCCTTAAGTCAGTGATGAATTGTTGTACTGACTCATCTAGCCTTTGGAGTCTCTGGCAAAAGTGGATTCATTGTGCAATCACATTGTCAAGGGTGGCAAAGTAACTAGTTAGCAGCTCAACGGCATTCACATAAGACTCAGTCAGTCCTAGTGTGAGGAAAATTTGCTGGCCTTCTATGCCGAGGTTGTGGCCAAGGAGTGCCCTTTTCCTTACTTTGTCAAGTTCACCCAGATCCAGCGTGGAGATGTAGGTCTCGAATGCGTCCAGCCAACGTGGCCATGGGGCCACTGGTTCTCCAGGGCACTCGAGGAAAGGCTGAAGTGGTCGTAAGCACGCCTCCATGGTTTAACCTTTCATCGCCAAATGTTATGTCCACAAACCTGGCAATGATGACCGACAAGGATGCTGCCGTTTGGTGAACTTTATTACAAGTAATAGTGAAGAATACAGGCACGTGTTGAAGGGCTAACTGCCTACTACTGAATACCGTTACCATATAGCTCTGCGATTTGAATACCAACTCCTATCCAACTCTTGGTGAAATGGCGGGTCGTCCAATATATGAGACGTGGTGATGTCACATGAAAGGTACCACACCACTCCCTGAATACCTGGTATCCCTACACCACAGGTAGCTTACCTCTATCATTGTCTGTCTGGAATGAATGAACAATGGACTTACTATAAGTACTTTGAGATGTCACTTAACATGTAAAGCGCCATATAAATTTAATCCATTATTATTATTATTAAAAAATATTGAGTGACAGCATTAGGGTGTATGCAGTAAAACCTAAAAATACACACAGTATTCAGTCACAGCAATACACAGAGGACCTGGACCTGCTTGCATTGTAGATAGCTGATCTCATCATTGCATCTTGTAAAAAAAACCCCAGATAATTAAGGCTCAGAACTGGTTCTTCACTCTCGCTCTGACCCACACATCTCACAGCCAACATTGAGCTACTGACATCTACCTGAAAAAGGGAACTCTGTGTACAACTGTGACTAAATATTTGGGGTTAATTTTATGTTTCCTGTGTTGGCCACTTACTGCAGGGTAGCTATGGTACCTGTCCTGTAACCACCATGCGTTCCCTCTATTGTGTGGCATTTCTTGGCAGAACGGTGAGCTACATGGACAGAAGAGCTTGTTCTTGTTTGGAGAAGACGCTGTCAGACACTTCTCTGATGTCCTCAGCTCCTGAAAACGCCACCGGCTCATCTTTGTCTGCAGGATGTTTCGCTTATAAATGGCACTTCAGTTTGGGTGGTTTCATGCTCTCATGTGCAAACATCTCACTACGTTTTACACATTTTATGTGTTTGAAAATCCACCTTGCAGATACTCTGGGTCATATTTGTGCTTGGCCATCCCACCTCTGAAGATTCAAATATTTTATTTATCAATACTACTACACATACAGCAAATATAGCAGAATTGAAATGCCGTTTCTCTCTCTTCAGTGGTATGTACAATAAAAAAAAGGAATAAGGATGAAAAACAACAGCAGTCTATGTACATTAATGCTACCGTCATGCAAATAAAGACTACAGGGCACTCAGAGAGTGCATACCTCTGCCAAGGCTCCATTCCTCCCTCCCTTTGTCCTCCCCGTCGTCCCTTTGTCCATCCATAATGTTATCATTATTGTAATCAGAGACTGGAGTCGTCTTATGCCTAACAATGAACAGCCGTTTTATTAGGGGAACACAGAAATATATACAGTGGCCGCAGCCCGCCTGACATCACCCCCCAGGGTGGCTACGGCAAGCCCCGAGCGCCAAATACACACACAACATTCACACAACACATATCACCATCCATCTGTACATTGTGAGATGGGGCCTTGGTGGAGGTATGCACTCACGGATCACCTCCAACATCTAATGAGTTCATCTTTGGGCCAAGAACCACCTCTGGAGAAAATTTCATCCAGATCATCCAGCAGTTTTGGAGGATTGTTGCTAACACTCTGTGAGAAGATAAGAGCCTTGGTGGAGGTATACATTCTGAGATCATCACCAAAATCTAATCATGTGTTCAGTGTGCCGTTGCATACCTTTCCTGAAAATGTGAATGAAAGACGCTATATAGATGCAATCTATTATTGTTGCTGTGGTTTATTCTTTATTTTTACGTAAAAACTGAAATGATACAAAAAGAGAGAAAACAAACCTTACAATTGTTGTTAGCCTTACACATATGGCATGAGAAATATTCTAAGACACTTTAGAAACGAACATTATATAATTAATCCACTTCATACCTCTATTTGAGTGGGATAAACTGTTGAAAACATTCATTTTTTTGCCCGTCAGTGTCCACCAATGGTCATCTTCCGGGAATATCAAAACTGCTACGGAAAGCCCACTGGGTCAATTCACAGAAAGTGAATAAACATAAATAAACATACTACTGGGCAGCACGGTGGTGCAGTGGTTAGCACTGTTGCCTTACAGCTAGAAGGTTCCAGGTTCAAATCCCCAGGCTGGCAGGGGTAGGAACCTTTCTGTGTGGAGTTTGCATGTTCTCCCTGTGCTGCGTGGGTTTACTCCAGGGGCTCCAGTTTCCTCCCACAATCCAAAGACATGCATGTTAGGTTAATTGGTTGTTCTAAATTGTCCCTAGATATCCGTCTCCTATAGGCCCTTAGAGCAGAGACAACCCCTCTTTTTGGCCTTTATCGATCTGACCAAGGCTTTTGACTTGGTCAGCAGGGATGGACTGTTTGCCCTCCTCCAACGAATTGGATGTCCCCCCAAGCTTTTGAGCATGATCAAGTCATTCCACCAGGACATGAACGGCATTGTCCAGTTTGATAGATTATCCTCAGACCCTTTCCCGATCAAGAACGGTGTGAAGCAGGGTTGTGTTCTGGCTCCTACCCTATTTGGCATCTTTTTCTCCCTGCTTCTGTGCTACGCCTTCCGGGGCTCTGAAGACGGTGTCTTTCTCCACACCAGGAGCGACGGAGGCCTCTTCAACATGGCACGCCTCAGATCAAAGACCAAGGTGCGAAGCGTTCTAATCAGGGAGCTGATCTTTGCTGATGATGCTGGTCTTGTTGCCCACACCATGGAAGCGCTCCAGCGTCTCATCAACTGCTTTGCTCGTGCCTGCTCTAAGTTTGGCCTCACCATCAGCCTTAAAAAGACCGAGGTCATGGGCCAGGATGTCAGCAGTGCTCTCAATATCAATATCGGCGACCACACACTTGCGGTGGTGGACAAGTTCACCTACCTCGGGTCGATCATCTCCAGCAATCTCTCCCTAGACGCCGAACTGAACGCCCGTATCGGCAAGGCATCGACGGTGATGGCCCGTCTGGCGAAGCGAGTCTGGGACAACTCTATGCTAACCATCAACACCAAGATAAGAGTCTACATGGCCTGTGTACTGAGTACTCTCCTATACGGCAGTGAAGCATGGACCCTCTACTCCTGCCAGGAACGCCGACTGAACGCCTTCCACCAGCGCTGCCTTCGCAGACTACTGCACATCACTTGGCAGGACCGTGTCTCCAACATCGACGTCCTGGCCAGAGCAGATGTGCCCAGTATGTTTGCCATCCTGACAAAGAGACGCTTGCGATGGCTTGGCCACGTCAACCGAATGGAGGATGGCCGCATCCCCAAAGACTTACTGTATGGGGAGCTGGCTACTGGAACTAGATCAAAGGGACGTCCAACTCTCAGATTCAAGGATGTTTGCAAGCGTGACCTCAAGGCTGGAGGCTTTAACCCCTCCGACCTGGAGTCAGCCACCTCCGTCCGCTCCAACTGGCGGACCATCACCCAGGATGTCATCCGAACAGCAGAGGAAAGAAGAGACACTCGCTGGGGGGAGAAGAGACTCCGCAGACAGAGGAGACTGTCGAGACCCCCACTACACTGTGAAGAATTTATCTGCAACGGCTGCGGCAGGACCTGCAGATCCCGTATCGGCCTCTACAGCGACGCCCGATGGTGCAGCTCCCTGAATGATGACCCAAGGCACAAAACCCCCCCATGATCTTTCGAGATCGATGGAGCCAATGATAGGAGCCAATGTTCTTCCTGCGGCAGCTGAGGAAGCTCAAGCTACCCACCAAGATGTTAGTGCAGTTCTACACAGCCATCATCGAGTCCATCCTCACCACCTCCATAACCGTGTGGTACGCAGGAGCCACTGCCAGGGACAGACTAAGGCTGCAGCGCGTCGTGCGCACTGCTGAGAAGGTGATCGGCTGCAAGCTCCCATCTCTCCAGGATCTGTACATCTCCAGGACCCGGAGGCGTGCTGGCCGGATCATAGCCGATCCCTCACACCCTGGTCACGTACTGTTTGCCCCCCTCCCCTCTGGTAGAAGACTTCGGTCCATCCAGACTAAAACCTCCCGTCACATGAACAGCTTCTTCCCCTCTGCCATCAGACTGCTGAACACTAAGTGACTTATTGACTCTCGTGCACTATGTACAGCAGCCCAACCAGACTCATGTCAATCATCACTGTTTTCTTCCTGCATTACCGACTGCACTATATAGTTCTCCACAGTATCTGCTGCTCGCTAATATATTTTAACTGCTGACCAGTATCACTTACTCTTATTCTACACTTTTTTGCATGTATAGTTTATTTCTTTTATCTTATCATGTTTAATGTTGCAGCATTGCACCGAGACAAATTCCTAGTTTGTGTACTACATGAACAATGGCAATAAACCTGATTCTGATTCTGATTCTGATTCTGATAGGCCCTTAGAGTAGAGGGTTAGTGCTAGTGAAGCGCTTTGAGTGGTCTTTGAGACTAGAAAAGTGCTATATAAGTACAGGTCCTTATCCCTTATCCTTACTAACTATAACATGGTTCCTCTAAATTTGGTTACAAATTTAACTGATATTATAGAGAAAAACTACAAGCAAATTATGAACATTATCAGAGAACTTATGTACTATCACAAATTATAAACATAACATTGCCCCCCTCCCTTTCCCCACTTAGGATCAGGCTCTTCCTCAGGGTCTTCTCCAGTCATCAACAATATGTCCTTGTGGATGGGTCACTCCAACACAGTCCCATTAGTCTGGATGGACACCTTCCTGATGTGGCCATCTTCGCTAGGATGGACCTTTACAACTCGAGTCAAAGGCCAGTCCGATCTTGAGAGTGTGTCATCAATCATTAGCACCACATCATTGACAATGATGCTTTGCTGAACCTTGGACCACTTCATTCTTGTTTTCAGCATAGGTAAGTATTCTGACCTCCACTGAGACCAAACTTAATTAGCCAAAAACTGAACCCGACACCAATGTCAATGACAGTAGAGATCCTCACGTACGAATACTCCTGGAGGTGGAAGGAGGACCTTGGACTTTAAGGTGAGTAGCTGCATCGGTGAGAGAGGAACTGGAGAGTCCGTTGATGATGTCTCCACGTACATCAATGGCCTGCTATTGACAATCGCTTCAACTTCAGTGAGAAATGTCCTAAACAGCTTGTCATCAAGCTGTTGACCATTTCGCTGCAGTATTGCTGACAGCGCATTCCTGATGGATCTAATGACACATTCCCAAGAGACCCCCATGTGACTAGAGTGTGGGAAGTTCATGTTGAAATTAATCCACTTGCAATTGGCTTTGGAGAGCTCCCGTGAGATTGTAAAGTTATCTATTTCTGACAAGGCTGAGCTCATTCTTGCCTCCAATAAAGTTTGTCCCTCTGTCTGAATTGCTGAACTGGACCGCTTCTGCAAACAAACCTCCAAAAAGTATTTATAAATGAGTCAGTGGTCAGGGTGTGAGATGTTTCAATGTGAATGGCCCTGGATCCCATACAGGTGAATAGTATGCCCCATCTCTTCAGTTCTTTTCTTCCTTCCTTGATCATGAATGGCCCAAAGTAATCAACTGTGCTAAAGGAGAAAGGAGGTGTTGGGTCAACTCTAGCCGTAGGAAGATCAGACATTTTCTGTGTGCAGGGAGAACCTCTGAGTTTGCGACACAGCACAAATTTCTTGATATATTGAGTGACATCTTGCCTAATTCTCATGATCCAATATCCTGCTTGGCGAATTTCATTCAGCGTCATACCACATCCAGCATATTCAGCCTTCTGATGATAGCAGTAAATGAGCAAGTTCGTGATGTGGCTCTTTCTTGGAATGAGAACTGGGTGTGTTATTTCTTTGGGAACAGCAACTCGCTTGATGTGGCCTCCAACACGGAGAATGTTGGTTTCATCAACAAATGGATCTAAGGATGATATGGAGCCGTACTTTGTAAGTTCATGCAGTTTAACTTGGTTCACCGCTTCCTTTGTGTGATTCTTCATCAAGGTTTGGACTTTCCTTGAGAAAACTTGTCCTTGCAATTTCTTCAAGTTTTCATGCTCTGCTGCATTCATCTCAACAATTGTGATAGGTCCAAGAGATCTTAGGCTTTCCTTTGTTGGTTTGGTTTCTTGATCAGACATTGTTTCAGTTTTCTCGGAATCGAAGACAGAGGGCTACAACTCTCTACAGGTGAAACCAACTCGAAAAATACTCAAAACGGTCCAGCATGCCAGGAAACTGAGGTGTCACAACCTTTGTGCTGTGTACAAATCTACCTACGGGTACAAATAAAGTAACCTGAACCTGAACTGTCTTTTTGACCTCTGGGTCATCTAGAGACACCTCGATATTGTCTGTTGGTGCTGCAGGTGTTTCGCTGGTAGAAAGGAATGCAGGACCCTTCCACCACATTGAACAGTTGATCAGCTGTTCTGCACTCATACCCCGTGATGCTACGTACAGTATGTCCACAGGATTCTCCTTTGAGCTTATGGGTCTCCAGTCAGTGGGTGAGGATGAATCCCTAATCTTCTGAATGCAATTTGCAACAAAGATATGAAATTGCTTGCTATCATTGCAGATGTAACCAAGTATGACTCCGCTGTCAGTATAATAGAAATGAGTTATGTGATCATACTCTAGCTCTGTGTCCAAGAATCCTGCTACTTCTACCGAAGTTACAGCAGCAGCCAGTTCTATCTGAGGAATGTTTACAGGCTTTGACGGTGTGACTCTAGACGTTGCCATGACCAGCATTGAACAGACATTGTTGCTTGTGGCAGTGCACTTCAGACAACTACACTGTCCATAACCTTCCAGGCAAGCATCAGCGAAATGATGTAGTTTCACATTCTTCACTGGTCCAAAGTGAGGAAGCTTGTAACAACAAGGGTAATCCAGGTGCTGTAAATGCTGAAGATTGTGCTTCCATTTTTCCCACTGAGCAGCAACATCCTCTGGTACAGGATCATCCCAACTGTGCTTATCATTGCACAACTTCTGTAGTATCCATTTTCCTTTGAGCAGGAAAGGGGCCAATAGCCCTAGTGGGTCAAAAATTGAACAGACAATGGAGAATATTCCAAGTCTTGTAGTTGGTTTGTCTCAGAGCTGAATGCGGAACTTGAGTACATAAGACTCCATACACCACTGAACACCTAGTGCATGCTCTAGTGGGAGTTCATCATGGAAAATGTCAATGCGCTGAACAGCTTTAGTGCGTTTCCCAACTGGGACTGTTGACAGTACTTCATTGCTGTTTGAAGCAAACTTGTGCAAGTTGAATTCTGCTGCTTCACATAACTTGCTGATCCTTTCAATCATGTTGATTGCCTCAGCAATGGATGCCACTGATTTTAGACCATCGTCAACATAGAAGTCTCTTTGAATGAAGTTTGCAGGTTCATCTCCATAAAGAGGTCTGTGGGCCTTGGCGGCAGCTTTCAACATATAATTTCCACATTCAGGTGAGGAAGAGGCTCCACATAGATGTGTCATCATGCAATATTCTGTGGGTGCTTGATTGAGATTGCCTTCTTCCCACCAGAGGAATCTCGGGAAATTTCTATCCTTCACAGCCACATGGACTTGGAAGAACATGTCCTCTATGTCACCAGTGAAGGCAACTGGTTCTTAACGAAATCTACATAGGACACCTACAAGGATGTTGGTCATGTCAGGACAACTCAGTAGCTGATTGTTCAAGGATTTACCTTCGAACTCAGCGCTACAATCAAACATGATCCTTATCGTGTTTGCGTGCATGGTAGACCCCATGATGAGGTATGAACCACACTCTTCCATCATTTAGGGCAAGTTCGCATTCAGGGACCTTTTAGGCATAACCCTTGATTATCATACTTTCCATAAAGAGTCTGTAGTCTTGTCTGTACTTTCGGTCTTCAGAGAAACTTACTTTCAATCCATTTAGATGCTTTAATGCCATCTGTCGGTTGTTTGGGAGATAGGTTTCTTCATTCTTAAAGGGCAGTGGAATTTCATAATGTCCTTTGTCGTTAATATGGATGCCATCCCCTAGCTTCCTTAGGAATACTTGGTCATAATAGGAGACTTTCTCATCAGCTTTTCTGTTGGTTTGTTAGATTGAAATCCAACTCAAACATCTTGCTTATCTGTGAAGGAGAGACTTCTTCTGTCTGTGTTCTGAGGGTGAAGTGGCAGTACCTTTTCTTCCCTACTGTCTTTACAAGTCAGCAGGAACAGTGATTGTCACCTCCATGATCCATCATGCCAATCACACCCCAGCCTAATGCTGTTCGGACTTCGTAAGGGTCATCATCTCTTCCAGGTATTGATTCTCTAGTGTATGTGGCAGGCAGGTTGATTTCATTTTCCTCCTTCAAGTCCTTCATCACAAGCCCTGTGATTTGTTGGCATCCAATCATTTCTTTGCCCAATATTGTTTAAAGCTCCAATTTAGTAGCTTCTCCTTCTGCATTGATGTGCTCAAGGACAGAATCCGTGATGAAGCACGCATTAGACTGATCATCGAGAACAACATACAGTGGGGTAAAAAGTATTTAGTCAGCCACCAATTGTGCAAGTTCTCCCACTTAAAAGATGAGAGAGGTCTCCAATTTTCATCATAGGTATACCTCAACTATGAGAGACAAAATGAGAAAAAAAAATCCAGAAAATCACATTGAAGGATTTTTAATGAATTAATTGGTAAATTCCTCGGTAAAATAAGTATTTGGTCAATAACAAAAGTTCATCTCAATACTTTGTTATATACCCTTCGCTGACAATGACAGAGGTCAAACGTTTTCTGTAAGTCTTCACAAGGTTTTCACACTGTTGCTGGTATTTTGGCCCATTCCTCCATGCAGATCTCCTCTACAGCAGTGATGTTTTGGGGCTGTCGCTGGGCAACACGGACTTTCAACTCCCTCCAAAGATTTTCTATGCGGTTGAGATCTGGAGACTGGCTAGGCCACTCCAGGACCTTGAAATGCTTCTTACGAAGCCACTCCTTCATTGCCCGGGTGGTGTGTTTGGGATCATTGTCATGAAGAAAGATCTAGCCATGTTTCATCTTCAATGCCCTTGTTGATGGAAGGAGGTTTTCACTCAAAATCTCACGATACATGGCCCTATTCATTCTTTCCTTTACACGGATCAGTCGTCCTGGTCCCTTTGCAGAAAAACAGCCCCAAAGTATGATGTTTCCACCCCCATGCTTCACAGTAGGTATGGTGTTCTTTCTCCTCCAAACACGACAAGTTGAGTTTTTACCAAAAAGTTCTGTTTTGGTTTCATCTGACCTTCTGACATTCTCCCAATCCTCTTCTGGATCATCCAAATGCTCTCTAGCAAACTTCAGACGGGCCTGGACATGTACTGGCTTAAGGAGGGGGACACATCTGGCACTGCAGGATTTGAGTCCCTGGCGGTGTAGTGTATTACTGATGGTAGCCTTTGTTACTTTGGTGCCAGTTCTCTGCAGGTCATTCACTAGGTTCCCCCCCCCCGTGTGGTTCTGGGATTTTTGCTCACCATTCTCGTGATCATTTTGACCCCACGGGGTGAGATCTTGCGTGGAGCCCCAGATCGAGGGAGATTATCAGTGGTCTTGTATGTCTTCCATTTTCTAATAATTGCTCCCACAGTTGATTTCTTCACACCGAGCTGCTTACCTATTGCAGATTCAGTCTTCCCAGCCTGGTGCAGGTCTACAATTTTGTTTCTGGTGTCCTTTGACAGCTCTTTGGTCTTGGCCATAGTGGAGTTTGGAGTCTGACTGTTTGAGGTTGTGGACAGGTGTCTTTTATACTGATAACGAGTTCAAACAGGTGCCATTAATACAGGTAATGAGTGGAGGACAGAGGAGCCTCTTAAAGAAGAAGTTGCATGTCTGTGAGAGCCAGAAATTTTCCTTGTTTGTAGGTGACCAAATACTTATTTTACCGAGGAATTTACCAATTAATTCATTAAAAATCCTTCAATGTGATTTTCTGAATTTTTTTTTCTCATTTTGTCTCTCATAGTTGAGGTATACCTAAGATGAAAATTGGAGACCTCTCTCATCTTTTAAGTGGGAGAACTTGCACAATTGGTGGCTGACTAAATACTTTTTTGCCCCACTGTAGATTTTAATGGATCTTTCTGGATTCTGTTTGTGGTGCAGTAGAACAGGAACTCTAAGTGAGTGTGAACAGTTCAAATTTGGTACATCAACACAATGGATGTCACACCTGGAGGTGTGTTGTCTGGACTGGCAACCATTTCCTCCTTTTTTGACTGCAAGAACTGCTCATTATGAAGTAGTGTGGGATGATACAACTCACAAATGCTACACTGCATTCTGTGGCAGCATTCCTGCTTTCTCTGGCTCCACTTTAAGCAGCCCCAACATAAACGCCTCTTCCTGATGAAATCAATCCTCTCCATAACGGTCATTGCTTTGAAATGCTTACAGGAGTCTAAGGAATGATCTCCACTGCATATCAGACATTTGGGCGTAGCTCATCCATCCATCCATCCATCTTCTACCGCTTTTCCGAAGGTCCGGGTCACGGAGGCAGCAGTTCAAGCAGAGAAGCCCAGACTTCCCTCTCCCCAGCCACCTGCTCCAGCTCTTCAGAGGGGATACCAAGGCGTTCCCAGACCAGCTGGGAGACATAGTCTCTCCACCGAGTCCTGGGTCTGCCCCGGGGTCTCCTCCCAGTGGGACGTGCCTGAAACACCTCAAGTGGGAGGCGTCCAGGAGGCATCCTAATCAGATGTCCATACCACCTCAACTGACTCCTTTCAGTGTTGGAGGGCGTAGCTCCTCCAACAAATTCGACCAGCTGGGGAGAGCACTGATAGCGGCAAATATGTGACTAACATGGAATTTACCATCTGGCATGCACTGAAGAGAGATGGACTCTGTGGACATGTTTATCTATGTTTCGGAAGGTGGAAAACATCTGGAGTCGCTGGGTGCTCTCCAGGGAATGATTTTAAAGCCTGTGTATGTAAATTGTGATGCACAGAATCGCATAAGAGAGGAAATTTCTATGCTCTAAGTGAACTGTGCTTATCAGGCCTTGATTCGGCGTCCTTCCTCCAGGAGAAGAGATAAAGCAGAAGGGAGTTTTGGCTTCTCTTGGCTCCCTAACCCAAACACACTGGTGTGCAGTAATCTGAACTCTCAAGGACAGGGTCATGTGACTAGCATGGATTTACCATCGGACATGCACTGAGAGATGAACTCTTATGGACATGCTATCTATGTTTAGGACACTAAAGACATAACATCTAAACGTTGCTCAGGAGAGGATTTTTGCTGTTCACCAGTAACTGATACACACACTGCATACAACATTACATGACTGATACACATACACTGACACACACACACACACACTGTCTCTCTCAACTTGCTTTGTTAACGTGTGTATTGTAACTTGTCTGCTAAGTGTGCATTGAGGTTTTTTTTCTATGTGATCATAATCTTGCTCACTCGAGCGCTATTCTGATAAATGTTTTTTTCTCTCTGCCCAATGTGTTCCCTCCCCCTCCCCCTTCCCCTCTTTACCCCCCACTGTATGATGAGGCTCCTTGCATGGCTGCCGTGTCATTAGGAAGCGCTTACCGAGCGCGCCTAATGTCAAGTCAAATTCCTCGTATGTGTAAACATGCTTGGCAATAAAGTTCATTCTGATTCTGATTCTGATTCTGGGGTTTTGTCAAACACTTTTGGACTTCTGATTTTCTGATGTGACTTCCTTCTTTGCTGACAACTCAGCACTGGAGGCCAAGCTTCTTGCTGCGGTTTTGGATTTGTGACTTTCCTTTGGTGAGTCAAAGGTCTTACAGTTCAGATGACTGCTGGCAATCCTTGCTTCCTTACACATGAACTGACATAGCCTTGCGAAGGGTGGGTAGCTTTCTCATTACATGATAATGTCCTCAGTATTCAAGCTGTAGAGCCACTCATCCACAACTGTGACCCACTTGGTGCTGATATAATTTGGGAGCTTGGACAGAATCTTTCGATGCTCATTAGGATCATCCAATATACGAAGTTGGCAGCGAGACATCATAGCTGATTCACACTGAACCAGGAAGTCCGCTAACTCTTGGAAACCTTTGCTGACTCCACTTCAGATGACTGGCCAGCTATTGATTTTGTCTCTGTATGGGATTGCAAGAAGAAGCTTCCAAATCAATCTTCCAGAAGATTTTTTGCTTTGCCAATGCTGATTCCATCCAAGGCAGAGGAGACCCCTGATACACTCCTTGGCATTACCCAATGTGTATGTCAATCAAGGTAATAAATTCTGTCAGAAATCCTCAGATATTTGTCCTCCACCAAAACTCTGAAGGAATTCATCCAGAATGGGAACTTAAATACATCTCCAATAAGCACGTTGGGCTCTTTCTGTGGCAAATTACCCTCTTGTAGTGACAATACATTGGTTAGAGATGAGTGTGGCAGAGAGTTCAGCTTGTTCAGGATGGACATGAGTGTGATAATTTATGTTTTCAGATCCAGGAGATGAAAAATGGCGATCAAACTCTGACTCTTTCTGAGGTTTGTTGAATGCCTGCGTACCAGGTTGGGCATTGTTCTCCGAGAACTGTGTCTTTGGTGTTGAATAATGCTTAGGGAATTCAAACTGAACATGCACATCTCGTACTTCAGCCTCATCTGATGCCTGGTCATTTTCTTGATTGCCTGTTCTCAGTGGATCGCCATTCATTTCAAACCCGTGGACTTTACTCTCATTATCTGATTGCCTACTGTTGAGCTCATATTGATTGATGACTTCAATTCTGGCTTTGCTGACCTTCAGCTCTGTTTCAAGATCGTGCTGCTCTTCATGGCATCGCAGTTCAGTCTCTGATAACTGGAGGTGCTCTTCTAGCCCTCTGTTCTCCGCTTTAAGCCTCTCTTTAGCAATCTCCATTTGGTGCTTTTTCTGTAATGCAGCACACCAGGCTCTGAGTTCAGCAGCCTTCTGCTCCTCCTGCAGGCGCAGTAGTTGAGTTCTGGAATGTGTAGAGCTTCTTAATGCCCTGCAGGACTGAGATCTTTTGCTCACAGATGCTGTATCACATTGATGATGTGAAGACAGGAATTGGCTGACCCTGTGTTTAAATTCTCTCAGTCCATTTTCCTTTAAGTTCATCCAAGCTTCATTTCACTGATGTGCATGATCAACTTCAAACAGTCACTAATATCCAGAAATTCTTTGTGTTTCAGAATCCATCTTCTAAAATGATCTTGCACAAGGGACACTTCACTATAATCTATAGCACTTGATATCAGTGCTTCTTGTTCTATCAGTTGGATAGATAGAACGATAGATAGAACGATAGATAGACAGAAAGATACTTTATTTCGAACAAAAAAGTAAAACAAAACAAATGACAAGTGCAATAAAGTAACAGTATACAGTGTTCGAAAGGGAGAAGGAAGAAGTGAACACTTATTAACTCCAACTCCTCTTTTCCATAAATACAACCAATGTGAAATATATACAAATTACCACATTTAAGACCCCAAGTAAACAATTAACTATATTTTGTACATATCAACATTAACACTCATCCATCCCAACATACACTACCGTTCAAAAGTTTGGGGTCACTTAGAAATTTCCTTATTTTTGAAAGAAAAGCACTTTTTTTCATTGAAAATAACTTTAAACTAATCAGAAATACACTCTATACATTGCTAATGTGGTAAATGACTATTCGAGCTGCAAATATCTGGTTTTTGGTGCAATATCAACATAGGTGTATAGAGGCCCATTTCCAGCAACTATCACTCCAGTGTTCTAAAGGTACAATGTGTTTGCTCATTGTGTCAGAAGGCTAATGGATGATTAGAAAACCCTTGTGCAATCATGTTGGGTTTGCAATGCTGTAATTGCTGCAAATGGAGGATTCTTTGACGAAAGCAAAGTTTGAAGGAAAAAATTATTATTTCAAATACAAATCATTATTTCTAACCTTGTCAATGTCTTGACTATATTTTCTATTCATTTTACAACTCATGGTGGTAAATAAGTGTGACTTTTCATGGAAAACACAAAATAATTGTCTGGGTGACCCCAAACTTTTGAACGGTAGTGTACATACAGTCCATACATCAAAAGAAGGGACAGCGCAGGCTGTTCCTATTGAGGAGACTCAGGTCTTTTGGTGTACAAGGGGCGCTGCTGAAGACATTCTATGACACGGTGGTGGCATCAGCCATCACTTTTGGAGTGGTCTGCTGGGGCAGTGGCATTACCGCAGCCGATAGGAAGAGACTGAACAAACTGATCAAGAAAGCTAGCTCTGTCCTGGGGCAGCGCCTTGACCTGATGGAGGAGATAGGAGAGAGAAGGACGGTGGCTAAACTGTCATCTCTGCTGGAGTCCGAGTTCCACCCTATGCAGGACATACTGAATGCACTGAGGAGCTCATTTAGCAGCAGACTACATCATCCCAGGTGCACAACCGAGAGGTTTCGCAGGTCCTTCCTACCAACGGCTGTCAGACTGTACAACCTAAGCAGGGCTGCAAAAGACGCAATAGACTTACACAATGGTCCCCTCCGGCATACAACTAGGAAAATACCGGTCGCTATGGAGGGTGAGAATATGTATGGGCACATAATCATACCATGTAGGATAACTAAGTAGACGGTTGTGCTGTTTCATCCCATCTAGCAACAATGCTCCGCACTGTGTGTGTTTATATATTTATATATTTATTCCATCTAGCTACAATGCTCCGCACTGGGTGTTTATATATCTACATATTATTCCATCTAGCAACAATGCTCCGCACTGTGTGTGTTTATATATTTACATATTTATTCCACCTAGCTGCAATGCTCCGTACTGTGGGTGTTTATATATCTACATATTTATTCCATCTAGCTACAATGCTCCGCACTGTGTTTATATACTCATATATTTATTCCATCCAGCTACAAAGCTCTGCACTGTGTGTCTGTATATATATATATATATATATATATATATACTTGCTGCTCTTGTTTTTTTCTCTTGCTTTCTGATTGTTGCTCTGAGTGTTGCTATCCCTGTGCTGTTGCAATCCTGGAATTTCCCCATTGTGGGACTAATAAAGGCTTATCTTAAGATGTAGATTTATCTGCTCTAAAACCATACTGGCTGTCTGTAAGGAGGTTGTGTTTTTCAATGAAATCATCCAGTCTCTTAGTGAAGATTTTTTCAAGTATTTTGGAGAATTGTGAGAGTAAAGAGACTGGCCTGTAATTTGTGAAGCGATGACTGTCTCCTGTTTTGTATAGAGGTATTACTTTTGCTATTTTCATTTTGTTTGGAAATGTACCAGTTTGAAATGACAGGTTACAGATGTGGGTGAGTGGTTTAACAATTCCGTCAATTACTTTCTTCACTATTGTCATGTCAATTTCATTCCAGTTCGTTGATTTTTTTGTTCTTAAATTTACTCACAGTCTCAATAATTTCCTTTTCAGTAACTGCACCTAAAAAGATTGTGTTTGGATTTCTATCTTCTATTTCATTTACAGAACCACTGTTGTTTGTTTCTGGTGTCACTATTGATTTTGCTAATTCAGGACCAACATTTACAAAAAATTTATTGAAACTACTGACCACATCCTCCATATTATTTATCAAATTGCCATTTTCAATAAAATATTCTGGATAATTAGCATTCTTAGGTTGATTACTAATAATCCCATTGAGTACTTGCCATATTCCTCTTAAGTTATTTTTATTATCCTCTAATATTCTGTTGTAATATTCTTTCTTACATGTCCTCATTATATTAGTAAGCTTATTTTTTTATATCTTTTACGTTTGATCTCAGCCTCCACCGTTCTGCACTTAATGAATTGTTTATATAATGTATTCTTCTTTTTACAAGCATTTATTAACCCCTTGGTGACCCAAGGAATATTTTTTTGTTGTCTGTCACTGTATTGTTTTATAGGACAGTTTTTATTGTACAATGATTGAAATATTTGTAAAAATTTATCATATGATTTATATCATTTTCATCATAAACTATCTTCCAATCTTGTATTAAAAATTCCTTTGTCAGTAAATACATAGATTCTTCGGTTCTTATTCTTTTATATTTAATATTTTTGGTATACTTTTTCTTCCTACAATCACATTGATAGACAACAAAAATCGGCAGATGGTCACTGATATCATTCAATAAAAGCCCACTCCTGATATTATTTTCCATAATGTTTGTGAATATGTTATCTATTAGTGTGGCACTGTGTGACGTGATTCTGCTAGGTCCGGTAATTGTTGGATGTAAGCCCATACTGTACATTGTGTTGTTAAATTCTTCTGTCAAACTATGTTGTTTTGAATTCAAAAGATCTATATTGAAATCCCCACAGATGAACATAACTTTATGAGTTAGTTTTGCATACATTTTTTCCATCCAGTCCTTAAATAAGTCAATGTTTGATCCAGGTGTTCTATATCCACAGCTCACTACTATATTCTTCACATTGTCCAGACAGATTTCTATTGTAATACATTCAAATAAATCATCCACAGTTACTGACAGATTTTCAACAACCTTGTATTTCAAGCTCTTGTCAACACAAATTGCAACTCCTCCTCCTTTTTTCACTTTTCTATTTATATAATTTAATTCATAGCCATCCATGGTAAAATCCACTCCTTTCTCTTCACTGAGCCACGTCTCTGATATTGCCACAATATTGAACGGCTCTTTAAACTGATGTAAATAATCTTTAATGTTATTAAAGTTGGCATAGAGACTCCTGCTGTTGAAGTGGATCATAGAAATATTGAAATCAGATGTGACCATTGTGTTAAACTGTTCATCCGTGTAGTAATTACAGTCATTATTGATGGAGCTAAATAAATTATTATCAGGGTCTATGTTATATTCTACATCCTGTGGGTTGTGATCCGTATATTCAAAAATTTTCAGTCCATGTTGTTCCTGTTTGTTGATCTTTTGTTTCATGTTGTTAAATGAAACAATATCATTTCAGAGGAACATGTATATTTCAAAAACCTTCAGTGAGAACTACCACCAAGCAACACTGTGTTTCAGTGCAAGGAGTCAGATTATGGAACGATTTTGGACCTGAATTAAAATCATGTACAACGCTTGGACAATTTAAACAAAAACTAAAGGAAGAAATACTCCAAACACATATATATATATATACACACACACATATACATATATGTGTTATGTGGCTGGATTACAACCATTCTGCAAAGATGAGTGAGCCAAAATTCCTCCACAGCACTGTAAAAAGACTCATTGCCAGTTATCGCAAATGCTTGATTGCAGTTTTGCTGCTAAGGGTGGCCCAACCAGTTATTAGGTTTAGGGGGCACTTTTTCACACAGGGCCATATAGGTTTGAATTTTTTTCTCCTTAATGCCTATTATTAAGGGTAAAAAAATCCAAACCTACATGGCCCTGTGTAAAAAAGAGATGGATCTGCATGTGTTGCCTTGTAAGTCAACTGTATAGTCTCTGGTAAACATTATTATCGCTATGTCACATTTACAGAAGTGGGATCCAGTTTCCAGTGGAGCTGGTTTTGGACCATGAATGAGGCAGGTTATTATCTGAGGGAAATTAGTTATTATTCATCATAACATTTCCCAGCTTTGGGTTGTTTTTTTTTTATATAACACAACACACTGCCATCTACAGAAGTTCTCTGATGACTCTGCGATCGTTGGCCTCATCTCCAATGGAGATGAAGCTGAGTACAGAGGGCTTATCCAGGACTTCGTGGACTGGTGCCATCGGAACTGCCTCCAGATCAACGCGAGGAAAACTAAGGAGCTGGTGGTGGACTGCCGCAGGCATGGGCAGCCCCTCACAGCACCAGTAAATATACAGGGAACAGACATCGAGATGGTGACATCCTATAAGTACCTGGGTATTCATCTGAACAATAAACTAGACTGGTCACACAATACTGATGCACTCTACAAGAAGGGACAGCGCAGGCTGTTCCTGCTGAGGAGACTCAGGTCTTTTGGTGTACAAGGGGCGCTGCTGAAGTCATTCTATGACACGGTGGTGGCATCAGCCATCACTTTTGGAGTGGTCTGCTGGGGCAGTGGCATTACTGCAGCCGATAGGAAGAGACTGAACAAACTGATTAAGAAAGCTAGCTCTGTCCTGGGGCAGCGCCTTGATCCGATGGAGGAGATAGGAGAGAGAAGGACGGTGGCTAAACTGTCATCTCTGCTGGAGTCCGAGTTCCACCCTATGCAGGACATACTGAATGCACTGAGGAGCTCATTTAGCAGCAGACTACATCATCCCAGGTGCACAACCGAGAGGTTTCGTAGGTCCTTCCTACCAACGGCTGTCAGACTGTACAACCTAAGCAGGGCTGCTCGCAGAGATAGCAAAAAGACGTAACAAACTAATAGTTTTTTGAATGCAAAAGATGCAATAGACTTACACAATGGTCCCCTCCGGCATACAACTAGGAACATACCGGTCGCTATGGAGGGTGAGAATATGTATGGGCACATAATCATACCATGTAGGATAACTAAGTAGACGGTTATGCTGTTTCATTCCATCTAGCAACAATGCTCTGCACTGTGTGTGTTTATATATTTGCATATTTATTCCATCTAGCTACAATGCTCAGCACTGGGTGTGTTTATATATTTATATATCTACATATTATTCCATCTAGCTACATTGCTCCGCACTGTGTGTGTTTATATACTTGCATATTTATTCCACCTAGCTGCAATGCTCCGTACTGTGGGTGTTTATATATTTACATATTTATTCCATCTAGCTACAATGCTCTGCACTGTGTGTTCATATATTCATATATTTATTCCATCCGGCTACAATGCTCTGCACTGTGTGTCTGTGTGTGTGTGTATATATATATATATTTATAGTAATACGTACATATGTTTATTAGCTGCTCTTGCTTGCTTGTTTTTTTTCTTGCCTTCTGATTGTTGCTCTGAGTGTTGCTATCCCTGTGCTGTTGCAATCCTGGAATTTCCCCGTTGTGGGACTAATAAAGGCTTATCTTATCTTATCTTATATATATAAAACGGCTGTAATTAAACCCTTACTCAAAAAGCCAACGCTAGATCCAGGAGCTTTAGCTAACTATAGACCAATCTCTAATCTCCCTTTCATTTCAAAAATCTTAGAAAGAGTTGTTACTACACAATTATTTGACCACCTGCAGGGAAATGGTTTACTTGAAGAGTTTCAGTCTGGGTTTAGAATCCATCATAGTACTGAAACAGCCTTAGCGAAGGTCACTAACGACCTCCTCATTGCATCTGATAATGGACTAGTTTCTGTACTTGTCCTTTTAGACCTTAGTGCAGCTTTTGATACTATCGATCATAATATTCTACTTGATAGATTAGAACACTATGTTGGACTTAATGGAACTTCGTTGCAGTGGTTTAGATCTTATTTATCTGATAGGTTCCAGTTTGTTCATGTAAATAATGAGTTTTCTTTCAACTCAAAGCTCAGTCATGGAGTTCCACAGGGATCTGTGCTAGGCCCTACTCTTTTTAGTTTATATATGCTTCCGTTAGGCAACATTATTAGAAAGCACTGTATACACTCATTGTTATGCTGATGACACACAATTATACCTGTCAATGAAGCTAGATGATAGTAATCAATTAGCCAAGTTAGAAGCCTGTCTTAAGGAAATCAAAGCTTGGATGACTTGTAATTTCCTGCTATTAAATTCAGATAAGACTGAAGTCATTCTTGTTGGTCCAAAAAACCTTAGAAATTCCTTTCCAAATCAAACTTTCAGTTTGGATGCAGTTACTCTTTCTCTTAATAGCTCTGTGAGGAACCTTGGAGTTATTTTTGATCAGGATTTGTCCTTCAATTCACATATTAAATTTGTTTCTAAGACTGCCTTCTATCATTTGCGTAATATTGCCAAGATTAGGAGCATCTTGTCTCAGAGTGATGCTGAGAAACTGATCCACGCTTTTGTTAGCTCGAGATTAGATTATTGTAATTCTTTATTATCAGGCTGTCCTAAAACATCTTTAAAAAGTCTTCAGCTGATCCAAAATGATGCAGCAAGAGTTTTAACAGGTACTAGAAAGAGAGATCATATCTCTCCGGTTCTGGCCTCCCTTCATTGGCTTCCCATAGAGTTTAGAATTAAGTTTAAAATCCTTCTTCTTACTTACAAAGCTCTAAACAATCAGGCTCCTTTTTATTTAAAAGATCTGATACTACCGTATTATCCTAACAGAGCACTACGCTCCCAAAATGCAGAATTACTTGTAATACCTAGAATCTCCAAAAGTACAATGGGAGGCAGAGCCTTCAGTTATCAAGCTCCTCTCCTGTGGAATCAGCTGCCAATCTGGATTCGGAAGTCAGACTCGATCTCTGTTTTTAAGAATAGGGCTAAAACCTAACTTTTTGATATAGCCTACAATTAGGGAGGGATTATGTGTTTCTGAACCCTCCCTTAGTTATGCTGCTAATAGGTTTAGTCAGCCGGGGGACCTCCAGTAATGCACTGGGCCTCACTCCTTTCCTCACTCTCTATGAAATATTTTTTTTTGCTGGTCATTAACATTTGTTTGTTCTCTCCCATAGATTGAGTCCCCATCGTGCTGTTTGCTCTCTACATGTCTGTTCTTTTCTTCTTCTCTATCCCCTCACCCCCCAGCCAGTCGCAGCAGATGACTGCCCCTCCCTGAGCCTGGTTCTGCTGGAGGTTTCTTCCTGTAAAAAGGGAGTTTTTCCTCTCCACCGTCGCCAAGTGCTGCTCACAGGGGATCGCCTGATTGCTGGGGTCTTTCTGCAACTGTGGGGGTTCCCCCTACAGTTGATAGTGCTATGAGATGACTGTTGTTGTGAAATGGCGCTATATAAATAAAGTTGAATTGAATTGAATTGAATATACAAGATGACATGTAAAATCACATAAGGATTGTCACATCCAGTCTGTGTTGTGTTGTTGCTTAGTTTTTTTTTTGTCACATTTTGTCTTAGCTTTGTTCTGAATTGTAATCGCTCTTGTTTTGTTTTTCTTTTGAATTCTTGGATGGAATATGGGTGGGCAATATAAGCTGCGGCTTCAGCCATCACCAATTTCAGATAACTTATGTTGAACTGTATAATCAGAGGAGTTATTGTTTAATTTGACCTTGATGGATTTTTTTCCCCTTTGTTATATTATTCTGTTTCTTTTTAATCTTTACTTTTAATCTATCCAAAATAAAGATTCATTCATTCATTCATTCAAATGTCCCAATGCAGATGAGTATAATCCTTCAGTGTCCTACAATTGTCTCTTGTTGCTGTCGACTCCAGTTCATAACATTCATTGATATTTGTCCAGTTCCATAATATTACGGATGTTAATGACTTTGGCTTCCTCAGGTGATCCATTTAATTTGATGTATATTTTATAGTTTGATGTCCAGGTGTTTTGAATCTTTTTCTGCTTTCTCAGGTATCTTGCTTTTCTGGCTATTTCTGCGTTTTCTTTTGTGAGGTGCTCGTTTATATAGATGTTCGTTCCTTTCAGTTTCCTACCTTGTTTTAGCAGCACAGTCTTGTGTTTTCTATTCACAAACCTCATGATAACAGCTGGTTTGTTGCTGTTTTTCTTGGGCAGAGGGTGGCAGGCCTCAATGGTGTTACAGTCCAGCTGGATTCCTTTGGACTGCATGAAGGCCGCCACTTGTTGTTCCGTGGATTCATCTTCCAGCGCATCGAGCCTCCCTCCGCTGTCCGCGGCCACCGCCCGAGCGTACGATTGGGGTTTAATGTGGAGCCCAGTGATGATCACATCGTTCACCCGAGTGTTCTGCTCCAGGTCCGACACTCTGTTCTTGTCCTTCTCGGCGTTCTGGATCCGCAGCGCTTTCACCTCCTCGAGCAGGCCCAGGATGTTTTTTTGCTGCAGCTTAACAGCAGAAATCTCTTCAGCCAAGAAGTCGAGCGATCTTTTAATATCGTCCACCTCCTCAGTCTGCTGAGCTTTCTTGGGACCCATGATCCTGGACGATGTACGTTGATTCAGGCTCTGTGATCGTAGATCGTAGAAAAGAAAACACGTGGGAGAAGTCCCTTTGTTCTCCCGGAGTGTGAGGGGACTGATGAATTGCTTCACCAGCCACTAAAATATTAAGTTATGAGACTGGCAACTTCTCTCTTTTTTCGCACGAGCAGGCGTACCGTTTTTATTCTCCAGCAGCAGTGACAAAGCAACAGCTAAAAACGCTAGCCTAAACTGAGTTTTAAAGGAAGAAACAAACTGGGAGCCTTTACCTGTGCGTCCTCACCTTACATGCTACAACCGGAAGACTGTGACTGTGCAGTTTGCCATATGTCTGCTTTCTTTGACTGTATGTCCACTCAACTCCTTTCTCTGTGAGACGGACCTCTCTCCCTGAAGGAGTGGTAAATAGCCTTTCATTTTCTTCAGATGCCATCTTCATTTCCCTCTAAATACAGAGTTTTCACTGTTGCTGTGATTATTCTTTATTGTTGCATAAAAACTGAAATGACACAAAAATTCAATTCAATTTCATTTATACAGCCGTGGACAAAATTGTTGGTACCCCTCTGTTAATGAAAGAAAAACCCACAATGGTCACAGAAATAACTTGAATCTGACAAAAGTGGTAATAAATAAAAATTCTATGAACATTAACCAATGAAAATCAGTCACTGCTTTTGAATTGTGGTTCAACAGAATTATTTTAAAAAACAAACTCATCAAACAGGCCTGGACAAAAATGATGGTACCCCTAGAAAAGATTGAAAATAATGTGACCATAGGGACATGTTCAACCAAGATGTGTCCTCTAATTAACATCACAGGTGTCTACAAACTTGTAATCAGTCAGTCGGCCTATTTAAAGGGTGACAAGTAGTCACTGTGCTGTTTGGTGACATGGTGTGTACCACACTAAACATGGATCAAAGGAAGCAAAGGAGAGAGTTGTCTCAGGAGATTAGTAAGAAAATTATAGACAAGCATGTTAAAGGTAAAGGCTATAAGACCATCTCCAAGCAGCTTGATGTTCCTGTGACTACAGTTGCACATATTATTAAGAAATTTAAGATCCACGGGACTGTAGCCAACCTCCCTGGATGTGGCCGCAGGAGGAGACGGATAATACGAATGGTAACAAAAGAGCCCAGAACAACCTCTACACACATTCATGGTGAACTCCAAGGTCAAGGTACATCAGTGTCAGATCGCACCATCCGTCGTTGTTTGAGCCAAAGTGGACTTCATGGGAGACGACCAAGGAGGACACCACTGTTGAAAACAAATCATAAAAAAGCCAGACTGGAATTTGCCAAACTGCATGTTGACAAGCCACAAAGCTTCTGGGAGAATGTCCTATGGACAGACGAGACAAAACTGGAACTTTTTGGCAAGGCACATCAGCACTATGTTCACAGACGCAAAAATGAAGCATATCAAGAAAAGAACAATGTCCCTACTGTGAAACATGGAGGAGGTTCTGTTATGTTCTGGGGCTGCTTTGCTGCATCTGGCACAGGATGTCTTGAATCTGTGCAGGGTACAATGAAATCTCAAGACTATCAAGGTATTCTAGAGAGAAATGTGTTGCCCAGTGTCAGACAGCTTGGTCTCAGTCGCGGGTCATGGGTCTTGCAACAGGATAATGACCCAAAACACACAGCTAAAAACACCCAAGAATGGCTAAGAGCCAAACATTGGACTATTCTAAAGTGGCCTTCTATGAGCCCTGATCTAAATCCTATTGAACATCTGTGGAAGGAGCTGAAACATGCCGTCTGGAGAAGGCACCCTTCAAACCTGAGACAACTGGAGCAGTTTGCTCATGAGGAGTGGGCCAAAATACCTGCTGAGAGCTGCAGTGAGTTACAGAAATCGTTTGATTGCAGTGATTGCCTCAAAAGGTTGTGCAACAAAATATTAAGTTAAGGGTACCATCATTTTTGTCCAGGCCTGTTTCATGAGTTTGTTTTTTAAAATAATTCTGTTGAGCCACAATTCAAAAGCATTGTCTGATTTTCATTGGTTAATTTTAATTGGCATCAAAACTGGGGATTCTAAATTGTCCTTAGGTCTGACTGTGAGAGTTTATGGTTGTCTGTCTCTTTGTGTTGGCCCTGCGATGGACTGGCGATCTAGCCAGGGTGTACCCTGCCTCTCGCCCAAAGATGCTGGGATAGGCTCCAGCCCCCCCGCGACTCGAACAGGATTAAGACTTAGACTTAGACTTAACTTTATTAATCCCTTTGGGATGACTCCCTCTGGGAAATTTAAAATTTCCAGCAGCACATAAAAGGAGCGCACAGATCAGAAAAGCAAAAAAGAAAAAATAAACACTTAACATAATATATACAATATAAATACAGGGCTAAATATGGCTTGTACAAGTATGGTTAAGTTAAGGTTATTGCACTATGAATACCCTACTGTCCTCTGTACTCCATGTCCCCCGCCCCCCCCAAGTGAGGAGTTATAGAGTGTGATGGCATGGTGGACAAAAGAGTTCTTGAGCCTGTTGGTCCGACACTTGGGAAGGATCAGTCTTTCACTGAACAGGCTCCTCTGGTCACTGATGACGGTGTGCAGAGGGTGGCTGACATTGTCCATTATATCCAACAGTTTATCCAGAGTCCTCATCTCTGCCACCGTCACCAGGGTGTCCAGCTTCGCGCCGCCCACAGAGCCGGCCCGCCTGATCAGTTTATCCAGTCTGGACGCATCCTTCTTGGATATACTGCCCCCCCAGCACACCACGGAGTAAAAGAGGACGCTGGCAACCACCGACTGGTAGAACATCCGCAGAAGTTTACTGCAGATGTTGAAGGACCGCAGTCTCCTTAGGAAGTACATTCTACTTTGTGTCTTCCCATACAAGTGGCTAATGTATGTTGTCCAATCCAATTTATTGTCCAACCACAACCCGAGATATTTGTATGAATCCACAACCTCCATCTCAGCTCCCTCTAACAGGACTGGTTGAGGTCTTGGTCTAGACCTTCCAAAATCAATAACCAGCTCCTTCGTCTTAGAGGTGTTGAGCTGTAGGTGGTTAGTGTGGCACCATGCAGCAAAGTCCCCTACCAGTCTCTGATACTCCTCCTCTCTGTCATCCCTGATACACCCAACAATGGCTGTGTCATCGGCATACTTCTGAATATGACACAGCTCTGAGTTGTAGCAGAAGTCTGAGGTGTACAGGGTGAAGAGAAGAGGGGCCAATACTGTGCCCTGGGGGGCTCCAGTGCTGCGGACAACTGTGTCAGACGTAATGTCCTTCAGCCCGACATATTGTGGTCTGCCAGTGAGGTAGTCGGAGATCCAGTCCACCAGGTGGGAGTCCACTCCTATCTTGCTTAATTTATCCCGAAGCAAGGGTGGACGAATGGTATTGGAAGGCACTGGAGAAATCCAAAAAGAGAATCCTCACTGTGCCACTTCCCTTATCCAGATGGGAGTGGACTCGATGAAGCAGGTAGAGGATGGCATCTTCCACACCAACACCTGGTTGGTACGCAAACTGCAGGCGGTCCTGGGCGTGTTGCACCTGGGGTCTGAGGAGGCTGAGGAAGAGCCGCTCCAACGTCTTCATCAGATGTGAGGTGAGTGCCACTGGTCGGTAGTCATTCAGCTCGCTGGGCCGGTTCTTTTTTGGAACTGGAACAATGCGGGATGTCTTCCAAAGAGTGGGCACTCTCCTAATCTGCAGGCTGAGGTTGAAGATCCGTTGTAGTGGTTCCCCCAGTTCTGCAGCGCAGGTCTTCAATACTCTTGGACACACTTTGTCCGGGCCTGCAGCTTTCCTGAGTCGGAGCTTCCTCAGCTGCCCTCTGACCTGTTCTGTGGTAATAAATGGCAAGGGTCGTACTGATGTAGAGGAAGATGGAGGGGTTGCAATATTTGGGGGGAGGTGTGTAGAGGGGAGGGGGGCGTGGCTGTAATGAGGGCGGGGGTGGGAGGGGCAAGGGCAAGGGCAAAGGCTGGTTGAACCTGTTGAAAAAATCGTTCAGTTCATTTGCCCTTCTCTATTGTCCCCTCAACAACTCTGGTCTTTGTGTTGAGACCTGTGATGGTCCTCACACCTTCCCAGACCTCCCTCATGTTGTTTTCCCTCAGCTTCTGCTCCACCTTTCTCCTATAGCTGTCCTTGGCTTCTTTCACACAGTATTTCACCTCCTGCTGTGCTGCCTTCACGGCCTCCCTGTCCCTGCTCCTAAAAGCAGCCTTCTTCTTGTTGAGGACCATCTTGACTTCCCGTGTTACCCATGGCTTGTTATTAGGGTAGCAACGGACAGTCTTGACAGGGAAGATCACGTCTGTACAGAAGTTCAGGTAATCCGTCAAACAGTGTGTCAGCCCCTCTATGTCCTCACCATGCGGGTCCATCAGCACATCCCAGGCTGTGGTGTTAAAACAGTCTCTCAAGGCACTTTCCTTCTCAGAGGGCCATCTCCTGACTGATCGAGTTGTCACAGGTTGCTTTTGGACCAGGGGAGTATACAGTGGCTGTAGGTAAACCAGGCTGTGATCAGACTTCCCTAGTGGGGGAAGGGGAGTCACTCTGTATGCATCCCGTACATTAACATACAGCAGATCAATTGTCCTGTTGTTTCTAGTCGGACAGTCTACAACTTGATTAGAAACAGCCAAAGTAGCATCCAAAGTTGCATGGTTAAAGTCCCCAGAGATGATCATGAGTGCCTCAGGGTGCTGTGTCTGCAGCCTTGCTGTGACTGAATGGATTTTTTCACAGACAGTGGCTGCATCCGCTCTCGGAGGGATGTAAACACAGACGGTGATCACGTGACTGAACTCTCTCGGCAAGTAATATGGCCGCAGGCTAACAGCTAGCAGCTCGAGATCCTGGCAACATGAGACTGTCTTTACAGAGATATGTCCTGGGTTACACCAGCGATTGTTAACATACATGATGAGTCCCCCACCCTTTCTTTTCCCGCTAGCCTTAGTGTCTCTGTCAGCTCACACAGCAGTGAATCCTAGCAGGTCCACGTTAGCATCCAGTACTAGGTGGTGAAGATGGGCCAAATGACACCCATGGAGACCCGGACTGAAGAGGAGCTGCACCCACGGAGGTGCCGGACTGGGACCGAGCACCCGCGACGACCTCAACCAGAGGGGGAGCAGCACCCACAGAGGTGCCAGGCTGGGCCGAAGCTGCACCCACCGAGGTCCAAAGCTGGGACGGAGCATCCTCGATGACCTCAGCGGGGGGGGGGGGGGGGGGGAGCTGGACCCATGGCGATCTCAGGCGGCGAGCCCGGACCCACCGAGACATTTGGCAAAGGTGGAATCTCCTACCTTTCTCTTATCATTATTACTTGCTAGCTTCTTCTGGAGTTCCAAGCAGTTTTATCCACACCTTACAGTTCTTTGTCCATGTCGACTGTATTTTCCCGTTTTCTGAGAGCCCTGGCTTGTCTAGCTATTTCAGAGTTCTTTTTTTTTTTGTTAAGTTATAAACGCTCTTTTAAATTTCAAAAATTTTATGAAGTGTATGTTTATGTTATCATATGTCTTTTTGCATCTTTTTGCATCTGATTAGAATTTTAGCGTTACGAAGACAATGAATGACGGACTTCTGCCAATGTCCGAGTTCCTGGAGGCACTGGACACTTGATACAGTGGGACTTGTGCCAGTACCCACTTAATTTTTTTGTAAAGCAATTTTAATAAATGTAATAATCTGTATTGTCTTTGTCGTAGATTCTAAATCAAGTCCCACAGTAAACATAAATTCAGCACAAGTTGGACTTTCCTTAGACATTTGGAACTTTTCTCATAGATTTTCATGGTTTTCTTCCTTATCAGTTTACCTTGTTCCTTATAGACATATTTCCTTTACAATAATCTACAGATATTTCCTTAAATATCTGGAAATGTATTGATGTAACTTTTAACTTCTCCTATTGAATGCTGTGATTTCATTACCAAGTGGATTGGAAGGTCTTCAAAATAGCAGCCTCCCAGGAAGACAGGACAGATGTGGAGGAGTATGCTGATACGGTCACCAGCTACATCGCGAAGTGCACAGAGGATTTCACTACAGTGAAGAACATCACTATGCGGGGTAATCATAAGCCCTGGATGACTGCAGAGGTGCGCTTGCTGCTCACAGCCAGATATGCAGCCTTCAGAGCGAAGGACAGGATCGCCCTCCGCTCAGCCAGGTCTGCGCTTTCAAAGGGAATTAAGGCGGCAAAGCGCGCCTATGCGGAGAAAATCCAGGGACACCTCTGTGACACTAGGAACACCAAGCAGATGTGGCAGGGAGTTCGGACACTGACGGGCTTTAAGCCTAGGCAGGGGGTCGATGATGACGACACTTCGCTTCCAGACAGGCTTAACGACTTCTTTGCACGTTTTGAAGCATCAAACTCGACAATCAGAGGGACGGCTGGCCCTCCCCAACCATCGGTCGGACCAGCTTTTACCATCAACACAGCGGACACACGGAGGACCCTAACCAGAGTCAACCCACGCAAAGCTGCAGGTCCGGACAACATTCCGGGACGTGTGCTCCGAGACTGCGCGAGCAAGTTGGCGGATGTCCTGACTGACATTTATAACATCTCCCTGAGTCAGGCCATCGTTCCCAGATGATTCAAGACCTCTATCATTGTACCGGTGGCAAAGAAACCAGTGGTGTCCTGTTTGAATGACTATTGTCCTGTTGCAGTGACACCAATTGTGATGAAGTGTTTTAAGCGGCTTGTCAAACCACACATTACAGCCTGCCTCCCTGCATCACATGACCCGCTCCAGTTTGCATATCGTTCAAACCGCTCCACGGAGGATGCTATAGTCACCACCCTACACTCTGTCATCACCCACCTGGACCAGAAAGACACCTACGCCAGACTCCTGTACATTGATTTCAGTTCAGCATTCAACACCATTATTCCCCAGAGACTGATGGAGAAATTACCCCTTCTCGGTCTGAACACCGCCACATGTCTCTGGATCCTGGATTTCCTGACTGAGAGACCTCAGTCTGTCCGGGTTGGAAACAACATCTCCAAGTCTGTCACGCTGAGTACCGGATCCCCTCTAGGCTGTGTACTCAGTCCACTGTTGTTTACACTTCTAACACATGACTGTGGATCCAGACACGAGGGGAACCAGATTATTAAGTTTGCAGATGACACCACGGTGACACCACGGTGGTGGGACTTATCCAGAGGGATGAGGAATCAATGTACAGGGAAGAAGTGAGAGACCTGGAGGGCTGGTGCAGGGAGAACAATCTGGTGCTCAACGTGGACAAAACGAAGGAGATGATTATCGACTTCCGGCGGTCACAGCCTGAGCACGCCCCCCTCAGCATCGGCGGCCGTTTAGTGGAGAGAGTAGAGAACATCAAGTTCCTCGGAGTGCAGATCTCGCAGGACCTGACCTGGAGCAAGAATTCCTTGGAGATCAGGAAGCGGGCTCAGCAGAGACTGCACTTCTTGAGGAAACTCAAACAGGCCTCCCTCCCCATCTGCATCCTCAGGACCTTCTACAGAGGTGTGGTGGAGAGTGTTCTGACGTACTGCATTGCTACATGGTACTCCAGCTGCAGTATGTCACACAAAAAAGCTCTGCAGAGGATAGTCATGGGGGCGGAGAGAGTAATTGGAGTCTCCCTCCCCTCTGTCCAAGAACTTTTTCAGAACCGTTGTAGGAGCAGGGCACTGAACATTGTCAAGGACCGTTCTCACCCTCTGCATAAACACTTTGAACTTCTTCCATCTGGTAAACGATTCCGGAGCATCAGAGGCAGAACCACCAGACTGATCAACAGCTTCCTTCCACAAGCTGTCAGGATGCTGAACAGTTGACCCAGAATCTCTCATACACACTACTGCACCTACGGACATTTTGTATATTATAGTTAGTTATTCTTTTTTTTCCCCCAAGTATGTCTCAGGGATGTGTGAATGGATGGGGGGTGGGGGTGGGGGGGAGCTATGTGGGAATGTGTCTTAAATCATGTTGCTTCTTATATGGATGCCGAGAGAAACGCAATTTCATCTTACCTGCACTATAGTTGTATGTACAGCAATATGACAATAAAGTTTGATTTGATTTGATTTGAAGTGGTTTCATTTATATTTTTCTCTTCAATATTGTATCATCTATTGATAATTTTTATGTATTATCTATTTTTCTGAGGATTGCTAATTATTTTTGCTAATTAATTTCTTTAATACCCCCTTTTTGATGCATAGGGACACACTTAATTTAAATTTAAAATTAAATGTGGTTTATTAAATGTTAGGTCCTAACTCCCAAGTCTCTGCAAGTCCACAATCTGTTAATTGATTATCGAATTGATTTAATATCCCTTACAGAGACTGGTTAGGGCAAGGGGATTATGTTGGTTTAAATGAATCAACTCCCTCTGGTTATTTAAACTGTCAAAATCACCCTCGTCAGTGTGTATGCCCCAACACTGACAGCCACACCAGAGGCAAAAGATGAGTTCTACGAGAATCTCGCAACAACTGTCAAGATCATCCCCAACTCTGAACAACTTATTCTCCTTGGAGACTTCAATGCCAGAGTGGGTGCTAACCACGACTCCTGGCCCTCCTGTCTTGGACCATTTGGCGTGTGCAGAATGAACGACAACGGACAGCGGCTGCTCGAGTTCTGCACACATCATGATCTGTGCATAAAAAACTCGTTCTTCAAGACCAAGCCTCAACACAAGGTTTCCTGGTGACATCCGCGTTCAAAGCACTGGCACCAGCTGGACTTGATCCTGACCAGGCGCACCTCACTGAAGAACATGCTAATCACCCACTTGTTCCAGAGTGCAGATTGTGTCACAATGTGGTGTGTTGCAAGGTCAAGCTGCAGCTGAAGAAATTCCACCACACCAGACAGCCTGGAAAGGCACGGATTGACACCAGCAAGATGGCCCAACCAGAACTTGTTGAACAGTTTGCCTCCAGCTTTGTGAAGGAACTTGGTGAACTACAAGATGGAGAGTCTGCAAAGCAGAAGTGGGAAGAGCTGTGAAACATCATCCACCGCACAGCCTTGGCTACCTTTGGAAGAAAGACCTCGAAGTCACAGGACTGGTTTGATGCCAAGTCGACCGTGATGACCCCCGTCATTGAAGCCAAGCACTCAGCACTTGCTGAGTACAAGAAGTACCCAAACGAGAAGAATCTCCAGATCCTCAGGGCTGCGAGAAGCAAAGTTCAGCAGACTGCTCGGCGACGGCATCAAGAAAGCACTTGGTCCGGCTCAGAGCAAGACATCCCCCCTCAAATCCTCCACTGGGGAGATGATCACAGAAAAGAAAGCAGATGGAGAGATGGGTGGAACACTACTCCGACCTCTACTCCAGACAGAACACCGTGACACCGTCAGCCCTTGATGCCATCGATTGCCTGCCATCCATGGATGAACTTGATGCCGAGCCAACCATCGATGGATTCAGCAAGGCCATTGATAGCTTGGCCACTGGCAAGGCACCTGGCAATGACGGCATACCCCCCGGCAACGACGGCATACCCCCCGACCTGATCAAGCACTGCAAGACCGCCCTACTGCTGCCATTGCATGACGTCCTCTACCAGTGCTGGAAGGAAGGTGCTGTACCACAGGACATGAGAGACGCCAAGATCATCACCCTCTACAAAAACAAAGGGGAGAGAAGCGACTGCAACAACTACAGGGGCATCTTCCTCCTCAGTATTGTTGGCAAAGTCTATGCATGAGTTGTCCTTGTTCGTCTACAGAAGCTTGCCGAACGTGTCTACCCCGAGTCTCAGTGTGGCTTCCGCACTGGGCGATCTACGGTAGACATGATATTCTCCATCCGCCAGCTCCAGGAGAAGTGCAGTAAATAGAACATGCCCCTGTACGTCGCCTTCATCGACCTCACCAAAGCGTTCGATCTGGTCAGCAGAGAGGGCCTTTTCAAGATCCTGCCAAAGATAGGATGCCCACCAAAGTTGCAAAGCCTCATCGAATCGTTTCACACCAACATGCAGGGAATGGTGCAGTACGACAGCAACGTCTCAGAGACATTTAATATACACAGCGGAGTGAAACAGGGCTGTGTACTTGCGCCAACCCTCTTTGGGATTTTCTTTGCTATGCTCCTGAGGCATGCCTTCAGCACAGCAACAGAGGGAATCTACCTGCATACAAGATCTGACGGCAGGCTTTTCAACCTCGCCTGCCTGAAAGCCAGAACCAAAGTACGTGAGGCTCTAATCAGAGATATGCTGTTCGCAGACGACGCTGCAGTCACAACCCACACACAGCAGGAGCTTCAGACCCTGATGGACTACTTCTCCAAGGCATGCATGGACTTCGGGCTTACCATCAGCCTGAAGAAGACTAACGTCTTGGCGCAAGGCACGGAAGCACCACCAACCATCACCATCGACGACTACGAGCAGGAGGTCGTGAATCAGTTCATGTACCTGGGGTCCACGATCAGCAACAACCTCTCCCTTGATACAGAGATCGACAAGAGGATTGGAAAATCAGCCTCCACACTCGCCCGCCTCACCACACGAGTGTGGGAGGATCCCAAACTCTCTGTCAAGACGAAGATGGCAGTGTACAATGCCTGCGTCATCAGCACACTGCTCTATGGGAGTGAGACGTGGACAACATACGCCCGGCAGGAAAAGAGACTGAATTCCTTCCACTTGCGTTGCATTTGCCGCATCCTGGACATATCCTGTCAGGACAAAGTGCCCAACACAGAAGTCCTGTCCCGCGCCGGCCTTCCCTCCATGTTTACTCTACTCAGGTAGCGCAGACTCCGCTGGCTAGGCCATGTTCACCGTATGGAGGATGGCAGAATCCCCAAAGACGTCCTCTACTGAGAATTGGCGACTGGCAGGAGAGACGTTGGCCGCCCACAGCTGCGCTTCAGAGATGTCTGCAAGAGAGATATGAAGGCCCTGGAGATCAACACAGAGCGCTGGGAGGACCTCACAACGGACCGCTCCAAATGGAGAGGCACCCTGACCAGACAGCTCAAGGTGGGTGAAGAGAAACTGACTGCTGCAGCAGATGAAAAAAGGACCCGCAGGAAGAACCGCCACAGACCCAGCAGCACAGAGACCACCCACAAGTGCGACCTGTGTGACAGGGACTGCCATTCGCGCATCGGCCTGTTCAGCCACAGGCAGTGTTGTTCCAGCAGAGTAGACATCTAGGATTCTCTTCCATGGTCATCATAGACCGACGGAGGCTGATGACGATGACAAAAGCCCAAAAGTTCTGGTCGTGGAGGAGTAGCAACAATTTACCATTCCAAACTATTAGTTAATGTAAAGCAAAAAACATGTTATAATTCCTTTGAGGGCCTGGTCCTCAGTATTGGGCGCTTTAGCAATTTTAGGCTAAACCCAATTTTATTTGCCATAGTTTATCGTCCCCCATCAACTTACTCAGAATTTTTATACAAATTTGCCGAATTCTTAGCTGATTTAGTGCTGAAATCAGATAGAATAATTATAGTAGGGGACTTTAATATACATGTAGATGTAGATAGTGATTGCCTTAATGTGGCATTTAATTCAATATTAGACTTGATGGGGTTTTCTCAGAAAGTAGGAAATTCTACTCATTATCTCCACCATACGTTGGACCTTGTTCTGACATATGGCATAGAAATAGAAAATCTGGTAATGTCGCCTCATAACCCTGTACTGTCAGACCATTGTCTGTTAACCTTTGATTTTACTACTTCTGACTATTTGGCTCCTAAAGAAAAATATTATTACAGTAGATACCTCTCAGACGATATTGTTACCAAATTTAAGCAGATTGTTTCCTCAATGCCATGTGTCAACACAACGGAAATAAGCTATAGACAGCTTGCTCCTTCTGTAATTGATAGCATGGTAGATAGTGTTACAGCTTCTTTGCATCAGACTCTAGACTTGGTGGCCCCCTTAAAAAAAGAAAAAGCCTAATCAGAGATTTCTAACTCCTTGGTTCAACACAGAAACTCGTAGCTTAAAACAGAAGACTCGTCAATTAGAAAGAAAATGGCGCTCCACTAATTTAGATGAAATCTATTTAGCTTGGAGAAATCATCTTTTAATTTAAAAACAATCTCTGAGAAAAGCTAGAACGAGTTATTATTCTGCATTAATAGAAAAGAACAAGAATAATCCCAGGTTTCTTTTCAGTACTGTAGCCAGGCTGACAAAGAGTCAGGACTCTGTCAATCCTAGCATTCCCTTAGAGCTTACTAGTCAGGACTTTATGAACTTTTTCAATAATAAAATTTCATCCATCAGAGATAAAATCAATCAGATTCTTCCCACCGTTAACTTAAATACAGTAACTACTACAACTCCTTCAACTGATATCTGTCTTGATGAGTTTACTCCAATTGACCTTTGTGAGTTAGACAAAATAGTTTCCTCATCCAAGTCTTCAACTTGTCTTTTAGACCCTATTCCTACCAGGTTATTTAAAGAAGTCTTCCCACTTATTGGCAGCTTTCGTTGTCGGCCTCCGTCGGTCTATGATGACCATGGAAGAGAATCCTAAACGTCTACTCTGCTGGAACAGCACCGCCTGTGGCTGAACAGGCCGATGCGCGAATGACAGTCCCTGTCACACAGGTCACACTTGTGGGTGGTCTCCGTGCTGCTGGGTCTGTGGCGGTTCTTCCTGCGGGTCTTTTTTTCATCTGCTGCAGCAGTCAGTCTCTCTTCACCCGCCTTGAGCTGTCTGGTCAGGGTGCCTCTCCATTTGGAGCGGTCCGTTGCAAGGTCCTCCCAGCACTCTGTGTTGATATCCAGGGCCTTCATGTCTCTCTTGCAGACGTCTCTAAAGCGCAGCTGTGGGCGGCCAACGTCTCTCCTGCCAGTTGCCAGTTCTCCATAGAGGACGTCTTTGGGGATTCTGCCATCCTCCATACGGTGAACGTGGCCTAGCCAGCGGAGCCTGCGCTGCCTGAGTAGAGTGAACATGGAGGGAAGGCCGGCGCGGGACAGAACTTCTGTGTTGGGCACTTTGTCCTGCCAGGATATGTCCAGGATGTGGCGAATGCAGCGCAAGTGGAAGGAGTTCAGTCTCTTTTCCTGCCGGGCGTATGTTGTCCACGTCTCACTCCCATAGAGCAGTGTGCTGATGACGCAGGCATTGTACACTGCCATCTTCGTCTTGACAGAGAGTTTGGGATTCTCCCACACTCGTGTGGTGAGGCGAGCGAGTGTGAAGGCTGATTTTCCAATCCTCTTGTTGATCTCTGTATCAAGGGAGAGGTTGTTGCTGATCGTGGACCCCAGGTACGTGAACTGATTCACGACCTCCAGCTTGTAGTCATCAATGGTGATGGTTGGTGGTGCTTCCGTGCCTTGCGCTAAGACGTTAGTCTTCTTCAGGCTGATGGTAAGCCCGAAGTCCTTGCATGCCTGGGAGAAGCGGTCCATCAGGGTCTGAAGCTCCTGCTGTGTGTGGGTTGCGACTGCAGCGTCGTCTGCGAACAGCATGTCTCTGATTAGAGCCTCGCGTACTTTGGTTCTGGCTTTCAGGCGGGCGAGGTTGAAAAGCCTGCCGTCAGATCTTGTGTGCACGTAGATTCCCTCTGTTGCTGTGCTGAAGGCATGCCTCAGGAGCATAGCAAAGAAAATCCCAAAGAGGGTTGGCGCAAGTACACAGCCCTGTTTCACTCCGCTGCGTATGTTGAATGGCTCTGAGACATTGCCATCGTGCTGCACTATCCCCTGCATGTTGGTGTGAAACGATTCGATGAGGCTTTGCAACTTTGGTGGGCATCCTATCTTTGGCAGGATCTTGAAAAGGCCCCCTCTGCTAACCAGATCGAACGCTTTGGTGAGGTCGATGAAGGCGACGTACAGAGGCATGTTCTGTTCTCTGCATTTCTCCTGGAGTTGGCGGATGGAGAATATCATGTCTACCGTCGATCGCTCAGTGCGGAAGCCACACTGAGACTCGGGGTAGACACGTTGCAAGCTTCTGTAGACGAACGAGAACAACTCGTGCGTAGACTTTGCCAACAACGCTGAGGAGAGAAATGCCCCTGTAGTTGTTGCAGTCGCTTCTCTCCCCTTTGTTTTTGTAGAGGGTGATGATCTTGGCGTCCCTCATGTCCTGTGGTACGGCACCTTCCTTCCAGCACTGGCAGAGGACATCATGCAATGGCAGCAGTAGGGCGGTCTTGCAGTGCTTGATTAGGTCAGGGGGTATGCCGTCGTTGCCGGGTGCCTTGCCAGCGGCCAAGCTATCAATGGCCTTACTGAGTTCGTCGATGGTTGGCTCGGCGTCAAGTTCGTCCATGCATGGCAGGCAGTCGATGGCATCAAGGGCCGACGGTGTCACGGTGTTCTGTCTAGAGTAGAGGTCGGAGTAGTGTTCCACCCATCTCTCCATCTGCTTGTTCTTCTCTGTGATCATCTCCCCAGTGGAAGATTTGAGGGGGGCAGTGTTGCTCTGAGCCGGACCAAGTGCTTTCTTGATGCCATCGTACATACCACGGATGTTCCCTGTTATGACAGCGGTTTGAATGTCTTGGCTGAGCTGAGTCCAGTACTCGTTGGCACAGCGCCGAGCAGTCTGCTGAACTTTGCTTCTCGCAGCCCTGAGAATCTGGAGATTCTTCTCGTTTGGGTACTTCTTGTACTCAGCAAGTGCTGAGCGCTTGGCTTCAATGACGGGGGTCATCTCGGTCAACTTGGCATCAAACCAGTCCTGTGACTTCGAGGTCTTCCTCCCAAAGGTAGCCAAGGCTGTGCGGTAGATGGTGTTTCGCAGCTCTTCCCACTTCTGCTTTGCAGATTCTCCTCCTTGTGGTACACCAAGTTCCTTCTCAAAGGTGGAGGCAAACTGCTCAACAAGTTCTGGTTGGGCCATCTTGCTGGTGTCAATCCGTGCCTTTCCAGGTTGTCTAGCACGATGGAATTTCTTCAGCTGCAGCTTGACCTTGCAACACACCAATGAATGGTCTGTGTCGCAATCTGCACTCTGGAACGAACGGGTGATTAGCACGTTCTTCAGTGAGGTGCGCCTGGTCAGGATCAAGTCTAGCTGGTGCCAGTGCTTTGAGCGCGGATGTTGCCAGGAAACCTTGTGTTGGGGCTTGGTCTTGAAGAACGAGTTTGTGATGCACAGATCGTGATATGTGCAGAACTCAAGCAGCCGCTGTCCGTTGTCGTTCATTCTGCCCACGCCAAAAGGTCCAAGACAGGAGGGCCAGGAGTCGTGGTCAGCACCCACTCTGGCATTGAAGTCTCCAAGGAGAATGAGTTGTTCAGAGTTGGGGATGATCCTGACAGTTGTTGCGAGATTCTCGTAAAACTTGTCTTTTGCCTCTGGTGTGGCTGTCTGTGTTGGGGCATACACACTGACGAGGGTGACTGGGCCTTCAGTGGTGTTCAGGCGGAGGGTGAGGAGTCGTGCAGAGCCAGTGCTGCCCGGTTCCACCATCTTCAGCAAAGTGTTCTTCACTGCGAAGCCCACTCCGTGTTCCCTGTGTTCGTCACTGCCCTTTCCCTGCCAGTAGAACATGTAGTCCTTCTCTCTCAGTGTGCCTGCATCAGCTAACCGTGTTTCCTGGAGAGTGGCGATATCCACTCCCAGTCTCTTCAGCTCATTATTGATGATGGCAGTCTTCCTGGTGTCGTTGATAAGATAAGATAAGATAAGATAAGCCTTTATTAGTCCCACAACGGGGAAATTCCAGGATTGCAACAGCACAGGGATAGCAACACTCAGAGCAACAATCAGAAGGCAAGAAAAAAAAAACAAAAAAAAACAAGCAAGCAAGAGCAGCTAATATACATATGTACATATTACTATAAAATATATATATATATACACACACACACAGACACACAGTGCAGAGCATTGTAGCCGGATGGAATAAATATATGAATATATGAACACACAGTGCAGAGCATTGTAGCTAGATGGAATAAATATGTAAATATATAAACACCCACAGTACGGAGCATTGCAGCTAGGTGGAATAAATATGCAAGTATATAAACACACACAGTGCGGAGCAATGTAGCTAGATGGAATAATATGTAGATATATAAAAACACAGTGCGGAGCATTGTAGCTAGATGGAATAAATATATAGATATATACTCTTTACACTCTTTATACTGCGGACTTCTCACACAACACAACACATTGCCATCTACAGAAGTTCTCTGATGACTCTGCGATCGTTGGTCTCATCTCCAGCGGAGATGAAGCTGAGTACAGAGGGCTTATCCAGGACTTTGTGGACTGGTGCCATCGGAACTGCCTCCAGATCAACGCGAGGAAAACTAAGGAGCTGGTGGTGGACTGCCGCAGGCATGGGCAGCCCCTCACAGCACCAGTAAATATACAGGGAACAGACATCGAGATGGTGACATCCTACAAGTACCTGGGTATTCATCTGAACAATAAACTAGACTGGTCACACAATACTGACGCACTCTACAAGAAGGGACAGCGCAGGCTGTTCCTGCTGAGGAGACTCAGGTCTTTTGGTGTACAAGGGGCGCTGCTGAAGTCATTCTATGACACGGTGGTGGCATCAGCCATCACTTTTGGAGTGGTCTGCTGGGGCAGTGGCATTACTGCAGCCGATAGGAAGAGACTGAACAAACTGATTAAGAAAGCTAGCTCTGTCCTGGGGCAACGCCTTGATCCGATGGAGGAGATAGGAGAGAGAAGGACGGTGGCTAAACTGTCATCTCTGCTGGAGTCCGAGTTCCACCCTATGCAGGACATACTGGATGCACTGAGGAGCTCATTTAGCAGCAGACTACATCATCCCAGGTGCACAACCGAGAGGTTTCGTAGGTCCTTCCTACCAACGGCTGTCAGACTGTACAACCTAAGCAGGGCTGCTCGCAGAGATAGCAAAAAGACGTAACAAACTAATAGTTTTTTGAATGCAAAAGATGCAATAGACTTACACAATGGTCCTCTCCGGCATACAACTAGGAACATACCGGTCGCTATGGAGGGTGAGAATATGTATGGGCACATAATCATACCATGTAGGATAACTAAATAGACGGTTATGCTGTTTCATCCCACCTAGCAACAATGCTCTGCACTGTGTGTGTTTATATATTTACATATTTATTCCATCTAGCTACAATGCTCAGCACTGGGTGTGTTTATATTTATATATCTATATATTTATTCCATCTAGCTACAATGCTCCGCACTGTGTGTGTTTATATACTTGCATATTTATTCCACCTAGCTGCAATGCTCCGTACTGTGGGTGTTTATATATTTACATATTTATTCCATCTAGCTGCAATGCTCTGCACTGTGTGTTCATATATTCATATATTTATTCCATCCAGCTACAATGCTCTGCACTGTGTGTCTGTGTGTGTGTGTGTATATATATATATTTTATAGTAATATGTACATATGTATATTAGCTGCTCTTGCTTGCTTGTTTTTTTTCTTGCCTTCTGATTGTTGCTCTGAGTGTTGCTATCCCTGTGCTGTTGCAATCCTGGAATTTCCCCGTTGTGGGACTAATAAAGGCTTATCTTATCTTATCTTATCTTATCTTATATATAAATATAAACACACCCAGTGCTGAGCATTGTAGCTAGATGGAATAAATATGTAAATATATAAACACACACAGTGCAGAGCATTGTTGCTAGGTGGGATGAAACAGCATAACCGTCTATTTAGTTATCCTACATGGTATGATTATGTGCCCATACATATTCTCACCCTCCATAGCGACCGGTATGTTCCTAGTTGTATGCCGGAGAGGACCATTGTGTAAGTCTATTGCATCTTTTGCATTCAAAAAAACTATTAGTTTGTTACGTCTTTTTGCTATCTCTGCGAGCAGCCCTGCTTAGGTTGTGCAGTCTGACAGCCGTTGGTAGGAAGGACCTACGAAACCTCTCGGTTGTGCACCTGGGATGATGTAGTCTGCTGCTAAATGAGCTCCTCAGTGCATCCAGTATGTCCTGCATAGGGTGGAACTCGGACTCCAGCAGAGATGACAGTTTAGCCACCGTCCTTCTCTCTCCTATCTCCTCCATCGGATCAAGGCGCTGCCCCAGGACAGAGCTAGCTTTCTTAATCAGTTTGTTCAGTCTCTTCCTATCGGCTGCCGTAATGCCACTGCCCCAGCAGACCACTCCAAAAGTGATGGCTGATGCCACCACCGTGTCATAGAATGACTTCAGCAGCGCCCCTTGTACACCAAAAGACCTGAGTCTCCTCAGCAGGAACAGCCTGCGCTGTCCCTTCTTGTAGAGTGTGTCAGTATTGTGTGACCAGTCTAGTTTATTGTTCAGATGAATACCCAGGTACTTATAGGATGTCACCATCTCGATGTCTGTTCCCTGTATATTTACTGGTGCTGTGAGGGGCTGCCCATGCCTGCGGCAGTCCACCACCAGCTCCTTAGTTTTCCTCGCGTTGATCTGGAGGCAGTTCCGATGGCACCAGTCCACAAAGTCCTGGATAAGCCCTCTGTACTCAGCTTCATCTCCGTTGGAGATGAGACCAACGATCGCAGAGTCATCAGAGAACTTCTGTAGATGGCAATGTGTTGTGTTGTGTGAGAAGTCCGCAGTATAAAGAGTGAACAGGAAGGGAGCCAGCACCGTTCCCTGGGGGGCCCCCGTGCTACTGATGATCGTGTCGGAAACACAGTCCCGGGTTCTCACAAACTGAGGCCGGTTCGTGAGGTAGTCCAGGATCCATGATGACAGGTGCTGGTCCACCCCTGCGCGCAGCAGCTTGTCCTTCAGGATCATCGGTTGGATGGTGTTGAAAGCACTGGAGAAGTCAAAGAACATGATCCTCACCATATTCCCGGGCTTCTCCAGGTGGGACAGAGAACGGTGAAGGAGGAAGATCACCGCATCCTCCACCCCAATGCCATGCTGGTAGGCGAACTGGAGTGGATCCATCGCTGGTTCCACCAGGGGGCGGAGATGAGCAAGGAGCAGTCTCTCCAGGGTCTTCATCAAGTGGGACGTCAAGGCCACCGGTCTGTAGCTGTTCAGGTCTTTGGGGTGGGAAGGTTTTTGGTACAGGTACCACACAAGATGTTTTCCACAGCTGTGGTACCCTCCCCAGTTTCAGGCTCATGTTGAAGATATACGTCACAATCCCACACAGCTGGTCTGCACAGGACTTGAGGAGCTTTGCGCTGATGCCGTCCGGTCCCGACGCCTTCCTTGCCTTGATCTTCCTCAGCTCCGTCCTCACCTGGGTCTTGGTCAGGGTCAGGATGGGGGGCTGTGTGTTGGGAGTGGGGGGGGTGTCGGTGGAGTGGGGAGTGGGCAGCAGGACTTGATTTCTTAGAGGCAGCAGTGGTTGTTGTGCAGACAGGGGGGAGGGCGGTTGGTCAAATCTATTGAAAAACAGATTCAGGTTGTTCGCCCACTCCCTGCCCCCCGTGGCCTGGGGGGAGGTATTCTGGAGCCCCGAGATGGTTTTGAGGTTTCTCCAGACCCCGCTGATGTCGCTCTGTTGCAGCTTGTCCTCCATCTTCTTCCTGAAGCTGTCCTTGCCTTCTCTGATCTTTCTCCTCAGCTCCCTCTGTACGGACTTCAGCATCTCCCTGTTCCCCGACCTGAAGATCCTCTTCTTCTCTCTCAGAAGTGTTTTTATCTCAGGGTTGATGCAGGGTTTGTTGTTTGAGTGACGCCGTATGGTCTTGGTGGGAACGGATTTGTCCACACAGAAGCTGAGATAGCCCGTGAAGGTGTGAATGAGGCCATCGATGTCCTCACCATGTGGATCGCAGAGCTGCTTCCAGGCAGTGGCTTCAAAACAGTCCTTTAGAGTGTCCATTGTCTCCTCAGACCATAACTCCACAGTGTGCATGGCCGGAGGTTGTCTGTGCACTAGGGGTTTGTACACCGGTCGGAGATGAACCAAGTTGTGATCCGATCTCCCAAGTGGGGGGAGTTGTGATGAGGTGTACGCCTCCTTAGTGTTTGCGTAGAACAAATCCAGTGTTTTATTGTCTCTAGTGTGGCATGTGACATACTGGGTGAAAGTGGGCAGAATGGGAGACAGTGAAACGTGGTTGAAATCGCCTGAGATGAGGAGAAGAGCATCTGGGTGTTCTGTCTGCAGCCTGCTGGTTACTGAATGGATGACGTCACGCGCTGTCCCAGCGTTCGCCGTCGGATTTGCATAAACAACAATGCAGATCACGTGTGAGTGTTCTCTCGGGAGATATGTAGGCCTCATGCTAACAGCTAGCAACTCAATGTCTTTGCTGCAGTGTCGTTGTTTAACAGTGATATGTCCCGGTCTGCACCAGTTGTTGTTAACATACATTATCACTCCACCGCCCCTAGTTTTGCCACTCTCTGGTGTTCGGTCAGCTCGTATCATGTGAAAACCCTCCAGCTCAATGTTAGCATCTGCTGCTAGTTCAGTTAGCCACGTCTCAGTAAACAAAAGGAGAGAGCACTCCCGGTAAGTGCTATCATAACGGGAGATAGCCGCTAGCTCATCTAACTTTCCCAGTATCGACCGTACATTTCCCATGACAACAGATGGAAGGGAGGGTCTGTACCTTATATTTTTTGTCCTCCGCCTTACTCCAGCCCGGCAGCCGCGACGCTTTCGCCTCAATTCTCTCGGTATGTCGAGTTTTTCCAGTGGGACCGGGTGGCGGTTAAATGCTAGCAGCTCTTCCCTGTTGTATCGTATCCTGCTATAAACAGTGGCTCCGTCCACCGGCTCAGGAGACATTTGGGACGATCTGTGTGTCCGTGATATAAGTGGGGTGAAAAAAAAAGTGATCAAAAGAGAGAGGAAGGGAAAAAAAACTCGGAATTGAGCCGCTGTTGCAAAAGGCAGCCTACTGGTGTGGCGCCGAGAGGAGAGGAGAATGTCCTTTAGGTTAGCAGCGAGTCCTGTCATCATAGTGCGGACGTTCCAAGTTCCCAGTTTTAGAGTTGGTCTCTTTTGTTTTATTGTCTTGCCTGGTGCGAAGGTTCTCAGCCTGCTGTTTGGATTTCTCCTTATCCCCATGCACCCAATGAGGAAAGCAAGCTGTGGTGGGACAACACCTTATTGGCCGGGGGCTGCCCAGCTTGAGGCGGGCGGTAGCTGTCCAGTGAGATCTGATGATCCCTCCCACCGTCAGGAACAACCCCTGGCGCCACGCTCTACGCCAATTGAGCAGTGGCTTATAACTGGTAACTGTCATTCCCTGTGTTTTGTCTACGCCAAAGGCGAAGCTGGAGTGTCCTCTCCAGTGATCCGGTGTTCTACCTTCCAGCGTTGGGCGTTGGTAGGATTCAAGCCTGGGCAGGAAGATATGGAGGACAAGATGTTGCCCATGCAGCATGTCCCCCCTCTCCACGTCACTGATGAATCCAAAGGCACAGCAGGGCTGCTACAGTTTGGCACCAGCGCCGTTGCAGGAGCTGCCAGAACGATGTTGAGCACAACATAGAACTGCCTTAGGGGCTCCGACTCCGGATTTTTCCTCAGGGTTGACTCCCGAAGCCTTTCCCGTGACCGGGTATGCCGCAAGGCAGCGGAGGTTTGAAATCAGGGTTTACCTTCCCCTAGATGGGCTACCTTCCCAGGTTGACGAGCCACCATCTACCCGAAGCATCTGGTTTTAAGGCGCCAGAGATCCGCCCTCGCCCCTTCTCCTATTAGTAAAAGCAGTTCCGCCGGGCTTAGAGACTAAACCACACGGGCAGGCTAGGAGTTGGACTTAGTTGTCAGAGGCTTTTCGAGACGCACGCCATAAGGAGCATTTTATGAGCACTGGGAGCTTAACCCCAGTGCTGCTCCTGGCTATGACAACCTTGAAACCGTTGGCAGCTTTATTCTTCATATAATCAATTCTTCATTAACTTTAGGCCATGTACACAATTATACCTGTCAATGAAGCTGGATGATAGTAATCAATTAGCCAAGTTGAAAGCCTGTCTTAAGGAAATCAAAGCTTGGATGACTTGTAATTTTCTGCTATTAAATTCAGATAAGACTAAAGTCATTCTTGTTGGTCCAAAAAACCTTAGAAATACCTTTCCAAATCAAACTTTCAGTTTGGATGTGGTTACTCTTTCTCTTAATAGCTCTGTGAGGAACCTTGGAATTATTTTTGATCAAGATCTGTTTTTCAATTCACATATTAAATTTGTTTCTAAGACTGGCTTCTATCATTTGCGTAATATTGCCAAAATTAGGAGCATCTTGTCTCAGAGTGATGCTGAGAAACTGATCCACGCTTTTGTTAGCTCTAGATTAGATTATTGTTATCATTATTATTTATTATCAGGTTGTCCTAAAACATCTTTAAAACCTTCAGCTAATCCAAAATGCTGCAGCAAGAGTTTTAACAGGTACAAGAAAGAGAGATCATATGTCTCCGGTTCTGGCCTCCCTTCATTGACTTCCCATAAAGTTCAGAATTAAGTTTAAAATCCTTCTTCTTACTTACAAAGCTCTAAACAATCAGGCTCCTTTTTATTTAAAAGATCTGATACTACCGTATTATCCTAACAGAGCACTACGCTCCCAAAATGCAGGATTACTTGTAATACCTAGAGTCTCCAAACGTACAATGGGAGGCAGAATGCTGGGTTCTTTCTGCAACTGTGGGGGTTTCCCCTACAGTTGGAAGTGCTATAAGATGACTGTTGTTGTGAAATGGTGCTATATAAATAAGATAAGATAAGATAAGCCTTTATTAGTCCCACAATGGGGGAAATTCCAGGATTGCAACAGCACAGGGATAGCAACACTCACAGCAATAATTAAGAAGATACGGAAGATATAAATAAGAGCAGTGGATATACATACATACACATCAATATATAAATATATATACAAAGTGTGGTGCATTTTAGCGAGATGGAATAAACAGCATAACCGTCTACTTAGTTATCCTACATAGTATGAATATGTACCCATACATATTGTCACCCTCCATAGCGACTGATACTGTCCTAGTTGTATATACTGGAGGGGACCATTGTGTAAGTCTATTGCGTCTTTTGCATTCAGTACCATTAGGTCGTCATGGTTTTTTTGATAAATAAAGTTGAATTGAATTGAATTGAACTGAATTGAATTAAATTGAATTGAACATACAACAAAGTTACAGGGTATTTGCTTGATGAGTAGTATCTTTTACTGGAAGGAAGCGTGTTACCACTTTTATGTGTTACACACAGTTAATTTAGATGAAAATTTATGGGTAGTACAGCTCTTTCAAAACGAGATTTCAATAATCATGGCTTCTTTTATAATGTCTCTTGAACTAATTTACAAATTCCGTTTAGGAAAAACAATATAGCTGTCTGTGCAGATTTGATATGCTTCAGCATTGATAACTAAAATCAGTTTATCCAGCTGAACACAGACACGTTGAATCCTTGTGAAAGGTTGTGTCACACTCCTTCAGTCAATGAAAAGGTGGACATTTTGCCTAATTAGAATTTGGCTTCATTTTGTACAAGAAATGCCTCATTTTATATATTCCTTGATAAATTATGGGGTGGACTGTAGTCCTGAGGCCCAGCTTGGCCACGGCTGAGCATCGGGAAAATACATTCCTTATTACTGTCACATTTCTGAAATGTGATATTGTCACACCATTATGTGGTGAGTAACATCAGATGTATCCTGCAGTGCAAAATCATATAAACATTACATTTGTAAAGTCATAGAGTCATTTAAATCATTATGCTTTATGTCATTTGCAATGTCATTTGTTCTACTTAGCTTCAAAAAATGCTTGTCAATTTAGGGGTCCTTTCTCCTGTGGTCAGTCAGTATTGCCCCCCCCACACACACACCCACTGTCCGGCCTCTCCATCTCCCACAAAGATCAAATCTCAGTGTTATCCTGCAAAGAAAAATTTGGGGAAAACCTTACGGCTTCCCAGTCTGCACATCAGTATTTACATCAACAGGAGTGCAAGTTTTATCACCTCATAAATTGATTTTACTTATGTTCCAGCGATCATCATTAGTTTTGTATCCTTTAAATGTTTATCCCAGTTGTTTATTAATATTAAGAAACACAAGTGAATTATTGTTTTTTATTATTTCATTACATACCGTATTGCATATGTCACCAAAGATTTATTAAATTGAAAGGTAATGATGATGTTACAATTCCTTGTTAATTTGGCAAATATAATTCCTGTTGAAAGCAAAAAACTTTGTAAATGCTTTTCCCTTTCCTTTTGAAAAACAAAGAATAAAGAATAGCAGAAAAACCTTTAAATCACACCTAAAGCTTCCACAATTTGAATGTGAGTTCGCTACTCACAACAAGTATTCGCTAAATACTCTGTGAATCAATTAGGGTTTTACCAATTGACATGGGTAATCACTTAGTTTAAGATTATGTTCAAACAAAAAAATATCATTGACATAATGGCTGACCCAGCGCCACTCAGGGCCATACCCCTCCCAGTCCACCAGGTACTGCATGCCACGACCCCAGCGGCGGACGTCCAGGATGGAGGTGACCTTCCACGCTGGGTCGCCATCGATCACCACTGGTGGAGGCGGAGACCTGGGAGGAGGACAGAGAGGGCTGGAAAAAAAAGGCTTGATCTGGGACACATGGAACGTGGGACAGATGCGGCGGGAGGGGGGGGGACAGGCGTACAGCTACAGGATTAATAATCCAGGTGATGGGAAAAGGGCCAATGAATTGCTGAGATAATTTCCTCCTCTCACCCTTGAGGTTAATGTGTTGTGTTGAGAGCCAAACCTGCTGACTCACCTGGTAGGCTGGAACCGGCCTTCTGAGGAGATTAGCAACCTTGGAGTTACGCTCCGCCGTGCGTCGGAGCATCTCAGATGAGCCTGGACAGAAGGCACAGCGATTTCCCCCTCCTCTTCGGGAAAAAGAGCAGGGGGTTGTAGCCCAGGGAGGCCTCAAACGGGGACATGCCGATCGCTGATGATACCGTGGAGTTATGGGCATAATCGACCCATGGAAGCTGGGCACTCCACGAGGCCAGGTGAGATGAGGCCACACACTGCAGCACAGCCTCCAGTTCCTGGTTGGCCCTCTCACACTGACCGTTACTCTGGGGGTGGTAGCCGGAGGACAGGCTGACCGTAGCCCCCAGAGCATTACAGAAAGACTTCCAGACCTGGGACATGAACTGCGGTCCACGATCAGAGATGATGTCCACCGGTAGTCCATGGAGCCTGACGACGTGTTGTGCCAGTAGATCTGCCGTCTCCTTCGCTGTGGGGAGTCCCAGTAGGGGGATGAAGTGGGCGGCCTTAGAGAAGCGATCCACAATAGTGAGCTCGATGGTGTGTTGGTCAGACGGGGGAAGGCCGGTGACGAAATCCACGGCAGTGTGTGACCAAGGCCTGCCAGGAACAGGAAGAGGGTGAAGCAGCCCCGCCGGAGGAGAGGAAGTCTTACCAGTGGCGCAGTGGGGGCAGGCGCGGATGTAATCGGTGATGTCCCTCTGAAGCAATGGCCACCAAAACGACCTCTGGAGGATCTTGATCGTGCGAGAACCCCCTGGATGGCATGCCAGCCTGGAGGAGTGGGCCCAGTGGATAACCTTGCCCCAAACAGAAGATGGAACGAACCATTTGCCTGCTGGCCCCCCGCCCGGGTCCGGTTCCGCCTCCTGCGCCTTCAGGACCCTCTCCTTGATTTCCCATGAGAGGGCGCCCACGATACACTAAGGTGGGAGGATGGGGAGGACGGGCGCCTCCGCTGTGTCAGGGGAGAATTGCCTGGACAGCGCATCAGGCTTGGTATTCTTAGACCCGGGGCGGTAGGTAATGGTAAAATTGAAACAACCAAAGAATAAGGACCAGCGGGCCTGGCGGGTGTTCAGACGCTTGGCCGTCCTTAGGTACTCAAGGTTCTTATGGTCTGTCCATATGATGAAGGGTTGGGCAGCCCCCTCCAACCAGTGACACCACTCCTCCAGCGCCAGCTTAACTGCCAGGAGCTCCCTATCCCCTATGTCGTAATTCCTCTCCGCCGGGGACAGATGGCGGGAGAAAAACGCACAGGGACGGACCTCCCCGTCCACTGGAGAACACTGGGACAACACAGCCCCCACTCTGGAGTCAGAGGCATCCACCTCCATCAAGCACTGTTGCACAGGATCCACTTGAGTCAAGATGGGGGAGGACGAGAACCGGGTCTTGAGCTCGGCGAACGTGGCTGCAGCCTCCTCCATCCACTAAAAAGGCGTCTTTGGAGAGGTGAGGCGGGTGAGGAGAAAAGCAATGACACTGTAGTTAAGATAAGATAAGATAAGATAAGCCTTTATTAGTCCCACAACGGGGAAATTCCAGGATTGCAACAGCACAGGGATAGCAACACTCAGAGCAACAATCAGAAGGCAAGAAAAAAACAAGCAAGCAAGAGCAGCTAATATACATATGTACGTATTACTATAAAATATATATATATACACACACACACAGACACAGTGCAGAGCATTGTAGCTGGATGGAATAAATATATGAATATATGAACACACAGTGCAGAGCATTGTAGCTAGATGGAATAAATATGTAAATATATAAACACCCACAGTACGGAGCATTGCAGCTAGGTGGAATAAATATGCAAGTATATAAACACACACAGTGCGGAGCAATGTAGCTAGATGGAATAATATGTAGATATATAAAAACACAGTGCGGAGCAATGTAGCTAGATGGAATAATATGTAGATATATAAAAACACAGTGCGGAGCAATGTAGCTAGATGGAATAATATGTAGATATATAAATATATAAACACACCCAGTGCTGAGCATTGTAGCTAGATGGAATAAATATGTAAATATATAAACACACACAGTGCAGAGCATTGTTGCTAGATGGAATGAAACAGCATAACCGTCTACTTAGTTATCCTACATGGTATGATTATGTGCCCATACATATTCTCACCCTCCATAGCGACCGGTATGTTCCTAGTTGTATGCCGGAGGGGACCATTGTGTAAGTCTATTGCATCTTTTGCGTTCAAAAAACTATTAGTTTGTTACGTCTTTTTGCTATCTCTGCGAGCAGCCCTGCTTAGGTTGTACAGTCTGACAGCCGTTGGTAGGAAGGACCTACGAAACCTCTCGGTTGTGCACCTGGGATGATGTAGTCTGCTGCTAAATGAGCTCCTCAGTGCATTCAGTATGTCCTGCATAGGGTGGAACTCGGACTCCAGCAGAGATGACAGTTTAGCCACCGTCCTTCTCTCTCCTATCTCCTCCATCGGATCAAGGCGCTGCCCCAGGACAGAGCTAGCTTTCTTAATCAGTTTGTTCAGTCTCTTCCTATCGGCTGCAGTAATGCCACTGCCCCAGCAGACCATTCCAAAAGTGATGGCTGATGCCACCACCGTGTCATAGAATGACTTCAGCAGCGCCCCTTGTACACCAAAAGACCTGAGTCTCCTCAGCAGGAACAGCCTGCGCTGTCCCTTCTTGTAGAGTGCATCAGTATTGTGTGACCAGTCTAGTTTATTGTTCAGATGAATACCCAGGTACTTATAGGATGTCACCATCTCGATGTCTGTTCCCTGTATATTTACTGGTACTGTGAGGGGCTGCTAAAAAAATAAAGCGCTGGTAAAAGTTGGCAAAACCCAGGAATTGCTGCAGCTGCTTCCTAGAGGAGGGGGGAGGCCAGTCCACAATGGCCTTCACCTTGTCGGGGTCCGTGATGATCTGGTTATAGGCGATGGTGAAGCCGAGAAATGAGGTCTTGGAGGTGTGGAACTCACACTTCTCAGCCTTAACATATAGCTCGTTCTCCAGGAGGCGCTGCAAGACCCGTCTCACATGAATGCGGTGCTCATCCAGAGAATGGGAGAAGATCAAGATGTTGTCTAGGTAAACGAAGACGAAAGAACCCAGGAAGTCACAGAGGACATCATTGATCAATCTCTGGAAGACGGCCGGAGCGTTGGTCAACCCAAACGGCATCACCAGGTACTCAAAGTGGCCGCTTGGGGTCCGGAAACCAGTCTTCCACTCATCCCCCTCCCTGATGCGCACCAGATGCTAGGCGTTCTGGAGGTCCAGCTTTGTAAAAACCGAGGCCCCCTGGAGAGAATCGAACGTCGTGTCCATCAGAGGCAGCGTGTATTTGTCCTTGACGGTGATCTCGTTGAGAGTCCGGAAGTCTATGCATGGCCTAAGGGAGCCATCCTTCTTCCCAACAAAAGAGAAACCAGCCCCAACCGCCGAGGACGATGGATGGATGATGCCTGAGCTGAGGGAATCCTTAATATAGGCCTCCATAGCCTCCCGCTCCGGCGCCGACAGGCTGTACAGGTGACTCGAAGGCAGCGGGGCCCCAGCCCGGAGATTAATGGCACAGTCATAGGGCCGGTGGGGGGGGGGGCGCCTTGGCCTTGTTGAACACTGCCCCTAGATTACGGTACTCGGGGGACACCCTAGACAGATCAGGAGGAGGTGATACGGGGAATGCCAACGGCGTGGAGGGAGCACATGCAGCTGACTGGAGACACGCGCTGAGGCAGAAGGAGCTCCAGGATACCACGTTTCCCGCACGCCAATCAAAAGAAGGGTTGTGGAGCCGGAGCCAAGGATAACCCAAGATGACCAGAGATGAGGCAACCAGCAGGACGAACAAGCTGAGATCCTCTCGGTGATTACCCGAGATGATCACTGAGACTGGGGCCATTTGTTTAGTCACTATAGCCAGGGGCGCCTTGGACAGAGCAATGAGCCGAAGGGGGGCCTTCAAAGGACGGCAGGGAAGCCCCAAACGGGTTGCCAGTTTCCCTGAGATGAAGCTCTGCTCCGCTCCCTAGTCAACCAAGGTGTGAGTGCAAAATTCAGTCCTGTTGTGTATGAACTTAATGGGTAATGTGCACTTGGAGAGGGGATTTGGCCGAGGTTTGTCCATGAGTCCCCCTACTGCAACACACGGACCCCCCTCTATTCTTTCACTTCTTGCCTTAAGAGAGAGCAGTCGCATTTTTCTTCCCTCCTCCCCTGCCTTCCTGACCTATTCCCAGCTTTGCAATGTTGCGTTTTTGTCTGTGTTTAGTCGCTCTTCTTCTGCTGAATCTTAATCTAAACGGAAATTATGGATTTGGAAGCGGCTTAAATGTGCTATTGTCACTATTTTTCAACAAGAATTGGGCCAAGGGGGAGCCCAAGAATTGGAACCTACGAGAGACTCATGAACATTGGAATCCATGCGTCTATGGAAATATTATTGGCTATGATCTCAGGACTTCTATTTTTGGCTGTGGAGTTCCCTGATGCATCAGAAATTGAAGGAAGGTGAGAGAGCGGATCAAGCGGACCCAGCCAGCTCCTTCATCAAATTCGACCAGTTGGGGAGGGCACGAGTAGCGGCAAACGGTGAACTGAATTACAGTGTTTCAGTGAAGGAATATATCTGAAGCCCTGTGCTCTCTATGGAAAAACAGTTTAAGCCTGCATATATAATGGAAGCACAGAATTACACGGGTGAGGACAAAATTCTACTCTCTGAGTGCACTGTGCTGATTTGATTTGATTTGACCTTGTTTGCCCCGTGTTTACATTCCTCCTGACTGAGATTAGCGGAAGAACCGGCTCTTATGTCTACCCATACAATCAACAATCAGTTGTTGTCGTCAGCGGATTGGACTCTCAAGGACAATGCCCATGTGCCTTCTGCAAGCAAGAGAAAAAGAGAGATAGACTCTGAACTCTGGACTTGTTTATAAGTCACATGATTATAACATCTATCCACTGCCAGGAGGCGCCCTCTGCTGCTCACTAACAACTGTTACATTTACACTACACAATGACATGCAAATATACACACACTGCTCTCCCTCCCTCTGCTGTGTGATTGTATCTATTGTCTGCTAATGTGCATAGAGGGTTTTTTTCTGTGTAATCAAAATTTGGCTCATTGAGCTTATATGAGCTTATACGAGCGTTATTCTGATAACTATGTTTTTTCTCTCTGCCTATTGTGCTTCCCCCCCCCCTTCCCCTCTTTACCCCCACTGCATGACAGGCGCCTTCATGGCTGCCGTGTCATTGGATGCGCCTAACGTGCGCGCCCAATGTCAAGTCAAATTCCTTGTGTGTTTACTTGTAAATATACTTGGCAATAAAGCTGATTCTGATTCTGATTCTGATTTTGGCTGAACGGGGCAGGTTTCTAGCTTGTGGTCCTCACCTCCACAATACATGCACAAACCTAGCTCCCTACGGCGTTGTTTCTCTGCTTGGAAGAGCTTGGTTCGCCCCATTACCATAGACTCCTGTGTGTCAGCTGACTCAAGGGAAGGCAGGGCCAGTAACGGGGTCTGGGGAGAGCGCAGGGTCTGGGCACCCGAGCAACCAGATGTTTTCCGCTCGGCTGCCCGCTCCCTCAGCCTGTTATCTAAATTGATGGCTAGAGAAATTAGCGCTGTAAGCTTCTTTGGCTTATCTAAGTGGGCCAACTGATCCCGCAGGCTAGGGCTCAAGCTCCTGATGAAAATGCTACACAACGAGGCATCCTCCCAACCCACCTCTGCTGCCACCACCCGGAAATCAACGGCATAGTCAGCCATGGACCTGCCCCCCTGTCGAAGATTCAGCAACCGGGTGGTGAGTACATTGTCCCGGTCAGAGTGGTCAAATACCTCGTTGAACTCGCTAACGAACTGGCTATAGGTTAAGCTAGCATAGCTTGCCCTAGCCATCACTGCGTGAGCCCAAGCTGGTGCTCGCTCTTCCAAAAGGTTAGTAACATAACCTATCCGGCTATGCTCAGTTGGAAAGTCACCCGGGACCCGCTGGAAAACTATTTCACACTGGAGGAGGAATCCGCGCGCCTCCCCTAGCTTACCGCTAAAGTGGGAGGGCGTGGGAACAGGAGTGAGTCGGGTCGGGGTAGTTTGGTTAGGGTGGCTAATGGAGGAGTTAGCGGGAGCTGTAACACCGATGGATGCAGGTGGAAACGCCTGCTGCCCTGTCAGACGATCCAACCGGCTGTTAATATGGGTCAATTGGTTAAAGATAACCTACTGCTGGTAAGCAATGTGATCCACACGAGCCTGTAAGTTGTTAAACCATTGTGCTAGCGCGCTGTTCGCTGGGTCGTTCTGATGGAGCCGTACTGACATAATGGCTGGCCCAGGGAACAGACATGGACTCAGAAATGGATTCAATTATCTTTTATTTGACCCAGTGTGAGTGTGTGAGTGCATGAATGTGTTATGTAGTGTATGTGCGTGCTGGCTGGAGACTCAGAGCACCTGGGAGGAAGCAGAGCGCCGTGCAGCCTGGCAACCCTATGGATGGAGCAGACACACAATTAGCAAGATGCTAGCTGGGCTCACGCTTAGGTGTAACTGCGGCTTACTTGTTACAGGCAGATGGTGATCACCCGTTGGCCAGGTAGACAGTGCCCACGGTCCCAGCATCGCTGCAGCTGTAGTGATGGTGGAGAGGAGAGGATGGAAACTGCCGTCGAGGGAGACAATTCCACTGCTGGGAGGTTCCGCCTCTGCACAGGGGAGTAGTGGAGAACAGGTGAGTTAAAGGTTAGGCTTACTTGAGTTTGAGGAGAGATCCTCCGGGAGTTGATGCCGAGATGGCGAGGTTGAGCGATGAGGAGGCTAGGAAGACGGGAGACGTGCTTCATAGCCAGGGAGACAGACGGCTCCGTACAGGCCAGCAGGCTGAGTGGGGTTAAATAGTCCTGTCCTGACGAGGAGCCGGTGTGCACACAGCTGTGGATAATGGCCCAGAGCGAGTCATCACAATCATATATTAAAAGCCTTAGACCAGTGCAGCATTTAGAATTAATAACTGCAGGTGTAAACCTAATCTCTGTTTTCAGGAATTTATGGCACAGGACCACAATCTGTGGCCTGTGTGTTTTTTCCCTTTGACAGCTGATTCTGTCTATTCTTATCTAGGTCAGGCTGACACAACTCACTAATCAGTCTCAGTTTACCACTGAAATTAAATTCCCTTTCTCCATTTTATCAGATTTCTTGTGCTATTTCTATCTTTTCTGTTCATAAATTTACCATCTCCCGATAATTAAAAACTTCATCATCATCTTGCTATGTTCTTTAGGGGGGAAAAAGTCACAGCATGAACTGTCTCAGATCCTGCTCTCGCGTTCTCCCCTTTTTTTATTACATGGTCAGGCCTAGGGTCAAAATCTAAATAAGGTTGCATATGTCATTTATTAAAAGGTGAGTATAGTATTATTTAAACAAGGCAACAATATAACATACAATTACCAAGACCTCTGTTTGATAATCCGTAGTCTCTGGCAAATCATATGCAGAAACACATTAATTATCAATCTCTTTTGAACCTCTATGCTTTAAATCATGTAATATAGGGTATACATAAAGCCTTCAGTGATTAGGCATTATTAAGTGACAGCATGATACTGTAATATTCAATTAATTTCATCATTGTCATGCTGGTAACATTGATTAAGATGTAAACATTTGTACTTAGTGTTCTATGTACCTATGGTCACCTCAAGGGAGGCACAGACAGCTGCGAGGGACCGGGTCACAAAGGCCGGTTGTTTTGGCGACAGCGGGGAAATTGTTAGTCCTGTGTCCTTTTTCCCTGTAAAGTGCACCGTTATGCTTCAGTCAATGAAAAAAGTCAGTGATACGTCAAAAAATTGCTTTAAAAATATGTAAATAATTTATCACGTATGCAACATTAGTTAAAAACCCGCAAAGTTAGATTAAAAAAGTAAAACCCCAAAACTTTGCAAAAATACCCATATTTAGATTACTTCTCTTTCACTCCCGTCACACAGGTCAGCACCCACATAGCCTGTGTTTTTTCATTCTCTTTTTTTCAATAGCAACCACACACACACACACAAACACAGAATTGCTCCTCTCTCCGTTATCTCCACAAGGTCGAAGCAGCATGAAGGTCCTTCCATTTTTTCTACACTGCCGTGACACACACAACACTAGTCAACTCCTTTTGCTCAAAGCTACTATTTTCAAATACCTATAATTTTAAACATTTCTCAAAAGGATAACAATTAACCAACTCTTTGACACTCCACAAATATCAAAAAGGGAAAAAAAAAATCACAAACAATTTCACAGCCTGCTCCCCCCGCCTCTGTGGAGAATTCACTTTTTTCTCTTCCACACCAGAGCAGATTACACAAAGACATAACAACCCTGACTGCAATAGTCCACATAAGTGGCTTTGTCTAATTTATTTGGTAGGGGGCCCCTCATACTGCCAAACAAGCCATCTCTTTGTAACCTTTTTACCCATGTTTTAAGCTGTTTTCGCTCTTCATTTAGTTTCTCTCGATGCACAGTGGTTTTTAACACTTCCTCCATCTCCTTTACAGCATATCCCAAACTTCCCAAAGGGTATTCAGAGCTGTGTTTATCATTGTCTTTATCGTTACCCAGTCTTGTTGCCATTTTAATCCGTCTTTAAATGTTATAGTCTAATATCAATATCTTATAACAGAATGAAATTATTATTATGATCTTATCTATTTCCACTTCCTCACGACAATATTGTCTCACACATCACCGTGTTTTTTACTATAATTAGTTTAGTTATATTATTATATATCACCTATGAACCGATTGTCCCGATCAGGTTACTTAAAACTTACAGTATGTGCTTATTTCACACACAGTAGGTTCCTAACTAATGCGGTAAGACCAACTATATTTTAGAGACGCGCCCATGGCAATTTTCTCAAGGAGTTACAACTTTTTAGTCTGAGCTAAATACGCTAGGGGTGCCAACTCTACTTTTTGAAATTAAGCAATAATTCCAATGGGTTTAAACCTTTTGGCAAAGCTATGTACCAGCCGAATAACACCTCGTTTTCGGTAACCCTATATCAGTCACCCCAGGGTTTGAACCTTTTATCCGGACTGTACAATGCACAACGGGGTAACTCTACTTTTCAGTGGACCCAATAAATACTTTCCACTGCAGGGTTTAAACCGATTTCCCAAGCTATCTCCAACTCTACTTTTAGGGACAGTATTAACGCGTCTGACTTATCCCTCGAGGTTAAAACCATTTGGAGATTTCCTCATCAAACTCAGTAAATACATTTCTTAAAACAACATATCATGAATTCAAGACCACACCTCAGTTTCATTCCACAAATAAAATCACACGTGCACGAATACTTCATCTCTACAGAAAGGGCTGTCCCCGAAGGGACAGGCAGAAATTTATTGAAAAAGGTTTTCTGCTCACCTCTTATAATGTTGCGGCCGCCAGACTGTAGAGAAAAAAATCCTCACACCATTTACAAAACTAAAACTAAAATTTAGCCTCGTAACCAGGCAGAAACACCAAATTGTTGCATCTAAATACCTTAACCCCCAGTTCTTTTATACGAAGGCCAAATAACCAGACTGAGAAATGAAGTATACTTTCACTTATTTTACTGAAATTGAAATATGGATACAAGCAGCGCTCGAACACAACTCTTTAGGCAATTCCCCAAGAGAGTGCTACTCAATAAGTGGGCCCTATAGTTTTTATAAATCTTCACCACTCCCTCATGCAAGAGGGAGGGTAACATCAGTAACAGTAATTTTCCACAATGTGCCAACTCAGCTGAGGGCCGAGCTGATTCTATCTGGTTTCTGTGAGTGTATCATAGGGTGTAGCCTAAATACCGCAGTGTAGCATGTGAAGCAAGCAGATAAAGAAGTGTGAGAAAGACAGGCTAATAATGTCATTTTACTGGCAGGAGCATCTGTGCCATGCTGAACCCCACCCCCCAACAAATCCTCTGGAGACTGAAGGTTCTGTGGCTGGTTTTCGTCAATCGTCTCAAAGAAAAACTGTCCAGGGTACTCATAAAAATATTGATTTATTTAGATCATGGAAGGCAGCCGGCTGGGAGACAAGCTCCTCCATCCATGGACATCAGAAGACCACAATGACGGCGTTTGTGTGTTGTTGGGTTAATTTACAGATTTGTGTGAAATAACCAGAATAATAATTAATCCAGTTTTTATTTTTTATTCAAACCTGTTTTTATCCCTCACACCAACAGTGAAACAGATTTATAGAGAAGACTGCATGATGATGGGACACATGTGGAACACTCTCACAGTTTAACATCAAATGGCAGCAGCATTTCATTACAGAAAAATATTCCTCCAGTAAAAACCAGCAGCAAACACTTTATTTTGTCTGATGAACCAGACTGTGATTCTGATTGTGTTCATGGAGTCCAGACCAATGTGCAGACAACAAGACTGCTAAAATTGCACTTTAACATTTTAAATAAAGCCAACAGGTCACATTCATGGTGGCGATAAACTCAAGAGGATCAGGACCAGGACTCTGCAGGTCTCAGGTTCTGCTTTGATCCTTATCAGCTTTGGTACGGAAGGGCACAGAGGTCAAATTAAATAAAATAACTCATTGTATCAAAATAAAAACATTAGGCTCTGTGTAGTTCATGAAGGCACGGTTGAGGGTCCAGAACTTGTTCTGGCCCAGTTCATGGTTCATGTTAATCCTGGAGACTGATTGGTAAGAGGACCTGGATCCACTGTTCTGACTGATTCCTGCTGGTTCAAATGTTTAAAACTCTTTATTAGATAAAATAAATGAAGGAGAGTTTTTAGAGACCCAGTCCACCTGGATGTCCACACCAGGCCCAGAACCACCTGATGGAGACCAGAGACCATCAAGAAGACCCGCTCTACAAAGGTTAGACCTGGATCAGGTGGGTCAGTCCTGATCCTGGTCCTTGTCCTGATCCCAGTCCAGGTCCAGGGGCATCTTAACGAAAGCAACAGCAGCCAGCTCCTTACAGAACTCCTCCAGGACGACAATCCCTCTGAGGAGGGTCAGGTGGTCCAACCTGAAGACAAAGGACCAGGAGACGGGACTAGTTAGAGGACAGACCACAGACTGGTTAATTCTGACTGACCACAGGTTTAATCCTGGTTAATGAGTCTGACCTGGTCTACCATGATTTACCAACCAGTCTGAACTGGTTTGTCAGTTCTGCCCATAGATTGTATAAAAAAGATGGACAGAGCCTCCGTGACATCACCCATTTGTTTTGTGCTGAGGAAGTGGAAGGCTCATGATTTTCCTTCCCTAGGTGCAGCCATGTTGAATTTTTTGGCGCCTAGGAGGAGCTTGAGGAGTAGCAAAGGGTGTAATGTGCAATGGTCAACAGTGTCATATTGCCATATTTGAAATGTCAAATGGGTGTCCCACAAGGCTCCATACGTGGGCCAATATTATTCTCCCTATACATAAATGATCTACCAAATGCACACAGAAACATTCATATATAAATGTATGCAGATGACACGGAAATATTCACACCTGCAAAAAACACAAGAAGCCGCCTGTATTTTTACAACAGCGATGACCCAAATCCATGACTGGCTGAATAATTCATGTCTCCTACTACACACTAAAAAAACTGTTTGCATGATGTTCACCAAACAACGATCAAATATAACAAACTCAAACATTTTCTTAAAAGGGAAGGAGCTGCAACTAGTCGAGGAATTTACGCACCTCAGTGTGATTTTAGACTCCTCATTAACCTTTAAAAAAAACACATCAAAAAAATCTCAAACACAAATTCAATCTAAGAAATTTTAAACAAATTAGACCATCGCTGACAGTTAATGTGCCCAAAATGTTTCTGCATGCAATGATCTTCTCACACATTGATTACTGTTTTACCAACTGGTCACTCACTGGTGTAACCATAATCAAACCCACTTAATCCTTATACAAAAAGCCATAAAAATCCTTGATAAGAAAGATCCCCCCACTTCATTGCTGTCACATTTACAAGAAATACAATTTTCTGTCTTTTGAAAATTATAAAACTCTCAAATTTGCCTGTTCAATCTATAAAATATTAAAAGGCTATGCACCCCCTCCCCGAAGAATATGCTAAATTGAGGACTGCCACCGGTACAACCACCAGAGCAATCACTAGAGGAGACCGTGAGCTCCCCCACAGACGCACCACATTTGCTCAATCTGTGCTATCAGTGAGGGGCAACAAGAACTGGAATAACATACCACCTGCAATCAGAGAACATACCACACTAAACACTTTTAAGACCCATTGTAAAAATTGGCTTTTAAACAACAAAAACTGGACCCATAAATAGTGGCTGTTCTGCAGCATGCACACACACACACACACACACACATATATATATATATATATATATACTGTATATATACTGTATATATATATATATATACAGTATATATATATATATACACACATACACACACACGTGGACAAAATTGTTGGTACCCAAGAAAAACCCACAATTAAGAAATAACTTGAATCTGACAAAAGTGGTAATAAATAAAAATTCGATGAAAATTAACCAATGAAAATCAGACAATGCTTTTGAATTGTGGTTCAACAGAATTATTTTAAAAAACAAACTCATGAAACAGGCCTGGACAAAAATGATGGTACCCCTAGAAAAGAATGAAAATAATGTGACCATAGGGACATGTTCAACCAAGATGTGTCCTTTAATTAACATCACCGATGTCTACAAACTTGTAATCAGTCAGTCGGCCTATTTAAAGGGTGACAAGTAGTCACTGTGCTGTTTGGTGACATGGTGTGTACCACACTAAACATGGACCAGAGGAAGCAAAGAAGGGAGTTGTCTCAGGAGATTAGAAAGAAAATTATAGACAAGCATGTTAAAGGTAAAGGCTATAAGACCATCTCCAAGCAGCTTGATGTTCCTGTGACTACAGCTGCACATATTATTCAGAAATTTAAGATCCACCGGACTGTAGCCACCCTCCCTGGATGTGGCCGCAGGAGGAAACTTGATGAAGAATGGTAACAAAAGAGCCCAGAACAACCTCTAAACACATTCATGGTGAACTTCAAAGTCAAGGTACATCAGTGTCAGATCGCACCATCTGTTGTTGTTTGAGCCAAAGTGGACTTCATGTGAGACCAAGAAGGACACCACTGTTGAAAACAAATCATAAAAAAGCCAGACTGGAATTTGCCAAACTGCATGATGACAAGCCACAAAGCTTCTGGGAGAATGTCCTATGGACAGACAAGACAAAACTGCAACTTTTTGGCAAGGCACACCAGCTCTATGTTCACAGACGCAAAAATGAAGCATACCAAGAAAAGAACACTGTCCCTACTGTGAAACATGAAGAAGGTTTTGTTATGTTCTGGGGCTGCTTTGCTGCAACTGGCACAGGGTGTCTTGAATCTGTGCAGGGTACAATGAAATCTCAAGACTATCAAGGTATTCTAGAGAGAAATGTGCTGCCCAGTGTCAGACAGCTTGGTCTCATTCGCAGGTCATGGGTCTTGCAACAGCATAATGACCCAAAACACACAGCTAAAAACACCCAAGAATGGCTAAGAGCCAAACATTGGACTATTCTAAAGTGGCCTTCTATGAGCCCTGATCTAAATCCTATTGAACATCTGTGGAAGGAGCTGAAACATGCCGTCTGGAGAAGGCACCCTTCAAACCTGAGACAACTGGAGCAGTTTGCTCATGAGGAGTGGGCCAAAATACCTGCTGAGAGGTGCAGAAGTCTCATTGACAGTTACAGAAATCGTTTGATTGCAGTGATTGCCTCAAAAGGTTGTGCAACAAAATATTAAGTTAAGGGTACCATCATTTTTGTCCAGGCCTGTTTCATGAGTTTGTTTTTTAAAATAATTCTGCTGAACCACAATTCAAAAGCATTGTCTGATTTTCATTGGTTAATTTTCATAGAATTTTTATTTATTACCACTTTTGTCAGATTCAAGTTATTTCTGTGACCATTGTGGTTTTTCTTTCATTAACAGAGGGGTACCAACAATTTTGTCCACGTCTGTATATGTATGTGTGTGTGTGTGCCTGTGCATCACACACATATGCCCCGCCTCTTGTTTGTTGCCGTCTGTTGCTGCTATGAGGTGCTTGGGTGCATGTGTGTGTCTACGCATACACAGCACTTCACTCGTGACATTTGAATGTTTTGTTTTGTATCACCTTAACTCTTGCACTTTAGCATATCCACTTTGTACAGTTTCATTGCAGTTGTTCTTCTCATGTATGATTGTGTGTTTTTGTGACCCGCCGGGGGACTACAGATGCAAATTAGCAGTATTACTAAATCAGGCATACTTAGATTTGAATTAATGTTCATTAGAATATAATGTCCCTTTCAAAAACACATTAAACTTAACCTAAATTTCTGCAGAGACCAGGGGACCAATCTTGGTGTGTTCAGGAGAGAACAGTTGTTCAGTCTTGGTATGTTCAGCAGAGACCAGGAGACCAGTCTTGGTGTGTTCAGTAGAGACCAGGGGACCAGTCTTGGTGTGTTCAGTAGAGAACAGTTGTCCAGTCTGGGTGTGTTCAGCAGAGATCAGGGGACCAGTCTTGGTATGTTAAGCAGAGACCAGGGGACCAGTCTTGCTGTGTTCTGGATGTGTTCAGCAGAGAACAGTTGTCCAGTCTGGGTGTGTTCAGCAGAGATCAGGGGACCAGTCTTGGTGTGTTGAGCAGAAATCAGGGGACCAGTCTTGGTGTGTTCAGCAGAGATCAGGGGACCAGTCTGCGTGTGTTCAGCAGAGATCAGGGGACTAGTCTTGGTGTGTTCAGCAGAGATCAGGGGACCAGTCTTGGTGTGTTCAGCAGAGGCCAGGGGACCAGTCTTGGTGTGTTCAGCAGAGATCAGGGGACCAGTCTTGGTGTGTTCAGCAGAGACCAGGGGACCAGTCTTGGTGTGTTCAGGAGAGAACAGTTGTTCAGTCTTGGTGTGTTCAGCAGAGACCAGGAGACCAGTCTTGGTGTGTTCAGTAGAGACCAGGGGACCAGTCTTGGTGTGTTCAGTAGAGAACAGTTGTCCAGTCTGTGTGTGTTCAGCAGAGACCGGGGGACCAGTCTTGCTGTGTTCTGGATGTGTTCAGCAGAGAACAGTTGTCCGGTCTGGGTGTGTTCAGCAGAGATCAGGGGACCAGTCTTGGTGTGTTCAGCAGAAATCAGGGGACCAGTCTTGGTGTGTTAAGCAGAAATCAGGGGACCAGTCTTGGTGTGTTCAGCAGAGATCAGGGGACCAGTCTGCGTGTGTTCAGCAGAGGCCAGGAGACCAGTCTGCGTGTGTTCAGCAGAGATCAGGGGACTAGTCTTGGTGTGTTCAGCAGAGATCAGGGGACCAGTCTTGGTGTGTTCAGCAGAGGCCAGGGGACCAGTCTTGGTGTGTTCAGCAGAAATCAGGGGACCAGTCTTGGTGTGTTCAGCAGAGATCAAGGGACCAGTCTTGGTGTGTTCAGCAGAGACCAAGGGACCAGTCTTGGTGTGTCCAGCAAAGACCAGGGGACCAGTCTTGAGGCCCTTTTCCACTAGTACCCAGTCGGCCTTACTCTACACTACTCGGCTCTACTCGGTTCAGCTCGGTTGTGTTTCCATTGCAGCTGGGTACAGCTGGGTATGCTTGGGGTGGGCGGGATTTTTTTACAGCAAGGCGGTGCCACACTCCCGTGACATAAAACACGCAACCCAAGCAAAACAACATTGCGGCTGTACAAGGCGACTCCTCAGTCTGTGGCTTTTTTCACCATAAATGCCAAAAAGGACCATCAGACAAGGGTACAGACAGTGAGACGAAACACTCTGGAATAGTTCTGCAGCTTCTGGAGAGAGCCGAAGACGTGAGGATACAAACTAGGTCATATGTGACGGTAAGCTAATGTTGCTAATGCTAGTTTGCTATAAGTACGTCGTACTACACTGTAATCTCTGCAAGTTATCACTGTTAGGTACTAAAATATGTACGCTGTGTGTGTTTCAGATGGCTCTGTTGTGGGAAAATTACCACTTCAAACGGTCAGTCTGGCGTTCAGCACAGCCTGTCAACTGATGTCAACACAGCTTCACAAACGATCAGTGGTTGTAGAGCTTAAGAATGTCTGGTTTATTTCCTGTGCAAAAAATTGCTCTGATCTAAGTAAAGGAACCCTATTTCACTGTTTATGGGAATGTAGAAAAATCAGAATGTTTTGGGAAGAGGTGAGGGTAACAATTGAAAAAATAATTTCAAAACAAATCACATTGAACCTTAAACTGTTTTTGTTGGGTCTGTATCCAGAAAAACAACTTTAATAAGAGTGAAAGAACATTCATAGACCTCAGTTTGCTTAATGCCAAAAAATGTATTGCACTACTGTGGAAAAACTCATAGACCAGATGTGACTCAGTGGGGTAAGACAGATGTTACTAACCTTCCACTAGAAAGAATAACATACATACTGAAATCAAAGGAAAATGTGTTTGAGAATATATGGAGACCTTTCATTGATTATGTAAAGAAATTAAACATAACTTCTGAAGAAGAAGGTGAATGATATGTGTGGACCTTGCAAATTCCAAGCTGGTGAATGTATATGATGTATTCTTATGTAATAGATTACCTAGACTAAACAGAGGAGCATTGTTGTTGACTTGTTTTTGTTAATGGTTGTAGTAGTAGTAGTAGTAGTAGATTAGTTTATTTGACAGGGACAGTGCAATAAACATAGACAATTAATCAAAGACAATCAATCTGATGTGTTGCACATAGAGTGTATAGCTATTAGCTAATTTGCAACTCTTGTCCCTGGATGGGCTTTAGGCTTTTCCCATGGGGAAAAAAAATATATAAATAAATAAAAAAAAAAAATATATATATATATACTGTATACTGTATATACACAATAACCACATACATCAATGCAGAAAGATTATAAATACACAATTATAAATATTATAAATATTATAAATACACAAATATAACAGCCCGACTCACATTTAACATAAATATTATAAATAATATAAATACACAATATAACAACCTGACTCACATTTGCCTATTTCAGGCCTCCCTCCCTTCGTCACTCACTATAAACAAACACATTCATTCCTTCCCTTCATTCACTCTCACTCTGCAGACAATTAATTCATACATGAGTACATTCTTGTTTATTTTTCAGCCAGTTTTTAACCTTTTTAGTGAATGTTTTAAAGTCCGTTATTATTTTAATTTCATTTGGCATTGTGTTCCAGATGTGACTGCCCTTTATAGAGAAAGCTGTTTGTCCAAATGTGGTTCTGCGGTGGAATATTTTACAGTTATTGTTAACAGAACTCCTGGTGGCTCTGCTGCTGTCCTGTCTTTGGATGAAACCAGCAAGTGGCTCGGGTGCTGATTTATGGAAACATTTGAACGTTAATTTCAGAAAACAGAGGTCAATGAAGCTCTCAAAACTCAATAGGTTGTATTTTTTTAAAACATTACAGTGATGCCACCTAATGGGCTTTTTGTCCAAGATTTTTAGGGTTTGATTATATAATGAACCTATATGTCTTATTGTGGAAGGGGCTGCTTGAGCCCAGACTGTCAAACAGTATGATATATGAGAAAAAACCATAGAATGCATATACAGTGCAGCTGCTTCGTAAGGTATGTAATATCTAATTAATTTAAAGCAGTTCAGATTTTTTTTTACTGTTTTTGAAATTTTCTTTATATGAAGATTAAATTTGAGTTGAGGATCTAGTACAATGCCAAGGTATTTGAATTCTGTAGCTAAACTGATGTCATGATCATGTATATTAACTTTAAAACGTTGCAGGTTACATTTTTTGATTGAAAAGCACATTGAGACTGTTTTCTGAAGGTTCAGCAATAGATGGTTCTTGAGGAGCCACTCTTGGACATCAACCATACTTGTAGACAGTACATCTGCAGCCTGTGCTGGAGTCTTGGCAGCTGTGTAAATAACTGCATCATCTGCATAAAGTTGGCATGTTGCAGCTGAGCAGTGTAACGGCAAGTCATTGATAACAATGCTGAAAAGTAATGGACCAAGAATGGACCCTGGTGGGATACCCATGCGGTTGTTTAAAAATGAGGATTTATCCTGGTGAACTTTTACACACTGTTCTCTATTCTGGAGATAAGATGCAAACCATTCTAATGTATTTGGGGAGAAGTTAAAAGATGCCATTTTGGATAAAAGCAAACTGTGGTTTACAGTATCGAAAGCCTTTTTGAGATCCAGAAAAACAGCTCCTACCACATTACCCCTGTCCAAGGACTGTTTGACGTTTTCAATAAGGCAACAATTTGCTGTTTCTGTTGAGTATCCTGGTCTAAAACCAAATTGATGTGGATGAAGAAGTTGACTGTCTTGTAAGTAGTCTATCAGCTGTGTAGCTACAACTTTTTCAAGAACCTTAGATAGGACTAGTAAAATAGAGATTGGGCGGTAATTGCATATATCGTCTTTACTGCCTGATTTATGAACTGGTATGACGACAGCTTTTTTCCAGCCAGATGGAAATGTACTAGACCTAATGGAGAGATTAATGAGATGAGTCAGTGGTTTGATTAATATTTTGCTGTGCATTTTGAGAAAGGAGGTGCTCATATTGTAGATATCATTAGTTTTTGAGTTTGACAGTGTTTTAACAATACCAGCAATTAACTTCTCATTTACCTCATCGATGTGAAAAGTATCTGTTGGAAGTATGGAATTTGTGTTGTTGAGCACATTTGGCAGTACAAAAATTTTTGTTAGGTCTTCCACAGAGCCCACAAAGTATGAATTAAATTCATTTGCCAAAGTAGCCTTGTCACTGACGGTCTTGCCATTGATTCTAAGTTCCTTTACCCCCTTCTGATCATTTTTTTTATTAGTTAAGTTATTTAAATGCCTCCATAGGGAACTGTTGTTACCCTTTGCATGATCTATCAGTTTATTGTAATAAGATATTTTTGATTTTCGCAGCTCATGTACCACTTTATTTCTTAAACTTTTGTACACAAGGTGATCATTTTGTAGTTTGGAGGTTAGTGATGTTTTCAATGCATAGTCTCGCCTCTTCATAAGTTTTCTTATTTCATTATTTAACCATGGTAGGCTAATCTTCTGTTGTCTACTTTTAATTTGCTTTGAAAATTTTTCTATAGATTTTGTGATTGTTGCAGTTATAAGATTACAACAATCACCTACTTCACATGTTGACATGAGCTGCTCCCAATTTTGATTCTCTAAGTAATGTTCAAACTCCTCATTTTTTGATTTGGGAATAATAAAATTTGATTTGTCAATATCGACTCCCCCAAAATACTGTAGTCGCTTTTTAGTGAGTTTCCTGACAGCAAGAACCATGTTATGATCTGAGAGGCCAGTTACAAGATTATAGGTTCTGGTTATTCGTTCTGGTTTATTAGTAAATACCATGTCAATAAGTGTTCTGGATTGTTTGGTTATCCTGGTGGGTCCTTTGATCATTTGTTGGTAATTAAATTTAGTCATGAGGCTTTTCAGTTTCTGTTTGTCTTTTTTATCAGACCAGTTGATATTAAAGTCACCATGAATTATTGTTTCTCTGTTCTTCTCAAGTTGTTTAGCCAGATCACTTAATTCATTATAAAAGGAAGAGTTGTGTGACGGTGGGTTGTACACTACTGCAATGTTGAAATGTTGTTTTTATTACCCTTTTTTTGTTATTTTGTTATTGTTCTTTTTAGTTTTTAAATTACTTTTGTGTTAGTGTCTGACTGGGTGTACTGTTTGTAAAAAAAAAAAAAAAAAGGTTCAATAAAAATATTGTGGGAAAAAAAAATTGCTCTGATCTGCGTGAAAATCATGGATAGACTGTTGAGACATCATGGGACGTACCTGCTCCAGCTGCACTGAGTCTGAGATCGTGTCATAGCAAAAAATGATCAGCTGACACAACTTGATCGCCAGGTTAATAACTATATTAGCCACAAAATGTATATTCAAAAAGTAAACAGTACTGAGTTCGGTATAATAAGATGTATTTGACAGTTATGATGCATTTTAGCCCAAAACAAACTTGATCGAGGATTAAAAGCAATTAAAATAATGCAGTCACAAGGTTACATGGAAAATGCTTGATTTACTAGATACATATACTGTAGAAATATCTATTCTCTGCATCAACAATGTACTATACATGCATTCATGTAGTATTGCACTGACAAACCTCTGAAGTTTTTGCAGATGTTTCTTTTTTATATGTGAAGGTTACCACCATGTGACATAAATTTCTTAAAAATGAGCCATTATTTTCAAGGTCACCCATTAATGGTTTGTACTACTGACTCTTTTCCAACCAGTGTATTAACAGACAAAAATAGAAATCATGATGCAAACACATAAGTCACTAAATTGTTTATTACAATCAGCAGCAAATTCCAGATTATTCAGAATGTGCAAAACTCAAACTGTCAGACTGGGTCACTCAGCAGCTGGGATGTGCAGCTCACACTGGTCTCAGATCAGCAGATCTTAGGCCTGCATCTCTGTAAATAGTGACGCAAGGTCCAGTTTGGGGTGGATCGATCGTTTACCTCTTGCCTAGACAAAAGACAGAAATGTGTGGAGGTTAAATAAACGAAGTTTAAAACATATTTGGGAAATACACTTGTTGCTAAAAGCCAGTGGTGGAATGTGAATGAATGAATATTTCGGATAGATTTAAAGAAAATACAATAATATAACAAAGGGGGAAAAAATTTAATAAGGTCGAATTAAACAATAAGTCCTCTGATTACACAGTTCAACATAGGTTATCTGAAATGGGTGATGGCTGAAGCTGCAGCTTATATTGCCCACCATATTCCATCCAAGAATTCAAAAGAAAAACAAAACAGCAGTGATTCCAATTCCAATGTAAGATAAGATAAGATAAGATAAGCCTTTATTAGTCCCACAACGGGGAAATTCCAGGATTGCAACAGCACAGGGATAGCAACACTCAGAGCAACAATCAGAAGGCAAGAAAAAAAAAACAAGCAAGCAAGAGCAGCTAATATATGACAATAAAGTACTTCGTTGTTGTATTTAACCACAATTTTCATGTAGCTGCACTGATGTAAAGTCGATTTTACAAGGGCTGGGTTACATTTAAAATCATCTGCTTTTACTGTGGCCTCAGCAATCAGAATGAATTAATACATTCACTTGAAAGGAATCTAGTACTTTAACTGAAGGTGTGCATCACCGAGTATGGAGTCGCTCAGTCAAAATATGGAGTTTTTATCAATAAAAGTTTGTCTGGAATGTAAAAGTGTCTCTTCTTGCCCTGGCTTCAAGTGTGGGTGGTGTTTTGTACTTTTATTGCTAAAATATAAAAGGATGCACTACAATGGGTCTCAAATATTTGTAATGTGTCCTGTTACTGCATGAGTTTATTGATGATAGAGTATATGCTTGCTATTGTCTGTGTCTGCGTCGCTCTCGCTCTACTTCTGCTGAATTGACCCGAATGGAACTATGGAAATTGGATTGTGGCTTAATGCTATTGTCACCACTTCTCAACAAGAACCGGGCCAGGGGGGAGCGCAAGAATTGGAACTTGCGTGATTCGACTGAGGATTGGCATGAGCACAGGATTTTCTGTTTGGCCTTGGAGTTCCTGGTGTATCAAAATTATTTGGGAGAGCTAATCAATGCGGACCCCGGCGTAGCTCCCCCAACAACAATTTCCAGCTGGGGGGAGCATGGATAGCGGCAAATGGGATTAACATGGAATTTACCATCTGGCATGCATTGAAGAGAGAATGGACTCTCTTGGACATGTTACCTATGTTTTGGTAGGTGGATAACATCTGGAGTCGCTGAGTGCTTTCCAGAGAATGACTCAAAGCCTGTAAATTGTGATGCACAATCGCTGAGAGATGAAATTTTTTACTCTAAGTGAACTGTGCCTTTCGACCTTGATTCAGCGCCCTTGAAGACTTCACTCATTCCTCCTGGGAAGATAAGGCTGAAGGGAGTTAACTCAAACATTCGACAATTGTTGTTGTTTCAGCAGACCGAGCTCCCGGACAGCGTTACCATGTGTCTGGACTAAAGAACACATGACTGAATAACATCTATCCGTTGCCAGAGGGTGCCCTCTGCTGTTCACCAGCAATGACACACCTACACTACACTTTGCATACAACATTACATGACTGGTACATGTAAACTGACACAAATATACATATACTGACTCTCTCAACCCTCCTGTTTTGTTAATGTGTGATCTATTGTCTGCTAATTGTGCATAGAGGGTTTTTTTCTGTGTAATCAAAATTTGGCTCATTTGAGCTTTATATGAGCTTATACGAGCGTTATTCTGATAACTATGTTTTTTCTCTCTGCCTATTGTGTTTTCCTCCCCCCCATTCCCCTCTTTACCCTCACTGCATGTCAGGCGCCTTCATGGCTGCCGCGTCATTGGATGCGCCTAACGTGCGCGCCCAATGTCAAGTCAAATTCCTCGAATGTTTACTTGTAAATATACTTGGCAATAAAGCTGATTCTGATTCTTATAAACTACACATATAAACTAAATTATATGGATGACTGAACAACTGCCATTCCCAAAAAGATACAGTTATGAACATAATGTGGTGCACATATGTGGGTTTCATATGCTTCACATGTATATTACTGTATGCTTATTGTATGCTTCATGTCTCAGAGGAACAAAAGGACTGAACCTCCTAGGGGAAACAGGAGGATGTAAAGTCTGGCCTTTTGTATGCAAAGAGATGGCCTTGAGGGATTTCCTGACCACCAGGAATTTAGGTGGAGGTGAGAAGACCTGGAGGGGGATGCATTGCGATTTGGGATTAAAAGACAATGTGACTGTGTGTGCTTTGATGTCCTGGGGTATAAAAGGGACAGATGTTGGGGGATTCACTCCTTTTCTGTTTTTGGATGTTGGAGAATGTGAAACGTGAATAAAACTGGACTTGAGAAATAAACTCAGCCTCATCCTTCCACACTTCTCCACAATAATTCACAAAGAATCACACAAGTGATCTGACAAAAAAAAAAAAATATATTAACAAGTGGTTTATTTTACAGTTGATGCGCCATTCTTTTTCAATTATTCTGTAATTAATACTCACACAATCAAATAAATCTCAGTTCAGTCCCTTTTATATTAAGTGGAAATTGTGCTACTCTGGTTTTGACACTTTACCTATAAAAGCAAAGGATTTCAGTACGTTCCACAGTGGCAAGGTCCGTTGTTGAGCGGCTGATTCCCTCCTCCCTAGACGAACGACAGAAATGGATGGTAGTTAGTTTTTTCAAGCAAGTTCAACACTTATACAGGCACATCTCAAAAATTAGAATATCATGAAAAAGTTAAATATTTTTGTCACTCATTTCAGAAAGTGAAACCCATATATAGATTCATTACAGGGACAGTGATAAAGTGTTTATTTTAATATTGATGATTATGGCTACAGCCCATATTAACCAACACCTCAGCGGCCAACATTTCTATTTAAAAACTATTTTTTAAAGTTTATGTAATATTCTAATTTTTTGCCAAATTGAATTTGGGGTTTTCAGGGGCTGTAAGCCATAATCATCCAAATTAAAATAAATAAATGCTTGAAATATATCACTGTCTGTGTAATGAATCAATATAGTATATGGATTTCTCTTTCTGACGCTTTAGAAAATTATATGAATGACTTTATAAATCACTGGTTTGAAAAAGCACTTTTATATTGTTGAGATTTCGGCTCCTGTCGTCTCACCAGTATCCACTATAAACAGAGAGGCTAACCCTGGCATGTGGAAACACATTCTAGCATTAAATTGCACACAACTTAATGCGCAGCACTCAAGTGCAATACAAAACAAAAACCAGGACTTTAACCAGGATTAACATATTTCATCGTTTTGCTCTCACAGGCGAATATTTAGGAGAAAACAAGCGCGAATCAGCAGTTGGTACTAGCTAGCTACTAGCCAAAACTCGTTAGCTAAAACGAGTTAGCCAGCAACAAACGGCGCTGTATGGCTCAAAAAAAGTGAGCTTACCACCAACAGGATAAATAAGCGAACAGATGCACATTATTACAAATCACTCACCATCGATGGTTCTCTCACGTTCGTCTTCAGCTTGTCTATAGTCCGGCTGTATGCTGGCCAGCCATCGGATCACTCCTCACTGTGTATCTGTCACCAAGCAGAAAAAACTCCGCACCTCTTCGTTGGACCATGGTGTAGAGTTCCGCAAAACCTACAATGCTGTCTGTATTAATATCGTATTTACTCCGTGACCGAGTTAGTCCGTGATTGCAAATGGCGGTCGTAAAGATTTCAACGAAGACGGGCGCTTTCGTGACGTTACGCCCTGACCAATCAGCGGCTAGCAGTCGATTGACATCACATCTCAGCTCGCTTTCGCACGGTTATACCCTGCCTCTTAACTGGCACGAAAATAGTGTCGGTTAAAGCGTGCTGGGTACAGTGGAAATAGCGAGAAAGTGAGGAGAGTAGAAGTAAGTAAGGCTAAGGCGATACTAGTGGAAAAGGGAATTGGTGTGCTCAGCAGAGACCAAGAGACCAGTTTTGGTGTGTTCAGGAGAGAACATTTATCCAGTCTGGGTGTGTTCAGCAGAGGTGGTCTGAGATGGAAGCACCTTCTTCCTTCTTCTTTAACCCTCAAGCGACCAAGCTATTTTACGGACTGAAATGACCAAGTGGGGTCATTTATGACCCCATTGTGCTCTGTACAGGGATCCTTATTATAAATGGCTGGTTGGAGGTTTATCATACCAAAACTACTCCCTGTATTTAAGACAGGTATTTTATAATGATCTAATGTAAAATGTGTTTGCTAATAATACTTTTATTGCAAGAAATAACCAAAACGCAGACTGTAAGAACAACATTACATTTATTTAGACAGTCCTTGTCAGTTCACTCTTGGAACATCATCATCATAGTTATTATCATCATAGTTACAATAATAGGTATCATCATCATCATCATCATCATAGTCATCATATCATCATCACGATGATGATGATACCTATTATTGTAGTTACGATGATGATCATGATACCTATTATGGCATTTTGCGTAATGGTGGTTTTCTTGTGGACGGTGATCCGGATCACCACCAAAATCTAATCATCTGTAGGATACCCCATTTCTGACAATCTGTGAAAATTTCATGAAAATCCATCCATAACTTTTTGAGTTATCTTGCTAACAAACAGACAAACAAACAGACAAATGTAAATCTTGCTATCCTAGGTCTGTTAGCCATAGTTCACTGCAATACAATATAAAGTACTGATTAGAAGTGGAAACCGGAGTGGTGGCTCAGTTGGTAGAGCATCCGCCCCACACCCGGGAGGCAGGGGTTCAAATCCCGGCCAGGTCATACCAAAGACCATATAAAAATGGTGCTTTCTGCCTTCTAGCGTGGTGCTCCACATAATGGAATGGGGAAAGTAAAGTTACACACAGAGCTACCAGAGGACTGACCCCCGCTGTAGCTTTCACTACTTACAGTAGCTGTGTGGCATAGGGTCAGAGAAACGGAGATAGGCGCCGCCCATATACACCTTCAGGTGTGAAGGGATTAACTAACTAACTATTAGAAGTGGAACATTTGAATAAAATTTATAAAACCAATGTTTAAAAACCAGTGCTTCTCTTCGGGGTCATAAATGACCCCACAAGAGTTTGCGATGTCTACACCACACCAACTGGTTGATCCCTGCAAAAAACTATGAAAGTGTGTAGGATTAGTAGACTGACAAATTCATGCTAGGAAAGAAAATTTGGATAAAAAATAAAGAGACGGCACATTAAATTATATGGCTGGGGTCGTAAATGACCCCACTCGGTCGCTTGAGGGTTAAGGCCAACATTGATGTTTTACATGTTTATAATTTCTTTGGTAATCAATTCATAAAAAGTCTTTTTTCTTTGTTAATCTTGACAGTGGTGTGAAAAAGTGTTTGCCCCTTCCTGATTTCTCATTGTTTTTGTATGTTTATCACACTTAGATGTTTCAGATCATAAAACAAATTTAAATATTAGACAATATATTAGACCCCCTCATGGATCGTCACCTTATCGTGGTGGTGGTGGTGGTGGTGGTGGTGGGGGGGGGGGGGGGGTTGCATGCCCCAGTAATCCCAGGAGCTATGTTGTCCGGGGCAATTTGCCTCTGATAGGGTCACCCAAGACAAACTGGTCCTGGGTGAAGGGCCAGACTAAGAATGATCCAACAGACTCTCATGATAAATTCTATATCAAGGATTCAGTGTACCCCGCCCGGTATGGGGTTACCAGGGCCCCACCCTGGAGCCAGGCCTGGGGGAGGGGCTCGAAGGCTAGCGTCTGGAGGCCGGATTTCCACCCATGGGACCCGGCCGGGCTCAGCCCGAAGGAGTTAAATGGGTCCGCCCTCCAGTGGGCTCACCACTTGCAGGAGGGATCATGAGGATCCAGTGCTATGTGGATTAGGTGGCGGTCAAAGGCGGAGACCTTGGTGGACTGATCCCAAGCTTTCGAAACTGGCTTTTGGTACATGGAATGTCACCTCTCTGGTGGGGAAGGAGCCTGAGCTGGTGTACGAGGTTGAGAGATACCGGCTATATATAGTCGGCCTCACCTCAACACACAGCTCTGGTTCCGGAACCAGTCTCCTGGAGAGGGGCTGGAGCTTGGCATTTTCTGGAGTTGCCCCGGGCGAGAGGCGACGAGCAGGGGTGGGTATTCTTGTATCCCCCCACCTTGCTGCCTCTATATTGGAGTTTTCCCCGGTGGACAAAAGGGTTGCTTCCCTGCACCTTCGGGTTGGGAAACGGGTCCTGACCATCATTTGTGCCTATGCACCAAATGATGTTTCAGAGTACCCACCCTTTTTGGAGTCTGTGACTGGGGTGTTGGAGGGTGCTCCTCTTGGAGACTCTATTGTCCTACTGGGGGACTTCAATGCGCACGTGGGCAATGACAGTGAAACCTGGAGGGGGGTGATTGGGAGGAAGGGCCTGCCCGATCTGAACCCGAGTGGTGTTCAGTTATTGGACTTCTGTGCACCATACCGAACACCGTGTTCAAGCATAAGGGTGTCCATATGTACACCTGGCACCAGGACATCCTAGGTCACCGGTCGATGATCGATTTTGTTATCATGTCATCAGACCTGCGACCGTATGTCCTGGACACCCGGGTAAAGAGAGGTGCAGAGCTGTCAACTGATCACCACCTGGTGGTGAGTTGGATCCGATGGCAGGGGAGGAAGCCATTCAGACCGGGTAGACCCAAACGTATAGTGAGGGTGTGCTGGGAACGTCTGGCTGAGGCCCCTGTCTGGGAGGTCTTCAACTCCCACCTCCGGAAGAACTTCAACCACATTCCGAGGGAGTCTGGAGACATGGAGTCTGAATGGGCCATGTTCTCCACCTCTGTTGTTGAAGCGGCGGCCCAGAGCTGCGGCCGCAAGGTGGTCGGTGCATCTCGTGGTGGCAACCCCCGAACCAAGTGGTGGACACCAATGGTGAGGGGGGCCATTAAGCTGAAGAAGGAGTCCTATCAAGCTTGGTTGGCTTGTGGGACTCCCAAAGCAGCTGAGGTGTACCGGCAGGCCAAGCGGAGTGCAGCTCGGGTGGTTGCTGAAGCAAAAACCCGGGTATGGGAGGAGTTCGGTAAGGCCATGAAACAAGACTTTCGGTCGGCCTCGAAGAGATTCTGGCAAACTGTCCGGCGCCTCAGGAGGGGAAAGCAGCTCCCTGTCCACACTGTGTATGGTGCGGATGGGACACTGTTGACTTCGACTGGGGATATCGTCGGGCGGTGGAAGGAATACTTCCAAGGATCTCCTCAATCCCACTGATACGCCTTCCACAGAGGAAGCAGGGTTTGGGGATGACTCGTCTATCACAGGGGCTGAGGTCGCCAAGGTGGTTAAAAATCTCCTTGGAGGCCGGGCCCCGGGGGTGGACGAGATTCGCCCTGAGTACCTCAAGGCCCTGGATGTTGTTGGGCTGTCATGGCTGACATGCCTCTGCAACATTGCATGGAGGTCGGGGGCAGTGCCTTTGGCATGGCAAACTGGGGTGGTGGTTCCTCTCTTCAAAAAAGGGGACCGGAGGGTGTGCTCCAACTTTAGAGGGATCACACTTCTCAGCCTCCCTGGGAAGGTCTATGCCAAGGTACTGGAGAGGAGAGTCCGGCCGTTGGTTGAACCTCAGATTAAGGAGGAGCAATGTGGTTTTCGTCCTGGCCGTGGCACATCGGACCAGCTCTTTACCCTCTCGAGAATTCTTGAGGGTTCGTGGGAGTTTGCCCAACCAGTTTACATGTGTTTTGTGGACTTGGAGAAGGCATTTGACTGCGTCCATCGTGTTTTTTTGTGGGGGGTGCTTCGGGAGTATGGGGTATCGGGCTTGTTGTTACGAGCTATTCGGTCTCTGTACGATTGTTGTGAGAGTTTGGTTCGTATTGCCAACACTCGGTCGGAGTCATTCCCAGTGAGAGTTGGACTCTGCCAGGGCTGCCCTTTGTCACCGATCCTGTTCATAATTTTTATGGACAGGATTTCTAGGTGCAGCCAGGGAATGGAGGGTGTCATGCTTGGTGACCACAGGATCTCATCTCTGTTGTTTGCAGATGTTGTCCTGTTGGCTTCATCCAGTAATGACCTACAGCTCTTGCTGGGACGGTTTTCCGCTGAGTGTGAAGTGGCTGAGATGAGAATCAGCACCTCCAAGTCTGAGTCCATGGTCCTCAGCCGGAAAAAGGTGGATTGTCCTCTCTGGGTTGGGGACAGGCTCCTGCCCCAAGTGAAGGAGTTTAAGTATCTTGGGGTCTTGTTCACGAGTGAGGGGAAAATGGAGCGAGAGATTGACAGATGGATCGGAGCAGCATCTGCAGTGATGCGGACGTTGTACCGGTCTGTTGTGGTGAAGAGGGAGCTTAGTTCTAAGGCAAAGCTGTCGATTTACCAGTCAATCTACGTTCCTACTCTCACCTATGGTCACGAGCTTTGGGTAATGACCGAAAGAACAAGATCGCTGATACAAGCGGCTGAAATGAGCTTTCTCCGTGGGATTGCTGGACTCACCCTCAGAGATAGGGTGAGGTGCTCAGTCATCCGGGAGAGGCTCAGAGTAGAACCGCTGCTCCTCCACATTGAAAGGAGTCAGTTGAGGTGATATGGGCATCTGATTAGGATGCCTCCTGGACGCCTCCCACTTGAGGTGTTTCAGGCACGTCCCACTGGGAGGAGACCCCGGGGCAGACCCAGGACTCGGTGGAGAGAATATGTCTCCCAGCTGGTCTGGGAACGCCTTGGTATCCTCTCTGAAGAGCTGGAGCAGGTGGCTGGGGAGAGGGAAGTCTGGGCTTCTCTGCTTGAACTGCTGCCTCTGCGACCCAGACCTCCGGAAAAGCGGTAGAAGATGGATGGATGCTTTGGGGAGTATGGGGTATTGGGCTTGTTGTTACGAGCTAGTCGGTCTCTGTACGACCGTTGTGAGTTTGGTTCGTATTGCCAACCCTCGGTCGGATTCATTCCCTGTGAGAGATGGACTCAGCCAGGGCTGCCCTTTGTCACCGATCCTGTCCATAAAAATTATGAACGGAATTATGGACGGTTTTCCGCTGAGTGTGAAGCGGCTGGGATGAGAATCAGCACCTCCAAGTCCAAGTCCGAGTCCATGGTCCTCAGCCGATAAAAAGGTGGATTGTCCTCTCTGGGTTGGGGACAGGCTCCTGCCCCAAGTGGAGGAGTTTAAGTATCTTGGGGTCTTGTTCATGAGTGAGGGGAAAATGGAGCGAGAGATTGACAGACGGATTGGAGCAGCATCTGCAGTGATCTGGACGTTGTACCGGTCTGTTGTGGTGAAGAGGGAGCTTAGTTCTAGGGCAAAGCTGTCGATTTACCAGTCAATCTACGTTCCTACTCTCACCTATGGTCACGAGCTTTGGATAATGACTGAAAGAACGAGATCATGGATACAAGCAGCTTAAATGAGCTTTCTCCGTGGGATTTCTGGACTCACCCTCAGAGACAGGGTGAGGAGCTCAGTCATCCAGGAGAGGCTCAGAGTAGAACCGCTGCTCCTCCACATTGAAAGGAGTCAGTTGAGGTGGTATGGGCATCTGATTAGGATGCCTCCTGGACGCCTCCCACTTGAGGTGTTTCAGGCACGTCCCACTGGGAGGAGACCCCGGGGCAGACCCAGGACTCGGTGGAGAGACTATGTCTCCCAGCTGGTCTGGGAACACCTTGGTATCCCTCTCTGAAGAGCTGGAGCAGGTGGCGGGGGAGAGGGAAGTCTGGGCTTCTCTGCTTGAACTGCTGCCTCCGCGACCTGGACCTCCGGAAAAGCGGTAGAAGATGGATGGACAACAATAACACAAGTAAACACAAAATGCAGTTTTTAATTCAAGGTTTTTATTATTACAGGTAAAAAAAAAACAAAAACAAAACCTTCATGGCCCTGTGTGAAAAAGTGTTCCCTAAACCTAATAACTGGTTGGGCCACCCTCAGCAGCAACAACTGCAATCAAGCATTTGCGATAATTCAATTCAATTCAATTCAACTTTATTTATATAGCGCCATTTCACAACAACAGTCATCTCATAGCACTATCAACTGTAGGGAGGACCCCCACAGTTGCAGAAAGACCCCAGCAATCAGGCGATCCCCTGTGAGCAAGCACTTGGCGACGGTGGAGAGGAAAAACTCCCTTTTAACAGGAATAAACCTCCAGCAGAACCAGGCTCAGGGAGGGGCAGTCATCTGCTGCGACTGGCTGGGGGGTGAGGGGACAGAGAAGAAGAAAAGAACAGACATGTAGAGAGCAAACAGCACGATGGGGACTCAATCTATGGGAGAGAACAAACAGATGTTAATGACCAGCAAAAAAAAAATATTTCATAGAGAGTGAGGAAAGGAGTGAGGCCCAGTGCATTACTGGAGGTCCCCCGGCTGACTAAACCTATTAGCAGCATAACTAAGGGAGGGTTCAGAAACACATGATCCCTCCCTAATTGTAGGCTATATCAAAAAGGTAGGTTTTAGCCCTATTCTTAAAAACAGAGATCGAGTCTGACTCCCGAATCCAGATTGGCAGCTGATTCCACAGGAGAGGAGCTTGATAACTGAAGGCTCTGCCTCCCATTGTACTTTTGGAGATTCTAGGTATTACAAGTAAACCTGCATTTTGGGAGCGTAGTGCTCTGTTAGGATGATACGGTAGTATCAGATCTTTTAAATAAAAAGGAGCCTGATTGTTTAGAGCTTTGTAAGTAAGAAGAAGGATTTTAAACTTAATTCTAAACTCTATGGGAAGCCAATGAAGGGAGGCCAGAACCGGAGAGATATGATCTCTCTTTCTAGTACCTGTTAAAACTCTTGCTGCAGCATTTTGGATCAGCTGAAGACTTTTTAAAGATGTTTTAGGACAGCCTGATAATAAAGAATTACAATAATCTAATCTCGAGCTAACAAAAGCGTGGATCAGCTTCTCAGTATCACTCTGAGACAAGATGCTCCTAATCTTGGCAATATTACGCAAATGATAGAAGGCAGTCTTAGAAACAAATTTAATATGTGAATTGAAGGACAAATCCTGATCAAAAATAACTCCAAGGTTCCTCACAGAGCTATTAAGAGAAAGAGTAACTGCATCCAAACTGAAAGTTTGATTTGGAAAGGAATTTCTAAGGTTTTTTGGACCAACAAGAATGACTTCAGTCTTATCTGAATTTAATAGCAGGAAATTACAAGTCATCCAAGCTTTGATTTCCTTAAGACAGGCTTCTAACTTGGCTAATTGATTCGTATCATCTGGCTTCATTGACAGGTATAATTGTGTGTCATCTGCATAACAGTGAAAATGTATACAGTGCTTTCTAATAATGTTGCCTAACGGAAGCATATATAAACTAAAAAGAGTAGGGCCAAGCACAGATCCCTGTGGAACTCCATGACTAAGCTTTGAGCTGAGAGAAAACTCATCATTTACATGAACAAACTGGAACCTATCAGATAAATAAGATCTAAACCACTGCAACGAAGTTCCATTAAGTCCAACATAGTGTTCTAATCTATCAAGTAGAATATTATGATCAATAGTATCAAAAGCTGCACTAAGATCTAAAAGGACAAGTACAGAAACTAGTCCATTATCAGATGCAATGAGGAGGTCGTTAGTGACCTTCGCTAAGGCTGTTTCAGTACTATGATGGATTCTAAACCCAGATTGAAACTCCTCAAGTAAACCATTTCCCTGCAGGTGGTCAAATAATTGCAACAACTCTAGCAACCGTAGCAACAACTCTTTCTAAGATTTTTGAAATGAAAGGGAGATTAGAGATTGGTCTATAGTTAGCTAAAGCTCCTGGATCTAGCGTTGGCTTTTTGAGTTAGGGTTTAATTACAGCCGTTTTAAAAGCCTGCGGTACATGGCCTAAAGTTAATGAAGAATTGATTATATGAAGAATAAAGCTACCAATAAGTGGGAAGACTTCTTTAAATAACCTGGTAGGAATAGGGTCTAAAAGACAAGTTGAAGGTTTGGATGAGGAAACTATTTTGTCTAACTCACAAAGGTCGATTGGAGTAAACTCATCAAGACAGACATCAATCGAAGGAGTTGTAGTAGTTACAGTATTTAAGTTAACTGTGGGAAGAATCTGATTGATTTTATCTCTGATGGATGAAATTTTATTATTGAAAAAGTTCATAAAGTCCTGACTAGTAAGCTCTAAGGGGATGCTAGGATTGACAGAGTCCTGACTCTTTGTCAACCTGGCTACAGTACTGAAAAGAAACCTGGGATTATTCTTGTTCTCTTCTATTAATGCAGAGTAATAACTCGTTCTAGCTTTTCTAAGAGATTTTTTATAAATTAAAAGATGATTTCTCCAAGCTAAATAGATTTCATCTAAATTAGTAGAGCGCCATTTTCTTTCTAATTGACGAGTCTTCTGTTTTAAGCTACGAGTTTCTGTGTTGAACCAAGGAGTTAAAAATCTCTGATTAGACTTTTTCTTTTTTAAGGGGGCCACCAAGTCTAGAGCCTGATGCAGAGAAGCTGAAACACTATCCACCATGTTATCAATTACAGAAGGAGCAAGCTGTCTATAGCTTATTTCCGTTGTATAACTGGCAATGAGTCTTTTACAGCACTGTGGAGGAATTTTGGCCCACTCATCTTTTCAGAATTGTTGTAATTCAGCCACATTGGAGGGTTTTCAAGCATGAACCATCTTTAAAGGTCATGCCACAGCATCTCAATCAGACTCAGGTCAGGACTTTGACTAGGTCACTCCAAAGTCTTCATGTTGTTTTTCTTAAGCCATTCAGAGGTGGATTTGCTGGTGTGTTTTGGATCATTGTCCTGCTGCAGAACCCAAGTGCGCTTCAGCTTGAGGTCATGAACAGATGGCCAGATATTCTCCTTCAGGATTTTTTGGTAGACAGCAGAATTCATGGTTCCATTTACCACAGCAAGTCTTCCAGGTCCTGAAGCAGCAAAACAGCCCCAGACATCACATTACCACCACCATGTTTTACTGTTGGTATAATGTTCCTTTTCTGAAATGCTGTGTTACTTTTACGCCAGATGTAATGGGGCACGCACCTTCCAAAAAGTTCAACTTTTGTCTCGTCAATCTACAGAGTATTTTCCCAAAAGTCTTGGGAATCATCAAGATGTTTTCTGGCAAAACTAGACGAGCCTTTATGTTCTTTTTGCTCAGCAGTGGTTTCCATCTTGGAACTCTGCCATGCAGGCCATTTTTGCCCAGTCTCTTTCTTATGGTGGAGTCATGAACACGGACCTTAGTTTCCCAGTTTGGGATCAATAAAGTACATCTATCTATCTATCTATCTATCTATCTTAACTGAGGCAAGTGAGGCCTGCAGTTCTTTGGATGTTGTTGTGGGGTCTTTTGTGACCTCTTGGGTGAGTCGTCACTGAGCTTTTGGGGTAATTTTGGTCGGTCGGCCACTCATGGGAAGGTTCACCACTGTTCCATGTTTTCGCCATTTGTGGATAATGGCTCTCACTGTGGTTCGCTGGAGTCCCAAAGCTTTAGAAATGGCTTTATAACCTTTTCCAGACTGATAGAGCTCAATTATTTTGTTTCTCATTTGTTCCTGAAGTTCTTTGCATCGCACCATGATGTCTAGCCTTTGAGGATCTTTTGGTCTACTTTACTTTGTCAGGCAGGTCCTATTTAAGTGATTTCTTGATTGAGAACAGGTGTGGCAGTTATCAGGCCTGGGTGTGGCAAGAGGAATTTAACTCCACTTTCCAAAGATGTGATAAACCACAGTTAATTTATGTTTTAACATGAGGGGCAATCACTTTTTCACACAGAGCCATGTAGGTTTGGATTTACTTTTACCCTTAATAATAAACACCTTCATTTAAAAACTGCATTCTGTGTTTCTGTTATCTTTGTCTAATATTTAAATTTGTTTGATGATCCGAAACATGCAAGTGTGACAAACATACAAAAAAAAGAGAAATCAGGAAGGGGCAAACACTTTTTCACACCACTGTATGTATACTGTATGTGTTTCAGATGGCTCTCTTGTGGCAAAATGATTGCTGCAAACCGTGGGTCTGGGCGTTCAACACTCTCACTGATGTCACCCCAGCTTCACGGATGCGCAGTGGTTGCAGAACTTCAGAATGTCTGTAGAAACGTTTAACTTCCTGGGCAACAAATTGCTCTGATCTGTGTGAAAATCACGGAAAGACTGTTGAGACGTCATGGGGTGTAGCTGCTCCAGCAGCACTGAGTCTGTGGTGTCGTAGCAAAAAGTAATCAGCCGCCAAAAATTGATCACCAGGTGCCATATTGTAGTTATGGGGTATATTAGCCGTAAAATATGTTTCAACAGGTAAACAGTACTGAGTTAGGTATAATAAGATATATTTAACTACTAACTAACTAACTAACCTGCACTTATATAGCGCTTTTCTAGTCACAAAGACCACTCAAAGCGCTTTCATTAATACTAACCCTCTATTCTAAGGGCCTATACGAAACAGATATCTAGGGACAATTTAGAACAGCCAATTAACCTAACATGCATGTTTTTGGCATGTGGGAGGAAACCGGAGAAATCCCGGAGTAAACCCACGCAACACGGGGAGAACATGCAAACTCCACACAGATCACTGTTGGTCGGGGGCTGGGATCGAACCCACGATCCCACGATCCCCACAATCCCCCGGCCAAGGGTAAACTGTGCTGCCGCAGTGCTAACCACTGCGCCACCGTGCAGCCCAATTATTAATTTAACAATTATGATGCACTTTTAAGCCAAAACAAACTAGGATTAAAAGCAATTAAAATAATGCAGTCACAAGGTTACATGAAGAAATACATGAATTTACTGGATATATACAGTACATGTAGATACTGTATCAACATATATTCTCTGCCAGAGGCAGACTTACCATTAGGCAAAGGTAGGCAGCTGCCTTAGGCCCTGACCTGCTAGGGGCCCCGATCTACTAGAAGCCCCATATTTTTTTTTTTTTAAATGTTTAGCATATTTGACGTGATGTCTCCTCAGACTGTTGGACTGCTCCATGTATCTCAGCGCCATATGATATGAGAGTTGTGACACTCTGATAGACTTCTATAGAAACCGTGAAAGATGGAAGCCACCTGGGTCAAGGAGTGGCGAATAGTTCCAAACAGTGGAACCTTCCCCATTGACCACCATTCATTTCACGGAGTGTCTGCTTAATAATCCCTGGCAAGTTAATGAATGGCCATCATTTTGGTCATTTTACCACTTCAGTTAACAGGTAGATTCTGTAGTCTGTGATCTTGTTTTATTTTGCCAGCTTTTTTCTTGTTTTTGTGCAGTAAAAACTCAAACTTGAAATTGTTATTAGCCTGTGCTAGCTCAACTAGCTATCCTGGTCAGCCCTTATTTTAAAAATCTGTTGTACAGTTAATGGGTGAAGACACAGTTTCTGAGAGACAGAGATGGGTAGTAGCCTTACATGATGGGACATGACATGAAAACCTGTGACAGAGCAGATGTGACTTATTATTTTGTTCATAGCAATTGTAGCATTAGCAGCATGACTGCAGGAGGGATCAGGTGAGGTGGACCCCAGGATCTGATTTATGTACAAGTACATTTTCAATCCAGTGATTTATAAAGGGATTCATAATTTCCTGAAGCTTCATTCAGAACATTATCATCACCAAGAAGTGTAAAAGAATATATACATATATACAGTATATGTATTAAAAGACCCAGAGAAGGTTTTGGCTCCGTTTCTGCTTTCAAAAGGCTTCTCTTCTCCACCGCTGCTGCTCGTCACGGCTGACCTCAGATGAATATCCACAGAAGAGCTATGTGGGACTAGAATGTTCTGAATGAGGCTTTAGAAAATTATGAATCAGTTTGTAAGTCACTGGATTGAAAATGTACTTGTACGTGGACAGATTGGATCCTGGGGTCCACTTGACCTGTACCCGTTGTAGACAGTACCACAGCTGCTAGCCCATGTTGCTTAAATGACACGCCCACTGTGTCAACGGCTACCCTCCACAGAGGAGGAGATGATGAGGGAACTGTAGACCACCAGTCTGACCAGTTTGATCTTGATGACCCATCATTATGGCCTAAGCACCTGACAGACAAAGAACGTTGCTATTTAGTTCAGAGATGGTCTGTTTAATATTTTATCCTTATTTTTGTGTGATATAGTCTCCCTAGTGTCTACATTTTACAGAGGAGGGAGCACAGTAGATGCCTCTGCAAACTGGACCAGTAGCAGACGTGAACAGGACCCTGCTGGGGATGTGGGGACCTGTCAGCAAACAACAGATCTTCCATGGGAATTATTGTTGTTGTTTTTAATAATACACAAGAGTCTACATTTAATGCAGTTGTTAAGATTTGAGATTCGTAATCCACTTCAATACAAAACAGGATGTCACGAGGTAACGAGATTGGGGCGGCAGTGGCTCAGGAGGTAGAGCAGGTTGTCCAATAATCGGATGGTTGGCGGTTTGAATCCCGCTCTCCCCCGATATCCTGCCGTTGTGTCCCTGGGCAAGACACTTTACCCACCTTGCCTCCAGTGTCCATAACACTGGGTATGAGTGTGTATAAATGTTCAGTGGTGGCCAGAGAGGCCGTTGGCCGGGATTGGCAGCCATGTTTCTGTCAGCCTGCCCCTGGACAGCTGTGGCTACAGTAGTAGCTTACCAGTACCATTGTCTGTCTGGAGTGAATGAATAATGTATCTGTAAAAATCGTCTTTGAGTGTCTATGATAAAGCACCACATAAATGTGATGCATTATTACCTCTGCCAAGGAGGTTATGTTTTCATCGGCGTTGGTTTGTCTGTCTGTTTGTCTGTTTGTTTGTTAGCAAGATAACTCAAAACGTTATGGATGGATTTTCATGAAATTTTCAGAGATTGTCAGAAATGGGGTATCCTACAGATGATTACATTTTGGTGGTGATCCAGATCACTGTCCAGAAGAAAACCGCCATGACGGAAAATGCAATTTTCGTGAATAACTACTGAACCACTAATCCTATCATTGTGAATCCAATTGCTAGTCATATGTTTTCATGGTCAAGGAATCTGAAAACGTACACACAAACACTGTATGGGGGGAAATGTGGCACTTGGCGGAGGTCTGCGCTCTCCGAGTGCTTTTCTAGTTACTTATTATTATAATTAAGTTACTTGAGCTGCAAATGTGCAAACTGTTACCCCCCACCACCACGACCAAAAACATCACTGCAGTTGGTTTGGAGACATTTTTTTCAAAAACCAATCCAATTATTCTTTCATTTTTTCATGTAAATTTTCATCCTTATTCTTCTGAATGGCATTTTCCACAAAATTTTATGACTTTCTCAGTAATCTGCAGTTTTTTCTTGTAACTTTGGCCTTGTTCCTCATATTGTGTCACTTTAAGCTTCTTTGTTTTTCCATCCATCCATCTTCTTCCGCTTAATCCTTTTCGGGTCACGGAGGGGCTGGCGCCTATCCCAGCATCTTTGGACGAGAGGCAGGGTTCACCCTGGACAGATCACCAGTCCATCGCAGGGCCAACACAGAGAGACAGACAACCATTCACTCTCACAGTCACACCTAAGGACAATTTAGAATCCCCAGTTTGATGCCAGTTAACCTAACTTGCATGTTTTTGGCATCTGGGAGGAAATTGGAGAAATCCCGGAGTAAACCCACACCGACACGGGGAGAACATGCAAACTCCACACAGATCACTGTTGGTCGGGGGCTGGGATCGAACCCAGGATCCCCCGGCCAAGGGTGAGTTGCTGTGCTGCCGCAGTGCTAACCACTCCACCACCGCACTGCCCATTCTTTGTTTTTTGACAGATGTAATTCCTGATGCCTGAATGATGTCATCATCTGAAGACTTCTGAGGACAAAAAGTTTCAAGTAGGAGGTCAGTAACGCCTGAATGATTGATTGAATGAATGAACGAATGAATGAATGTGAATTTTATTTGGTAATGAACATACAATCAAAACAACTAAACATATGTAGGACACGTAACAACAACCAAAAGGGTGTAGGCTGAAGCTAGTGCTTATATAGTGCGTTACAATTTTAAAATCAATAACATAAGAATTTAAGTCAGGGTTTCCTCTGGTAACATTTCTCCGTGGTGGCCCGCTATGCCAGAAATCGTACCACCACGCCAAGCCGATATGATTATGTTAAGAAAAATATATGAAGCAATGACTTTCCACAAGCACGCTAATGAAGAATGCGCGTGGCCATCATCCGCACAGAGTTTAGAAGCACCCCGCCCATGCGAGTTCTCCACTCAGCAGGCAGAGTGTCTCGCTAAGAGTGACTGTCGATAAAAATATGAGTTTGTTTAAGTACTTTAAACGCGGAAAAAAAATCAGAAAAGGTATGTATATAAGCACTGGAGGCGTTTATCGTGGTTTTAACCCGCTGTTAATGGGAGCAATAAGAGAAGCGTCGCTTAGCTAAGAGACGTGGTTAGAATTCATATGCAGCCAGCTTAATATGAAGGGAAAGGCGGCGGGGCTGATGAATTGATGAGGATGCATTTCACCAGCCCCTAAAATATTAAGTTATGTTCCCTATTATGTACCTGACAAGTTAAAATGAGCGAAATTCACGAAGTCAATGACTTTAATCAGCCCCACCCACACGAATTTTCCACTCGGTCAGCAGGCAGTGTGTCTCGCTAAGCGTGACTGTCGACAAAAACATGAGTTTAAATACTTTAAATGCGGAAAAAAAAATCAGAAAAGGTATGTATGTAAGCACTGGAGGTGTTTATCATGGTTTTAACCCCCTGTTAACGGGAGCAATAACGGAAGAGTCGCTTCACTAAAAAATGAGCCATTATTTTCAACGTCACTGATAAATGGTTTGTACTGTTGACTCTTTTCCCACCAGTGTCTTAACAGACAAAATAGAAAATCATGATGCAAACACATAAGTCACTAAATTGTTTATTACAATCAGCAGTAAATTCCAGAGTATTTAGAAAGTGCAAAATTCAAACGGTAAAAAAATTCAGAATGGGTCACACACGCCGGCCACTAATCACCTTCACAAGGTGGCCCTGCACACCAAGGAAGGCTTGATTGAAGGCAGCATTCTGAGCATCTCCTCCCTTCACAAGCTAGTTTCATGCTCCCTTGCCTCACTGAGAAGCAACCAGATGTGCTGCTGAAGCTGCTCTGTAAATAATGATGCAAGGTCCGGTTTGGGGTAGATGGTTTTCCTCTTGCCTAGACGAAAGACAGAAATGGGTGGTGGTTAAATAAAGCAAGTTTAAAACATATGTGACCTGTGCTGGTAAAATGAGTCGGAATGGGCACCGCGTCATTACGAGCTACAGGCAGGAGAAGTCATGCAACATGACTCCTCCTTTGTTTGCTAACAGCAAGTCCCGGGAAAAACCCCCGTGAGTGCCTGGTATCAATGTAAAGCTTAGAAATCGTATTTTCTAAAAATACATATATTTTTGCAGAAGACATAACTCCAGACTGATCGAACGGTAGTTTTAAACCTAGCCAAAATATAAACAAATCAGCTTTTTTCGGGTCCATTTTTGTGCACTTCCTACAAATTAAATATCATTTTGAAGGTCTTTCAATACAGAATATGGAAAAAATGTCTGAGGTCTTATTTGCTACTCAATAAGACAGATGAGCTACCGGCTATGTCCCGCTACGAGAGCGTCTTCAGAGAGATTAGCATGATGTTGTTTACTGAGACGTGGCTAACAGAACTAGCAACAGATGCTAACATCGAACTGGAGGGTTTCCATGCAATACGGGCAGACCGGACACCAGACGTGGGAAGGCAAGGGACAGAGGAGTGATAATGTATGTCAATAACAGCTGGTGTAAACCGGGACATATCATGGTTAAAGGTTCCAAGGTTGTCATAGCCAGGAGCGGCACTGGGGTTAAGCTCCCAGTGCTCATAAAATGCTCCTTACGGCGTGCGTCTCAAAAAGCCTCTGACAACTAAGTCCAACTCCTAGCCTGCCCATGTGGTTTAGTCTCTAAGCCCGGCGGAACTGCTTTTACTAATAGGAGAAGGGGCGAGGGCGGATCTCTGGCGCCTTAAAACCAGATGCTTCAGGTAGATGGTGGCTCGTCAACCTGGGAAGGTAGCCCATCTAGGGGAAGGTAAACCCTGATTTCAAACCTCCGCTGCCTTGCGGCACACCCGGTCACGGGAAAGGCTTCGGGAGTCAACCCTGAGGAAAAATCCGGAGTCGGAGGCCCTAAGGCAGTTCTCTGTTGTGCTCAACATCGTTCTGGCAGCTCCTGCAACGGCGCTGGTGCCAAACTGTAGCAGCCCTGCTGTTCCTTTGGATTCATCAGTGACGTGGAGAGGGGGGACATGCTGCATGGGCAACATCTTGTCCTCCATATCTTCCTGCCCAGGCTTGAATCCTACCAACGCCCAACGCTGGAAGGTAGAACACCAGATCACTGGAGAGGACACTCCAGCTTCGCCTTTGGCATAGACAAAACACGGGGAATGACAGTTACCGGTTATAAGCCACCGCTCAATTGGCATAGAGCGCGGTGCCAGGGGTTGTTCCCGACGGTGGGAGGGATCATCGGATCTCACTGGACAGCTACCGCCCGCCTCAAGCTGGGTAGCCCCCAGCCAATAAGGTGTTGTCCCACCACAGCTTTCTTTCCTCATTGGGTGCATGGGAATGAGAAGTCCGAACAGCAGGCTGAGAACCTTCGCACCAGGCAAGACAAAAAAACAAAAGAGACCACCTCTAAAACTGGGAACTTGGAACGTCCGCACTATGATGACAGGACTCGCTGCTAACCTCAAGGACATCAATGACACCAGGAAGACTGCCATCATCAATAATGAGCTAAAGAGACTGGGAGTGGATATCGCCACTCTCCAGGAAACACGGTTGGCTGACGCAGGCACACTGAGATAGATAGATAGATTAGTTTATTTGACAGGGACAGTGCAATAAACATAGACAATTAATCAATGACAATCAATCTGATGTGTTGCACATAGAGTGTATAGCTATTAGCTAATTTGCAACTCTTGTCCCTGGATGGGCTTTAGAAAAGAGAATCAAGTAAAAAAAAAAAGAAAATACACAATAACCACATACATCAATGCAAAAAGATTATACACAATTATAAATATTATAAATACACAAATATAACAACCTGATTCACATTTGCCTATTTCAGGCCTCCCTCCCTTCGTCACTCATTATAAACAAACACATTCATTCCTTCCCTTCATTCACTCTCACTTTGCAGACAATCAATTCATACATGAGTACATTCTTGTTTATTTTTCAGCCAGTTTTTAACCTTTTTAGTGAATGTTTTAAAGTCCGTTATTATTTTAATTACATTTGGCATTGTGTTCCAGATGTGACTGCCCTTTATAGAGAAAGCTGTGAGAGAAGGACTACACATTCTACTGGCAGGGAAAGGGCAGTGATGAACACAGGGAACACGAAGTGGGCTTCGCAGTGAAGAACACCTTGCTGAAGATGGTGGAACCGGGCAGCAATGGCTCTGCGCGACTCCTCACCCTCCGCCTCAACACCACTCAAGGCCCAGTCACCCTCGCCAGTGTGTATGCCCCAACACTGACAGCCACACCAGAGGCAAAAGACGAATTCTACGAGAATCTCGCAACAACTGTCAGGATCATCCCCAACTCTGAACAACTCATTCTCCTTGGAGACTTCAATGCCAGAGTGGGTGCTGACCACGACTCCTGGCCCTCCTGTCTTGGACAATTTGGCATGGGCAGAATGAACGACAACGGACAGCGGCTGCTCGAGTTCTGCACATATCATGATCTATGCATCACAAACTCGTTCTTCAAGACCAAGCCCCGACACAAGGTTTCCTGGTGACATCCGTGCTCAAAGCACTGGCACCAGCTGGACTTGATCCTGACCAGGCGCACCTCACTGAAGAACGTGCTAATCACCCGTTCGTTCCAGAGTGCAGATTGCGACACAGACCATTCATTGGTGTGTTGCAAGGTCAAGCTGCAGCTGAAGAAATTCCATCGTGCTAGACAGCCTGGAAAGGCACGGATTGACACCAGCAAGATGGCCCAACCAGAACTTGTTGAGCAGTTTGCCTCCACCTTTGAGAAGGAACTTGGTGTACCACAAGAAGGAGAATCTGCAAAGCAGAAGTGGGAAGAGCTGCGAAACACCATCCACCGCACAGCCTTGGCTACCTTTGGGAGGAAGACCTCGAAGTCACAGGACTGGTTTGATGCCAAGTTGACCGAGATGACCCCCGTCATTGAAGCCAAGTGCTCAGCACTTGCTGAGTACAAGAAGTACCCAAACGAGAAGAATCTCCAGATTCTCAGGGCTGCGAGAAGCAAAGTTCAGCAGACTGCTCTGCGCTGTGCCAACGAGTACTGGACTCAACTCAGCCAAGACATTCAAACCGCTGCCATAACAGGGAACATCCGTGGTATGTACGATGGCATCAAGAAAGCACTTGGTCCGGCTCAGAGCAAGACGGCCCCCCTCAAATCCTCCACTGGGGAGATGATCACAGAAAAGATAAGGTAAGATAAGATAAGCCTTTATTAGTCCCACAACGGGGAAATTCCAGGATTGCAACAGCACAGGGATAGCAACACTCAGAGCAACAATCAGAAGGCAAGAAAAAAAACAAGCAAGCAAGAGCAGCTAATATACATATGTACATATTACTATAAAATATATATACACACACACACACACACACAGACACACAGTGCAGAGCATTGTAGCTAGATGGAATAAATATGTAAATATATAAACACCCACAGTACGGAGCATTGCAGCTAGGTGGAATAAATATGCAAGTATATAAACACACACAGTGCGGAGCAATGTAGCTAGATGGAATAATATGTAGATATATAAAAACACAGTGCGGAGCATTGTAGCTAGATGGAATAAATATATAGATATATAAATATAAACACACCCAGTGCTGAGCATTGTAGCTAGATGGAATAAATATATAGATATATAAATATAAACACACCCAGTGCAGAGCATTGTAGCTAGATGGAATAAATATGTAAATATATAAACACACACAGTGCAGAGCATTGTTGCTAGGTGGGATGAAACAGCATAACCGTCTATTTAGTTATCCTACATGGTATGATTATGTGCCCATACATATTCTCACCCTCCATAGCGACCGGTATGTTCCTAGTTGTATGCCGGAGAGGACCATTGTGTAAGTCTATTGCATCTTTTGCATTCAAAAAAAACTATTAGTTTGTTACGTCTTTTTGCTATCTCTGCGAGCAGCCCTGCTTAGGTTGTACAGTCTGACAGCCGTTGGTAGGAAGGACCTACGAAACCTCTCGGTTGTGCACCTGGGATGATGTAGTCTGCTGCTAAATGAGCTCCTCAGTGCATCCAGTATGTCCTGCATAGGGTGGAACTCGGACTCCAGCAGAGATGACAGTTTAGCCACCGTCCTTCTCTCTCCTATCTCCTCCAACGGATCAAGGCGTTGCCCCAGGACAGAGCTAGCTTTCTTAATCAGTTTGTTCAGTCTCTTCCTATCGGCTGCAGTAATGCCACTGCCCCAGCAGACCACTCCAAAAGTGATGGCTGATGCCACCACCGTGTCATAGAATGACTTCAGCAGCGCCCCTTGTACACCAAAAGACCTGAGTCTCCTCAGCAGGAACAGCCTGCGCTGTCCCTTCTTGTAGAGTGCGTCAGTATTGTGTGACCAGTCTAGTTTATTGTTCAGATGAATACCCAGGTACTTGTAGGATGTCACCATCTCGATGTCTGTTCCCTGTATATTTACTGGTGCTGTGAGGGGCTGCCCATGCCTGCGGCACTCCACCACCAGCTCCTTAGTTTTCCTCGCGTTGATCTGGAGGCAGTTCCGATGGCACCAGTCCACAAAGTCCTGGATAAGCCCTCTGTACTCAGCTTCATCTCCGCTGGAGATGAGACCAACGATCGCAGAGTCATCAGAGAACTTCTGTAGATGGCAATGTGTTGTGTTGTGTGAGAAGTCCGCAGTATAAAGAGTGAACAGGAAGGGAGCCAGCACTGTTCCCTGGGGGGCCCCCGTGCTACTGATGATCATGTCGGAAACACAGTCCCGGGTTCTCACAAACTGAGGCCGGTTCGTGAGGTAGTCCAGGATCCATGATGACAGGTGCTGGTCCACCCCTGCGCGCAGCAGCTTGTCCTTCAGGATCATCGGTTGGATGGTGTTGAAAGCACTGGAGAAGTCAAAGAACATGATCCTCACCATATTCCCGGGCTTCTCCAGGTGGGACAGAGAACGGTGAAGGAGGAAGATCACCGCATCCTCCACCCCAATGCCATGCTGGTAGGCGAACTGGAGTGGATCCATTGCTGGTTCCACCAGGGGGCGGAGATGAGCAAGGAGCAGTCTCTCCAGGGTCTTCATCAAGTGGGACGTCAAGGCCACCGGTCTGAAGCTGTTCAGGTCTTTGGGGTGGGAAGTTTCTGGTACAGGTACCACACAAGATGTTTTCCACAGCTGTGGTACCCTCCCCAGTTTCAGGCTCATGTTGAAGATATACGTCACAATCCCACACAGCTGGTCTGCACAGGACTTGAGGAGCTTTGCGCTGATGCCGTCCGGTCCCGACGCCTTCCTCGCCTTGATCTTCCTCAGCTCCGTCCTCACCTGGGTCTTGGTCAGGGTCAGGATGGGGGACTGTGTGTTGGGAGTGGGGGGGGGGGGGTGTCGGTGGAGTGGGGAGTGGGCAGCAGGACTTGATTTCTTAGTGGCAGCAGTGGTTGTTGTGCAGACAGGGGGGAGGGCGGTTGGTCAAATCTATTGAAAAACAGATTCAGGTTGTTCGCCCACTCCCTGCCCCCCGTGGCCTGGGGGGAGGTATTCTGGAGCCCCGAGATGGTTTTGAGGTTTCTCCAGACCCCGCTGATGTCGCTCTGTTGCAGCTTGTCCTCCATCTTCTTCCTGAAGCTGTCCTTGCCTTCTCTGATCTTTCTCCTCAGCTCCCTCTGTACGGACTTCAGCATCTCCCTGTTCCCCGACCTGAAGATCCTCCTCAAAAGAACAAGCAGATGGAGAGATGGGTGGAACACTACTCCGACCTCTACTCCAGACAGAACACCGTGACACCGTCAGCCCTTGATGCCATCGACTACCTGCCATCCATGGACGAACTTGACGCCGAGCCAACCATCGATGAACTCAGCAAGCCCATTGATAGCTTGGCCGCTGGCAAGACACCCAGCAACGACCGCATACCCCCCGACCTGATCAAGCACTGCAAGACCGCCCTCCTGCTGCCGTTGCATGACATCCTCTGCCAGTGCTGGAAGGAAGGTGCCGTACCACAGGACATGAGAGACGCCAAGATCATCACCCTCTACAAAAACAAAGGGGAGAGAAGCGACTGCAACAACTACAGGGGCATCTCCCTCCTCAGCGTTGTTGGCAAAGTCTACGCACGAGTTGTTCTCGTTAGTCTACATAAGCTTGCCGAACGTGTCTACCCCGAGTCTCAGTGTGGCTTCCGCGCTGAGCGATCTACGGTAGACATGATATTCTCCATACGCCAACTCCAAGAGAAATGCAGAGAACAGAACATGCCCCTGTATGTCGCCTTCATCGACCTCACCAAAGCGTTCGATTTGGTCAGCAGAGAGGGCCTTTTCAAGATCCTGCCAAAGATAGGATGCCCACCAAAGTTGCAAAGCCTCATCGAATCGTTTCACACCAACATGCAGGGGATAGTGCAGCACGATGGCACGTCTCAGAGCCATTCAACATACGCAGCGGAGTGAAACAAGGCTGTGTACTTGCGCCAACCCTCTTTGGGATTTTCTTTGCTATGCTCCTGAGGCATGCCTTCAGCACAGCAACAGAGGGAATCTACCTGCACACAAGATCTGACGGCAGGCTTTTCAACCTCGCCCGCCTGAAAGCCATAACCAAAGTACGCGAGGCTCTAATCAGAGACTTGCTGTTCGCAGACGACGCTGCAGTCGCAACCCACACACAGCAGGAGATTCAGACCCTGATGGACCGCTTCTCCCAGGCATGCAAGGACTTCGGGCTTACCATCAGCCTGAAGAAGACTAACGTCTTGGTGCAAGGCACGGAAGCACCACCAACCATCACCATCGACGACTACGAGCTGGAGGTCGTGAATCAGTTCACGTACCTGGGGTCCACGATCAGTAACAACCTCTCCCTTGATACAGAGATCGACAAGAGGATTGGAAAATCAGCCTTCACACTCGCTCGCCTCACCACACGAGTGTGGGAGAATCCCAAACTCTCTGTCAAGATGAAGATGGCAGTGTACAACGCCTGCGTCATCAGCACACTGCTCTATGGGAGTGAGACGTGGACAACATACACCCGGCAGGAAAAGAGACTGAACTCCTCCCACTTGCGTTGCATTCGCCACATCCTGGGCATATCCTTGCAGGACAAAGTGCCCAACACAGAAGTTCTGTCCTGCGCCGGCCTTCCCTCCATGTTCACTCTACTCAGGCAGCGCAGGCTCCGCTGGCTAGGCCACGTTCACCGTATGGAGGATGGCAGAATCCCCAAAGACGTCCTCTACGAAGAACTGGCGACTGGCAGGAGAGACGTTGGCCGCCCACAGCTGCGCTTTAGAGACGTCTGCAAGAGAGACATGAAGGCCCTGGAGATCAACACAGAGCGCTGGGAGGACCTTGCAACGGACCGCTCCAAATGGAGAGGCACCCTGACCAGACAGCTCAAGGCGGGTGAAGAGAGACTGACTGCTGCAGCAGATGAAAAAAGGACCCGCAGGAAGAACCGCCACAGACCCAGCAGCACGGAGACCACCCACAAGTGCGACCTGTGTGACAGGGACTGCCACTCACGCATCGGCCTGTTCAGCCACAGGCGGTGCTGTTCCAGCAGAGTAGACGTTTAGGATTCTCTTCCATGGTCATTATAGACCGACGGAGGCCAACGAGGATCATGGTTAAAAAGCAACACTACAGCAAAGACATTGAGTTGCTAGCTGTTAGCATGTGGCCTGTTTATCTCATGAGGGAATACTCACATGATCTGCATTGTTATTTATGCAAATCCGACGGCGAACACTAGGGCAGCACGTGATGCCATCCACTCAGTAACTGGCAGACTGCTGACAGAACACCCAGATGCTCTTCTCCTCATCTCAGGTGATTTCAACCATATTTCACTGTCCCCCATTCTGCCCACATTCACCCAGTATGTTACATGCCACACTAGAGACAATAAAACACTGGACTTATTCGATGCAAACACTAAGGAGACGTACACCTCATTTCAACACCCCCCCCCACTCGGGAGATCGGATCACAACTTGGTTTATCTCCTACCGATGTACAAAACCGTAGTACACAGACAACCTCCAGTTATGCGCACGGTGAAGATATGGTCTGAGGAGGCAATGGACGCTCTTAAGGACTGTTGTGAAATCACTGCTTGGGAGCAGCTCTGCAATCCACATGGTGAGGACATCGATGGCCTCACTCACACCATCATGGACTATATCAACTTCTGTGTGGACAACACCGCACCCACCAAGATCATACGGTGTTGCTCGAACAACAAACCCTGGATCAAACCTGAGATAAAATCACTACTGAGGGAGAAGAAGAGGATCTTCAGGTTGGGGAACAGGGGGATGCTGAAGTCCGTACAGACGGAGCTGAGGAGGGAGATCAGAGAAGGCAAGGACAGCTTCAGGAAGAAGATGGAGGACAAGCTGCAACGGAGCGACATCAGCAGGGTCTGGAGAAACCTCAAAACCATCTCTGGGCTCCAGAATACCTCCTCCCAGGCCACGGGGGGGCAGGGAGTGGGTGAACAATCTGAACCTGTTTTTAAATAGGTTTGACCAACCGCTCTCCCCCTCGCCTGCACAACAACCACTGCTGCCTCTACAGTCATCGAGACCTGCTGTCCACCCCCCCACCCACCAACACCCCCCCCACTCCCAGCACACAGCCCCCCAACCTGACCCTCACTAAGACCCAGGTGAGGACGGAGCTGAGGAAGATCAAGATGAAGAAGGCCTCGGGTCCGGACTGCATCAGCGCGAAGCTCCTCAAGTCCTGCGCAGACCAGCTGTGTGGGATTGTGACGTACATCTTCAACCTGAGCCTGAAGCTGGGGAGGGTACCACAGTTGTGGAAAACATCTTGTGTGGTACCTGTACCAAAGACTTCCCACCACAGAGACCTGAACAGCTACAGACCAGTGGCCCTGACGTCTCACCTGATCAAGACCCTGGAGAGACTGTTCCTTGCTCACATCCGCCCCCTGGTGGGACCAGCGATGGATCCACTCCAGTTCGTCTACCAGCATAGCATCGGGGTGGAGGATGCAGTGATCCTCCTCCTTCACCGTTCTCTTTCCCACCTGGAGAAGCCTGGGAACACGGTGAGGATCATGTTCTTTGACTTCTCCACTGCTTTCAACACCATCCAACCGATGATCCTGAGGGACAAGCTGCTGTGCGCGGGGGTGGACCAGCACCTGTCATTGTGGATCCTGGACTACTTCACAAATCGGCCACAGTTTGTGTGAACCAGGGATTGTGTGTCTGACATGATCATCAGCAGTACGGGGGCCCCCCAGGGAACGGTTTTGGCTCCCTTCCTGTTTACCCTTTATACTGCGGACTTCTCACACAACACAACACACTGCCATCTACTGAAGTTCTCAACAACTCTGCGATTGTTGGCCTCATCTCCAATGGAGATGAAGCTGAGTACAGAGGACTTATCCAGGACTTCGTGGACTGGTGCCATCAAAACTGCCTCCAGATCAACGCGAGAAAAACTAAGGAGCTGGTGGTGGACTGCTGCAGGCAAGGACAACCCCTCACAGAACCAGTAAACATCCAGGGAACAGACATTGAGATGGTGACATCCTACAAGTACCTGGGTGTTCATTTGAACAATAAACTAGACTGGTCACACAATATCGACACACTCTACAAGAAGGGCAGTGCAGGCTGTTCCTACTGAGGAGGCTCAGGTCTTTTGGAGTGCAAGGGGTGTCCCTGAAGACCTTCTACGATTCAGTGGTGGCATCAGCAATCACATTTGGAGTGGTCTGTTAGGGCAGCGGCATCATGGCAGCCGACAGGAAGAGACTGAACAGACTGATCAAAAAAGCTAGCTCTGTCCTGGGGCAGCACCTTGACCCAGTGGAGGAGATAGGAGAGAGAAGGATGGTGGCTAAGCTGTCATCTCTGCTGAAGTCACAGTCCTACCCCATGCAGGACACGCTCAACACACTGAGGAGTGCATTTAGCGGTAGGCTGTACCATCCTAGGTGCTCAACAAAGAGGTTCCGCAGGTCCTTCCTACCTACAGCTGTCAGACTTTATAACCTAAACAGGGCTGCTCATAGAGGTTGTATTAAATGCACTCAACGTCACAGCTTTGCATAATCGAGATCGTCCCCGCCAATACACAACTAGGACAATCACAATCATTACTGAGGGTGGCAACAACACTGTGATTCAAATACGAAATATACTGTCTGGGTCCATATTTATATTCTGCCAGGTAATTTAACAAATCGTAATGCTGTTGGTACCATCTAGCTGCAATGCTCCTGCACTGTATATATAACTGTGTACATACTGTATGTATATTTATTTACTGCTTTGGCTAACCAGTTCTAATTATCTTATTAACTATTGCTCTGAGTGCTGCTATCCCTTTGCTGCTGTAATCCTGGAATTTCCCAATTGTGGGACTAATAAAGGCTTGTCTTAAAATTCTACACACAATACCACATAATGACAACATGAACAAAGTTTTTTTGAGATTTTTGCAAATTTAAAAAAAACAACAACTGAGAAATCACATGTACATCAGTATTCACAGCTTTTGCCATGAAGCTCAAAATTGAGCTCAGCTGCATCCTGTTTCCACTGATCATCCTTGAGATGTTTCTACAGCTTAATTGGAGTCCACCTGTGGTAAATTCAGTTAATTGGACATGATGTGGAAAGACACACACCCGTCAATATAAGGTCCCACAGTTGACAGTGCATGTCAGAGCACAAACAAAGCATGAAGTCAAAGGAATTGTCTGTAGACCTCAGAGACAGGGTTGTCTCGAGGCACAAATCTGGGAAAGGGTACAGAAAAATTTCTGCTGCTTTGAAGGTCCCAATGAACACAGTGGCCTCCATCATCCATAAATGGAAGAAGTTCAGAACCATCAAGACGCTTCCTCGAGCTGACCAGCCGTCTAAACTGAGCGATCAGGGGAGAAGGGCCTTAGTCAGGGAGGTGACCAAGAACCCGATGGTCACTCTGTCAGAGCTCCAGTGTTCCTATGTGGAAGGAGGAGAACCATCCAGAAGGACAATCATCTCTGCAGCAATCCACCAATCAGGCCTGTATGGTAGAGTGGCCAGACGGAAGCCACTCCTTTGTAAAACGCACATGGCAGCCCACCTGGAATTTGCCAAAAGGCACCTGAAGGACTCTCAGACCATGAGAAACAAAATTCTCTGGTCTGATGAGACAGATTGATTGACAGATTGAGCTCTTTGGCATGAATGCCAGGCGTCATGTTTTGAGGAAACCAGGCACCGCTCATCACCAGGCCAATACCATCCCTACAGTGAAGCATGGTGGTAGCAGCATCATGCTTTGGGGATGTTTTTCAGAAGCAGAACTGGGTGACTAGTCAGAATAGAAGGAAAGATGAATGCAGCAATGTACAGAGACATCCTGGATGAAAACCTGCTCCAGTGCGCTCTTGACCTTAGACTGGGGTGATGGTTCATCTTTCAGCAGGACAACAACCCTAAGCAATACAGCCAAGATATCAAAGGAGTGATTTCAGGAAAACTCTGTGAATGTCCTTGAGTGGCCCAGCCAGAGCTCATACTTGAATCCAACTGAATATCTCTGGAGAGATCTGAAAATGTCTGTGTACCGACGCTTCCCATCCAACCTGATGGAGCTTGAGAGGTGCTGCAAAGAGGAATGGACCAAACTGCCCAAAGATAGGTGTGCCAAGCTTGTGACATCATATTCAAAAAGACTTGAGGCTGTAATTGCTGCCAAAGGTGCATCAACAAAGTACTGAGCAAAGGCTGTGAATACTGATGTACATGTGATTTCTTAGTTTCTTTTTTTTAATAAATTTGCAAAAATCTCAGAAAAACGTTTTTTTTTTTACATTGTCATGACGGGGTACTGTGTGTAGAATTTTGAAGAAAAAAATGAATTTAATCCATTTCGGAATAAGGCTGTAACATAAAATGTGGAAAAAATTGAGCGCTGTGAAGACTTCCTAGATGCTCTGTACATGGGATTTCATTCTTTATAAAGGACAAGAAAGTCTCTTTACCTCAGAGTTCAGTGTAAAGTGAAGAATCCTAAGTGTTGGTTGCACAGATGAGAGGCCTGGTTGGAGTCCACTTCTGCCTTTTCATCATCATCCACTGGTCCAGTCTGTCAGGATCATGCCAACAAAAACTCACAAATACAAATAAATATGCTTAATTACTCAACATACATTTGTTTTATTTCATGTAAAATGACTGTGAAACACACTACATGCATAGTTTATAAGCAACAAAAATATTAAAAAGCCATTGCTGAGCACTCTGCTGTATAATCGTCTCTTCTACTCCCCATTATGTCCTGTGTTTTGCCTTTTAACTCAATCCCAGTTTTAAATTCATCCAAATTATTAGCATTTCTATCAGCAGTGCTACATACATTCAGAAGTTATGCACATGAGCAGTTCATCTGGGTAAGAGTATTTTACAGGGTATAAAAGACGTTAAATACTTTTTAGTATCTTCTTGAGGTCACAATAAGACCATTTGCGAAACAGCTAAAATTTCGTGAGAATATTTCAAATATTTTTGTCTGAATATTAATTAGAATTTTAAATTATTTCAAGATTTGAGGTTAGAAATCCACTTCAACATAAAAACAGGATGTCACGAGATAATTAAGTTACTTGCAAATGTGCAAACTGTTAACTATCCTCCACAAACAACATTATTCTTGTTTTTCATGTAAATTTTCATCTTTATTCTTCTGAATGACATTTTCAACACAATTTTATGACTTTCTTGATAATCTGCAGCTTTTTCTTGTCACTTTGGCCCTTTTCTCATATATTTGAGACTTTTTGTTGCTAATTTACATCTTTTTCCCATTAAGTGTGTGACTTTTTCTCCTTTAATTTTATTACAACAATTTTACTGAACAAATCACAAAAAAATGGCACCAGACTGCAGAACGAGCCTATTTATTTACAGGATCAACTGTTATTTTAACAATAAGCGAGGCTGAAATTCTGGATAAACAAATTCAAGGCTTTAACTAATGCTTTATTATACTGCACATAAAGCACATAAAACTACTTTTATATCAATTAGACAGAACTGAGTTAGCATCTTTTCTATAAAAACCTTTTTCTATAAAAACCTAACTGTGTGCTAACTGGCTAGTTGGCCACTTAGCACACAGGCTAATTTAGTAATCATTCTGGCTAATAATAATATGTAAAATAAAGGAAGAATTGCACTCACCGGGCAAACAGGAGACCTTGGAAAGGCTGTTAGCAACGCTGCTTGCAGAACCAGCCATAATAGTTGTCAGAAATTCTCCCATAGATTGAGTCCCCATCGTGCTGTTTGCTCTCTACATGTCTGTTCTTTTCTTCTTCTCTGTCCCCTCACCCCCCAGCCAGTCGCAGCAGATGACTGCCCCTCCCTGAGCCTGGTTCTGCTGGAGGTTTCTTCCTGTTAAAAGGGAGTTTTTCCTCTCCACCGTCACCAAGTGCTGCTCACAGGGGATCGCCTGATTGCTGGGGTCTTTCTGCAACTGTGGGGGGAACCCCCACAGTTGAAAGTGCTATGAGATGACTGTTGTTGTGAAATTGTGCTATATGAATAAAGTTGAATTGAACTGAATTGTAAAAATGACCGCTAGCATCAACACCAAACAAGCTAAATTACGTTGACAGGATGTGACGTCTCCTTACTGGCTCCACCAGCCTGTCAATCATGCCTGTCAATCAAAGTGCCGTCTCCACAGGCCACTCCTATATTAGCCAGCTGTTAGCATCCTCCGCTAGATCACGTAAAACCATTTTCCAGAAAAATCCACCCCCCTCAAAGATTTTTCTGTGTCAGGTCTGATTGATTGACATGAAAATAACATTTTTTACTCAGCATTACATATGCCTTTTGGGGGCTGACATCATTATTATTATGGCTAATGCAAACACTAACGTTTTGGAGCCAAACCTACTGGCACTAGGTGGTACTACAATTTTTGTCACTTCCTGGAAGGCTTCTACTTCCGCGTTCTGGGCTTGGGGTTTGGTTTCAACCCAACAGCAAACTATCAAATCTACAAACTTCAAAACAACAAAAATCAGAAAAAAGAATTCTGGTTCATTCAAACCAGGAAAGAGGAAAAAAAAATTGATTAGTGTTCATTTATTGACAGTTTTTAATTGGATTTAAACTCTGGATTTTCAGATTTTTCTGAAGCACCTGAATGCCTCACATTTCCTACCAGGAACAAGAACGTTACGTTTTGTTATATAAAAACTAAATGTGTTAATGGCTACATAACATCTCAGACTGATGACATCATGGTGGTCTCCTCAGAGATGATGTCACCACCTCATGGAGGTCAGGATCTCCAGGCTGACCATCACTGGTTTAAACCAGCTGTACCAGTTTAAGGGGGGAGTCAGTAACCACGTGGACTAAGTAAATAAGTAAAATGTATTTATATCGCACTTCTCACAGAAACAATCACAAAGTGCTTCACAACAAAATAAAACACAATCACAAATACAACAATAAAGGCATTAAAAACATAAAAACCATAATCCATAATCAAACCAAAAAGCCTGTTTAAACAGCAGTGTCTTCAGCTGCTTTTTAAAAGCATCAACAGAGTCTACTGAGCACAAAGACAGTGGGAGAACATTCCACAACTTTGGTGCCACTGCCTGAAAGGCTCTATCACCTCAAGTTATAAAATGGGTTCGAGGGACAGCCAGTAAAAGTTGATCCGAGGATCTCAGAGACTGTGAGGGGTTGTACACTTTAAGCAGCTCAGTGATGTATTTAGGGGCCTGATTATGAATAGATCTAAAAACAAGAACTAAAATTTTAAACTGAATCCTAAAACCAATTGGGAGCCAGTGAAGTGCTGCTAAAACCAGTGTAATGTGAGCCCTTTTCTTAGTGTGAATTAAAAGTCTAGCAGCCGAATTTTGAACAACCTGGAGGCATTGAAGATGCTTTTGGCTCAGACAGGTAAAAAGACTATTACAGTAGTCTAAGTGAGAAGAAATAAAAGCATGTACAGTGGGGCAAAAAAGTATTTAGTCAGCCATCAATTGTGCAAGTTCTCCCACTTAAAAGATGAGAGAGGTCTCCAATTTTCATCATAGCTATACCTCAACTATGAGAGACAAAATGAGAAAAAAAAATCCAGAAAATCACATTGAAGGATTTTTAAAGAATTTATTTGCAAATTATGGTGGAAAATAAGTATTTGGTCACCTACAAACAAGCAAGATTTCTGGCTCTCACAGACCTGTAACTTCTTCTTTAAGAGGCTCCTCTGTCCTCCACTCGTTACCTGTATTAATGGCACCTGTTTGAACTCGTTATCAGTATAAAAGACACCTGTCCACAACCTCAAACAGTCAGACTACAAACTCCACTATGGCCAAGACCAAAGAGCTGTCAAAGGACACCAGAAATAAAATTGTAGACCTGCACCAGGCTGGGAAGACTGACTCTGCAATAGGTAAGCAGCTTGGTGTGAAGAAATCAACTGTGGGAGCAATTATTAGAAAATGGAAGACATACAAGACCACTGATAATCTCCCTTGATCTGAGGCTCCACGCAAGATCTCACCTCGTGGGGTCAAAATGATCACAAGAACGGTGAGCAAAAATCCCAGAACCACACAGGGGGACCTAGTGAATGACCTGCAGAGAGCTGGGACCAAAGTAACGAAGGCTACCATCAGAAACACACTACGCCGCCAGGGACTCAAATCCTGCAGTGCCAGACGTGTCCCCCTGCTTAAGCCAGTACATGTCCAGGCCCGTCTGAAGTTTGCTAAAGAGCATCTGGATGATCCAGAAGAGGACTGGGAGAATGTCATATGGCCAGATGAAACCAAAATAGAACTTTTTGGTAAAAACTCAACTTATCGTGTTTGGAGGAGAAAAAATGCCGAGTTCCATCCAAAGAACACCATACCTACTGTGAAGTACGGGGGTGGAAACATCATGCTTTGGGGCTGTTTTTATGCAAAGGGACCAGGACGACTGATTCGTGTAAAGGCAGGGATGAGAATGGGTTTTGGGAAAAAAAAGAGGAAACTAAGCCGGGGGTCTTAGTTAGGCCTGCGTCCCCCAATCCTTGGTGGGGGGTCTGGGGGGCAAGAAGCTAACAAAATCTGGTGTTTTAGAATGCTCAAATGTGGTCTTATATTTAAAGTTAGAAGTAAGTACAAATGCATTTATAGTTTACCTTTTTAATCTGCTGCTGCATCACATGTAAATTTATGATATCTGAATGGTATGTTGATGTAATAATACTAAATTATATTTTACTACTATTTAATATGTTTAGAATGGTAAATGGCATTCACTTATATAGCGCTTTTTCTCATCTCTGGATGACCAAAGCGCTTTACAGATCCTGCTATCCACACATTCACACACTGATGGTGGCAGAGCTCCCATACACACACAGGTGCTAGCCTGGCCACCAGGAGCAACTGGGGGTTCAGTGTCTTGCTCAAGGACACTTTGACATGCAGACTTCAGACAGAGAGGGAATCAAACCCATGACCCTCTGATCAGTAGTCGGTCACACTACACCTGCGCCACAGCCGCCCCTAGAACTGACACAGAATTACATTTACATAGTTCTAGAACAGACAAAATAATTTAACCAAGTAAAATAAATTATAAATATTAACAAAATTCCATCACCAAGTCCATCACCCATTTATTAAAATATACTGACATTCTGCAAGCATTTTGATTTATTAATGTGTGCATTTGTTAGTGTTACTAGGAATATAAAAAAGTTGCATATTAGTATATTTTAATATTTGAAAGATAATCTAAGAAAGTAAGTAAAACCTAAAAGATGTTTAATTAGTGTTTCAAATTATCAAGTGTTTCAAAACAGGCATGACGTCACAACTTACACATGCTATTTCATAACAAATTCATTACACGAAAATTCTCAAGTACATTACTTATAACGAGAAAAAAATCTTACCTCGGAATGTGTCTAACGATCACTAATTGCTGTAATCGGGGCCGATTGTGATGAACTTTGACTGGCATCTGAATTTAACCATGTCCATCAATCGTTTTGAACGCAGCACGAGCGAGTAATTCGATCTCCTTGTAGCCACAATTTTGAGATGTTTCTGGGTTTTTTTCGAGCCATTCCCAACGAAACTTGTTCCTTATCCCTTTGTCTTCTTGCTTTGATGTCTTTCGTGAGTTTTAGGTTCACCATTTTCACGAAATCGGGAAAACTCGGTTGATTGAATTGTCCGCCATTTGCATTTCGCTCCGCGTGTGGGATATGACAAAGGAATAACAAAATTGTCGATTGGTTGCTTCAATAAGTATCAGCCAATCAGTGGCCTTGTTACATTACATTACTGATCTCGCTGGGTAGCGCGTTCTGCGCGGTGGATTTGAGCAGCCGCTCAAATCCGTTTATGAGCGACTCGCCGCTCATAACAGACCCCCCCCCACCCCACCCCAAAATTTTCTCCTCAAATTTAGACAATTCACGAGAATGACCCTAGACATGATCAAATCCGAGGAATTCCTCGGATCCGCAGAGGATTCTCATCCCTGTAAAAGAAAGAATGAATGGGGCCATGTATCGTGAGATTTTGAGTGAAAACCTCCTTCCATCAGCAAGGACACTGAAGATGAAACGTGGCTGGGTCTTTCAGCATGACAATGATCCCAAACACACCACCCGGGCAACGAAGGAGTGGCTTCATAAGAAGCATTTCAAGGTCCTGGAGTGGCCTAGCCAGTCTCCAGATCTCAACCCCATAGAAAATCTTTGGAGGGAGTTGAAAGTCCGTGTTGCCCAGAGACAGCCCCAAAACATCACTGCTCTAGAGGAGATCTGCATGGAGGAATGGGCCAAAATACCAGCAACAGTGTGTGAAAACCTTGTGAAGACTTACAGAAAACGTTTGACCTCTGTCATTGCCAACGAAGGGTATATAACAAAGTATTGAGATGAACTTTTGTTATTGACCAAATACTTATTTTCCACCATAATTTGCAAATAAATTCTTTAAAAATCAGACAATGTGATTTTCTGGATTTTATTTTTCTCATTTTGTCTCTCATAGTTGAGGTATACCTATGATGGAAATTGGAGACCTCTCTCATCTTTTAAGTGGGAGAACTTGCACAATTTGTGGCTGACTAAATACTTTTTTACCCACTGTATAATCATCTCAAGTTCCGCCTTTGATACCAGGGTTCTCAACTTAGAAATATTCTTTAGATGGAAGAAACAATTTCTAATTAATTGATTAATGTCGTGCTCAAGACAGTCAGGCAGGTGGGTAGTGAGACAGAAAGTTACCTGGTGTTCTGGTCCAGTCCCAACAGGTGTTTCCTGGTGTCCAACAGTCTGTCTGACAGCTGAGGGACCTCCTGGATCCTCAACATCAGCTCGCTCATCACCTGGACACAGAGACACAGGAGGACCAGAACAGATTAAACCCAGTCCAGGTAGACCTGCCCCCCATACCGCTGAGGAGAGTTCTTACTGACCCTGATCAGGACAGAGAACAGGGTCCTGGTGCCAGGTTTCAGGTGGATGTAGGGGTTCAGCAGAAACTCGTTCACTAACGGATGTCTGAATGACGCCAACCTGGACAGGACTGATGTCAGCTGGAGGTTCAGATCGTATGGCTGGAAAACGAGACCACTGATGAGGACCTGATCCAGGACCTGGAGGTGCTGTTGTTACTGTGCATGGTTGTTGTCTATTACTGTGTGTGTACTTGTGTGTACCTGCTCCAGGATCCGTCCCAGACGGTCAAACAGAACCTTGATCATGTGACCTTCAGAGAAGGCGGAGTCTCCACCTGAGGGGAGGGTGGGAGGGGGCAGGCTGACCGGCCAATCCCAGGACAGAGAGAGAGCCTGAGACTGGGTCACCTAACAGGGGCGGGGGCACACAGCACAGGTGGATCAGTGTGTGTATGTGTACTACGGTGTGTTACAGTGTGTGTGCAGTCTCACCAGTGCATGAGCGTCGTGCACATAGGACTCGTACCCCCCCTCCTGCAGCAGCTGACCTGACCTGACCTGGACAGGTACCACACACAGGAAGCTACACACACACACACACACACAACCACAGAGTCAGACCACAGCAGGTTTGCAGGTGTTTGACCACCTCAGAGTCTGAAGGCCTCTACATCCTCCACAAGAACAGAGAAGTGTGGTCTCTGTCCCAGGGCTGGAAGAACAAAATGACCTCATTTGGTTCTTGCAGTCCTGGTTTGGGAGTTCTTGCAGCTTGTTCTTGACACGCTATCGTGGCAGAACTTTTTTTCTTGCGTGGTGTCTGAGAACTATTGTGTGACTGGTCAGAAATGTGAATTTCCCAGCAGTTCTGCACTTGCGTTTCTTGTAAAGTCTGAAATGTCCTGGCCAGAAAGAACTTTGTTCTTGTTCTTGCCACCTCAAGAAAAAGAAAAAAATTCTCTGTTCTTGCGGAGTATGTAAAGGACCTAACTCAGGTGAGTCACCTGTTGATGATGTCATTGTGTGTCCTGGGTCCTGACTGGCATGGTGGGCTGAGGTGGGCAGGGCCATCGGTGAAGAAGGGGTCATCCTCGTCGTCTCTGAAACAGTCAGTCATGTGGTCAGTGGGCGTGGTCTAAAACACCTGTCCTGTTACATGTCCCACCCCTCACCACCACCACCGTCCTCCATTGACCTACTCGCCGTCCTCGCCACTGTCGGCCTGCGGCTCCTCCTGACCGGGTGGACTCAGGTAGCTCCGCCCTCTGAGGAAGTCCAGCAGCAGGACGTCCAGAATGTCCCTGTGAGGCTTCTGTAGGAGCTCATCCAGCAGAGAGAGAGACACCAAACTGATCTGAGGGCAGAGGGAAGCTGTTGGACAAGGCTCTGCCCTCTCCTAACACCTGGGTGGGTGTGACCTGTCTTACCTGGTCATTGACGTGATCACAGTGGCGCAGCAGTGTCTCTGTCAGCATCTCTGTCCTCAGCAGGAAGTGGACGAGGCGATCCAGGAGGGATGGGGAGCGGACCAATCGGACAACAGCACAGAGGACAGAGGTGGAGACAAGCACCACCTGTTCACACCTGAGACAACACAGACACACCTGGAGAATTCTGATTGATTCATGTAAATGACACGTAAACACGTTAACTACATGTAAACGGCAAGTTAACAACATGTAAGCATGTTAACATGTAAATGAAATGTTGACATGTAAATGACATGTAAACACATCAATGCCATGTTAAAGACATGCCAATGACATGTAAATGAGACAAACATGTTAACAACACGTTAACAACTTAACATGTAAATGATGTTAATGACATGTAAAAGAAATGCTGACATGTGAATGACATGTAAACATGTTAATAATATGTAAATGGAATGTTAAAGACATGTTAATGGTATGTAAATGACACAAACACGGTGGCTGCACGGTGGCGCAGTGGTTAGCACTGCGGCAGCACAGTTTTACCCTCGGCCGGGGGATCGCGGGGATCATGAGATCGTGGGTTCGATCCCAGCCCCCGACCAACAGTGAGCTGTGTGGTGTTTGCATGTTCTCCCCGTGTTGCGTGGGTTTACTCCGGGATTTCTCTGGTTTCCTCCCGCATACCAAAAACATGTAGGTTTAGGGCGCTCGCGCACGCAACGACCAGCAGCAGGTGGCTTGTCACCAGACTGCAAACCAAATCTACCTACGGGTACAAATAAGTAACCAAAAAAAAACATGTTAACAACATGCTAACAACACGTAAACAACTAACAATATGTAAATGACATATTAATGACATCTAAACAACATGTAAACACGTTAACTACATGTAAACGGCAAGTTAACAACATGTAAACATGCTAATATGTAAATTACATGTTAATGGCATGTAAACAACAAACACAATAACGACATGTAAATGGAATGTAAAAATAATGTTAACGACATCAAACAATTTAACAACATGCAAACAACACGTAAACACATTAACAACATGTAAACAGCATGCTAAAGACATGTTAATGACATGCAAATGACAAACATTCTTCTTCTTGGTAGTCTCTCGGGAGCCGAGGATGACATGTTGTGCAGTCATCTGTGGACACGCATGTGGCTTCGGAGGCCGAAGTCCGAAGCGCATAGTCGGTTGCAGTGTCAGGCATGGAACGCCGGCTGTCAGGACGGTGGAAGACGTTCTGTGTCGCCGATCACGTGCCGCTGCAAGGGGTTGGCAGCGGTCATCTTCAAATGTTGTTACAGACCTCTTTATCACAGCAAGCCAAGCAATTCTGTCAGCTGCAGTGGCCTCAAGTTCTTGCAGCTGGAGGTCTGCCCACTTGAGGTTTGCTTTGAGGATGTCCTTGAACCTCTTCTTTGGGCGACCCTGGTTGTGACTGCCCTGTGCCAGTTCTCCATAAAAGAGCTGTCTGGGGATTCGGGACTCAACCATGCGGATGCGGTGACCAGACCATCGAAGCTGGGCTTGGAGGATCTGGGCTTCAATGCTTGTAAGGCCTACTCAGTCGAGGACCTCCTGGTTGGTAATGTGGACCTGCCAACATATCCGCATGACTGACCGCAGAGACCGTGTGTGGAACTGTTCCAGTCGTTTGATGTGTCTGTGGTACAGGGTCCATGTCTTGCAGCCATACAGCAGTGATGACAGGACCACAGCACTATACACCTTGAGCTTGGTGGAGAGACGGATGTCTTTGTGCTGCAAAACTTTGGTACGGAGTCTGCCAAATGCCTGGCTTGCTTTCTGGATCCTTGCTGATATTTCACTGTCCAGGGATCCATCGCATGAGATGGTGCTGCCCAGGTACTTGAAGTTATCAACATTCTTCAGCAATTTATCTATGGTGATGCTTGGCTGTTGGTGGACACTGCGTGGTGCGGGCTGGAAGAGGACTTCTGTCTTGCTGAGGCTGATTCTCAGGCCGAACATCTTCAGTGCTTCAGAGAACTTATTGGCAATTAACTGTAGGTGGTTCTCCTCGTGGGCCATCACAGCACAGTCGTCAGCAAACAGGGCTTCTGTTATAAGCCTCTCCAGTGTCTTGGTCTTTGCTGTAAGGCGCCTCAGGTCAAACAATGATCCGTCCACACGGTATCTGATGTAGATACCCAGGTCGAGGTCTCTGACAGATCTCAACAGCACTTGCATGAAGAAGAGGTTGAACAATACAGGTGCGAGGACGCAGCCATGTTTCACGCCATTGGAAATGCTGAATTTCTCAGATGGTTCACCGTCTGAGAACTTCTCCTGTCATGTTGTCGTGAAACAGCCGGATGAGCATGGTGAATTTCACTGGACAGCCGAGTTTTCCCAGAATGATCCATAGTGCATCTCTGTTGACAGTGTTGAATGCCTTTGTTAGATCAACGAAGACTGCATAGAGGTTCTTGTTCTGCTCCAGGCATTTCTCCTGAATCTGTCTCACTACAAAAACCACGTCAACAGTGGGACGGAAACCACACTGTGACTCAGGAAGGTTCTTTTCTTAGACTGTCGAGATCAGCCTGTTCAGGATGACGCGGGCAAGGATTTTTCCGGCAATGGAAAGGAGGGATATGCCTCTGTAATTCCCACAGTCTGCTCTGGAGCCTCTGTTTTTGTACAGGGCTGCAATCATTGCATCACGCAGGTCTGCTGGCATTACCTACTCTTCTCAGATACTGGTACGAACAGTATGGAATGCCTGTAGAGCCTCTTCGCTAAGAGCCTTGTACACTTCTGTGGGAATGTTGTCCTTGCCAGATGCTTTGCCACAGCTCATCTGTTTGATAGCCTTCCTGACTTCGATCAGAGAAGGAGGGTTTTCAAGTACTTGGATTGCCGGCTGTTGAGGGATCTGGTCCAGTGCAGATTGATCAACTGAAGAAGGGCAGTTCAGAAGTTGGCTGAAGTGTTCTTTCCATCTGGTGTTGATGGCAGCCTTGTCCTTGATGAGGGTGGATCTGTCTGCTGACAGCAAGGGGGCAGAACCAGATTTCAAAGGACCGAAGGTTGACTTGATGGAGTTGAAAAACTGCTTCGAGTTGTTGGAGTCAGTGAAGCTTTGAACCTCCTCAGCTTTCTTCTCCCAACATTTGCTTAATTAGATGATGGCGGCGCGCACAGATGCAGCGGCCCCTTTTGGCATCAGCGAGTGTGAGAGTTTTGAGTGTTTTGATCATCCCAGACGTACATTCTGTAAAACCTACGACCGTGAGACCTTATTAAACATCAAGGTACTGCACGCAGCAAGAATTGCGGTGCTCGGTTGTGACTTGGACATTCTACGTCTGCATGGAATTCTGGCGGAGTCCCTGCTGGAGGCTACACGGGAGAGGAGGAAGCGTAAGTGGAGCGAACGTAAGCAAAAGCGTGGAAAAAGGGCCGGGATTCATGCTAGGCTAAAGGCTAACGCCTCCAGGCCAGCAGTACCGTCGCTCCTTCTCTCTAACAGCTGTTCCCTCGACAACAAGCTGGACGAGCTGTGTCTGCTGAGAGAAACCCAGAGAGAGTGGAGGGACTGCTGTGTGCTTGCGTTCACGGAGACACGGCTCCACGACAACACCCCTGACGAGGCCATTCAACTGGAAGGTATGACATCGTTCCGGGCAGACAGAGAAACGGCGAGCTCCAGTAAGAGCCGTGGGGGGGGAGGGGCTATGTATCTAAGTTAACAAGAACTGGTGCGTTAACGTCACGTTAGTATCTAAACACTGCTCTCCGTTGGCGGAGTTCCTTATTGTAAATTGTCGGCCATATTATCTGCCAAGGGAATTCAGCAACATGTTTGTAGCTGCTGTTTACATAGCGCCAAGCGCTAACACTAACACTAATGCTAAGGAGGCACTCGGAGAACTGCACAATGCTATTAGTGAAATCCAAACTTCACACCCGGACAGTTTTGTGGTGGTTGCGGGGGATTTTAACCACACCAGCTTAAAGACTGTGCTCCCCAAGTTTAAACAATGTGTAGACTTTAAGAGCAGAGGAAAGAACATGTTGGACTTAGTGTACACAAACACAGATGCATATAAGGCAATACCCCGCCCCCACCTCGGCCTTTCTAACCACATATCTGTGATGCTGGTGCCTGCCTACAAACCTCTGCTGAAGCGCAGCAGGCCAGTAGTGAAACAAATCAGGATTTGGCCAGAGAGTGCAACCTCTGCACTGAAAGACTGTTTTCTGCACACAGACTGGGAGGTCTTCAAAATAGCAGCCTCCCAGGAAGACAAGACAGATGTGGAGGAGAATACTGAAATGGTCACCAGCTACATTGCAAAGTGCACAGAGGATGTCACTACAGTGAAGACCATCACTGTACGGGGAAACCATAAGCCCTGGATGACCGCAGAGGTGCGCTCGCTGCTTACAGCCAGAGATGCAGCCTTCAGAGCCAAGGACAGGATCGTCCTCCGCTCAGCCAGGTCTGCGCTCTCAAAGGGAATTAAGACGGCGAAGCGCGCCTATGCGGAGAAAATCCAGCGACACCTCTGTGACACTAGGAACACCAAGCAGATGTGGCAGGGAGTTCGGACACTGATGAGCTATAAGTCTAGGCAGGTGATTGATGATGATGACGCTTCGCTTCCAGACAGGCTCAACGACTTCTTTGCACATTTTGAAGCATCAAACCCGACAATCAGAGGGAGGGCTGGCCCATCCCCACCATCGGTCGGACCAGCTTTCACCATCAACACAGCGGACACACGGAGGACCCTAACCAGGGTCAACCCACGTAAAGCTGCAGGTCCGGACAATATCCCAGGACGTGTGCTCCGAGACCGCGTAAGCGAGTTGGCGGATGTACTGACTGACATTTATAACATCTCCCTGAGTAAGGCCATCATTCCCAGATGCTTCAAGACCTGTGGCAAAGAAACCAGTTGTGTCCTGTCTAAATGACTATCGTCCTGTTGCAGTGACACCAATTGTGATGGTGTTTTGAAAGGCTTGTCAAACCACACATTACAGCCTGCCTCCCTGCATCACACGACCCGCTCCAGTTTGCATATCGTTCAAACTGCTCCACGGAGGATGCTATAGTCACCATCCTGCACTCTGTCATCACCCACCTGGATCAGAAAGACACCTACAACAGACTCCTGTACATTGATTTCAGTTCAGCATTCAACACTTGTTGAATGCTGAACTTGTACTTGTCCTTTTAGACCTTAGTGCAGCTTTTGATACTATCGATCATAATATTCTACTTGATAGATTAGAACACTATGTTGGACTTAATGGAACTTCGTTGCAGTGGTTTAGATCTTATTTATCTGATAGGTTCCAGTTTGTTCATGTAAATAATGAGTTTTCTTTCAACTCAAAGCTCAGTCATGGAGTTCCACAGGGATCTGTGCTAGGCCCTACTCTTTTTAGTTTATATATGCTTCCGTTAGGCAACATTATTAGAAAGCAGTGTATACATTTCCATTGTTATGCTGATGACACACAATTATACCTGTCAATGAAGCCAGATGATAGTAATCAATTAGCCAAGTTAGAAGCCTGTCTTAAGGAAATCAAAGCTTGGATGACTTGTAATTTCCTGCTATTAAATTCAGATAAGACTGAAGTCATTCTTGTTGGTCCAAAAAACCTTAGAAATTCCTTTCCAAATCAAACTTTCAGTTTGGATGCGGTTACTCTCTTAATAGCTCTGTGAGGAACCTTGGAGTTATTTTTGATCAGGATTTGTCCTTCAATTCACATATTAAATTTGTTTCTAAGACTGCCTTCTATCATTTGCGTAATATTGCCAAGATTAGGAGCATCTTGTCTCAGAGTGATGCTGAGAAACTGATCCACGCTTTTGTTAGCTCGAGATTAGATTATTGTAATTCTTTATTATCAGGCTGTCCTAAAACATCTTTAAAAAGTCTTCAGCTGATCCAAAATGCTGCAGCAAGAGTTTTAACAGGTACTAGAAAGAGAGATCATATCTCTCCGGTTCTGGCCTCCCTTCATTGGCTTCCCATAGAGTTTAGAATTAAGTTTAAAATCCTTCTTCTTACTTACAAAGCTCTAAACAATCAGGCTCCTTTTTATTTAAAAGATCTGATACTACCGTATTATCCTAACAGAGCACTACGCTCCCAAAATGCAGGATTACTTGTAATACCTAGAATCTCCAAAAGTACAATGGGAGGCAGAGCCTTCAGTTATCAAGCTCCTCTCCTGTGGAATCAGCTGCCAATCTGGATTCGGGAGTCAGACTCGATCTCTGTTTTTAAGAATAGGGTTAAAACCTACCTTTTGATATAGCCTACAATTAGGGAGGGATCATGTGTTTCCGAACCCTCCCTTAGTTATGCTGCTAATAGGTTTAGTCAGCCGGGGGACCTCCAGTAATACGCTGGGCCTCACTCCTTTCCTCACTCTCAATGAAATATTTTTTTTGCTGGTCATTAACATTTGTTTGTTCTCTCCCATAGATTGAGTCCCCATCGTGCTGTTTGCTCTCTACATGTCTGTTCTTTTCTTCTTCTCTATCCCCTCACCCCCCAGCCAGTCGCAGCAGATGACTGCCCTCCCTGAGCCTGGTTCTGCTGGAGGTTTCTTCCTGTTAAAAGGGAGTTTTTCCTCTCCACCGTCGCCAAGTGCTTGCTCACAGGGGATCGCCTGATTGCTGGGGTCTTTCTGCAACTGTGGGGGTTCCCCCTACAGTTGATAGTGCTATGAGATGACTGTTGTTGTGAAATGGCGCTATATAAACAAAGTTGAACTGAATTGAATTGAATTGAACACCATTATTCCCCAGAGACTGATGGAGAAATTACTCCTTCTTGGTCTGAACACTGCCACATGTCTCTGGATCCTGGATTTCCTGACTGAGAGACCTCAGTCTGTCCGGGTTGGAAACAACATCTCCAACTCTGTCACACTGAGCACCGGATCCCCTCGAGGCTGCGTACTCAGTCCACTGTTGTTTACATTTCTAACACATGACTGTGTATCCAGAAACGAGGGGAACCAAATTATTAAGTTTGCAGACGACACCATGGTGGTGGGACTTATTCAGAGGGATGAGGAATCAATGTACAGGGAAGAAGTGAGAGACCTGGAGGGCTGGTGCAGGGAGAACAATCTGGTGCTCAACGTGGACAAAACAAAGGAGAAGATTATCGACTTCCGGCGGTCACAGCCTGAATACATCCCCCTCAGCATCGGCGGCCGTTTAGTGGAGAGAGTGGAGAACATTAAGTTCCTCAGAGTGCAGATCTCGCAGGACCTGACCTGGAGCAAGAATTCCTTGGGGATCTGGAAGCGGGCCCAGCAGAGACTGCACTTCTTGAGGAAACTCAAACAGGCCTCTCTCCCCATCTGCATCCTCAGGACCTTCTACAGAGGTGTGGTGGAGAGTGTTCTGACGTACTGCATTGCAACATGGTACTCCAGCTGCAGTATGTCAGACAAAAAAGCCCTGCAGAGGATAGTTAAGGGAGCTGAGAGGGTAATTGGAGTCTCCCTCCCCTCTGTCCAAGAACTTTTTCAGAACCGTTGCAGGAGCAGGGCACTGAACATTGTCAAGGACTGTTCCCACCCTCTGCATAAACACTTTGAACTTCTGCCATCTGGCAAACGATTCCGGAGCATCAGAGGCAGAACCACCAGACTGATTAACAGCTTCCTTTCACAAGCTGTTAGGATGCTGAACAGTTGATCCGGAATCTCTCATACATACGACTGCACCTACGGACATTACGTATATTATTTGTATATTATAGTCCTGGTTAGTTTTTCAAGCATGTCTCAGGGATATGTGAATGGCTGTGGTGGGGTGGGGGGTGAGGATATGTGTGAGTGTGTCTTAAATCATGTTCTTTTACTTATACGGATGCTGAGAGAAACACAATTTCATCTTGCCTGCACTACAGTTGTATGCACAACAATATGACAATAAAGGTTGATTAGATTTGATTTGTCATGATCTTGCGAATCTCCCTTTGGGCTAGAGTCTGGTAAGATTTGAACCTCTCCCTCTTGGGAATGAAGCCTGAGTCGTTTTGCCATTCCATGAATGCCTTGTTTTTCTTGGTAAGTAGGTCTTCGATGGCACTGTCGTTCTCATCGAACCAGTCCTGATGGGTCCGGCGCTTGGGGCCAAGCACTGACTTCGCTGTCTGTGTCATCACTTCTCTGAACTGGTTCCACTTCTGGGTTGGGTCTCCAGTCAGCGGTCCCTCAGCAGACAGCTTCACATCCAGTCTGTCCTGGAACTTATGCAGGTGGAAAGGCTGTAAGAGTTTGGCTGTATTGAAGGTAGAGCGGACAAGCTTCAGGCACTTTGGATAGTGTGGAGCAATGTTCAGTTTCAGGGTGGAGCAAACAAGTCTGTGATTTGTCCAGCATTCTTCTCCACGCATGGCTCTGGTGACAAGAACATCCTGGATATCTCGCTGATGGACAATGACATAATCTATCAGGTGCCATTGTCTGGATCTGGGATGCATCCAAGAAGTCTTGTATTTGTCTGACATTCTGAATACCATGTTTGTGATGACAAGGTCATATTCTGCACACTTGCTCAACAACAGAATGCCATTACTGTTCATCTTGCCAATGCCGTGTCTGTCAAGTACCTCCTCCCACCTACTGTGGTCACGTCCAGTTCGGGCATTGAAGTCTCCGAGCAGTATGAGCTTGTCACTGGTGGGGACGATACCCAGTGTGGAGCTCAGGTCGGCGTAGAATTGTTTGATTGTTTCCTCTGAGCTTGTCAGGGTCGGGGCATATGCGCTGACCATAGTTGCGTGGCGCTTGCGGCTGAGGGGTATGCGCAGCTTCATAAGCCTTTCATTGATTCCAGTGGGTAAGTCTGGGAGCTGTTTCATCAGACATGTCTTGACAGCAAGGCCAACTCCATGAATCTTGTCCTCTACCTGTGCCTTACCTTTCCAGAAGAAGGTATAGCCACTGGTAAGTTCAGTGAGAGAGCCTTCTTCTGCAAGCTTAGTCTCAATTAAGATAAGATAAACCTTTATTAGTCCCACAATGGGGAAATTCCAGGATTGCAACAGCATAGGGATAGCAACACTCAGAGCAACAATCAGAAGGCAAGAAAAAACAACACCTAGTAAACATATGTCCATATTACTATAAATGTATATATATATATATATATATATATATATATATATATATATATAGACATACAGTGCAGAGCATTATGGCTGGTGAATGTGCAGCAGAAAGTCTAAGCTCTCTCTCCGCGGATGCAGCGGGCCAGCTGGAAGTCTTTGGGCATGATGGTGACCCCCTTAGCGAAGAAGAGAAGAAAGGCTGCGAATTAAGGCTGCGATGTCCATGTTGTAGCGTGCCAGCTCCTTGGCAACTAATGCCGTTCTCCTCTGGGGTCTTGCGGTGTTCTCTCGGTCCATAAGTGTACAGACGTTCTATGTTCCGATAAGGAGCTTTCTTTTTCTGCTATGATTTCGACTGCATTTGTGGATGATCTGCCAACCGTGGCTAGCTGACCAAATGCATGTAGGGCAGGCAATTTTTAGGCCACCTTTTCTAGGTTCCTCCCTTACTAGGATAAACAGTGCTGTCCCTGAAGAGGGCTGCTCAGTCGCCATGGATGCTGCCAAACTTCTCTGCTGCCCCGGGTAGAGAGAAGGGCGACCACTTGTCCACCGGCGCCTACGTGCAGGTTCATGACTACAGCTGCCAATGGTCACCTCCACCTGTTGCTTCGCCATTCCCCCATCACTGCAGGACTTTGAAGATGTAAAGATGAGTAGTGCACAACATAACCTGTACGTGAAGGGTATTATTGTGGAAAAGTCGTTGCACAGGGGCAATCCCACTCTCTCGGCCTCAGAAGTCCGGGTCCAGTGGCACGAAAAGATCGTTACATCTGGGGGCTTCTTCGGCTGCAGTGGATGGCCATAACGTCTTGTGTGCTCTGTCGTGCCCTTCGCACTCCACAATGCATTGCAGCATCACCTTCACAGCCGTTGAATCAAAGAAAGCTTTCCTCCACCTGGTCTGCCGAAGCAGTCTTTGTGGGTTGTTCAGGTGAGCAACTCCCTAGATGGATGGTCTGCCAAGACTGTCGAGCTCCATCTGCTGTACCCCAGCAAGTGCACCTTTTTTTTAGGGAATGGTCCCTTAGCCTTTGACTAAATAGTCTTTCCACAAGGCAATGGAGCTGTACCCCAGCAAGGGAGGCTTACAGATACTACACCTTGTCCAAGGGAGACCTGGAGGTAGTTTTTTTTTTTTTTTTTTTTTTTTTTTTTTGTTACTTATTTGTACCCGTAGGTAGATTTGGTTTGCAGTCTGGTGACAAGCCACAGGCTGCCGGTCGCTGCGTGCGCGAGCGCCCTAAACCTACATGTTTTTGGTATGCGGGAGGAAACCGGAGAAATCCCGGAGAAAACCCACGCAACACGGGGAGAACATGCAAACTCCACACAGCTCACTGTTGGTTGGGGGCTGGGATCGAACCCACGATCTCATGATCCCCACGATCCCCCGGCCGAGGGTAAACTGTGCTGCCACAGTGCTAAACCACTGCGCCACCGTGCAGCCGTTGCAATTAAAGGTAAACCACATTCTGTCCTTTAGCAGAAGCTTTGCAACCGGATAGTTTATACTCATATCCAGGAGTTGAATGACATGCTAACAACATGTAAACAACTTAATAACATGTAAACATCATGTTAATGACATGTGAACAACATATAAACATGTTAACGGCATGTAAACAGCATGTTAATGACATGTAAATGGCACAAACATGTTAATGACATGTAAACGGAATGTTAGACATGTAAATGACAAACATGTCAACGACACGCTAAAAACACATCAAACTACTAACATGTAAATGACATGTTAATGACATGTAAAAGGCACGTAAACATGTTAATGACATGTAAAAGACATGGTAATGAGATCTAAATGATACGTAAACACATTAACGACATGTAAATGGCATGGCAACGACATGTTAATGACATGTAAACAACACAAACATGTTAATAACATGTAAATGTCATGTTAGACATGTAAACAACACGTAAACATGTCAATGACATGTAAACTGCGTGTTAAAGACATGTTAATGACACGCTAACAACACGTCAACTAAACATGTAAATGACGTAAAAGGCACGTAAACATGTAAAAGACATGTTAATGACATGTAAATGAAAAGTAAACACGTTAATGACATGTAAAAGGAATGGTAATGATATCTAAATGACAACGACATGTAAACAGCATGTTAATGACATGAAATGACAACCACGTTAATGACATGTAACTTTTTATTTTTGTATTTTGTATACTTTATTGATCCCCAGAGGGGAAATTGAGGGCATCCACCTGGACGGATGAAGCAGCCACGGTACGGCACTATCCCTTAACCATTCACACAAACATTCACACCTAGGGCCACTTTTAGAGTCTCCAAATCAAATCAAATCAAATCAAATCAAACTTTGTCATATTGCTATACATACAACTGTAGTGCAGGAAAGATGAAATTGCGTTTCTCTCGGCATCCATATAAGAAGCAGCATGATTAAGACACATTCCCACATAGCTCCCCCCACCCCCACCCCCCATCCATTCACACATCCCTGAGACATACTTGGGGAAAAAAAGAATAACTAACTATTCATCCATCCATCCATCCATCTTCTACCGCTTTTCCGGAGGTCCGGGTCGCGGAGGCAGCAGTTCAAGCAGAGAAGCCCAGACTTCCCTCTCCCCAGCCACCTGCTCCAGCTCTTCAGAGGGGATACCAAGGCGTTCCCAGACCAGCTGGGAGACATAGTCTCTCCACCGAGTCCTGGGTCTGCCCCGGGGTCTCCTCCCAGTGGGACGTGCCTGAAACACCTCAAGTGGGAGGCGTCCAGGAGGCATCCTAATCAGATGCCCATACCACCTCAACTGACTCCTTTCAATGTGGAGGAGCAGCGGTTCTACTCTGAGCCTCTCCCGGATGACTGAGCTCCTCACCCTATCTCTGAGGGTGAGTCCAGCAATCCTACGGAGAAAGCTCATTTCAGCCGCTTGTATCCGCGATCTCGTTCTTTCGGTCATTACCCAAAGCTCGTGACCATAGGTGAGAGTAGGAACGTAGATTGACTGGTAAATCGACAGCCTTGCCTTAGAACTAAGCTCCCTCTTCACCACAACAGACAGGTACAACGTCCGCATCACTGCAGATGCTGCTCCAATCTGTCTGTCGATCTCTCGCTCCATTTTCCCGTCACTCGGGAACAAGACCCCAAGATACTTAAACTCCTCCACTTGGGGCAGGAGCCTGTCCCCAACCCGGAGAGGACAATCCACCTTTTTCCGGCTGAGGACCATGGACTCGGACTTGGAGGTGCTGATTCTCATCCCAGCCGCTTCACACTCAGCGGAAAACCGTCCCAGCAAGAGCTGTAGGTCATTGCTGGATGAAGCCAACAGGACAACATCATCTGCAAACAACAGAGTTGAGATCCTGTGGTCACCAAGCATGACACCCTCCATTCCCTGGCTGCGCCTAGAAATCCTGTGCATAAAAATTATGAACAGGATCGGTGACAAAGGGCAGCCCTGGCGGAGTCCAACTCTCACTGGGAATGACTCCGACCGAGTGTTGGCAATACGAACCAAACTCTCACAACGGTCATACAGAGACCGAATAGCTCATAACAACAAGCCTGATACCCCATACTCCCGAAGCACCCCCCACAAAAATCCACGAGGGACGCGGTCAAATGCCTTCTCCAAGTCCACAAAACACATGTAAACTGGTTGGGCAAACTCCCACGAACCCTCAAGAATTCTCGAGAGGGTAAAGAGCTGGTCCGATGTGCCACGGCCAGGACGAAAACCACATTGCTCCTCCTGAATCCGAGGTTCAACCAACGGCCAGACTCTCCTCTCCAGTACCTTGGCATAGACCTTCCCAGGGAGGCTGAGGAGTGTGATCCCTCTAGAGTTGGAGCACACCCTCCGGTCCCTTTTTTTGAAGAGAGGAACCACCACCCCGGTTTGCCATGCCAAAGGCACTGCCCCCGACCTCCACGCAATGTTGCAGAGGCGTGTCAACCACGACAACCCAACAACATCCAGAGCCTTGAGGTACTCAGGGCAAATCTCGTCCACCCCTGGGGCCCGGCCACCAAGGAGATTTTTAACCACCTTGGCGACCTCAGCCCCTGTGATAGGCGAGTCATCCCCCTCGTCACCAAACCCTGCTTCCTCTGTCGAAGGCGTATCAGTGGGACTGAGGAGATCCTCGAAGTATTCCTTCCACCGCCCGACGATATCCCCAGTTGAAGTCAACAGTGTCCCATCCGCACCATACACAGTGTGGACGGGGAGCTGCTTTCCCCTCCTGAGCCGCCGAACAGTTTGCCAGAATCTCTTTGAAGCCGACCGAAAGTCTTGTTCCATGGCCTCACGGAACTCCTCCTATACCTGGGTTTTTGCTTCCCGAGCTGCACTCCGCTTGGCCTGCCGGTACACCTCAGCTGCTTCGGGAGTCCCACAAGGCAACCAAGCTTGATAGGACTCCTTCAGCTTAATGGCCCCCCTCACCACTGGTGTCCACCACTTGGTTCGGGGGTTGCCACCACAAGATGCACCGACCACCTTGCGGCCGCAGCTCTGGGCCGCTGCTTCAACAACAGAGGTGGAGAACATGGCCCATTCAGACTCCATGTCTCCAGACTCCCTCGGAATGTGGTTGAAGTTCTTCCGGAGGTGGGAGTTGAAGACTTCCCGGACAGGGGCCTCAGCCAGACGCTCCCAGCACACCCTCACTATACGTTTGGGTATACTAACTAACTAACTAACTAACCTGCACTTATATAGCGCTTTTCTAGTCACAAAGACCACTCAAAGCGCTTTCATTAATACTAACCCTCTATTCTAAGGGCCTATAGGAAACAGATATCTAGGGACAATTTAGAACAGCCAATTAACCTAACATGCATGTTTTTGGCATGTGGGAGGAAACCGGAGAAATCCCGGAGTAAACCCACGCAACACGGGGAGAACATGCAAACTCCACACAGATCACTGTTGGTCGGGGGCTGGGATCGAACCCACGATCCCACGATCCCCACAATCCCCCGGCCAAGGGTAAACTGTGCTGCCGCAGTGCTAACCACTGCGCCACCGTGCAGCCCGACCCAAACGTATAACTAACTATAATATACAAAATGTCCGTAGGTGCAGTAGTGTGTATGAGAAATTCCGGGTCAACTGTTCAGCATCCTGACAGCTTGTGGAAGGAAGCTGTTGATCAGTCTGGTGGTTCTGCCTCTGATGCTCCGGAATCGTTTACCAGATGGAAGAAGTTCAAAGTGTTTATGCAGAGGGTGAGAACGGTCCTTGACACTGTTCAGTGCCCTGCTCCTGCAACGGTTCTGAAAAAGTTCTTGGACAGAGGGGAGGGAGACTCCAATTACCCTCTCCGCCCCCTTGACTATCCTCTGCAGGGCTTTTTTGTCTTACATACTGCAGCTGGAGTACCATGTAGCAATGCAGTACGTCAGAACACTCTCCACCACACCTCTGTAGAAGGTCCTGAGGATGCAGATGGGGAGAGAGGCCTGTTTGAGTTTCCTCAAGAAGTGTAGTGTCTGCTGGGCCCGCTTCCTCATCTCCAAGGAATTCTTGCTCCAGGTCAGGTCCTGCGAGATCTGCACTCCGAGGAACTTGATGTTCTCTACTCTCTCCACTAAACGGCCGCCGATGCTGAGGAGGGCGTGCTCAGGCTGTGACCGCCGGAAGTCGATAATCATCTCCTTCATTTTGTCCACGTTGAGCACCAGATTGTTCTCCCTGCACCAGCCCTCCTGGTCTCTCACTTCTTCCCTGTACATTGATTCCTCATCCCTTTGGATAAGTCCCACCACCGTGGTGTCATCTGCAAACTTAATAATCTGGTTCCCCTCGTGTCTGGATACACAGTCATGTGTTAGAAGTGTAAACAACAGTGGACTGGGTACACAGCCTTGAGGGGATCCGGTACTCAGCGTGACAGACTTGGAGGTGTTGTTTCCAACCCGGACAGACTGAGGTCTCTCAGTCAGGAAATCCAGGATCCAGAGACATGTGGCGGTGTTCAGACCGAGAAGGAGTAATTTCTCCATCAGTCTCTGGGGAATAATGGTGTTGAATGCTGAACTGAAATCAACGTACAGGAGTCTGGCGTAGGTGTCGTTCTGGTCCAGGTGGGTGATGATTGAGTGTAGGGTGGTGACTATAGCATCCTCCATGGAGCGGTTTGAACGATATGCAAACTGGAGCGGGTCGTGTGATGCAAGGAGGCAGGCTGTAATGTGTGGTTTGACAAGCCGCTCAAAACACTTTATCACAATTGGTGTCAATGCAACAGGACAATAGTCATTCAAACAGGACACCACTGGTTTCTTTGCCACCGGTACAATGATAGAGGTCTTGAAGCATCTGGGAATGATGGCCTGACTCAGGGAGATGTTATAAATGTCAGTCAGGACATCCGCCAACTCGCTCGCGCAGTCTCGGAGCACACGTCCCGGAATGTTGTCTGGACCTGCAGCTTTGCGTGGGTTGACTCTGGTTAGGGTCCTCCGTGTGTCCGCTGTGTTGATGGTAAAAGCTGGTCCGACCGATGGTGGGGGAGGGCCAGCCCTCCCTCTGATTATCGAGTTTGATGCTTCAAAACGTGCAAAGAAGTCGTTAAGCCTGTCTGGAAGTGAAGTGTCGTCACCATCGACCCACTGCCTAGGCTTAAAGCCCGTCAGTGTCCGAACTCCCTGCCACATCTGCTTGGTGTTCCTAGTGTTACAGAGGTGTCCCTGGATTTTCTCCGCATAGGCGCTCCAATTAACCTAACCTGCATGTTTCTGGCCTGTGGGAGGAAACTGGAGAAATCCTGGAGTAAACCCACACAGATACGGAGAGAACATGCAAACTCCACACAGATCACTGTTGGTCAGGGGCTGGGATCGAACCAGGGATCCCATGGCCAAGGGTGAGTTCTGTGCTGCCGCAGTGCTAACCCCTGTGCCACCACACCGCCCATGTACACTACCGTTCAAGAGTTTGGGGGCACTTAGAAATTTCCTTATTTTTGAAAGAAAAGCTCTTTTTTTCAATGAAGATAACTAAACTAATCAGAAATACACTCTATACATTGCTAATGTGGTAAATGACTATTCTAGCTGCAAATGTCTGGTTTTTGGTGCAATATCTACATAGGTGTATAGAGGCCCATTTCCAGCAACTATCACTCCAGTGTTCTAATGGTACAATGTGTTTGCTCATTGCGTCAGAAGGCTAATGGATGATTAGAAAACCCTTGTGCAATCATGTTAGGTCTGCAATGCTGTAATTGCTGCAAATGGAGGATTCTTTGACGAAAGCAAAGTTTGAAGGAAAAAAATTATTATAGATAGATAGATAGTTTATTTCGAACACAAAAATATAACAAATACAAGCAAATGGCAAATGCAATAAAGTAACAGTATACACTGTTCGAAAGGGAGAAGGAAGAAGTGAACACTTATTAATTCCATCTCCTCTTTTCCATAGATACACCCATGTGAATTTTATACAAATTACCACCTTTAAGACCCCAAGTAAACAATTTACTGTATTTTTTACAAATCAACATTAACACCCATCCATTCTAACATACAATGATGTCCATACATCAAAACCATCCTCAAACACAGATATACACAGTGCTGTCCCACCCACCATTCCATAGTGCCCCATAATATCCTAGAGTGAACATAATGAATCGTGCATATAACTACTACCCTTCTAACATATACCCTTTCAGCAAATGGTGCTTATACTGTACCTCTTTTTGAATTGATTTATGAATTGAATTATTTCAAATACAAATCATTATTTATAACCTTGTCAATGTTTTGACTATATTTTCTATTCATTTTACAACTCATGATGGTAAATAAGTGTGACTTTTCATGGAAAACACAAAATAATTGTCTTGGTGACCCCAAACTTTTGAACGGTAGTGTAAATGGCATGTAAACATGTTAACAACATGTAAATGGAATTTTAGACATGTTAATGACAAACATGTTAATGACACACCAATAATGTGTCAACTAACAACATGTAAATGAAATGTTAATGACATGTAAATTACATGTAAACACATTAAACGTAAATGGCAAACATGTTAACAACATGTACAATGACATGTAAACAACACATAAACGACACAAACATGTTAACGACATGTAAATGGCATGGAACATGTTAGACCGGTACACATTTAGAACATGCAGATACGTGATAACAACAAAGATAAACTGACATGTGCAGCAGCTGAGGCTGAAGAACGTCTACCATCCAGCCATCACACACGCACTGGGACACCTGCTCTGAGAACACCTGGAACACAACAGATACACATCTGAAGTACACAACAACTACGCACTGAAGCACAACTACACAGTGAGTCTGCATGACGCTCATCAGAGCAGTCTGTCAGGGGCGACAATGGCTGTTTAATTTAGGTCTGATCAGATTCCTCCACACAGCTCTGTCCTTCGCCTTCCGCTGCCAGGAACTCCTGTCTATATCCAACTTCTTCAGGTTTCGTTTTACGGTGTCTTTAAATCTGAGCCTTGGGCTACCCTGATTGTGTTTGCCCTCACATACTGTAACTGTGAGAAGAGTAACTGCCGAGGGACACGCTGATGATCCATTCTCTCAACATGTCTGAGCCACCTCAGGTTCATCTGTATTAGCATATCCTCCATTGATGGTAGACCAGCTCGTTTCAACACTTCTGTCATGTTCAGTGCCTCTTTGGGGCAGAGAGAACAAAGCCCACGCACTGGATGGTGCTGTGCATTATATTAACAAAAGAATAAATACAAAGTGCTCCAACAAACTAATCTGGCGAGCAAAGAAAACAAGAGCGGTCCAACAAACTGAGTGGTGAGCGATACAAGAATTACTGACAGGAGGATTCACCAGAGTGGAGGGAGCTCTGGTGGAGATGTAGGTTGACAAATGCAATGTAATGGCGAGGAGTAAGTGAACAGATTCAACTTAAGTAGTGGGTGGAATCAGGTTCAGGAATGACAACATGAGTGATAACAGGTGTGGGAGCTGAGCTGCCAGTGAACTGATTGCAAAGCTGTGTAGCATGAAATAGAGAATATTAATAAATATGAATATGATCAGGTATGAATTATTTAATTTATATTGATGTATTGGAATCTGAGACCAAATCTCGTTTCATATACATCAGGAAAGTTAATAACACTCGTGGGGCACCAGCTTCTATCTCTAAGAAGCAATTTAATCTTTAATTTCACTTTATACCTGTTTAATCACTCAATAAATTAATTAATAATCAGTCTCAAAAATTTTCCGTGAATTCGATACCTGTGCTTGAACAGACTCAGAACGAAATAAATTCTCAACAACTTCTCTCATTTTCACATATTTATTAAACGAAATGATTAACAGACATTGCAGTAATTTCATTAATCATAGACTCAATCTTGTAAATGATAGATTAACAATGTCAATATTTTCAGAACCAGGGTTAAACTGAGAAACCAATTTCTATCAGTTTGTGCTAACAGATTATGGAAACAACGCAAATTTATGGAGAAAGTTTACTAATTATATGAAAAGTCCTGGATTAATCTTAAGAAAATAAGAACGGAATTTTAATGAAAAGAAGAGTTATGTTAAGGGCTTCTTAATTTGCATCTGATTAGATACACAAATTATTACCGAACCTCAGACGTTTTAATTCAGCAGATGAATTAAAGTTTGCAGCTCATGTGATCCCTCGTTTGGCGTCGTCCTCAGCCCAAGTTTTCGTGGATGTTAATATCTGCCCGCAGATATTTTCAAGGTTCACATTTCAACCTTTAAATTCAAGCAGTCGAAGAGGCTGGATTCTGGGCTGTATGACCCACAGTTGAAACTGGGTTTGGAGCCAGATAGTGCCGACGTTTCTTCAGCGTGTGATGAACAGCTGCGCGTTTTCCTCAGCTGCACGTGATGTGGAGAGCTGCATCTTCTCAGAGGCCTTCGATAATAATTAATTAAAGATATCTAATCCGATCTCAAATTAAAAAGCTTCGGACTTTAGATAAAATTAATAGCTTCTGGTGGGTGCTTGGTCAAGAAAAATATTATAAAAATAAAGTCAAGATTAAAGTTTACATTAAAATTAAACAGTGATTTTACAGAAAGTTCAACAAAGGAAAAGAGATAAGTAAAAATTGGAGTTTAACACCGATTAAGAATTGAGCTCAAAGAAATAGGAATTCCTAGGCATTTAAGAGAAAAGAAAAACATTAAAATACAAAGTTACATAAACAAATTACGAGTTATCTGCTCTGTGTTAAGAAAAGCGACACGTGGTAGAAGTCTTCGTTCAGACGGTCCTTTGTTCTTCCTTGCTGTGTGTAGACAATAGACTTCAGAGAGACGAACGAGTCCCAAGAGAAAAAAGATCGGTGAAAAGGGCGAAGAGAAAAAAAGAGGCTGAAGCAGGGGTCTCTCTGTTATTTATAAGTTCTGTTGAGCATCCGCGGGCTTCCGGCTGACAGGAATCTCAGCCAATGAGCGTCCTTTCGTGGGCGGGCTCGATGAACCTTTAGTCCAATAACAAACAGTCTACAAGGGAGCAATGGGATGAAGAATTGTTGTCATGCAGAGATTGGGTGCTGGAGTCAAATGGTTTTAGACGCAAAACTTTGATACATATGTATTAAACTAAGTTAACTTTAGTATATCATATAAGCAGTGCTTCTAAATCAACATGCAGGAATAAACATTCATTTAAACATTTTTAACATGCATATATACTGTACTGTATATATATATATATATATATATATATATATATACAGTATATATACAGTAATATATATATATAATCACAGATTAATGCATTTCACACATATTATTGATTTTCCACATTAAAAACATCAGAGTCCATTTGCTTTTCATAGTCCTGAACAGAAGAGAAGGTTTAGAATTGAGTTTGTAATAATGTACTTTAAAATTCACTGGTTAAATCCAACATGTCCCAGAGTTTAAGGAAATTTTATTGAGCTGTGGATCCATGTTTGGCCAGGTCTGTTGCATGTTTATGGGGGCAATAAAAGCAAAGCCGGACACTGGGGAAATTCCTTAGGCTGGTTTTAACAAAGGAATGGGATTTCAGCTGTGGCCTGGGGGAGAAAATCCATTTCTTTGTCTTACTCCTGGGTGAAACAAAATGTCTTTAAGCAGAAGAATAATTATTGCTGAGCCAAAGTGAGATGATGCTACAGTCCCCCCTCTGGTATCAATGGTGACGTTGATTAAGCGTTGATAGCAATCCTAGGCATCAAATCCCAATTTGGCGAGGCTTGATCCAAATGCTGAACTAAAGTTCTGATGTCGATAAGTCTTAAGCTTGTAAACAGTATCTATTCCAAAGTGTAGGTCCTTAAATTTGGTTTTCTGAAAAACTTCTGGAAATTTCAAAAATAATTTGGGCATGATCAAATATAAACATTGTATAATTGTCTAGGATATACTAAAGTTCAGTATAAGCCTGTAAAGACTTAAAAATTCTGGGTACAAAATAAGTGAACAAGAAGTATGTGGGTTTTGACATACTTGATATAAATGTTTTGGGTTTGCTGAAAAATATCTATTCAAAATTTCAAAAACAGTTTGAATGTGAATAAAATCTAAATAAAGTATAAAGGATTATTTATATATACACGAGCATGTATCCAAAAATCTTAGTCAAAAGCAAAAATACAATTCTAAGATAAGATAAGATAAGATAAGCCTTTATTAGTCCCACAACGGGGAAATTCCAGGATTGCAACAGCACAGGGATAGCAACACTCAGAGCAACAATCAGAAGGCAAGAAAAAAAACAAGCAAGCAAGAGCAGCTAATATACATATGTACATATTACTATAAAATATATATATATATATATATATATACACACACACACAGACACAGTGCAGAGCATTGTAGTTGGATGGAATAAATATATGAATATATAAACACACAGTGTGGACCATTGTAGCTAGATGGAATAAATATGTAAATATATAAACACCCACAGTACGGAGCATTGCAGCTAGGTGGAATAAATATGTGAATATATAAACACACATAGTGCGGAGCAATGTAGCTAGATGGAATAATATGTCGATATATAAACACACAGTGCGGAGCATTGTAGATAGATGGAATAAATATATAGATATATAAATATAAACACACCCAGTGCGGAGCATTGTAGCTAGATGGAATAAATATGTAAATATATAAACACACACAGTACGGAGCACTGCAGCTAGGTGGAATAAATATGTGAATATATAAACACACACAGTGCGGAGCAATGTAGCTAGATGGAATAATATGTAGATATATAAACACAGTGCGGAGCATTGTAGATAGATGGAATAAATATATAGATATATAAATATAAACACACCCAGTGCGGAGCATTGTAGCTAGATGGAATAAATATGTAAATATATAAACACAGTGCAGAGCATTGTTGCTAGATGGAATGAAACAGCACAACCGTCTACTTAGTTATCCTACATCACAGGTGTCAAACTCATTCCATGAAGGGCCAAGACCCTGCAGGTTTTACCTCCACCCAGTGTCTTCAACAGGTGATTTCTCTGAATTTCGTCCTACTGATTGCTGATCAGTGAAAACACCTGCTGAAGAGACTGGGTGGAAGTAAAACCTGCAGGGTCTTGGCCCTCCATGGAATGAGTTTGACACCCCTGTGACCTACATGGTATGATTATGTGCCCATACATATTCTCACCCTCCATAGCGACCGGTATTTTCCTAGTTGTATGCCAGAGGGGACCATTGTGTAAGTCTATTGCATCTTTTGCATTCAAAAAACTATTAGTTTGTTACGTCTTTTTGCTATCTCTGCGAGCAGCCCTTCTTAGGTTGTACAGTCTGACAGCCGTTGGTAGGAAGGACCTGCGAAACCTCTCGGTTGTGCACCTGGGATGATGTAGTCTGCTGCTAAATGAGCTCCTCAGTGCATTCAGTATGTCCTGCATAGGGTGGAACTCGGACTCCAGCAGAGATGACAGTTTAGCCACCGTCCTTCTCTCTCCTATCTCCTCCACCGGATCAAGGCGCTGCCCCAGGACGGAGCTAGCTTTCTTGATCAGTTTGTTCAGTCTCTTCCTATCGGCTGCAGTAATGCCACTGCCCCAGCAGACCACTCCAAAAGTGATGGCTGATGCCACCACCGTGTCATAGAATGTCTTCAGCAGTGCCCCTTGTACACCAAAAGACCTGAGTCTCCTCAGCAGGAACAGCCTGCACTGTCCCTTCTTGTAGAGTGCGTCAGTATTGTGTGACCAGTCTAGTTTATTGTTCAGATGAACACCCAGGTACTTGTAGGATGTCACCATCTCGATGTCTGTTCCCTGTATATTTACTGGTGCTGTGAGGGGTTGCCCATGCCTGCGGCGGTCCACCACCAGCTCCTTAGTTTTCCTCGCATTGATCTGGAGGCAGTTCCGATGGCACCAGTCCACGAAGTCCTGGATAAGCCCTCTGCACTCAGCTTCATCTCCATTGGAGATGAGGCCAACGATCGCAGAGTCATCAGAGAACTTCTGTAGATGGCAGTGTGTTGTGTTGTGTGAGAAGTCCGCAGTATAAAGAGTGAACAGGAAGGGAGCCAGCACTGTTCCCTGGGGGGCCCCCGTGCTGCCGATGATCGTGTCGGACACACAGTCCCGGGTTCTCACAAACTGAGGCCGGTTCGTGAGGTTGTCCAGGATCCATGATGACAGGTGCTGGTCCACCCCTGCGCGCAGCAGCTTGTCCTTCAGGATCATCGGTTGGATGGTGTTGAAAGCACTGGAGAAGTCAAAGAACATGATCCTCACCATATTCCCGGGCTTCTCCAGGTGGGACAGAGAACGGTGAAGGAGGAAGATCACCGCATCCTCCACCCCAATGCCATGCTGGTAGGCAAACTGGAGTGGATCCATCGCTGGTTCCAACAGGGGGCGGAGGGGAGCAAGGAGCAGTCTCTCCAGGGTCTTCATCAAGTGGGACGTCAAGGCCACCGGTCTGTAGCTGTTCAGGTCTTTGGGGTGGGAAGTTTTTGGTACAGGTACCACACAAGATGTTTTCCACAGCTGTGGTACCCTCCCCAGCTTCAGGCTCAGGTTGAAGATGTACGTCACAATCCCACACAGCTGGTCTGCACAGGACTTGAGGAGCTTTGCGCTGATGCCATCTGGTCCCAACGCCTTCCTCGCCTTGATCTTCCTCAGCTCCGTCCTCACCTGGGTCCTGGTCAGGGTCAGGATGGGGGGCTGTGTGTTGGGAGTGGGGGGGTGTTGGTGGAGTGGGGAGTGGGCAGCAGGACTTGATTTCTTTAGAGGCAGCAGTGGTTGTTGTGCAGTCAGGGGGGAGGGCGGTTGGTCAAACCTATTGAAAAACAGATTCAGGTTGTTCGCCCACTCCCTGCCCCCCGTGGCCTGGGGGGAGGTATTCTGGAGCCCAGAGATGGTTTTGAGGTTTCTCCAGACCCCGCTGATGTCGCTCTGTTGCAGCTTGTCCTCCATCTTCTTCCTGAAGCTGTCCTTGCCTTCTCTGATCTTTCTCCTCAGCTCCCTCTGTACGGACTTCAGCATCTCCCTATTCCCCGACCTGAAGATCCTCTTCTTCTCTCTCAGAAGTGTTTTTATCTCAGGGTTGATCCAGGGTTTGTTGTTTGAGCAACACCGTATGGTCTTGGTGGGAACGGATTTGTCCACAAAGAAGCTGAGGTAGTCCGTGAAGGTGTGAGTGAGGCCATCGATGTCCTCACCATGTGGATCGCAGAGCTGCTTCCAGGCGGTGGCTTCAAAACAGCCCTTTAGAGTGTCCATTGTCTCCTCAGACCATAACTCCACTGTGCACATGGCCGGAGGTTGTCTGTGCACTAGGGGTTTGTACACCGGCCGGAGATGAACCAAGTTGTGATCCGATCAGTGGGGGGAGTTGTGATGAGGTGTACGCCTCCTTAGTGTTTGCGTAGAATAAGTCCAGTGTTTTATTGTCTTTAGTGTGGCATGTGACATACTGGGTGAATTCTTTCATATTTGAGGTAGAGATTCAGACTAATCAATATTGAGGTGACTCAAGGAGGTTCAAATTGAATTTGTTTAGTTAGACTAAACCATGGCTCCACAGATGTCCAAATCATAGGGTGTTTGAGGCTTTTGTTCCGAAAAACTGAGTGGGCATAGGATGTCGTTATCATTCTTTGGATGGCAATGAGAAGTAAATTTGGATTTACTGCAAAAAGGATATGATGAGAGAGCATATTCATTGCTAAAGCGTTAACTGAAAAGCTAATGTTTCTAGCTACTTCTGAGAGTAACATAGACAATGGCTGTGTGTGAGCATAGTCAACCTTTAACACAAAGAGCAAAGAGTTCAAGACCTTGTTGAGTTTGACTGAAGCTTCGGAGCAAGCATTCAAAACCAACACAGTGTCTTGTAAGATTTTGGTAACGACTTGTGGTTCGGCAACCAGGCGTTTCGGTTTAGCGGTGTTGACAGAGTTAACAGTGGGCATGCTAAGGCTAACAAGCGGCTCTAACGATGAGGCTGTTATTAAGAATCCACCCGACGATCTTTGATCCTTCGTTTTGGCTTGGCCCAATTCTGACTGGGTAACAGTGGGTGTGATTGCTAGGCAGATGGCTAAACTGATAAACGGGAGGGCCATCATCTTGGCAAACATAAAAGTGAGTGGTTTTGGGTCTTAATCTTCTTGTTGATCTTTCTTTAGATACCTGGTTGGCAAACGAAAATTTCTCTTAGAGGTGGAATGATTTCTTTTAGATGGATGTACTTTATTGATCCCAAAACTGGGAAATTACACAATAGAGATTAAGAGATTGAACTCTAAACCTTGTGCTTGTTTTTCACCTTTGATGGAGTTTTAAGGTTATTAACTCAAGCTAATGGTGTTGAATGTATTTGCGTGTACTATTTGATAATAGTAAGTTGATTGAAGTTTATTAGATTTTACAGAGGTCTTTGAAATTAGTTTAAGGGCTAATTTGGATTTAATATACCCTTTCCTTTCTGGAGGTTTGGATGCAGTTAACTAATCGCTTGGAGAAATTTGACTGAGTGTACCTGAGGCTAGTAGTTAGCTACAGTTATTTCTCAGACGTAGGTTTGATTTTAATCTTATTTATGGACTTACTTTGACAGTGTTGTACCCGACAAGTCCCATGGGGTTTTGGTAAAGGTTACTCTGATTTTGGTGAGCCCATTTGAAAATGGGGTCCTGGGTTTGGCACTTGAGTGGCCAAAGTTTGTTGGTGACAATGTGTGGATTCATCCACTCAGGCAGGAATTTAAGAGTGATTTTCCTTTCCTGTAAATTTATTTCAGATGTTTGCGGTACAAATGTGGGGTGGAAGATCTTGTCCCCCCTTCGCATTTTGTCATGCGAGAGTTTTTGATCGTTGTATGCTTTGTGTCGTTTGGCGACTCGGTCCGAATGTTTTGAAATACAGCCTTGGGAGCTTTGTATGTCGTTTTGACGCTTTTGTGCTCTGCAGCTTGAGTGTTATAGACATTGGCAGTCATCACCCCCCTCTGGTTTCGAGGAACTCTGAGCGGTGGCGATGATGGTTCGTCGCAAGCATGAACAGGAATACCGTTGTATAGCTGCGGAGAAGACTGTGTCGCATGAAGTGGTTTCAGGTTTGGTATGTCATAGGGTTTAGACGCAGGCAGCGCATGTACCGTTTTATCCGACCGGTGTTTGACGGTTTTATGGATCATTTGGTTGCAGGGTTGAGTGACTGTGCGCCTTGCGTTTGCAAAAGTTGGGTTCGTTGTCGCAAAAAGTTGAGGTTTCAGAGGGTCTAGAAAGCCGGTTGGTGTGGCTCTTGTGACCATGCAGGCCTCATGGGCAGGTGGGTGGGTTTCAAAATGTGACACCACCATTGAATCATGGGTATCAAGGGTTTCAAGGGGGCCGTTTGGGGTTTTCTGCTCGGCCATTGAGTTTTCAAGATCATTTGATTCCTTGGTGTGACCTTGTATTTGAAGGTGACTTTTGACTTCTTGTGGACAGTACTCACCTTGGTCTTGGCGGTCGCTTTAAATCGGTTGCAGTTGTTCCAACAGTGCTAGTTGTGTGAGACTTGGGGTGTCTAAAGTGTTCAGAACAAAGCACTGTGATTCAGTTGTTCTTGTTGGGTCAAATGGGTGAGGGTGTTGCGTTTGAGCCCATAGTTTGAGGTTCTTGAAATCAATCATTGGCTCAAAACGGTTCAGTAGGTCTTTGCCAACAAGCAATGGAATGGCGTCAAGTTTGGACACGTAGACCGGATGTGTCAAGGTCATGGGTCCAATGGACATGTTTAGTAGTGATACGCCCAACAGGGTTGTTTTAGTGAGCACATATGGTCGCACAGCTAATGAACAGGGTTCCAGTTTCAAATGTTTGTTAGCGCGGTTCGCGGCTACACGTAGTTTGTCAAAAAGGGTGTGTGACATGAGAGTGATGTCAGCAGCAGTGTCTAAAACAGCGTCCTGACACACCATGTCTTCAAGGGTCAGTGGAAGGTAGAATTTCCGTGCCACCCCCCTCTCGTTTAAATCGCATAGGAATTGTGGAACCGGTGGTTCGACACAGAGTTGCGAAATGTCATTAGAGGAGTGGTCTGTGACCTGTGGTTGGGCTGCCATAACAGCACTGGACTGCGTTGAGTCCTTTGGTCCTTCCTCATTTGCATGAGGGATTTTCTTCTTGCGTTTCCTTCGTTTGGAACGCTTGTTTTGAGTTGGCACAGCTGATATATCTAGAATGTTAGCAGTTTTATTCTCTTTGTAGCTTTGAATCTCTGCTAGGAGGTGTTGGACAATTTCAATATCTTCTCTACTGAATGTAGGAGTTTCTTCTTCCTTCCAAGGTTTGTGATAGGTCTCTGCTTCTGAGCTTCTGTGATGAGATGGAGACCATTTGTCGCAGTTACGCGTGTCTTCGTATCGGTATCCGTCATCATGGTAGTCCGTATCGCATTCTCGTGACCTATCCCACGGATATGGTCTACGACGGCAGTCGGGTTTTCGCAAAGTTGGTCCAAAGTGATATCCAGAGGACCTAGTGTGGTCTTGACCTTGATGAGGTTGATTGGGAAATGCTTCGGCTGTTTATGTACTCGCAGTGTAGGAGGTGGAGAAGAGCGAGGAGCTCCTTCCAACTCCAAGGTGTTAGATGCATCAATCATAGCTAGCACTGTGGCAGGCTCAGCGTGCTTGTTGCGACTTTGTTGCTGTTTTTGGAATGCATAGTGTGCAAACTCTCTCAGCTGACTTATTGAGTTTGACCTTGGGTTAGCTGTAACTCCTAGGTAATGGCTCACAGTGGGATGGAGGTTTTGGATGAAGAGGGTCTTGAAATTGAGGTCTTCTTCCATCCCTGGTGTATTTTGAGATCCAAAATATGCAAGTAGGAGTCTCTGGTAGTAGGCTTGTGTTGGCTCTGAGTGTCCTTGCTTCACGGCTAGGGCTGCGGTTAGCCCTGCCTGTAGGCAGTCGTCGGAGAACTCCTTTTCGATGGCTTCGCGGAGCAGCATGTAGTCTGCTTTGATGTTTGTCAGCTGTCTGTCTATGAATTTTGATACTGACCTGTTAGATGTTAGCTTAATCAGATAGATGCGATCGTCAGTTGTAGCATCACGATACTTACGCAAGTAGTAATCAATGTCCTGTAAATACACTTTGGCATCAGGTGAACCCGTAGGTCCTGGATCAAATTTGGTGATATTTCGCGCGATCTTGTCAAGGTCGCGGTCTGAAGGGGCACACGCACGCTGTCCACGAGGTCGTCCGTAGTCGAAATGGGAATCGGGCGAGGGAGCGCGGTGGATGTCCCGGTGTTCATGTCTTTCCTTTAGGGGCAGTTGACATTCCTTGTAGTCCTTCTTCACATTTTCAAGTTGACCTTCAACTCTTCTGAGTTCCTTCTTTGTGTCTTGAAGGGCAGCTTCAAGTTCATTGTTGTCTTAGTGAAGCATGTCATTGTTATGCATCAACCGTTCCTTTTCTGACTCTGCACGGTCCAAATCTTGTACCGCTTCATCCAGTTGGTTTTGAGTTTTGTCATTCTCCTCTTGAGATTGTTCCAGATTTTCTTTCAGCGTTTCATTCTCTTCTTGGAGAGATAGGATCGTTGTTTGTTTATTTGCTCGTTCGTTCTCGGCTACCTTTAATCTTGCGACTAATGTTAGCGCAAACTTACCTAACACACTGGTGAGGTCCTTGCCTTCTGGTGGTTTTTTAGTGTGTTCATTCAAAAGTTCTTCAGTGAGTTGCTTCAATTCTTCGGGCTGTGTTTCCTTGACCCTTGTTATGAAGCTAGAAATTATATTAGAAGACCATGCTTCCAATGTTGTTTGAAGGTCATCCAGTTTGGTAAATCGGTCGGTTGTCTGATGGCTCGTCATGTTTAACTGTTGTTGTTATTTAGCTTTTTTTTTAAAAATTCAACTTGTTGATTATTCTTAAATTTGTTCAACAAGGTTTAACCGTGAGTGTTTTTATTTCACAACCGTGATAGTTGAAAGTTCCTTTAGAATTTGTTTCAACTTGTAGGTTCGCAGGATGGGAAACAGAATTTTGAAATTATTTAGAAATGTAGAGATGCTTCAAATAATTCATTCGTTGAAACCGTATGTTGATAAATAAAGCTGAATTGAAATTGGATTGAATTTGTTTCACAAAACAAAACAAAGGTTTCAATTGTGTGGATTGACTTCTTTACTTTGATTTTCAAAGTCTAGTATTGGAATTTGTCATCAATAACTAGCTTTGGGATTTTGCAAAATGTCACTTTGAAAGTGAGGATTTTATTTACAAAAGAAATACAAAGACAAACGAGGCTAAATGCTTTAAAGATTTAAGATTATAAGTTTCCACTTTCTTTTAAAGTTAAGGCTTTCCTTTGGTTTTATTTGTTAAAGCCTACTTTCATTTGAAGCATTAAATGTTTAAAATATTTTCAAATTAGAAACAAGTGAATTGTTTGAATATTTGGTGTCCAAGGATTTCTTAGGATTGAAGCCAATAGTGATCTGTCTTGATTGTTATCTATAAATTTCTTATTTACAGAATAATCAATGTTTGCACCTTTTTGACTTTTCTTTTAAATCCTGGGAAAAATTGAAAATTATGCTGGTTGGTTAAATGTTTTTCTTTTCCTGCAGAGAAAACATGAATCAAGAAATGATACAATGAGTTTAAATAACACCTAGAGCTTCTCTTAAGTGTTAATTGCTTAATGTGGTTTCCTAAATTTAAGAAAGAGGAAAGATTATAAATATTCAGTAAGTCTGTAAATTTGTCAAAATGCACAGGATTAATCCTACTTTAATGTTACTCTTGAGTAAACATCAGCATTAGAATCCTTAAGCTAAAACTGGGTTTCTGTGGGAAGGGAATCACACCATATCACATTTAAAAACAACAAAATAAGCACACATATAGCTTCAAAGTTTGCAACTTTTTGCTTAAAAGTGTGTAAATATGTTTGCTTTTAGCTTAAAAGATTATAATATGTGGTTACATAAGTGATTAAATACAATAGGGGTGTTTGTAAATGTTCCTGCTATAGGTATCTATGCAGTGAGTGGGGGCTTCACTGAGAAAAACTTTCAGAAGCCAACAGGTTCTTTTCCCTTTTGTTCTTGGCATAAAAGTTTGGATTAGTGTTAAATTTAGTTTATTCCGAATAATATGAATTGCTTTGAAGTTACTTTGAAGACTTAATTTGGTTATAAATCGTCTTTAAAGATTAGAAGTTTAAATAAAAATTGCAGTCCCTATGTTTCACCACAAGATGGAGGCAGTTTTCATCTGCACTTCAGGCAGAGGAAACCCAATGACGTCACTCAAGGAGTCAAGGATCTCTACTCAAAATGGCGGCTACAGGGAACTTTACCTAGACTTAAGATGGCGTCGCTTGGCCAATCTACACATGCGCAGTTTTGTGCACAGCTTGACGGTCACGTGTGCGACTGAGCGTGCACGTGCCACGTGGATGCAGCTCAAGCTTCAGTCCATAAAACTACGCCTTGCTTTCCAAAGGCGGGAAAACTTTGGTCTCCCTAAACTTTATTCAACAAGTTTATACAATGGTTAATTCAATTAAATCCCCCAAGGGTTTGCTTCGCCTGCAGGGTTTTGAAATAACGGGGAAAACAAATAGGATTTCTTCGCTATTTTGTTCCCAGGCCTATTTTAATTATTCAGCGTGTAATCATGCTTCTTAAGCATGCATTGAACAAAAAAAAAACTAAAACTGACTAGAGTGGGGCCTCTTTCAACCCACACTTCTCTTGGTCAGCTCACACACACACAGCAGTAATCAGGGGGGCGAATTCACCCCCTCCCCCTTGTGACACAGAGACAAAGACAGAGCTGCAGACAATGAACCACCTTTGTGAGTTAAAAATTGACCAAAATTACACACAGCTTATGTATTCTTTCATTCTGAGTGTGTCAAGTTCAACCAGGCCTCACACGGGGCACAAATAAATTTGTAGCGTGAAATAGGGAATATTAATAAATATGAATATGATCAGGTATGAATTATTTAATTTATATTGATGTATTGGAATCTGAGACCAAATCTCGTTTCATATACATCAGGAAAGTTAATAACACTCGTGGGGCACCAGCTTCTATCTCTAAGAAGCAATTTAATCTTTAATTTCACTTTATACCTGTTTAATCACTCAATAAATTAATTAATAATCAGTCTCAAAAATTTTCCGTGAATTCGATACCTGTGCTTGAACAGACTCAGAATGAAATAAATTCTCAACAACTTCTCTCATTTTCACATATTTATTAAACGAAATGATTAACAGACATTGCAGTAATTTCATTAATCATAGACTCAATCTTGTAAATGATAGATTAACAATGTCAATATTTTCAGAACCAGGGTTAAACTGAGAAACCAATTTCTATCAGTTTGTGTTAACAGATTATGGAAACAACGCAAATTTATGGAGAAAGTTTACTAATTATATGAAAAGTCCTGGATTAATCTTAAGAAAATAAGAACGGAATTTTAATGAAAAGAAGAGTTATGTTAAGGGCTTCTTAATTTGCATCTGATTAGATACACAAATTATTACCGAACCTCAGACGTTTTAATTCAGCAGATGAATTAAAGTTTGCAGCTCACGTGATCCCTCGTTTGGCGTCGTCCTCAGCCCAAGTTTTCGTGGATGTTAATATCTGCCCGCAGATATTTTCAGGGTTCACATTTCGACCTTTAAATTCAAGCGGTCGAAGAGGCTGGATTCTGGGCTGTATGACCCACAGTTGAAACTGGGTTTGGAGCCAGATGGTGCCGACGTTTCTTCAGCGTGTGATGAACAGCTGCGCGTTTTCCTCAGCTGCACGTGATGTGGAGAGCTGTGTCTTCTCAGAGGCCTTCGATAATAATTAATTAAAGATATCTAATCCGATCTCAAATTAAAAAGCTTCGGACTTTAGATAAAATTAATAGCTTCTGGTGGGTGCTTGGTCAAGAAAAATATTATAAAAAAGTCAAGATTAAAGTTTACATTAAAATTAAACAAACGGTGATTTTACAGAAAGTTTAACAAAGGAAAAGAGATAAGTAAAAATTGGAGTTTAACTCCGATTAAGAATTGAGCTCAAAGAAATAGGAATTCCTAGGCATTTAAGAGAAAAGAAAACATTAAAATACAAAGTTACATAAACAAATTACGAGTTATCTGCTCTGTGTTAAGAAAAGCAACACGTGGTAGAAGTCTTTGTTCAGACAGTCCTTTGTTCTTCCTTGCTGTGTGTAGACAATAGACTTCAGAGAGACGAACGAGTCCCAAGAGAAAAAAGATCGGTGAAAAGGGCGAAGAGAAAAAAAGAGGCTGAAGCAGGGGTCTCTCTGTTATTTATAAGTTCTGTTGAGCATCCGCGGGCTTCCGGCTGACAGGAATCTCAGCCAATGAGCGTCCTTTCGTGGGCGGGCTCGATGAACCTTTAGTCCAATAACAAACAGTCTACAAGGGAGCAATGGGATGAAGAATTGTTGTCATGCAGAGATTGGGTGCTGGAGTCACATGGTTTTAGAGGCAAAACTTTGATACATATGTATTAAACTAAGTTAACTGTAGTATATCTTATAAGCAGTGCTTCTAAATCAACATGCAGGAACAAACATTCATTTAAACATTTTTAACATGCATATACTGTACATATATATATATACGTATATATATATATATATATATATATATATATATATATATATATATAAATAATCACAGATTAATGCATTTCACACATATTATTGATTTTCCACATTAAAAACATCAGAGTCCATTTGCTTTTCATAGTCCTGAACAGAAGAGAAGGTTTAGAATTGAGTTTATAATAATGTACTTTAAAATTCACTGGTTAAATCCAGCATGTCCCAGAGTTTAAGGAAATTTTATTGAGCTGTGGATCCATGTTTGGCCAGGTCTGTTGCATGTTTATGGGGGCAATAAAAGCAAAGCCGGACATTGGGGAAATTCCTTAGGCTGGTTTTAACAAAGGAATGGGATTTCAGCTGTGGCCTGGGGGAGAAAATCCATTTCTTTGTCTTACTCCTGGTTGAAACAAAATGTCTTTAAGCAGAAGAATAATTATTGCTGAGCCAAAGTGAGATGATGCTACAGCTGCTTACAGCTGATGGCAAACAGACTGTGAACAGCGAGTGGGAGTGTCTGGAGAGAGAGGGGCAAAACAAAGACAAAGACCCCAATCTACACACATGAGCAGACAAAAATAATAACAGAAATGCAAAACAACAATAAACTGAGTCTGAGTTCAGAGACGACATTAGAGCTTGGACACATGACAGAGCCCCCCCCCAAGGGGTGGATTCCAGACACCCCCAGGAAACATCAAAAGAAAAAGAACCCCCTTCCCCCACAAGAACTACAACAATCTACTCAGGGCGGGTGGTGGGGGGGGGAACAGGTCAGGAGGGAACAAAGCAACCCCGCTCAGGACTCACACCAGAAAAGAGAGTTAACCCCCACCCCCACCCCCGGCAGAGCCCAAGAGTTAAGGGGGCCGACCAAAGTCCCAGGCCCAGCGGACGGCCAGATGGTATGAATCAGGTGGCCTGTTGGAAAATATGTTCCACCCAACCTGGCGGCTCAGTCTTTCAGGCAGCCGGCCTGAGTTCTTAAGCCACCAGGCCCGGAGAGGTGACCCAGGAGGCAGCTTCCCCACAGGAAGGCAACCTGATGGGAAGCAGGGCCGGGGGAGAGGGACCACGACAAAGTCTGGTGGCAAAAGAGGAAGGGGAACCATGACAGTGTTGGGTGGAGGAGGAAGGGAGACCACAACACCCTCAGTAGCTTTGGACGGGAAAGAAGTTGCACCGACAACAAACATACGAGTCAAATTCCTCGTATGTTTACATGTAAACATGCTTGGCAATAAAGCTCATTCTGATTCTGACAGGGGTTCCAGACTGGGACGTTGCAGCACCCACGGTGGCCCCGGGCTGCAGCACTGCAGCACCCTCGGTGGCTCCTCACCAAGAGCCAGGCAAGATTGCTCCAATACAGAAAGGAGAAAGACAAAAGAGAGCACTTGCCTGAGCTCAAGCTCCACCGCTGTCCAGGACTCCAACGATCCAGGCAACGTCATCTCAGGCTCGGCCCTCTGGAGGTCCAGCTCGGTAGCAACTCTGCTGCGGTGGCCTCCGCAGCAGCCATGATGGTAATCGCAGTCTTGGTTGCCCCAGCTGCCGTGACCCACACAGGAGGCTCCTCAGGTGTGGCGGCTGGGGGCTGGCTCACCATTGGCGCTGGGGCTGGATCATCCAGAGCCACGACCTCCTCCTTCGTCCAGCGGTCGGATTCTGGGACCAACAAGATCTCAGGACCAGGGAGAGAGGGCACGGAGAGGGCAGGTGAGCGAATAACTACTGCAGCATGTGATGAGAGCTCTGGGGACTGCAGACCTGGAGCCTCATTACCGGGAATCAGGCAAGATATTTCATCATTAATTAACACAGAATGAAAGGAAATTTGCCTTCTTTCCCGGCGTTCAATGTCATCTGCTGCAGCTGATGCTTAGTCATCCCTCTCCGTGGCCACGGTGAAAATGGACCCCTCTGAGCCTTGTAGAGGAGCAGCCCCTGAGGTCACGGAGATGGAAGGAACCGGGAAGGACGCAGTGGGCCTCTCAGCAGCAGGAGGAGTCATCGGGAGGAAGCAGTAGGCAGCAGCCGCACTGGGGGAAGAAGCTGAGGATTCAGCTGGAGAAAAAAGGTGCTTGGTGGCACTGCTGCAGGAGTCTTCTGCTCCGGCGAGGAAGGGGCTGCTGACGAGGAGGAAAAGGGGTTCTTCCAGCGGCCCGGAATGGGATGACGCTGTCTTTTAGGTGCTGGAGCTGGCTTAATGGGAGTGGGAACAGGCGTAGGGTTCTGACGAGAAACAGAAACAGCAGAGTCCCCTCCCTTGGGTGCGAGCCCAGCCTTTCTCGGTGACTTCCTCACCCTTTCGCCATTCTCATGCAGCAGCGCTGCCACCAGGGTTATCTTCTCAACCCCCTCAGCGTGCTCCAAGAGCTGAGGGCATCGTTGAGCTGCTGCCTCTGCCAGATCCAAGTACCAAAGTGCGTCTTCTGGAGTGGAGTATGCATGTGCTGTAGAGATTAACCCATCTATTTCCATCAGGGCCCGGCAGCACTCCCACCCTAGCCACATCAGATAACTCCATCCTGCTGTGTCCATGATAGCTCCAGCAAACAGGTGGGTAGAAAAACAAAAAAAAATGAAAAAACACAGACACCACAGCTGGGTTTTCTTACTGGCCATTACATTCTGTCATGTTTAGTGCCTCTTTGGGGCAGAGAGCCCAAGACCCACATGCTGGATGGTGCTGTGCATTATATTAACAAAAGAATAAATACAAAGTGCGCCATCAAACTAATCTGGCGAGCAAAGAAAACAAGAGTGCTCCAACAAACTGAGTGGTAAGTGAGACAAGAATTACTTACAGGAGGATTCACCAGAGTGGAGGGAGCTCTTGTGGAGAAGTAGGTTGACAAATGCAATGTAAAGGCGAGGATTAAATGAACAGACTGAACTTACGTAGTGGGTGGAATGACAACATGAGTCATAACAGGTGTGGGAGCTGAGCTGCCAGTGAACTGAACTGCAAAGCTGCTCACAGCTGATGGCAAACAGACTGTGAACAGCGAGTGGGAGTGTCTGGAGAGAGAGGGGCAAACAAAGACGAAGACGCCAAACTATACACATGAGCAGACACAAAAATAACAGAAATGCAAAACAACAATAAACTGAGTCTGAGCTCAGAGATGACATTAGAGCTCAGACACATGACAACTTCTATGTTGGTTATCTTGTCTTTCCATGAGACATTCATTATGGCTTGAAGGTGTCTCATCATGTATGCGTGAAGTTTCTTTACCTGTGGCCTGTAGACAGTCCAAGTTTCAGCACCGTACAATACAGTAGCCAGTACTGTCACTCTGTACACTTTGCATTTCACACATATAGACACATGTCGATTGTTCCACAGTCTCTCCCTCAAGTTTCCAAACACAGCGCTCGCTCTTCCCATTCTGAAAGATAGTTCATCCTCCAGCCTAGCATTCTCTGAAACAGTACTCCCGAGATACTTGAAAGTCTTGCACTTGACTAATGGCTCTGTACCAATGCTGATCTCTTCTGGTAGTGATGCTGATAACTGGAACTTTGGTGGTTGATAGAGGCACTCTGTCTTCTTGATGTTGATTTTGAGGCTGAATTGGCTAGCTGATCTTGCAAATTTCTGCACTGAAGACTGCATATCTTCCGTACTGTGTGCAACTAGAGCACTGTCATCGGCAAAGAGTATTTCTCTTACTATTCGCTTTAACTTCTTGCACTTCGGTGTACCGCGGGCGGACACGTCTCTGCGTCCTAGGGCGCACGAGGGCATCCTAGGGTGCACACTATGCGTCCAAGGAGGCACTGGAAAAAAAAAAGCTGTATTTCCATTCTTCCACAACAGACACAGCCGCGAACAGAAAGCCAAAGGAGTGCTTTGATTGGTTTAGATGTGATTGACCTCTCATTCGACTAATAAAAGCCTTGAATTGGGTTTCTGAAACCTTGAAGAACCAATGACTGAAAACCTAGCAAGAAGGACCCGCCTACCAACGGCTGCAAATACAGCCAGCCAATTAGATAGATTAGTTTATTTGACAGGGACAGTGCAATAAACATAGACAATTAATCAATGACAATCTGATGTGTTGCACATGGAGTGTATAGCTATTAGCTAATTTGCAACTCTTGTCCCTGGATGGGCTTTAGAAAAGAGAATCAAGTAAAGTAAAGAAAAGAAATAAAGAAAATACACAATAACCACATACATCAATGCAAAAAGATTATAAATACACAATTATAAATATTATAAATACTATAAATACACAATTATAAGTATTATAAATATTATAAATATTATAAATACACAAATATAACAACCTGACTCACATTTGCCTATTTCAGGCCTCCCTCCCTTCGTCACTCACTATAAACAAACACATTCATTCCTTCCCTTCATTCACTCTCACCTTGTAGACAATCAATTCATACATGAGTACATTCTTGTTTATTTTTCAGCCAGTTTTTAACCTTTTTAGTGAATGTTTTAAAGTCCGTTATTATTTTAATTTCATTTGGCATTGTGTTCCAGATGTGACTGCCCTTTATAGAGAATGCTGTTTGTCCAAATGTGGTTCTGCGGTGGAATATTTTACAGTTATTGTTAACAGAACTCCTGGTGGCTCTGCTGCTGTCCTGTCTTTGGATGAAACCAGCAAGTGGCTCGGGTGCTGATTTATGGAGACATTTGAACGTTAATTTCAGAAAACAGAGGTCAATGAAACTCTCAAAACTCAATAGGTTGTATTTTTTTAAAACATTACAGTGATGCCACCTAATGGGCTTTTTGTCCAAGATTTTTAGGGTTTGATTATATAATGAACCTACAGTATATGTCTTATTGTGGAAGGGGCTGCTTGAGCCCAGACTGTCAAACAGTATGATATATGAGAAAAAACCATAGAATGCATATACAGTACAGCTGCTTCGTAAGGTATGTAATATCTAATTAATTTAAAGCAGTTCAGATTTTTTTTTACTGTTTTTGAAATTTTCTTTATATGAAGATTAAATTTGAGTTGAGGATCTAGTACAATGCCAAGGTATTTGAATTCTGTAGCTAAACTGATGTCATGATCATGTATATTAACTTTAAAACGTTGCAGGTTACATTTTTTGATTGAAAAGCACATTGAGACTGTTTTCTGAAGGTTTAGCAATAGATGGTTCTGGAGGAGCCACTCTTGGACATCAACCATACTTGTAGACAGTACATCTGCAGCCTGTGCTGGAGTCTTGGCAGCTGTGTAAATAACTACATCATCTGCATAAAGTTGGCATGTTGCAGCTGAGCAGTGTAACGGCAAGTCATTAATAAAAATGCTGAAAAGTAATGGACCAAGAATGGACCCTTGTGGGATACCCATGCGGTTGTTTAAAAATGCGGATTTATCCTTGTGAACTTTTACACACTGTTCTCTATTCTGGAGATAAGATGCAAACCATTCTAATGTATCTGGGGAGAAGTTAAAAGTTACCATTTTGGATAAAAGCAAACTGTGGTTTACAGTATCGAAAGCCTTTTTGAGATCTAGAAAAACAGCTCCTACCACATTACCCCTGTCCAAGGACTGTTTGACGTTTTCAATAAGGCAACAATTTGCTGTTTCTGTTGAGTATCCTGGTCTAAAACCAAATTGATGTGGATGAAGGAGTTGACTGTCTTGTAAGTAGTCTATCAGCTGTGTAGCTACAACTTTTTCAAGAACCTTAGACAGGACTGGTAAAATAGAGATTGGGCGGTAATTGCATATATCGTCTTTACTGCCTGATTTATGAACTGGTATGACGACAGCTTTTTTCCAGCCAGATGGAAATGTACTAGACCTAATGGAGAGATTAATGAGATGAGTCAGTGGTTTGATTAATATTTTGCTGTGCGTTTTGAGAAAGGAGGTGCTCATATTGTAGATATCATTAGTTTTTGAGTTTGACAGTGTTTTAACAATACCAGCAATTAACTCCTCATTTACCTCATAGATGTGAAAAGAATCTGTTGGAAGTATTGAATTCATGTTGTTGAGCACATTTGGCGGCACAAAGTTTTTTGTCAAGTCTTCCACAGAGCCCACAAAATATGAATTAAATTCATTTGCCAATGTAGCCTCGTCACTGATGGTCTTGCCATTGATTCTAAGTTCCTTTACCCCCTTCTGAACATTTTTTTTATTAGTCAAGTTATTTAAATGCCTCCATAGGGAACTGTTGTTACCCTTTGCATGATCTATCAGTTTATTGTAATAAGATACTTTTGATTTTCGCAGCTCTTGTACCACTTTATTTCTTAAACTTTTGTACACAAGGTGATCATTTTGCAGTTTAGAGGTTAATGATGTTTTCAATGCAGAGTCTCGCCTCTTCATAAGTTTTCTTATTTCATTATTTAACCATGGTAGGTTAATCTTCTGTTGTCTACTTTTAATTTGCTTTGTAAATTTTTCTATGGACTTAGTAATTGTTGCAGTTATAAAGTTACAACAATCATCTACTTCGTTTATTGACATGAGCTGCTCCCAATTTTGATTCTCTAAGTAATGTTCAAACTCCTCATTTTTTGATTTGGGAACAATAAAATTTGGTTTGTCAATATCGACTCCTCCAAAATATTGTAGTCGCTTTTTGGTGAGTTTCCTGACAGCAAGAACCATGTTATGATCTGAGAGACCAGTTACAAGATTATAGGTTCTGGTTATTCGTTCTGGTTTATTAGTGAATACCATGTCAATAAGTGTTCTCGATTGTTTGGTTATCCTGGTGGGTCCTTTGATCATTTGTTTGTAATTAAATTTAGTCATGAGGCTTTTCAGTTTCTGTTTTTCCTTATTATCAGACCAGTTGATATTGAAATCACCATAAAATATGGTTTCTCTGCTCCTCTCAAGTTGTTTAACCAGATCACTTAATTCATTATAAAAAGAAGAATTGTGTGAGGGTGGGTTGTACAATACTGCGATGTTGAAATTCATTACCGGTGAGAGACATACATTAACTGCTAAACATTCAAGTGAAGTATTCAAATTAACCAATTGGCATTTAAGTCAATTGAAGCACAGTAGTTCAAAAGCATGCCTCCCTTGCAAAATCTGTTTTGTTTTAGCCGCTGGGTGACACACACACGTTCGCCAGTCTTTTTTTCTTATTACTGTTCTTATTTGTTTTGAAAAATCGTTCGCCAAAACCGCAATCATGGAAGCGCAAAACCGCAATAATGGAATTATGGTTTGACCGGGTCGCGTGACCAGAACCATGAGTCCGTAACAAGAGATGTTCGCCAGTGATACTGCTGTTGTGGACAGGTAAGTGTTATGAGCTAAATTATTCTTTATCCCTGAAAATTGTAATCAAAAATGACTTTTGACCGATCAGTAAATTACAACTGTGCATAGTAGACCGCGGCGCACCGGGCGATGTCCGTCCTCTGTAGTGGGGGGGTGAGGGGTGGGAGTTGTTATCTTCTACATTACAGATATTTTAGTATAATGTTTAGTGCACTGTAGGTTATTTTTTCTTGTAAAAAAAAAGCCACACATTTTTTAAGTGGCATGCTTCTTTGTGTGTGGGGGCTTGTTTGTTCATTCATTCATTCATGAATGAATAAACAACCCCCCCCCACACACACACACAGCCCTGAGTGTCACCTTTCATTAGAGCCCAACATCAAGCTTCTATATTGAATCATTCAAAAGTTACAGACGTTTTTCCAAACTGTGCCATTTGGCACAATTTGGCACAGTTCAAAAACGCCTGGGAACAACCTGTGAAGAAAGCTGTGTAATATATTCATTTTTTGTGGTATTGTTACAAAATTTTGACCTCAGCTGGATAACACTTGGTTCTACATTTCTGTTGCATTTTCCAGCCCGGATCTGAAGCTGTGTGTTATTTGCAAGCATTTGTATCCAAAAAAACACCCAGGTGAAATTTAGTTTCTTCAAGTTCAGCATGTTTAGATGACTGTTACTCAGTGGCCGGAGCACTTAGAGAGATAATGACTGTTTTGCCAAAAAATTCAAAGTGTTTTCTTTTAAATGAGACCAACCCCATGAAGATGCTGCAAAGGGTTGAAGAACATCTTTTGATTTACTTTGGGTACGTTATTTTTTGGCGTTTTTAGAGAAATTGACCAGAGTGCAAGGGGTTAAACTGTGCCACACTGAACAAGTCTGCTTCTTTCCTTGATTGAATGTATACGCCTTCTGAAGTGTCTTTGAAGGCCACCTCAAGCATGGCTGCCAGATATAGCGAGAAGAGAGCAGGCACAAGCACACACCCTTGTTTCACCCCGTTACTTACTGAGAAGTCTTTAGACACTGAACCACTCATTGCCATGTTTGCTTGCATACCTGTATGGAGTGCCTCAATCAATGTATAATGCAAACAGAACCCTAATGGTGATGCTAACGGACCCCTATCATCATCATCATCATCATTTTTCCCACGTAGGATGCACACATGCTGTCAGAAATGTCCTTCTTGTTTGCATCTTTATTTGATGGTCTGTGAACAAGTTTTTAGCTCATTCCATTTCTGGAAAGTGGCTCCGATCCTGGCATACAGAAAATGAGAGGAGTTCACTTCTTCAGTTGTAATGGTGTACCCAAGGTATTTAGAAGTTTGCACATCCTTGATTTAATTATTGTTACCAAGTTATCAAGCTCTCCTGGTTGTTGATTTCATCGCCATTGTCTCCGTTTTGGAATATGACATCTCTGAAACAAAGCGTGTGAAGGTTCAGTCATAGATTTCAATGGCTATGTTTACATGGTCACAAGTAACCGGATTAAAAGCCTGATCGGAATAAAAATGCTTCATGTAAACATGGCAATCTGAATATTCTAACCCGATCACGCTCATTCGGATCAAAATTTCATTCCGATTGAGAGCGGTGGGTTATGCCGATTGTTAATCCGAATGGTGCGCATGAAAACACTTATTCCGAACGTAGGGCAGAAAATATGTTTACTGTGGATGTCTGTACACCAGCAGCATGTCAACGTGACATATTTCCACCTTAGCAGCAGCTAGCGGAAAACATAGCGAGAGTAAAGCAAAACTGGTCTGTATCGTCCCACTGTCTCCCTCTGTTCGTCATATGCAGAAGTATGTACTTATAGCTTCATTACAGAGACCAGCAGAAGCAAAAGTACAGTCTGAATAACACAATACAGGTCCATTTCGACACGAAGCGGGGCTTGCTAACAGCGGAAGTTGCTTCATCTTCTACTGTTTTTGGAATGTCGAAATGTCGATGTGCGCATGTCAAAATGATTATTCCATTCAAATGTGTGACACATGGAAACGCACATCCTAATCACTAAACGCACGTCCTTATCCTAATCGTCCTAGTCACCTTCTATCATTTGCGTAATATTGCCAAGATTAGGAGCATCTTGTCTCAGAGTGATGCTGAGAAACTGATCCACGCTTTTGTTAGCTCGAGATTACATTATTGCAATTCTTTATTATCAGGCTGTCCTAAAACCTCTTTAAAAAGTCTTCAGCTGATCCAAAATGCTGCAGCAAGAGTTTTAACAGGAACTAGAAAGAGAGATCATATCTCTCCGGTTCTGGCCTCCCTTCATTGGCTTCCCATAGAGTTTAGAATTAAGTTTAAAATCCTTCTTCTTACTTACAAAGCTCTAAACAATCAGGCTCCTTTTTATTTAAAAGATCTGATACTACCGTATTATCCTAACAGAGCACTACGCTCCCAAAATGCAGGATTACTTGTAATACCTAGAATCTCCAAAAGTACAATAGGAGGCAGAGCCTTCAGTTATCAAGCTCCTCTCCTGTGGAATCAGCTGCCAATCTGGATTCGGGAGTCAGACTCGATCTCTGTTTTTAAGAATAGGGCTAAAACCTACCTTTTTGATATAGCCTACAATTAGGGAGGGATCATGTGTTTTTGAACCCTCCCTTAGTTATGCTGCTAATAGGTTTAGTCAGCCGGGAGACCTCCAGTAATGCACTGGGCCTCACTCCTTTCCTCACTCTCAATGAAATATTTTTTTTTTGCTGGTCATTAACATTTGTTTGTTCTCTCCCATAGATTGAGTCCCCATCGTGCTGTTTGCTCTCTACATGTCTGTTCTTTTCTTCTTCTCTATCCCCTCACCCCCCAGCCAGTCACAGCAGATGACTGCCCCTCCCTGAGCCTGGTTCTGCTGGAGGTTTCTTCCTGTTAAAAGGGAGTTTTTCCTCTCCACCGTCGCCAAGTGCTTGCTCACAGGGGATCGCCTGATTGCTGGGGTCTTTCTGCAACTGTGGGGGTTCCCCCTACAGTTGATAGTGCTATGAGATGACTGTTGTTGTGAAATGGTGCTATATAAATAAAGTTGAATTGAATTGATCAGATCAGCTTTTTCAGGATCCATGTAAACAGTAAAATTCTGATCTGAATTGTAATCAGATTGATGAAATTTTGCCCATGTAACTGTGGCCAATGAAGGTGTTCAACTCTGAGTTTTGCAAAAATTGCATCATCATCGGCATACAGGAGTTCAGTCTCCTGGGTAACCCCCCATGTTGGAGCTTTCTTACGGTATTCCTGCAGTGAGACTTCACTGGGTATGTAATATTCTACTGTCATGCCTGTTTGTGGGTGCTCCTTTTAAACTTCAAAATGTGCAACTCGCACTACAAAGTCCATATAAATGTTAAAGAGGAGGGGGGATTCTAGTGCTCCCTGGCAGCACCCCACCAGTATCTCAAAGAGACATGTACTTCCTGTAATGCAGGCCTTTGTGCCAGTGTATAGTGCAAGTCGTAAGGATATCTGATCTAGGCACGAATTGGATTTCTAAACATTAGGAATCACAAGTGGCCTTGAGGTCCACAAACATTATACAGACTGGGATTTTGAACTTGGAAGTGCTTTCAAGTAGCTGATGTAGAATATATATACACTAGCATGAGATGTTGATCTATTAGCTCAAAAGCGAAACTGAGATTGTCACAGAATGTATTCATAAGCTTCCCTAATCCTCTCAACGATCAGTCCAGATAGCACGTTGGACATTGTTGCAACTATGCTCAGCCCTCTATAATTCTATGCAAGCGATTTGAGACTCCTCTTATTATGTGTATTGCTAGCTATTAGCCACCTTGATGGGACTTGAACATGGGACCATATTAGACCCATCAGAAATATGATATAACTCAACAGTTGACCTAGAATATTGGAGTTGTTCTGCATAGATCTTATCAGTCTCCTGACATTTGCCATTCTTCAGACTTTAAATACTGTTCTCAGTCTCTGTGCGGTCTGATGCCATAATGCTTATGACGGGTATGTCAGCCAGCGGAACTACAGTCGTGAAAAAATTAGGACACCCTATGTGTCTGTGTGGGGTTTTTTAATAATCTGTATTTGGACATATGGATATTTTTTTCCCACAATATCTTTATTGAACCTTTTTTTAACAAACATGATACAAACAGTCAAACACTAACACTAAAGTACTACAAAAAAAAATGCACTAAAAACACCAACAACCACCAACAAAATCAAATCTTCAACAATGCTCCTCTGTTTAGTCTAGACAATCCAATACATAAGTATACATATTATGTTCACCAGTTTGGAATTTACAAGGTCCACACACATCATTCACCTTCTTCTTCAAGAGTTATGTTTAAATTTTTTACATAATCAATAAAAGGTCTCCATATATTCTCAAACACAATTTCCTTTGATTTCAGTATATATGTTATTCTTTCTAATGGAAGGTTTGTTAACATCTGTCTTAACCACTGAGTCACATCTGGTCTATGAGTCTTTTTCCATAATAGTGCAATACATTTTTTGGCATTAAGCAAACTGAGGTCTATGAATGTTCTTTCACTTTTATTAAAATTATGCTTTTCTGGGTACAGACCCAACAAAAACAGTTTAGGATTCAATATGATTTGTTTTGAGATTATTTTTTCAATTGTTACCCTCACCTCTTCCCAAAACATTCTTATTAATCTACATTCCCATACACAATGAAATAGGGTTCCTTTACTTTCCATGCATTTTGTGCATGTATCTGGTATATTTTTGTTATATCTATTTAACGCCTCCGGTGTAACATACATCCGCATTAACCATTTGAAATGTATCAATTTAAGGCGTACATTTATTGATTTGGTTTGAGCTTCTGTACAAGCCAATTCCCACTGTTCCTCTGAAATTTCAGTTTGCAGATCTTCTTTCCAGTAGTTTAATCTTTTCAGTGAATTTTCACTTGAAGATAGTGTCAATGAGTTATAAAACTCTGAAATAATATCCTTTCTTTTACTATCTTTCATCATCATTTTTTCCAAGGATGAATAAATAGGTCGAGTGAGAGCTTTATTTTGATTTGATCGAATAAAGTTTCTAAGTTGAAGATATTTAAAAAAAATGTGTTCTATTGAGATTAAATTTGATCCTCAGCTCTTCAAAAGACATTATGTTATCTGCACATGGCAAATATAAATCCTGAATCTTTTGTATCCCTTTTAAATTCCATACTTTAAATACAGCGTCCGCTCTCCCTGGTTTAAAATATTGATTACCCCATATTGGACTAAATTGTGACAATAACTGTGGTTCTTTTAAATAGTTTTTAGCTTCACACCATATTTTGATCATATGCTTTACAAATGGATTTTTAACTTGTTTTTGTAATTTTTTTGCCGAATCTGAGTATATGAATATGGGAAGAGGTAAAGGTAAATTGTATGATTCCATTTCAGTCCAGTGAGGGAGATCATTTGATGAAAAATAATATGTCATAGACCTCAGTTGTGCCGACCAATAATACAACATAAAATTTGGACATTTCAGACCTCCACGATCAAATGGTAAATATAATAAAGACAGACGTAATCTAGCCCTCCTGTTGTTCCATATAAATTCCACTAACTTTTTTTTTTATTCTTGAGAATAAATCTAAAGGTGGTGATAAGGGAATGTATTGAAATAAATAAAGTATTTTAGGTAAAATATTACTTTTAAGTATATTGATTCTCCCGATCATCGACATTGGTAGTGACATCCATCTCTGAGTTAACTCATTGATATCTGACATTAAGGCTTCATAGTTGACACTGGCGACTGATTCTAGCTTAGGCACAATTTGGATTCCTAAATATTTAAACTGATTTACAACACTGAATTGATTTACCTCAGGGGCTGGGTAATTTCTCTGGGTCTCATTTAGCATTAATATTGAAGATTTAGTTTTATTTATTTTATATCCTGATATTTCCCCAAAATTCTTTATTAAATTCAACAAGGTTGGAATTGATTTTTTTAGATTCGACATAAACAAAATTATGTCATCGGCGTACAGGGAGATTTTATGTTCTGTTGGTCCTACTTTAATTCCATATATTTGTGAATGTAAACGTATCGCTATCGCTAAAGGTTCAATTGCCATAGTAAACAGTAAAGGTGAAAGTGGACAGCCTTGTCGACATCCTCTATTGATTTTTATTGGTTTTGAAATATTGTTATTTGTTAGAATTTCTGCTGTAGTATTATTGTATATTATTTGAACCCATTTTATGAAATTATTTCCAAGTCCAAACCTTTGTAGGACTTCAAAAAGAAAGGGCCATTCAACTCTATCAAAGGCCTTTTCGGCGTCCAGTGATAGGAGAGCTGTATCCGGTGCTTCTTTATTAAAATAAATAATATTAAATAGTCTTCTTACATTATGGAAGCCTTGTCTACCCTTTATAAAGCCATTCTGATCTCGATTAATAATATTTGGTAAAATTTCTTGTATTCGTCTTGCTAAAATTTTACAGATTATCTTAAGGTCGGCGTTTAATAGGCCTATTGGTCTCATATTTTCACATTTATTAGAGGGCTTACCTGGTTTTGGCAGCAGTATAATTAAGGCATTATTTATGTATGATGGTAAATTATTATTTTGAAATGCTTCTAAAACCATTTCCAAAAAAGGTTTTATTAATTTATTCTTAAATTTTTTATAAAGGTCAACTGGAAGACCATCTGGTCCTGCACTTTTTCCTGATTTCATATTATCAATGGCTAGCCCAACTTCTTCTTGACTAATTTTAGACTCCAATATCTCCCTGTTTTCATTTGGAATACACGGTATAGATAGTTCGTTCAAAAACCCATTTAGTTTTGTTAAATCAAATTCATTTTTGGTATCATATAATTTTTCATAGTAATCTCTAAAGGCTCTGTTAATTTCTAAAGGATCTATAACTACCTGTCCGTTACTTATAATACTGGTAATTGGTGTTTTAATTTCTAATTGTTTAATCTGCCATGCCAATAATTTTCCTGATTTTTCACCTTGTTCATAAAAAGATTGTTTCAATCTTAGAAGACTCGAGGCAGCTCTATTCGCTGATTTTTTGACGTATTCAGCTCTCAAAATCAGTAATTCATTCTCCAACCTTGGGTCACTTCCTGCATACACTTTTTCCTGAAGACTTTTTATTTTATGTTCCAATTTAGCTCTCTCCTCTCGAGTCTTCTTAGATTTTGATCCTGTATAACTAATAATATGTCCCCTAATAAAAGCTTTGAAAGCCTCCCACTTTACACATGCTGATGTTTGTGTAGTATTGATGTCAAAGTACTCGTCTATCTGTTTTTCTATATACTTGACAAATTCCTCATCCTGAAGCCATTTATGCTGAAATTGCCATCTACCTGATTCCTTTGTCAATTTTTTATCTACATATATTAAACAACAGGGTGCATGATCAGAGATCACGATGTTATCATAAAAGCAGTTTTAAATCTTGGACCTTAATTCTGTGGAAATCAAAAAATAATCAATACGTGAGAATGTCTTGTAGGTACTGGAATAACAAGAATAGGCTTTAACTTGTGGTTTCATTTCTCTCCATATATCTAACAATCTCAATTCTTTCATAAAATGATTAATAGTCATCCTACATCCAATGTGCGTACAATCCAGTCCTGTTGATCTATCTATACCTGGATTCAATGTACAATTAAAATCCCCTGCTATTATATGTTGCCCTCTAAGTGATGATAAGATAAGAAATAAATTAGCAAAGAACTTTTGATCATCTATATTGGGACCATATAAGTTCACAAGATTTATATTTTCTAATAGCAAAGAACCTTGAATGATTACATATCTTCCAAATTTGTCTCCAATTACATTTTTCACTTGAAAAGGAACTGATTTATGTATGAGAGTCATAACTCCCCTGGCCCGGGATGAGAATGATGAGGTGAAAACACTTCCTTGCCATCTACTCCTAATTCTTTTTATATCCTCCTCTATTAAATGAGTTTCTTGTAAAAACACAATTTTTGAACCCATGTCTTTTATTTTATTCATAACTTGTTTAAGTTTTTTTAAATTTTGTAGACCTCTGCAATTCCATGAAGTTAAATTAAGATTAACACTTTGGTTTATGATCAATAGAGAGTTTGGGATTACCTTGCAGTGTAAACATGCCCATACAGAGAAGCAAAAACATGAGTGGTTGAACATTCATCCTGCAAACTACACACAAACAAATTTCCCCTTCCCACACTTGTGGCAAACCCCCCAAAATCAAAAGAAAAATTCCGTCTCCCGATATAGCCATCGACCGCTCCACACCCACGGGGAACAGCCTAAGCCACTCCTTCTTCATCCTCCCAATCACCCTAACTCTACTGCTTTTAATGACGTAACATTAACTCTCCTCTGTAGTTTTCCAACTTAACTCCAAAATTTTTAACAACTTTGTACATCATAGTTTTTTTTGTTTGTTTGTTTGTTTTGTTTTTGTTTTTTTTTAAATATATAATACAATCTATATTTTGTAAACTTACTATTTACTTCAAGTCAGTCAGATGCCTGTGCAAATGCTTAATTATTCTACCTTATACTTTGTTCATGCTTAGCTCCCACCAGTCTCTTCTTCTTCTTTGATCTTCTTGATGAACTCCTGCGCCTCCTCTGGGGTCTTGAAGATGTGGGTTCTGCCCTCATACGTGGTCAGCAGTCTCGCAGGATAGATTACACCATGACGAATCCCAAGGTTGCGCAGCTCCTTACGTATGGGATCAAACTGCTTCCTCAATTGTTGGATTCCTGTGGCCAAATCTGGGTAGAACCGCACCTGCTGATCCTGGTGTTTAATCTCTCCTTTAGCTCGTGCAGCGTTGAAGATCTTCATCCTGTCTCTGTTGCTAAGAAACTTCATAATTAAGGTCCTCGGCGGTCCCTTATCTCTCCGTGGGCCAATACGATGTGCATTTTCCAGAACCACTGCTGATTGCAACTCCTCGCTGCCCAGCACCTCCGGAATCCACTTTTCCAGAAAGGAACATACGTCCCGACCTTCTGATTCCTCTGGAAGACCCACCAGCCTCAAGTTATTCTGTCTCGACCGAGATTCCAAATCCAAAATATTATCTTCCAGACATTTATTTTTTTTTTCCAAAGTGCGCACCTTTAATTGAAGACGGGTGACGTCATCTTCAGCACTAGCGAGACGGAGCTCCATCTGCGCCGTTCGTTCTACACAGTCACCCAATTCCTTTCTTATTCCTTCCAACGCTGTCATAATCCCATCAAATCTAGAGGAAAAGTCCGCTCTCATTGAACTCATGGCAGCCATCAGCGCATCTGCGCCGCTCCCCGCAGACATCGCACCGTTGCCAGCCTCCTCCGCCATATATGGTTTTATTTGCTGCGTCACAGACCTGAAAGTCCGATAATTTGGACTTTCGGCGGCTCGCTTTTTCCTCTACCTGGTTTTCCAGCCTTAGGCTTCGCCGACATATCCTCGCCCAAACGCTGGGATACGTTCTGTCCCAAATGAGAGAGTTATTTGCCGATTTTTTTTCTCCAGGAGCAGAGCAGAGTGAGACACGTCTGTCTTACGTGGCAGCCATAACCGGAAGTCCCGGACATATGGATATTTAATATCAATTTTAACAATAATGGGAGATTCGAGTAATATCAAATAGATAGATAGATAGATAGATAGATAGATAGATAGATAGATAGATAGATAGATACAGTAGTGTGAAAAAGTGTTTGCCCCTTCTGGATTTCTCTTCTTTTTTTTTGTATGTCACACTAAATGTTTCAGATCGTCAAACAAATTTAAACATTAGACAAAGATAACACAAGTAAACACAAAATGCAGTTTTTAAATGAAGGTGTTTGTTATTAAGGGGAAAAAATCCAAACCTACATAGCCCTGTGTGAAAAAGTGACTGCTCCCCATTAAAATATAAATTAACTGTGGTTCATCACATCTTTGGAAAGCTGAGTTCAATTTCTCTAGCCACACCCAGGCCTGATAACTGCCACACCTGTTCTCAATCAAGAAATCACTTAAATAGGAAGTTAAGTAGACCAAAAGATCCTCAAAAGCTAGACATCACGCTGCAATCCAAAGAAATTCAGGAACAAATGAAAAACAAAGTAATTGAGATCGATCAGTCTGGAAAAGGTTATAAAGCCATTTCTAAAGCTTTGGGACTCCAGTGAACCACAGTGAGAGTCATCATCCACAAATGGTGAAAACATGGAACAGTGGCCGACCTAAATTACCTCAAGAGCGCAGCAACAACTCATCCAAGAGATCACAAAAGACCCCACAACAACATCGCCTCACTGCCCCCCCCCCCCCCGTGCTACAGCAGCAGAGTCAGCGGCGTCACAGTTGGCAGTGGAGCAAGAGTTAAGGCAAGTTCCCTTTTTTGTATTTACTATGCCAGTATGAGACAAATCTTGCCTTACTCTTGGCAGGCCAACCGATCCACTTTACTCTCTGGTTTGGGGTCCTACAGACCTGCATCGGCCCCGAGTCACCCTGTTCCTCTGTCCACTGGACCTATGAACTTTAAAAGGACCCCTGATAGACATTTTTTTTTTTTTGCTCTGTGATTCCTGTGTTTTGTTTCTTCCCACCATGCCTTGTCCCCCTCCTCCACTCATTAGGCAGGCAGGCAGGCAGATGTACTTTTTTTTTCCACAACATTTTTTATTGAACCTTTTTTCACAAACATGGCACAAACAGTAAAACACCAACACCAAAGCAATTCAAAAATTTAAAAAAAAATGTACTAAAAACAACAACCATTAACGAAAGCAAATCAACAACACAATGCTCCTCTGTTTAGTCAAGGTAATCTACCACATAAGAATACACAATATACATACACCAATTTGGAATTTGCAAGGTCCACACATATTCACCTTCTTCTTCAGAAGTAATGTTTAATTTCTTTACATAATCAATGAAAGGTCTCCATATATTCTCAAACACATTTTCCTTTGATTTCAGTATGTATGTTATTCTTTCTAGTGGAAGGTTTGTTAACATCTGTCTTAACCACTGAGTCACATCTGGTCTATGAGTCTTTTTCCACAGTAGTGCAATACATTTTTTGGCATTAAGCAAACCGAGGTATATGAATGCTCTTTCACTCTTATCAAAGTTATGTTTTTCTGGATACAGACCCAACAAAAACAGTTTAGGGTTCAATGTGAATTGTTTTGAAATTATTTTTTCAATTGTTACCCTCACCTCTTCCCAAAACATTCTGATTTTTCTATATTCCCATAAACAGTGAAATAGGGTTCCTTTACTTTCCATACATTTTGTGCACATATCTGGTATGTTTTTGTTATATCTATTTAACTCCACTGGTGTAACATACATCCGCATTAACCATTTAAAATGTATCAGTTTAAGACGTGCATTTATTGATTTGGTTTGAGCTTCTGCACAAGCCATTTCCCATTGTTCCTCTGAAATTTCAATTTGCAGGTCTTCTTTCCAATAATTCAGTCTTTTCTGTGAGTTTTCACTTGAGAATAGTGTCAATGAGTTATAAAACTCTGAAATAATACCCTTTCTCTTACTATCTTTCGTCAAAATTTTTTCAAAGGATGAATAAGTAGGTCGGGTGAGAGCATTATTTTGATTTGATCGAAAAAAAATTCTAAGCTGAAGATATTTTAAAAAATGTGTTCTATTAAGATTGAATTTAATCCTCAGTTCTTCAAAAGACATTATGTTATCTGAACGTGACAAATATAAGTCTTGAATCTTTTGAATCCCTTTTAAATTCCATACTTTAAATACAGTATCCGCTCTCCCTGGTGTAAAATATTGATTACCCCATATTGGGCTAAATTGTGACAGTAAGTGTGGTTCTTTTAAATATTTTTTGGTTTCACACCATATTTTGATCATATGCTTTACAAATGGATTTTTAACTTGTTTCTGTAATTTTTTTGCTAAGTCTGAGTATATGAATAAGGGAAGAGGTAAAGGTAAATTGTATGATTCCATTTCAGTCCAGTGAGGAAGATCATTTGATGAAAAATAATATGTCATAGACCTCAGTTGTGTTGACCAGTAATACAACATAAAGTTTGGACATTTCAGACCTCCACGATCAAATGGTAAATATAGTAAGGACAGACGTAATCTAGCCCTCCTATTGTTCCATATAAATTCCACTAACTTTTTTTTAATTTTTGAGAATAGATCTGAAGGTGGTGGTAAAGGAATGTTTTGAAATAAATAAAAGTATTTTTGGTAAGATATTACTTGTAAGTATATTAATTCTCCCGATCATTGACGTTGGTAGTGGCATCCATCTCTGAAGTAACTCATTAATATCTGTCATTAAGGCTTCATAGTTGGCACTGGCGACTGATTCTAGCTTAGGCAAAATTTGAATTCCTAAATATTTAAACTGATTTACAACATTGTATTGATTTTCCTCAGGAGCTGGGTCATTTCTCTGGGTCTCATTTAGCATTAATATTGAAGATTTTGTTTTATTTATTTTAATATCCTGATATTTCCCCAAAGTTCTTTATTAAATTTAACAAGGTCGGAATTGATTTTTTAAAATTCGACATAAACAAAATTATGTCATCGGCAAACAGGGAGATTTTATGTTCTGTTGGTCCTACTTTAATTCCATATATTTGTGGATGAAAACGTACTGCCATCGCTAAAGGTTCAATTGCCATAGTAAACAGTAAAGGTGAAAGTGGACAGCCTTGTCGACATCCTCTATTGATTTTGAGATATTGCTGTTTGTTAGGATTTCTGCTGTAGCATTATTGTATATTATCTGGACCCATTTTATGAAATTATTTCCAAGTCCAAACCTTTGTAGGACTTCAAAAAGATAGGGCCATTCGACCCTATCAAAGGCCTTTTCGGCGTCCAATGATAGGAGAGCTGTATCCGGTGCTTCTTTATTGGAATAAATAATATTAAATAGTCTTCTTACATTATGAAAGCCTTGTCTTCCCATTATAAAGCCATTCTGATCTCGGTTAATAATATTTGGTAATATTTCTTGTAGTCATTTTGCAAAAATTTTACAGATTATTTTAAGACCAGCATTTAATAGGCTTATTGGTCTCATGTTTTCACATTTATTAGAGAGTTTACCTGGTGTTGGCAACAGTATGATTAAGGCATTATTCATGTATGGTGGTAAATTACCATTTTGAAATGCTTCTAAAACCATTTCCAAAAGTGGTTTTATTAATTTATTCTTAAATTTTTATAGAGGTCAACTGGAAGACCATCTGGTCCTGCTCTTTTTCCTGATTTCATATTATCAATGGCTTGCCCAACTTCTTCTTGACTAATTTTAGACTCCAGTATCTCCCCGTTTTCATTTGGAATACACAGTATAGATAATCCACCCAAAAACCCATTTAGTTTTGTTAAGTCAATTTAATTTTTTGTATCATATAGTTTTTCATAATAATCTCTAAAGGCACTATTAATTTCTAAAGGATCTATAACTACCTCTCTGTTACTTATAATACTGGTAATTGGTGTTTTAGATTCTAATTGTTTAATCTGCCATGCCAATAATTTTCCTGATTTTTCACCTTGTTCATAAAAAGTTTGCTTCAATCTTAGAAGACTCGAGGCAGCTCTATTCGCTGATTTTTTATCATATTCAGCTCTTAGAATCAGTAATTCGTTCTCTAACTGTGGGTCACTTCCTGCATACACCTTTTCTTGAAGAATTTTTATTTTACGTTCCAATTGGACTCTCTCCTCTCGGGTCTTCTTAGATTTTGAACCTGTATAACTAATAATATGCCCCCTAATAAAAGCTTTGAAAGCCCCCCACTTTATACATGCTGATGTTTGTGTAGTTTTAATATCAAAGAACTCATCTGTTTTTCTATGTACTTAACAAATTCCTCATCCTGAAGCCATTTATGCTGGAAATGCCACCTACCTGGATTCTTTGTCAGTTTCTTATCTACATATATTAGACAGCAGGGTGCATGATCAGAGATCACAATGTTATCATAGAAACAATTTTGAATCTTGGACCTTAATTCTGTAGAGATCAAAAAGTAGTCAATACGTGAGAATGTCTTATAGGTATTAGAATAACAAGAATAGGCTTTGACTTGTGGTTTCATTTCTCTCCATAAACAGTGGGGCAAAAAAGTATTTAGTCAGCCACCAATTGTGCAAGTTCTCCCACTTAAAAGATGAGAGAGGTCTCCAATTTTCATCATAGGTATACCTCAACTATGAGAGACAAAATGAGAAAAAAAAAATCCAGAAAATCACATTGAAGGATTTTTAATGAATTAATTGGTTAATTCCTCAGTAAAATAAGTATTTGGTCACCTACAAACAAACAAGATTTCTGGCTCTCACAGACTGTAACTTCTTCTTTAAGAGGCTCCTCTGTTCTCCACTCGTTACCTGTATTAATGGCACCTGTTTGAACTCATTATCAGTATAAAAGACACCTGTCCACAACCTCAAACAGTCAGACTCCAAACTCCACTATGGCCAAGACCAAAGAGCTGTCAAAGGACACCAGAAACAAAATTGTAGACCTGCACCAGGCTGGGAAGACTGAATCTGCAATAGGTAAGCAGCTTGGTGTGAAGAAATCAACTTTGGGAGCAATTAGTACATGCCAGTACATGTCCAGACCCGTCTGAAGTTTGCTAGAGAGCATTTGGATGATCCAGAAGAGGATTGGGAGAATGTCATATGGTCAGATGAAACCAAAATAGAACTTTATTGTAAAAACTCAACTTGTCGTGTTTGGAGGAGAAAGAACACCATACCTACTGTGAAGCATGGGGGTGGAAACTTCATGCTTTGGGGCTGTTTTTCTGCAAAGGGACCAGGACGACTGATCCGTGTAAAGGAAAGAATGAATGGGGCCATGTATCGTGAGATTTTGAGTGAAAACCTCCTTCCATCAGCAAGGGCATTGAAGATGAAATGTGGCTGGGTCTTTCAGCATGACAATGATCCCAAACACAGCGTCTGGGCAATGAAGGAGTGGCTTCGTAAAAAGCATTTCAAGGTCCTGGAGTGGCCTAGCCAGTCTCCAGATCTCAACCCCATAGAAAATCTTTGGAGGGAGTTGAAAGTCCGTGCTGCCCAGCGACAGCCCCAAAACATCACTGCTCTAGAGGAGATCTGCATGGAGGAATGGGCCAAAATACCAGCAACAGTGTGTGAAGACCTTGTGAAGACTTACAGAAAACGTTTGACCTCTGTCATTGCCAACAAAGGGTATATAACAAAGTACTGAGATGAACTTTTGTTATTGACCAAATACTTTAATCAGAAAACAGCGGTCAATGAAACTCTCAAAACTCAATAGGTTGTATTTTTTTTTTTTAAATTTAACAGTGATGCCACCTAATGGGCTTTTTGTCCAAGATTTTTAGAGTTTGATTATATAATGAACCTATATGTCTTATTGTAGAAGGGGCTGCTTGAGCCCAGACTGTCAAACAGTATGATATATGAGAAAAAAACCATAGAATGCATATACAGTACAGCAGGTTTGTAAGGTATGTAATATCTAATTAATTTAAAGCAGTTCAGATTTTTTTTTTTTTACTGTTTTTGAAATTTTCTTTATATGAAGATTAAATTTGAATTGAGGATCTAGTACAATGCCAAGGTATTTGAATTCTGTAACTAAACTGATGTCTTGATCATGTATAAGATAAGATAAGCCTTTATTAGTCCCACAACGGGGAAATTCCAGGATTGCAACAGCACAGGGATAGCAACACTCAGAGCAACAATCAGAAGGCAAAAAAAAAAAAAAACAAGCAAGCAAGAGCAGCTAATATACATATGTACATATTACTATAAAATATATATACACACACACACACACACACAGACACACAGTGCAGAGCATTGTAGCTGGATGGAATAAATATATGAATATATGAACACAGTGCAGAGCATTGTAGCTAGATGGAATAAATATGTAAATATATAAACACCCACAGTACGGAGCATTGCAGCTAGGTGGAATAAATATGCAAGTATATAAACACACACAGTGCGGAGCAATGTAGCTAGATGGAATAATATGTAGATATATAAAAACACAGTGCGGAGCATTGTAGCTAGATGGAATAAATATATAGATATATAAATATAAACACACCCAGTGCAGAGCATTGTAGCTAGATGGAATAAATATGTAAATATATAAACACACAGTGCAGAGCATTGTTGCTAGGTGGGATGAAACAGCATAACCGTCTATTTAGTTATCCTACATGGTATGATTATGTGCCCATACATATTCTCACCCTCCATAGCGACCGGTATGTTCCTAGTTGTATGCCGGAGAGGACCATTGTGTAAGTCTACTGCAGGGGTGTCCAACCATGTGCCATGGAGAGCCAAGACCCTGCAGGTTTTACCTCCAACCAGTGTCTTCAACAGCAGATTTCTGTGAACTTCTTCCCACTGATTGCTGATAAGTGAAAACACCTGCTGAAGAGACTGGGTAGAAGAGAAAACCTGCAGGGTCTTGGCTCTCCATGGCACATGGTTGGACACCCCTGGTCTACTGCATCTTTTGCATTCAAAAAACTATTAGTTTGTTACGTCTTTTTGCTATCTCTGCGAGCAGCCCTGCTTAGGTTGTACAGTCTGACAGCCGTTGGTAGGAAGGACCTACGAAACCTCTCGGTTGTGCACCTGGGATGATGTAGTCTGCTGCTAAATGAGCTCCTCAGTGCATCCAGTATGTCCTGCATAGGGTGGAACTCGGACTCCAGCAGAGATGACAGTTTAGCCACCGTCCTTCTCTCTCCTATCTCCTCCATCGGATCAAGGCGCTGCCCCAGGACAGAGCTAGCTTTCTTAATCAGTTTGTTCAGTCTCTTCCTATCGGCTGCAGTAATGCCACTGCCCCAGCAGACCACTCCAAAAGTGATGGCTGATGCCACCACCGTGTCATAGAATGACTTCAGCAGCGCCCCTTGTACACCAAAAGACCTGAGTCTCCTCAGCAGGAAAAGCCTGCGCTGTCCCTTCTTGTAGAGTGCGTCAGTATTGTGTGACCAGTCTAGTTTATTGTTCAGATGAATACCCAGGTACTTGTAGGATGTCACCATCTCGATGTCTGTTCCCTGTATATTTACTGGTGCTGTGAGGGGCTGCCCATGCCTGCGGCAGTCCACCACCAGCTCCTTAGTTTTCCTCGCGTTGATCTGGAGGCAGTTCCGATGGCACCAGTCCACAAAGTCCTGGATAAGCCCTCTGTACTCAGCTTCATCTCCGCTGGAGATGAGACCAACGATCGCAGAGTCATCAGAGAACTTCTGTAGATGGCAATGTGTTGTGTTGTGTGAGAAGTCCGCAGTATAAAGAGTGAACAGGAAGGGAGCCAGCACCGTTCCCTGGGGGGCCCCCGTGCTACTGATGATCGTGTCGGAAACACAGTCCCGGGTTCTCACAAACTGAGGCCGGTTCGTGAGGTAGTCCAGGATCCATGATGACAGGTGCTGGTCCACCCCTGCGCGCAGCAGCTTGTCCTTCAGGATCATCGGTTGGATGGTGTTGAAAGCACTGGAGAAGTCAAAGAACATGATCCTCACCATATTCCCGGGCTTCTCCAGGTGGGACAGAGAACGGTGAAGGAGGAAGATCACCGCATCCTCCACCCCAATGCCATGCTGGTAGGCGAACTGGAGTGGATCCATCGCTGGTTCCACCAGGGGGCGGAGATGAGCAAGGAGCAGTCTCTCCAGGGTCTTCATCAAGTGGGACGTCAAGGCCACCGGTCTGAAGCTGTTCAGGTCTTTGGGGTGGGAAGTTTTTGGTACAGGTACCACACAAGATGATTTCCACAGCTGTGGTACCCTCCCCAGTTTCAGGCTCATGTTGAAGATATATGTCACAATCCCACACAGCTGGTCTGCACAGGACTTGAGGAGCTTTGCGCTGATGCCGTCCGGTCCCGACGCCTTCCTCGCCTTGATCTTCCTCAGCTCCGTCCTCACCTGGGTCTTGGTCAGGGTCAGGATGGGGGGCTGTGTGTTGGGAGTGGGGGGGGGTGTCGGTGGAGTGGGGAGTGGGTAGCAGGACTTGATTTCTTAGAGGCAGCAGTGGTTGTTGTGCAGACAGGGGGGAGGGCGGTTGGTCAAATCTATTGAAAAACAGATTCAGGTTGTTCGCCCACTCCCTGCCCCCCGTGGCCTGGGGGGAGGTATTCTGGAGCCCCGAGATGGTTTTGAGGTTTCTCCAGACCCCGCTGATGTCGCTCTGTTGCAGCTTGTCCTCCATCTTCTTCCTGAAGCTGTCCTTGCCTTCTCTGATCTTTCTCCTCAGCTCCCTCTGTACGGACTTCAGCATCTCCCTGTTCCCCGACCTGAAGATCCTCTTCTTCTCTCTCAGAAGTGTTTTTATCTCAGGGTTGATCCAGGGTTTGTTGTTTGAGTGACGCCGTATGGTCTTGGTGGGAACGGATTTGTCCACACAGAAGCTGAGGTAGCCCGTGAAGGTGTGAATGAGGCCATCGATGTCCTCACCATGTGGATCGCAGAGCTGCTTCCAGGCAGTGGCTTCAAAACAGTCCTTTAGAGTGTCCATTGTCTCCTCAGACCATAACTCCACAGTGTGCATGGCCGGAGGTTGTCTGTGCACTAGGGGTTTGTACACCGGTCGGAGATGAACCAAGTTGTGATCCGATCTCCCAAGTGGGGGGAGTTGTGATGAGGTGTACGCCTCCTTAGTGTTTGCGTAGAACAAATCCAGTGTTTTATTGTCTCTAGTGTGGCATGTGACATACTGGGTGAAAGTGGGCAGAATGGGAGACAGTGAAACGTGGTTGAAATCGCCTGAGATGAGGAGAAGAGCATCTGGGTGTTCTGTCTGCAGCCTGCTGGTTACTGAATGGATGACGTCACGCGCTGTCCCAGCGTTCGCCGTCGGATTTGCATAAACAACAATGCAGATCACGTGTGAGTGTTCTCTCGGGAGATATGTAGGCCTCATGCTAACAGCTAGCAACTCAATGTCTTTGCTGCAGTGTCGTTGTTTAACAGTGATATGTCCCGGTCTGCACCAGTTGTTGTTAACATACATTATCACTCCACCGCCCCTAGTTTTGCCACTCTCTGGTGTTCGGTCAGCTCGTATCATGTGAAAACCCTCCAGCTCAATGTTAGCATCTGCTGCTAGTTCAGTTAGCCACGTCTCAGTAAACAAAAGGAGAGAGCACTCCCGGTAAGTGCTATCATAACGGGAGATAGCCGCTAGCTCATCTAACTTTCCCAGTATCGACCGTACATTTCCCATGACAACAGATGGAAGGGAGGGTCTGTACCTTATATTTTTTGTCCTCCGCCTTACTCCAGCCCGGCAGCCGCGGCGTTTTCGCCTCAGTTCTCTCGGTATGTCGAGTTTTTCCAGTGGGACCGGGTGGCGGTTAAATGCTAGCAGCTCTTCCCTGTTGTATCGAATCCTGCTATAAACAGTGGCTCCGTCCACCGGCTCAGGAGACATTTGGGACGATCTGTGTGTCCGTGATATAAGTGGGGTGAAAAAAAAAAAAAAAAGTGATCAAAAGAGAGAGGAAGGGAAAAAAAAAAGCTCGGAATCGAGCCGCTGTTGCAAAAGGCAGCCGACTGGTGTGGCGCCGAGAGTTTCCAATAGAGTTTCAATGTATATTAACTTTAAAACGATGCAGGTTACATTTTTTGATTGAAAAGCACATTGAAACTGTTTTCTGAAGGTTCAGCAATAGATGGGTCTGGAAGAGCCACTCTTGGACATCAACCATACTTGTGGACAGTACATCTGCAGCCTGCACTGGAGTCTTGGCAGCTGTGTAAATAACTGCATCATCTGCATAAAGTTGAGATGTTGCAGCTGAGCAGTGTAGCGGCAAGTCATTAATAAAAATGCTGAAAAGTAAAGGACCAAGAATGGACCCTTGTGGGACACCCATACGGTTGTTTAAAAATGAGGATTTATCCTGGTGAACTTTTACACACTGTTCTCTATTCTGGAGATAAGATGCAAACCATTCTAATGTATCTGGAGAGAAGTTAAAAGATACCATTTTGGATAAAAGCAAACTGTGGTTTACTGTATCGAAAGCCTTTTTGAGATCTAGAAAAACAGCCCCTACCACATTACCCCTGTCCAAGGACTGTTTGACATTTTCAATAAGGCAACAATTTGCTGTTTCTGTTGAGTATCCTGGTCTAAAACCAAATTGATGTGGATGAAGAAGTTGACTGTCTTGTAAATAGTCTACCAGCTGTGTAGCTACAACTTTTTCAAGAACCTTAGACAGGACTGGTAAAATAGAGATTGGGCGGTAATTGCATATATCGTCTTTACTGCCTGATTTATGAACTGGTATGACGACAGCTTTTTTCCAACCAGATGGAAATGTACTAGACCTAATGGAGAGATTAATGAGATGAGTCAGTGGTTTGATTAATATTTTGCTGTGCGTTTTGAGAAAGGAAGTACTCATATTGTAGATATCATTAGTTTTTGAGTGTGACAGTGTTTTAATAATACCAGCAATTAACTCCTCATTTACCTCATCGATGTAAAAAGAATCTGTTGAAAGTATTGATTTTGTGTTGTTGAGCACATTTGGCAGCACAAAGTTTTTTGTTAAGTCTTCCACATACGCCGCCCCCCTGACGTTTCCCCATTACCTCTTCCTGCCGATCCGAGCGCAGCGGGGCTCCAAAGCCATCAATCCACACGTCTGCGTCTCGGTCATGCGCAGCAAGCCAAGATTCCGTGAAAGCCATGACACAGCAGTTCTTAAAGTCCTTCTGGTAGCGTATATTCCCTTGAATTTCATCCACCTTGTTTCTCAGAGACTGTACGTTCCCAAAAATCATCGAAGGAAGAGGAATGTTACCAAACTGACGTCTCCTCAGGCGCAATTTCACACCTCCACGCCTTCCGCGCTTCCTTCTGCCATCTCTCTTTTCACCGCTATGTCCGTCACTCAAAATAAAGTCCGGCAGTTGCGGCTTAGGCTCAATCACAGCCGCTGCATCAACCGTGTTTAAATGCAGCAACATGTCCCTGGAATAATGTATCCTGCCCGCCATGGTGCCGAACACGTCTACTTCAGAGACAAAGAGCCGGAGGAAAAGTAGCAGCAGTGCAAGAAAGGGAAGGAAGTCCATGTTGTTGGAACCAGGGAGCGCTTTGCCATACAGTCCACAAACACTCCAGGGCAGAAACGACACAGAGGATTTCGTAAAAACATATAAAAGTACATAAAAACACACAAAGACGACAGACTTTTTTCACCAGCTGCCGGTCGCTGCGTGCGCATGCAATCTCTGATGATCATCAGAGCTGATCTCTGATGTAACCCCACACCCCCCTTTAACCCATCCGTCACTCCTACAGCACACCTCACCACCGTCTTGCTGTCTTCATACATGTCCTGCACCGCCCTCACATACTTCTCTGTCACTCCTGACTTTCTCATACAGTACCACACTTCCTCTCTTGGCTCCCCATCATCTGCTTTCTCTAGATCCACAAAGACACAGTGCAACTCCTTTTGACCTTCTCGATACTTCTCCATCGGCACTCTTAGAGCAAACATTGCATTTGTAGTCCTCTTTCTTGGCATGAAACCATACTGCTGCTCACTGACTGTCACCTCTCCTCTTAACCTGGCTTCAACAACTCTTTCCCATATCTTCATAGTGTAGCTGATCAACTTTATGCCTCTGTAGTTGGACTGTCTACAGAGTGCAGGTGAAGAAACTCCACATGTACATGATGAGACACCTTCGAGCCATAATGAACATCTCATGGAAAAACAAGATAACCAACACAGACGTGTTGAAACGAGCTGGTCTACCATCAATGGAGGACATGCTAATATAGATGAACCTGAGATGGCTCGGACATGTCGAGAGGATGGACCACCAGCGTCTCCCTCGGCAGTTACTCTACTCACAGTTATGCGAGGGCAAACGCAATCAGGGTAGACCAAGGCTCAGATTTAAAGACACTGTAAAAAGAAACTTGAAGAAGTTGGATATAGACAGGAGTTCCTGGCAGCAGAAGGCTAAGGACAGAGCTGTGTGGAGGAATCTGATCAGACCTAAATGAAACAGTCATTGTCGCCCATGACAGACTGCTATGTTGAGTTACTACAGCTCTGAGCATCACCTTTGTTCTTGAAAATTGGCACTAAAACTCTTTGTCTCCACTCCTCAGGCATCCTCTTACTCTCCAAGATTGTGTTCAACAATCTGATTAAAAAGTCCACTGCCATCTCTCCTAAACATCTCCATACCTCCACAGGTATGTCATCTGGACCAACTGCCTTTCCATTCTTCATCCTCTTCAAAGCTGCCCTCACTTCTGCCTTACCAATCCTCGAGATTTCCTTGTTCACCATCTTTCCTTCATCCATCCTCCTCTCTCTCATTTTCTTTATTCATCGGCTCTTCAAAGTTCTCCTTACACCTTCTCAATACACTCTTGTCATTTGTTAGTACATTACCACTTTCGCCCGTAATCAAGCTAACCTGTTATACATCCTTTCCAGCTCCATCTCTGTGTCTAGCCAGTCGATACAAGTCGTTTTCTCCTTCCTTAATGTCCAGCCTCTCATACAACTCACTATATGCCTTTTCCTTTGCCTCCTCTCTCTTTGCCATGCACCTAGATTCCAAATACTCCAGTCTACTTTCTTCATCTACCGGACTATCCCACTTTTTCTTTGCTAACCTCTTCCTTTGGATACTTTCCTGTACCTCTTCACTCCACCACCAAGTCTCCTTGTCTTCCTTCCTCTGTCCATTGAATACACCACATACCTTTTCCCATCAATACTTTTGCTGTACTTTCCCAGTCATCTGGTAATTCTTTCCTACCACCCACAGCTTGTATCAACTCCTCCCTGAACTCTGTGCGACCTGGCTCTGCCTTCACTGCTTTCCAAAGTCATCCAACAGACCACCATCCGATGCTGTCTAGCTACATTCTCCCCTGCCATCACCTTGAAGTCTCCCATCTCTTTCAGATTTCTCCTTCTGCTTAAGATGTAGTCCACCTGTGTGCACCTTCCTCCACTCCTGTAAGTCACCCTATGTTCCTCTCTCTTCTTGAAGTATGTGTTCACGACAGCTATTTCCATCCATTTAGCAAAATCCACAACCATCTGTCCTTCCACATTTCTCTCCTTAAGATCATACCAACCAAGGACCTCCTCATCACCTCTGTTCCCTTCACCTACATGTCCATTGAAGTCCGTTCCAATCACCACTCTCTCCCCCTGGGAACACTCTCTACCACTTCATCCAACTTACTCCAGAATTCCTCTTTCTCTTCTACCTGACATCCAACATGTGGGGCATACACACTGACAACATTCAACATCACACCTTTGACTTCTAGCTTCAAACTCATGATTCTGTCCGACTCCCTCTTTACCTCCTGAACACTCTTCACATACTCTTTCTTCAAGATTACGCCTACTCCATTTCTCTTCCTATCTACACCGGAGGACAGTTTAATTCCACCTCCAATACTCCTATCCTAGCCTTGCTTTCCTTCCATATGGTTCCTTGAACACACAGTATATCTACCTTTCTTCTCTCCATCATATCAGCCAACTCTCTGCCTTTACCAGTCATAGTCCCTACATTTAACATCCCTACTCTCATCTCCACACTTCTACCTTTCCTTTTCTCTTTCTCCCTCCTAACATGCCTTCCCCCTCTCCTCCTTCCCCATCTTCGAACAACAGTAGCCCAATTTCCACTGGCATCCTTTCGGTTAACAGCACCAGTGGTGGTTGTTGTTAACCCGGGCCTCAACCGATCCGGTATGAAAGTCTCATTCATCATAATCTGCATGTTTGATTTGGCAAAGGTTTTATGTCGCATGCCCTTCCTGACACAACCCTCCCTATTTACCCGGGCTTGAGACCGGCACTAGGAGTTCACTGGCTTGTGCACCCCCTGTGGCTGGGTTTCAGATTCAAGTAATATAACTAAACAATTAAAACTGAAGAAAAGATTTTAAAAGATTCTATAAAATGCAGTTCTCAAAACATGCAATTTCTGGTGAGGAATAAATTAGGACACCCCCACATTTATTCCCACTTAAAATGGCTAAAATCACACACAGGTGTATCACATCAGGTGCACATGATTAGAACATGGTTACTCTGAATTTTGAAGGAGGCTTGTCCTATTTAAACCTCAGACATTTAGTTTGGTGTGCTCCTGACTGTTGAAGTGAGAGTGAACACCATGTCGAAATTCAAAGAGGTGTCTGAGGCCTTCAGAAAGAAAACTGTAGCAGCTTATGAGTCTGGTAAGGGATTTAAAAACATATCAAAAGAATTTGAAATCAGCCATTCCACTGTCTGGAAAATAGTCTACAAGTGGAGGACATCCTAAACAACTGCCAACATGCCCAGGTCTGGCTATTCAAGCAAGTTCAAAGCAGACCGCAAGATGCTAAAAGAAGTCTCCAAAAATCCTCAAATGTCATAATGGGATCTACAGCAGGCTTTTGCTACTGTTGATGTGAAAGTGCATGCCTCTACATTCAGAAAGAGACTGCACAAGTTTAACTTGCATGGGAGGTGTGCAAGGAGGAAGCCTTTGTTCTTTAAGAGAAACATGAAGGCCAGACTGAAGTTTGCCAGAGAGAAGGTAGACAAAGATCAGGACTTCTGGAATAATGTTCTTTGGACAGAGGAGTCTAAAATCTAATTATTTGGACACCAGGGGCCTCATGTACAAAGGGTACTTGCGCACAAAAACATGGTGTACGTCCTTTTCCACAGAAAATTCCAGATATATCAAGAATGAAATGACCATGGAAATATGCACAGCCCCACGCCAACTTCATGGCTGGCGTACATACGTTTCTACTGTTATTGGTCTTTCGGCGACACTTAGAGGTGACGATGGCAGGCTAATAATGACGTGAAAATGATTGTACACACCAGAGACACATGATGAACAAACATCTAAAGGGCCTTTTCCACTAGCATGCTTTAGCGCGACACGGGACGGCTCAGCACGCTTTGTACGCCTTTCCACAAGACCCAACACGGTTTAACAGCCGCGATTCTCAGCCCCGCTCCAGGGCAGGGTACAGCAGTGCTGAGCTGTGCCGTGTTGTGACGTTAACAGACTGGTCGCCGCTGATTGGTCAGGTCGTAACCGGCGCTGATTGGTCAGGTTGTAACCGCCCCTCTCCTCCTCCTCATCTACCAAATCTTCACGACCTTCTCAATAAAGTTTTTGAAAAAAAAAAAAAAAAGAATCTTCACGACCGCCTTTACTCAGCACGCAACCACTGTTGGCGGTTTATTTTCAGTGTATTGCTGTGCTATTTTCATTTATTCTCTATCAAAAATGGCTTCGCGTAATAAGGGTGTTCCATGGACCAATAAGGAGGTGCAGTGTCTGCTCACTGCATTGTCAGACGAACGTATTCAGCGCGAGTTAGACAGAGCCGCCCGGAATGAAAAAATATACCGGGAGGTCTCGACATCGGAGTCCTTTAACGGTGAGTTTTAATTTTTTTTTTTATTGTGCGTTTTTTCGCAAATATATTCGGTAAGACGCTCAGTTTATTTATGCAATAAAAAAGCTGTTCATTTGTGGATGGATCGCTGCTTTATTGCAGCACACTGCGGACTAAAGCTTTTATTTTAATTATTCATGTGAACAATACGCTGAAATAAGCTTATGTATTCTTGTTAAAAACTATTGTCTATTCTGTATATCTTGCACTTACGTGCTGTATTTTATTGTGTGCATTTTCCTTGTAGAATCATCCCACGCGTCCGCCGCGACAGCCCGTCCGGATTAATTCAACCGAGCCTTGCTGACCCACAGCTGGCAGAGACGGATTAATTCAACCGAGTCTTCGTGACCCAGTTTGGGAAGCTGGTGTAGAGGCACTCAGTGGTCGGCGTGTATAAAATGTCGATTAACCTTCATGTTGTGTTGCAAAGTTTTTTTTTTTTATTTTAATATTTTGTATATAATAAAATGGAATTGTTTTGGAAAGTGTGGTTTGTCTGTTATAACACTGAATTATAAAACAGTATAATTACATAGAAATTCCATTGCCTAGTCTGATCAAAATGATGCTGATCATCCTGTCAGGGGTCAACCATTGTAAAGGTAATGTAATTTTTAACTAGACCAAAAAAGAAATCTTTTTGTAAGCTTTCTGTTCTTTTTATTGAAATATCATAAAAAATTAGCACCAAGTCAAAGTAGGTACAAGTATATGTAACTTGAATGTTCTATCGGCATTCCAAATTCAGAGATTTACAATACTTTAGAAGGAGTGTAGCATCATCTAAACAGAAAATAATAATACTGCTGTTCCAAACATTGACCTGAAGGTGAAAAACATGAATTTTTTAAATACAGTACATCCAAAATGCCCTAGGATGTAAAAAAATAATACAATTTGGTGTTGGCCAGTGTGCCACTGTCTCATTATTTAATACGAATAAAAACAAGTTTCAGCTCATTATTTCTAGGTCATTTGGCAGTTAATTCAAAACAAAAGTGACTTGTGTTGTTGCAGCTTAATTATGAGATAAAATTAATTGTGAGATAAAACCACAGAGCGAGCAAGGCAATAATCCTTGGATCCTTTTTTGTCTCGTGTAAATAAGGACTCAGTCGGGTGCGTAACGTCACGGGAGTGTGGCCCCGCCTCGCTGAGAATCTGCCGTTGCCCCGCTTCCAAAACCTCCTAACACAAACCATCACAGCACAAGCACAACACCGTGCTAATGGAGACAGAAGCATTCCGAGCCGTAATGAAGTGAATCGAGCCGTACCGAGGTGTGCTGGGCTAGTGGAAAACAGGCTTAAGTGTGCTCAATTAGATGAGTGGATGTAAAAGCAAGCACAAAGAAGTAGAGAAAATGCCTCTAACAACAGAGGATAAGATAAGATAAGATAAGATAAGCCTTTATTAGTCCCACAACGGGGAAATTCCAGGATTGCAACAGCACAGGGATAGCAACACTCAGAGCAACAATCAGAAGGCAAGAAAAAACAAGCAAGCAAGAGCAGCTAATATACATATGTACAGGATTAGAGGATATTGCAAATCGTGCAGTGAGAAGAGAACAGGTATTTTAGAGACAGAAGATTTTCTGACTCAGGATGATGACTGGCTTGTCAGCTGGTTTAGGTTTCCAAAGGCAGTCCTTGTGTGGACTATGCACCCACAAATATCATCCTGTCTTCAAGGCTTCATTAAAACTCAGTAAATTGAGTAAGTGACTTCCTTTTTTTGCCAATCCCCCAACTGCCTCTGTGTGTACAGTACTTATGTCAATAAACACATGCGTTAAGTTTGAAATGCAAGTCTCACCTGTTCCCCGGTGCACTTCATTCACCCCTCACAGCACCAGTAAATATACAGGGAACAGACATCGAGATGGTGACATCCTATAAGTACCTGGGTGTTCATCTGAACAATAAACTAGACTGGTCACACAATACTGACGCACTCTACAAGAAGGGACAGCGCAGGCTGTTCCTGCTGAGGAGACTCAGGTCTTTTGGTGTACAAGGGGCGCTGCTGAAGACATTCTATGACACGGTGGTGGCATCAGCCATCACTTTTGGAGTGGTCTGCTGGGGCAGTGGCATTACTGCAGCCGATAGGAAGAGACTGAACAAACTGATCAAGAAAGCTAGCTCTGTCCTGGGGCAGTGCCTTGATCCGATGGAGGAGATAGGAGAGAGAAGGACGGTGGCTAAACTGTCATCTCTGCTGGAGTCCGAGTTCCACCCTATGCAGGACGTACTGAATGTACTGAGGAGCTCATTTAGCAGCAGACTACATCATCCCAGGTGCACAACCGAGAGGTTTCGTAGGTCCTTTCTACCAACGGCTGTCAGACTGTACAACCTAAGCAGGGCTGCTCGCAGAGGTAGCAAAAAGACGTAACAAACTAATAGTTTTTGAATGCAAAAGATGCAATAGACTTACACAATGGTCCCCTCCGGCATACAACTAGGAAAATACCGGTCGCTATGGAGGGTGAGAATATGTATGGGCACATAATCATACCATGTAGGATAACTAAGTAGAGGGTTATGCTGTTTCATCCCATCTAGCAACAATGCTCTGCACTGTGTGTTTACATATTTACATATTTATTCCATCTAGCTACAATGCTCAGCACTGGGTGTGTTTATATTATATATCTATATATTTATTCCATCTAGCTACAATGCTCCGCACTGTGTGTGTTTATATACTTACATATTTATTCCACCTAGCTGCAATGCTCCGTACTGTGTGTGTTTATATATTTACATATTTATTCCATCTAGCTACAATGCTCTGCACTGTGTGTCTGTGTGTGTGTATATACTGTATATATTTTATAGTAATATGTACATATGTATATTAGCTGCTCTTGCTTGCTTGTTTTTTTTTTTCTTGCCTTCTGATTGTTGCTCTGAGTGTTGCTATCCCTGTGCTGTTGCAATCCTGGAATTTCCCCGTTGTGGGACTAATAAAGGCTTATCTTATCTTATCTTATCTTAAAATATGTACTTGTAGAGTCTAATATGATCTGCTTTCAACTGACAGGTGACCGTGGCTACCCACTAAATAAGTTCATATCGTCTTCTTTTTCGTGACTTCCGTTATTCAACCAGCTGATCGACCAGCCGGGTGGATTGATTCATCGTTTAAAATAACATTGTATCAAAGATACAACATACATCTAAAAATAATGGGATGACACAAGAAAGTGTGCACAGTTATTTCCATTGTGGTCCCTAAAAGAGGATGCTGCTGGTCTCGTACCTGCAACTTTTTGCTTTGAAAACTGGGACTATAACCACTGAGCTATATACGCTCCGAGTTACAGCAATCAGCTGACACTTCTGAGGACGACTGCAGATGTCAGTTTAACCTCTTGCACTCCGGGATAGCGCGGGCGGTCACGTCTCTGCGTACTAGTGCGCCCTTGTGCGCACTAGGACGCACACTGTGCGTCCTAGCGCACACTGAAAAAAAAAAAGCTGCATTTCCGTTCTTCCACTACAGACACAGCAGCGAACAGAAAGCCGAAGGAGTGCTTTGATTGGTTTAGATTTGATTGACCTCTCATTCGACTAATAAGAGCCTTGAATTGGGTTTCTGAAACCTTGAAGAACCAATGACTGAAAACCTAGCAAGAAGGACCCGCCTACCAACGGCTGCGAATACAGTGAGCCAATTGAAGCAGAGAAGTTCAACGATTGAAAGCGTGCGTCCCGTACGTAAAATCTGTTTTGTGTAAGCCGCTGTGTGTGACGGTAGCATTCGCCAGTGTTATTTTCTTACTACTGTTCTTATTTGTTTTGAAAAATCGTTCACCAAAACCACAATCATGGAAGCGCAAAACCGCAATAATGGAATCATGGTTTGACCAGGTCGCGTGACCAGAACCACGAGTCGTAACAAGCGGACCAGCGTCATGTTCGTCTGACAATGAGGAAGAGAAGTTCGCCAGCGACACTGCTGTTGTGGACAGGTAAGTGTTATAAGCTAAATTATTCTTTATCACTGAAAATTGTAATCAAAATGACTTTTGACCGATCAGTAAATTACAACTGTGCGTCATCGCCACATGACAACCCCCCCCCCCCGCTACTCCTCTGTAGCGGATTGCAGATATATTGCAGATATTTTAGTACAACTGTGCGTAGTAGACCGCGGCGCACGGTCCCCGCGGTCCATCATGTGGTGATGGATGATGTCCGTCCTCTGTGGGGGAGGGGGTTGTTATCCTCTACATTACAGATATTTTTGTATAATTTTTATTGCATTGTAGGTTATTTTTCTTGTAAAAAAAAAAGCCACACATTTTTTACGTGGCATGCTTCTTTGTGTGTGGGAGCTTGTTTGTTCATTCATTCATGAATGAATGAATGAATAAACAACCCCCCCCCACACACACACACACACGCAGCCCTGAGTGTCACCTTTCATTAGAGCCCAACATCAAGCTTCTATATTGAATCATTCAAAAGTTACAGACGTTTTTCTAAACTGTGTCATTTGGCACAATTTGGCACAGTTCCAAAACGCCTGGGAACAACCTGAGAACAAAGCTGTGTAATATATTCATTTATTGTGGTATTGTTACAAAATTTGGACCTCAGCTGGATAACACTTGGTTCTACATTTCTGTTGCATTTTCCAGCCCAGATCTGAAGCTGTGTGTTATTTGCAAGCATTTGTATCCCAAAAAACACCCAGGCCAAATTTATTTTCTTCAAGTTCAGTATGTTTAGATGACTGATACTCAGTGGCCGGAGCACTTAGAGAGATTATGACTGTTTTGCCAAAAAATTCAAAGTGTTTTCTTTTAAATGAGACCAACCCCATGAAGATGCTGCAAAGGGTTGAAGAACAGCTTTTGATTTACTTTGGGTACGTTATTTTTAGGCGTTGTTAGGGAAATTCACCAGAGTGCAAGGGGTTAAATATGTCAAAGTTTAATAAACTTCTCCTTCTTATCCCTGTCTGAATAAATGAAACAACAAACTCATAAGGCTGTGAGCAGGCTATTGAAGTGCCTGTATCCGGTGCTAATGCCGGAGAATAGCGTGCCAAACAAAATGTTTTTAAGTGCCACTACCTCATTAAGGAGCATCTCCAATTCACGTTCCATGAAATTCCATTAAATCTATTATTTTTAATCGTGGATACAGGAGAATCAAACGTGCTGGGCTTGTATTTATCTATTTGCATACTTATTTGCATCCAACTGCATATTCAAATGGGGGCGTGTTAAGGGAGGAGTCCGGTATTTCCTCACATGCGTTCAATTTCAAGCAGTTCAGCATGTACAAAGGAAATGTGCTTGGATTCCTGCGTACGGACGGTTTCATACCATCTGGATTTTTTTTTTTTTTTTTGCTGATAGCGTTTTCTTGATTTAAACGTACGTCATCTTTCAGTAGGAAATCCCTGCAAGTCTTTGTACATGAGGCCCCAGAACAGAAAATGTGTTTGGCGTAGACCAAATACAGCATTCCAGGAAAAGAACCTCATACCAACTGTGAGGCATGGAGGTGGAAGTGTCATGGTTTAGGGATGTTTTGCTGCAGCAGGACCTGGCCAGCTTACCATCATAGAATCCACCATGAATTCTACTGTGTATCAGAGGGTGCTTGAGGACCACGTGATCATCTGTAAAAGAATTAAAGCTGAAGCGGAACTGGACCCTGCAACATGACAATGACCCAAAATATACCAGCAAATCCACCAAGGACTGGCTAAAAAACTAAGAATTGGAGAGTCCTGGAATGGCTGAGTCAAAGTCCAGACCTTAATCCAATTGAGATGCTGTGGGGTGACTTGAAATGGGCTGTACATGCAAGAAACCCCTCAAACATCTCACAGCGGAAAGAATTCTGTGTTGAGGAGTGGGGCAAACTTTCCTCAGACCAATGTCAGAGACTGGTAGATGGCTACAAGAAGTTATCTCAGCCAAAGGGGGTAACACTAGCTATTAGGCGGTAGGGTGTCCTAACTTTTTCCTGTTAGAATGTGTATTTTTATTGATAGCTTTTGTTTAATGAGTAAAACAAGGTTAATTTTTCTAATTTATCTGCAATTAAATCAACTTATTTCCCAGAGATAAATAAAAACAAGATTAGACATCAATATGTGAACATTTCTGAATAAAGAACTGAATATTTAATGGGGTGTCCTAATTTTTTCACATGACTGTATATGCTGATAGTTCTCCAGGTGATTAAGTTCGGGCTGTTGTTCAAACTTAGAATCACTAAAGTGTGCAGAAAAGTGCTCCTCTGGTTTTGTAGCCGAGACCAGTGGTCTGCTGAGCTGCAGCAGTGGTGTGCGTTTCATCAGCCAGAATTCCTCCTCAGTGTCTCTCTGTTCACTCGCAGAAATCATTTGGTCTGCCTTATCTTTAAAATAGGCATTTTTTGACTCTGTGCAGCGGTCTCACTTCATAAGACAGTGACTTTTTTTAAATCAGACTCTTCTCCAGCATTGTAGCTAGATGGAATGTGATGCTAACAGAACTCTAACCGTGACACTAACAGAATCTTAACCATGGCACTAACAAAACCCTAACCATGATGCTAACGGAACCCTAACCGTAATGCTAATGGAGTCCTAACCATGACGCCAACGGAACCCTAACCATGATGCTAACGGAACCCTAACCATGACGCTAACAAAACCCTAACCGTGACACTAACAGAACCCTAACCATGATGCTAACAGAACCATAAAAGTGATGCTAACGGAACCCTAACCATGACCCCACTGACCAAACTCTGTTTAGCCTTCCAGGGTCATATGATCATGGGACTAAAACACGTCTTCACTCAGAAACATTTCTAACACATCAAACATTTCTACATTAACATGGTTAACGAGGAACACATGTAGAACAGTTTAATTACCACACACAGACACAATGACAATGACTGACAGCTTTAATGAGTCTAATTAAGAGTGAAGAAGTACCAACAGGTGCTCCTACCTGAGGAGCCTCAGTGATCAGGTGATCTACAAAGTCCAACCAGCAGAAGAACGAGGTCATGTGGCCAGGAGAGTCTGGGCTGGAGTACTGAGAACTGATGGAGACAGACAGTACACTACTACTACTACTATAGTCTGAGCCATAGAACTGATACAGTGATATTACAATACTACACAGCTATTATTACTACTACTACCTACACAGACAGTACTATCATCATGTGTACAGGTTCTACTGCTGCTACTAACAGAAGTCCTGATTTAATACTGAGGAGGTCTGACTAGTAATACTACTAGTACCGCTATAGTACTAATGTGTACTAGTACTGCTATAGTGAGTACTGAGTACTAGTACCTCGATAATGAGTACTAATACCTCTATAATGAGTACTTTTACCTCCATGGTATGTGTCTCCAGCCCTGAACAGCTCCAGGATCCAGTCCATCCTCCAGGACCATCAGGGAGTAAACCTTGGTCAGTCTCCCAGACAGCAGCTCTCCCAACTGGGTTAGCTCTGAGAGGAGCTCCCCTGATGTCTGGATCAGCAGCAGGAGACTCTGGAGGACCTTCACACTGACAGAGGACTTCTGAGAATGAACCAGGACAGGGGACAGGACATGAGGACAAGGGACATGAGGATATCACTTGTAGAGTAAAGATGTCCTCATGTGGGACAGACCTGACTCTTGCTGAGCTCCATCAGGACCCACAGAAGGCTTCTCTCTGATTGGACGGGGCTGCAGGCCGATGAATCTGATTGGCTGACGAGAACAGCTTTATCTGCGCTGTGATTGAAAGACTGTGATTGGTCAGAGGTGGGCGTCCTGGCTGCCGATTGGTCAGGGAGCTATAAACAGATGACATCAGAGGGTCATGCAACAACGTGACAGCCAATCAGAAGGAAACTGTATCCTTACCGTCAGCACCAATCGGAGCGTGTTCTGGTCCTCTTTGGCTCTGGAGCAGATGACCAATAGGAATTGAGCTTCCTCTTTCTCAGTGTGAGAACCAGGAAGTGCACATAAACCAATCAGCTTCTAGGATGGATGTCACATGACAGTTAGCTCTGTTTTGTTTTTACAGAGGGGTTGCACGTGACATCAGTGCCACATTGTTTGTCTGCCATATTGGATGGTTTCTGGGACGGCACATTGCACGGGCCGTGTGTTGAGAGCAAAGTATCCAAAATGGTATCCACTGCTGTGCAGTTGGTTGTACTGATAGACGGGGCACGGTGGAGGGTATATTTTTCGACTGTTTCCCATCAGATGAAGAGCAAAGACAACAGTGGATGACAGCTATCAAATGCAAAGATTGGAGGCCCACAGCCAACACCAGACTGTGAGGTGCACATTTCATACGAGGTAGGCCCTTTCAGATTTCCACGTATGCCTTTTGAAAGTGACATTTGTTACTATCCAGATTTATAATGATTTTTTCTTTTTAGAAATTTTGGCCTGTCCCGTTACTTACTTCATCCATACACCATGGACCTTTTCACAAGTATGATGGCGGCTGCTCGTGACGTATTCGGCAAAGTGTCCTGGGATTGTTTGAGGGCAAAGCTGGGCACTGGCTATATATTTTAAGATTTTTTTATTTTAATATGTAAATTCTGATGGCAGGTTAAAGATTATTGCATTGTACAGTATACTAGATTCCTTTGGCACTTAGCCTGAGTGGACAATATGCTCAGCTATGGATTACCATAAATACAGATTTATAAGATTATAACTTGAAAACAATGATCTTAATTTATCTAACAAAAAAATGGTCTTACACCAATTCACCAAGTGCTCCAGTGTCTGTCCAGTGTGTGGTGGGGGGGGTGATCAGGACTGTCCATGATGGATCTCAGTTTGTTCAGTGTCCTCCTGTCCACCACAGTCTCAAAGGTCTCTGGCCTGAGTCCAATCACAGAGCCAGCCTTCTTGATAATCTTGTCAAGTCTGTTGGTGTCCTGGGTCATTTCTATTTTTACTGTATTTGTATTCTGTTTTTATTTCAGTTGTGTGTTTGAGCGTGTGTTCTGCAGCCATGCTTTATCTAATCCTTCTCTCTTGCTTTATTGCGCAGTAGCCTGGTGGAGCACCCATAATTTTGCTGTGCTGTACAACTGTACAATGACAAAAAAGCCTATTCTATTCTATTCCATATTGAGGTTATATTGAGCAGTGATCAGTTTGCCTTGTGTTAGATTTAGATGAGTGTTTCAACAATTTACTGTAAAGATTAAAGAGGCAGCTTTTAGTAGTTATAAATGTCCCACACCCATTTATATCACTGCAGCCAAAACAGCAGATTTAAGCAGAAAATCTAAAATCGAATTGATCTGATGCAGAAACTTCAATTACCCTTTTAGCTTCTGAAATTTTAAATATTTTTCATACAGTTGTGATTGGACTCAGAGCTTTCAAAGAATGCCGTTTTCATCTTTTCTTTGTGCACCGGAGCGCAGAGAGTCACGACTGTGGTAAATTAATTCTACTAACACAAATTGTGGTAAATTAGTCTATTCTAAGAAGATATTTGTTTGACTAAGTCTTGTGTTACTAACTAATAACCGGTATCCATCATGGCTTTTCTGGTAAACTACCACATCAGGTTCAGCGGTCCAGCAGCCACAGCACAGCTGCAGTGACTGTATACAGTCACCATATTGGGTTAAATCAATAAAATTACCTGTATGAATGCTGTACGACAGAACAAGTCATGAAAGTATTTTCACCCCTGCTCTGAATAATATCACACAGTAGAACCGTGCTGGACAGTTGTAGGCACAGCTGAGGGAAGGGGAGGACAGGGAGACATTACTTCATCTCTTCTAAAATCTATATTGGATATAAAAGTCTCCACACCCCTGTTCAAATCCAGGTTTTTGTGATGTAAAAAATGAGACCAAGGTAAATCATTTCAAACCCTTTTCCACCATTAATGTGACCTATAACCTGTACAATCTAATTGAAAAACAAACTGAAATCTTTTAAGGGGAATAATAAAAAACTTACAACAGCCTGGTTGCATAAATATGCACACCTGTGGCGCATATGTTGGTTACATATTCCCCACAAATGTGTTGCTGTATGTTTATTGTGTGCTTCACCTCTCATGGAACAAAGAGGACTGAGACTCTGGGATTCAGCAGAGGAGTGTGAGATTCGGCCTTTGTTTCCGGGAGACGACCGGGGAAGATTTCTGGGCCACAGAGACTAGAGGACAATGGCGTGAGATCAAAGGGGTTACTTTGTGGTTGAGATTAAGTACCATGTGACTGTATGTTTGATCACACACCATGTGACTGCTGTTTCGTGCCCGGGGTATAAAACCCCTGATGTGAGATGAAAACTTCCTCTTGATTTGCTTTGAGATTTGTTGGAGATGTGCTCTGTGAATAAAGCTGAATCTGAGGAACAAACTCAGCCTCATCCTTGAACACATTCTCCACACACCATCTTATAACTGGGGACGTGGCTGTGTTCAGAATTAACCAATCACATTCAAACTCATGTTAATGGGAGTCAGTACACACCTGCCGCCATTTAAAGTACCTCTGATTAACCCCAAATAAAGTTCAGCTGTTCTAGTAGGCTTTTCCTGACATTTTTGTAGTCCCATCTTACAGCACAAGCCATGGTCCGCAGAGAGCTTCCAAAGCATCAGAGGGATCTCATTGTTCAAAGGTATCAGTCAGGAGAAGGGTACAAAAGAATTTCCAAGGCAATAAATCTACCATGGAACACAGTGAAGACAGTCATCATCAAGTGGAGAAAATATGGCACAACAGTGATGTAACCCTGTGACACTTACTTGTCTTGCCAAATTTTGTAACAATATACCACTGAAATACAATGGGTATAATTAGGGTATAATATCACTGGGATTGGGTAATACCAGGGTAACACCCACTAGCACCTGCGCTCGCCAGATTTTTCTGTGTAACCCTTACTCACTAACACCTACACACTTTAGGTGTAGTACCCTCTTTGGTAGTGGTGTGTTATGGCAACGTAGTTACCTTAACTTTTCTACCTGAGGCAGAGGGATAATTGGGCCAGCTCAGACCCACTCTGGGTTCGTAGGAGCCTGCGAGGTGCAACAACAGACGACACATACACAGCCGTATATGGAACTTGCAACTATGTATATTATTTACAATTATGTACACAAAAATAAATACATAGCGCGATAAAATAGAAAAAATAAAAACAAAATACTCCAAATATATTTACAAAATTCACAGTCCTGTTTTGGTCCTTTCCAGGTGACTAGTGGAGTCACCTTTAGCAGTTCATAGGGTTCGGGCTTCGGCTCGCCATCCAGATCTGGAGGTCCACGCTCTGGCCAAACCAGTCCAAAGGAAGAAAAAAAAAAAGAAAGAACCTGACCTATAAAATAGGTCAGAACACAAAGAGCTTAGTCTATAATCCAAGTCAACTTCCCCAAATCAACAAATGTGCATAAAACAAACACATCTACCATTCAACCTCATCAACATGGTGCTACAACGGTGAATAAAGTGCATTTGCAACACTTGACATCACAGGACATTTATGCAGTGTGCTGCACCAAGCTAACATCACATCTAGCACAACAATTTATCACAATTTTGCACTTTAAACACGCATAGACCACAGATTCATCATTCATCATCAAGTAGCAATCAAGGGCAAGGGAACTGGGACCTTTGCTAACTGTTACAGCCTTGAAAAATAGCTTTTTCTGATGAAAAAACTAGCCGAAGTTAGCATCGGTGGCTAGCGTTTTTAAGCTAGCGGTTAGCATCCACATACACAATGAATAAATAGCACTCACCATGCCAAGTGGCTCGTGCATCAATGGGTTCCCGCGCTCAACGTGAGTTCACAGCCTTTGGATTCCAATCTTAAAATTTAACAAACAGGGTATTAGAATTTGCTAGTACAGCAATGTCTCATTGCGGGTGTTTGTTGAGGCTTACCAATCTCAGGTTTTATCCAAGCAAAGGCTGCTATTAGCACGTTAGCGCCGCCATATCACCAAGGACCGTCTCTCTCTCTGGTCTGTGTCTTTCGGCGTCTGGCGTGACTGAGCCAAAAATGCAAGTCATCCCAGACCCAGGGAGAGGGCGCTTAACCCATTGGGTGGCGTGACCCAGCAACGGCGCAGCCATTGGTTACAATAAATATCAACACACAATACTAGGAACTTTATCAGAACCTTCTAGAAAATGTTCCTACTATTTATGAATATATATTTAAATATTCATATTCAAATTATGTATTCCCATTGTGAAATGGGTGTCTTTCTTCTCTAAAAGCGGCATCAATATTCACAATCCAATTCACGTTAAACCATCTACTCCCATTGTGAAATGAATGTCCTCCCTTCTTCTTAAAGCGGTATCGACATTCATAATTTTATTCGCGTTTTTAACACTGGGTTACAGTGACATTACCAACAACTGGTAATGTCACTGTAACCAACATTACCAACAACTTACATATTTATTCCATCTAGCTACAATGCTCTGCACTGTGTGTCTGTGTGTGTGTGTGTATATATATATTTTATAGTAATATGTACATATGTATATTAGCTGCTCTTGCTTGCTTGTTTTTTTTCTTGCCTTCTGATTGTTGCTCTGAGTGTTGCTATCCCTGTGCTGTTGCAATCCTGGAATTTCCCCGTTGTGGGACTAATAAAGGCTTATCTTATCTTATCTTAACTGGACGTCAGCCCACAACTGATGAAAAGACGAGTAGAAAACTGGTCAGGGAGGCTGCCAAGAGGCCGACAGCAACACTGAAGGAGCTGCAGGAATTTCTGGCAAGTACTGGCTGTTTAGTACATGTGACAACAATCTCCCGTCTACGGTGGCAAGATAGAAGCCTTATCTTACGAAGAAAAACATCCAAGCCCGGCTACATTTTGCAAAAACACATTTGAAATCTCCCAAACTCTTGTGGGAAAATGTGTTATGTTCCGATGAGACCAAGGTTGAACTTTCTGGCCATAATTCCAAAAGGTATATTTGGCACAAACACAACACTGCTCATCACCAAAAGAACACCATACGTACAGTGAAGTGTGGTGGTGGTACCATCATGTTTTGGGGCTGTTGTTCTTCAGCTGGAACTGGGGCCTTAGTCAAGGTGGAGGGAGTTGTGAACAGTTCCAAATACCAGTCAGTGTTGGCACACAACCTTCAGGCTTCTGCTAAAAAGCTGAAGATGAAGAGCTACTTCATCTTTCAGCACGACAATGACCCAAAGCACACATCCACATCCACATCAACAGAAGAATGGCTTCACCAGAAGAAGATTTTGGAATGGCCCAGCCAGAGTCCAGACCTAAATCTGATCAAACATCTGTGGGGTGATCTGAAGAGGGCTGTGCACAGGAGATGCCCTCACAATCTGATAGATCTGGAGTGTTTTTGCAAAGAAAAGTGGGCAAATATTGCCACATCAAGATGTGCCACGCTGATAGACTCCTACCCAAAAAGACCAAGTGCTGTGATAAAAGCCAAAGGTGCTGCAACAAAGTATTAGTTTAAGGGTGTGGATATTTATGCAGCCAGGTTAAGTTTTTTTATTTTTCCCCTTAAAATATTTCAGTTTGATTTTCAATTGGGTTGTACAGGTTATAGGTCACATTAATGGTGGAAACAGTTTTGAAATGATTTATCTTGGTCTCAGTTTTTTATATCACAAAAACCTGAATTTGAACAGGGGTGTGGAGACTTTTTATATCCACTGTAAGTCTAAATTCTTATGTTTGACGTATACTTTTATAATGGCCAGGCAACTAACACTTAAGATACTTTCTTCACTTATTTCACCAATGCCTGTAACCGAACTCATGAGCACATTTACACCGTATATCATGGCTGCATGCATTTAAATTATGTCAAGCAGCCTGAGTTCACTCCAATGTAGCGCATCATGGATTTCATTCCCACCGTCTGTCCTCTGCCTTTAATGACAGTTTTAATGCAGCACACACTACTTTATTATTGTTATTAATCCTCAGATGGAGATCAGCTGGTCAAACCAATGGTGTTGTGCAGTACCTGTCTCCTCCAAAACATGGTTCTTTAGAAATAAATGTGACTTTTGAGGCTGCCATACACACTGCTTGATCCAGCTGTTTTGCATAATCACTAAGCTGTGGCTCTGTTGATTGTTCCACTGTCATGCTTGCGTTGGTTGCCATCCAAAATGGCGGAGTAAACAAAATACACGTGACTCATGTGACGTCAGTGCAGCCACTCTATACAGCTGGAAAATAAGTATTGAACACTTTTTTTTAACCTTTTGTTCTTATTAAAGACAAAAATAGACAGGAGATGGTTTTACCTTCTTTACATGTTTCGACTGTCACCGCAGTCTTCATCAGAAGTCTTCTGATAAAGACTGCAGTGACAGTCAAAACATGTAAAGAAGGTAAAACCATCTCCTTTCTATTTTTATCTTTAATAAAAACAAAAGGTAAATAATCAAAAGAAGACAAAATGAACCTACTTGAGCAAGTATTGAACATGTCACCATTTTTCTCATGAAACATTTCTGATGGATCCATTGACCTGAGATTTTCACCAGAGATCAGTAACAACCCAAGTAATCCAGACATACAAAGAAATCAAGGCAGCTATGTTCACAAAACAAGTTATACTTAATAAAGTGGAATAACACAGGGAATAAGTACTGAACACATGAAGAAAAAGAGGTGCAAAAAGGCATAGAAAGCCAAGAAACCAGCTGAAATCCATCAGAATTTAGGAAACTATCCCAGCCCCCATCATCAACAGCATCATCATCAATCTTCTTGCATAATATGCATAGAGTCAACCAGAGTAACCAGTCTTTGCCACCTCCCTCTATCCTGCGCTAGTTGCTGGGCCTGGTCTAGGGATATATTATGCTGTCGCAAGTCATGAGAGAGGACGTCCATGCCACAGGTGCAAATAAATTTCAGCTGGTTAAGTCCTGACTGATAGCCTTTAAAAAGGTCTGTGAATATCAGACTGCCACACCACAAAAAACTCATGATGGGTAGACGCAAAGAGCTCTCTCTAGACCTTTGCAACCTTATTGTTGCAAAACATAATAATGGCATTGGTTACAGGCGCATTTCTAAACTGCTGAATGTTCCGGTGAACACTGCTGGAGCCATCATTCGGAATTTTGCCATAAACCGACCAGGAGCTCCTCGCAAGGTTTTGGACAGAGGAGTCAAAAGAATTATCAGTAGCATTATCCAAGAGCTAAAGACCACTCATAGAGAGCTCCAGAAAGACCTGGAGTTAGCAGGTACTGTTGTTTCAAAGAAAACAATAAGTAATGCACTCAACTGACATGGGCTCTATGCCCACTCACCTTGCAAGACTCCATTGCTGAAGAAAAAGCATGTTGAAGCTCGTTTAAAGTTTGCTGCACAACATTTGGGCAAGCCAGTAAAATACTGGGAGGATACAGTCTAGTCAGATGAAACCAAAATTGAACTATGTGGATGCCACAACACAGTATGTTTGGAGGAGAAATGGCACTGCACATCAACCCAAAAACACTATACCAACAGTGAAGTTTGGAGGTGGGAGCATCATGGTGTGGGGGTGTTTTCAGCACATGGTACAGGCGGACTTCATATAATTGAAGGAAAGATGAATGGACAAATGTACAGAAACATCCTTGATAAGACCCTGTTGCCATCTGCCAAGATGCTGAAGATGAAATGAGGGTGGACATTTCAGCAAGACAATGATCCCAAACACACAGCCAAGGAAACACAGCTGGCTCCAGAGAAGGAAAATAAAGCCGCTAGAATGGCCCAGTCAGTCACCTGACCTGAATCCAATTGAAAATCTATGGAACGAACTGAAGATCAAAGTTCATAGAAGACACCCACAGAACCTTGAAGATTTGAAGACAGTTTGTGTGGAAGAATGGACTAAAATCACTCCTGAGCAATGCCTGTGCCTAGTTTCGCCATACAGGAGGCATCTGGAAGCTGTTATTACCAAAGAAGGCTTTTCTACTAAATATTAAATGAATTTCACCAAGTGTGTTCAATACTTAGTCTCTGTGTCACTCCACTTCATGAAATATAACTACTTTAACCACTTTATTGAATAGACCAGAGAGATGGTGATTGACTTCAGGAAGAAGAGGATGCCTTCACAGCTACTGTGGATTAGAGGGGAGGACGTGGAGGTAGTGGAGGACTACAAATAACCTGGGTGCCAGGATCAGCAATGAATTGGACTGAAGATCCAACACCGATGATGCGTACAAGAAGGGGATGAGCAGACTCTGCTTTCTGAGGAAGCTGAGATCCTTCAACGTGTGCAACAGGAAGCTGGAGGTTTTCTACCAGGCCGTTGTTGCCAGCGCCATCTTCTTTGCTGCTATCTGTTGTGGTAGCAGTATCAGAGCCAGCAACACCAACAGACTTGACAAGATTATCAAGAGGGCTGGCTCTGTGGTTGGTCTCAGGCCGGAGACCTCTGAGACAGTGGTGGAGAGAAGGACACTAAATAAACTGCAATCCATCATGGACAATCCTGATCCCCCCCTCCACCACACACTGGACAGACAGCGGAGCACTTTCTCCAACAGACTGCTACAGCTTCACTGCCGAACGGTCAGGTACAGGAAATCTTTCCTGCCACATGCCATTTCACTGTACAATAACTTACTCTGATGTTGAATTCTGGTCAGGACTATGCTGCCATACCGCACCTTACAGTCTAATTGGTACCTCACATTTCACCCTGCACCTCATAATCCTTTTCTGTACAGTCAGTACTATCCATAGACTCATAAGGATCATCATCTATTTAACCTAGCAGTAGCCTATGTAGTATATAAAGTTATCTAAGCATTTTTACTTTGCTTCCCTGGGTAACTCCTTTTTCTATTTTGCTGTGTGTGTTTCTGTTGTTTGGGTCATCTGTGTCATGCTGCTGTTAAACTGTAATTTCCCAGCTTAGGATCAATAAAGTGCATTCTATGTATAACTTGTTTTGTAAACAGTTGCCTTGAAAATCTCAGGTCAATGGCAACATCAGAAATATGTGTAACGAGAAAAATGTTGACCTGTTCAATACTTATTTTCCCCGCTGTGAATGTTCAGTGATGTCAGCAGTGATGTCATCATGGAAAGGTGAGTGACAGATGTACCTGTACAGGTATGTAGACGGTGGTCAGGTGGAGGAGGGGCTGCTGCACCTGAGAGAGGAGCTTAGAGAAGAAGAGGAGGACCTGCTGGAGCATCCCTGGAGGGTACTGAGGAGGAGGAGGAAGAGGAGGAGGAGGGCAGGAAGGCAGAGGACAAAAGGAAGAGGAGGAAGAGAAGGACAAGTAGAGAGGACAAGAGGAGGAGGAGAGAGAAGGAGGAGGAGAGTAGAGCAGGAAGGTGGAAGACAAGAAGAGGACGAGGAGGAGTACTGTACTGTGTGAGTGGAGTATACAAGACTTTGGATCTTTGGGTTTGAAAACTACAAAAATGTCAGCGTGGATTTACCTGAGCCTTCCCCAGAGTGACCAACGTCTCCAGGATCTTCTGATGAAGGAGGAACTCCATACAGGGGCCTGGGTACTGTGCCTGATACACACAGTACTACATCAGTTTGTTACCATGGACACAAGGATACAGAGCATCCAGAAAGTCTTCACAGCGCTTCACTTTTTCCACATTTTGTTATGTTACAGCCTTATTCCAAAAGGAATTAAATTCATTTTTTCCTCAAAATTCTACACACAATACCCCATAATGACAACATGGAAAAAGTTTTATTTTTGAGATTTTTACAAATTTATTAAAAATAAAAAACTAAGAACAGGAAATGGATGAAAACTTGAAAGACTGAGACAGCAACAACTCAGAGAATGACATAGAAGAGAAATGGGCAACAGCACGCAAGAAGCGTCGGTGCACAGCCATTTTCAGATCTCTCCAGAGATGTTCAATTGGATTCAAGTCTGGGCTCTGGCTGAGCCACTCAAGGACATTCACAGAGTTGTCCTGAAGCCACTCCTTTGATATCTTGGCTGTGTGCTTGAGGTTGCTGTCATGTTGAAAGATGAACCATTGCCCCAGTCTGGGGTCAAGAGCGCTCTGGAGCAGGTTTTCATCCAGGATGTCCCTGTACATTGCTGCATTTATCTTTCCATCTATCCTGACTAGTCTCCCAGTTCCTGCTGCTGAAAAACATCCACACTGCATGATGCTGCCACCACCATTGGCATGGTTATGAGTGATGCCTGGTTTCCTCCAAACATGACACCTGGAATTCACGCCAAAGAGTTCAATCTTTGTCTCATCAGACCAGAGAATTTTGTTTCTCATGGTCTGAGAGTCCTTCAGGTGCCTTTTGACAAACTCCAGGCAGGCTGCCATGTGCCTTTTACTAAGGAGTGGCTTCCGTCCGGCTACTCTATCATACAGGCCTGATAGGTGGATTGCTGCAGAGATGGTTGTCCTTCTGGAAGGTTCTCCTCTCTCCACAGAGGAACGCTGGAGCTCTGACAGAGTGACCATCAGGTTCTTGGTCACCTCCCTGACTAAGGCCCTTCTCCCCCGATCGCTCAGTTTAGATGGCTGGCCAGCTCTTGGAAGGTTCCGAACTTCTTCCATTTATGGATGATGGAGGCCACTGTGCTCACTGGGATCTTCAAAGCAGGACAAATTTTTCTGTACCCCTCCCCAGATTTGTGCCTCAAGACAGCCCTGTCTCGGAGGTCTACAAACAATTCTTTTGACTTCATGCTTGGTTTGTGCTCTGACAAGCACTGTCAACTGTGGACCTTATATAGACAGGTGTGTGCCTTTCCACATCATGTCCAATCAACTGAATTTACCACAGGTGGACTCCAGTTAAGCTGTAGAAACATCTCAAGGATGATCAGTGGAAAGAGGATGAACCTGAGCTCAATTTTGAGCTTCATGGCAAAGGCTGTGAATACTTATGTACTGTACATGTGATTTCTTAGTTTTTTCTTTTTAATAAATTTGTAAAAATCACAAAAAAAAACTTTTTTTATGTTGTCATTATGGGGTATTGTGTGTAGAATTTTGAGGAAAAAAATGAATTTAATCCCTTTTGGAATAAGGCTGTAACTTTTTTTTTTTTGATTTTGTATACTTTATTGATCCCCAGAGGGGAAATTGAGGGCATCCACCTGGATGGATGAAGCAGCCACGGTACGGCGCTATCCCTTCACCATTCACACACACATTCACACCTAGGGCCACTTTAGAGTCTCCAGTTAACCTAACCTGCACGTTTTTGGTCTGTGGGAGGAAACCGGAGAAATCCCGGAGTAAACCCACGCAGATACGGGGAGAACATGCAAACTCCACACAGATCACTGTTGGTCAGGGGCTGGGATCGAACCAGGGATCCCATGGCCAAGGGTGAGTTACTGTGATGCTGCAGTGCTAACCACTGCGCCACCGCACCACCATAACATAACAAAATGTGGAAAAAGTGCAGTGCTGTGGAGACTTTCCGGATGCTCTGTACTGCACTTGATACACACAGCACCACACCACGTTCCAAATTATTATGCAAATCAGATTTCAGTGTCATAAACATTCAATTTTTTGTTTTTCAATTAAACTCATGGATGGTATTGTGTCTCAGGGCTCTTTGGCTCACTGATAAACTCACACCCCTGTCATAATTATTTTGCCAGGTGAGCCCAATTAAAGGAAAACTACTTCAGGATGCTCCACATTATTAAGCATGCCACAGGTTTCAAGCAATATGGTAAAAGTAAAAAGTATCAAATAGTGCAATGCCTTGGACAAGGTATGAAAACATTAGATATTTCATGAAAACTTAAGCGTGATCATCATACTGTGAAGAAATTTGTGGCTGATTCAGAGCACAGACGGGTTCGTGCAGATAAAGGCATAATGAGGAAGGTTTCTGCCACACAAATTCATCCGATTAAGAGAGCAGCTGCTAAAATGCTGTTACAAAGCAGCAAACAGGTATTTGAAGCTGCTGGTGCTTCTGAAGTCCCACAAACCTCAAGGTGTAGGATCCTCCAGAGACCTGCAGTTGTGCATCAACCTACTCTTCAGACTGGAGGGTTTTCACTTAATACGGGCAGATCGGACACCAGATAGCAGGAAGAGCAGAGGCGGGGGGCTGAAAATGTTTGTGAACAACAGATTGTGTAATCCTGGGCACATCCTGATTCAAGAACAACACTGTAGCAAGGACACTGACTTGCTAGCCGTTAGCATGCGACCGACATACCTCCCCAGAGTTCTCACATGTCATCGTGATTATTTATATACCCCCTCTTTGAGCGCTGGGGCAGTGTGTTATGTCATCCAATCAGTCACCAGCAGACTACTCACTCAACACCCCAATGCTCTCCAGCTCATCTCTGGTGATTTCATCCACACTTCACTGTCCTCCGTTCTGCCCACTTTCACCCAGTCTGTCACGTGTCATACTTTATTAAATTAAAATTAAATCACCCTTCATTGTCATTCAACTGTACAACCAATCATGTACAGTAGAACCAGATTGTGTTTTACCTATCTACAGTGTCAATCACACACACCCCAGTGCAGAATCAGAGGGCCACTGCCATGCAAGGCACCGCCACAGATTTCCCTCCTCCATTCCATTATTGCTGAGCACCAAGCTGGACGGCAGCAAGTTCCACTTTTATATGGTCTTCGGCATGACCTGGCCGGGATTTGCATGCATGGATTTTCAGCATGGATACGAGAGACAATAAAGCACTAGATTTATTTTATGCAAACACCAAGGAGGCTTATACCTCATCACCAATCCCCCCCCTCAGAAGATCTGATCACAACCTGGTTCACCTCCTGCCTGTGTACAAACCCCTGGTGCAGAGACAACATCCTGTTACCCACACAGTGAAGATATGGTCTGAGGAGGCGGAGGACTCTCTGAAAAACTGTTCTGAATCCACTGCATGGGAGCAGCTCTGTGATCCACATGGTGAGGACGTTGACGGCTTCACACACAGCATCACAGACTACATCAACTTCTGTGTAGACAACACTGTACCCACCAAGACCATACAGTGTTTCTCAAACAACAAACCCTGAGATAAAGTCACTGCTGAAGGAGGAGAAAAGGATCTTCAGGTCGGGAAACAAGGAGGAGCTGAAGTCTGTACAGAGGGACCTAAGGAGGAAGGATCAGAGAGGGGAAGGACAGCTACAGGAAGAAGATGGAGGACAAGCTGCAACAGAGTGATGTCAGCAGTGTCTGGAAACGCCTCAAAACCATCTCTGGGCACCAGAATACCTCCTCCCAGGCCACGGGAGGTAGGGAGTGGGTGAAAAACCTGAACCTGCTCTTTAACCAATTTGACCAACCGCCCTCTTCTCCACCTGCCCACCAACCAATGCTGCCTCCACCTTCATCTAGCCCCGCTGTCCACTGCCCTCCTTCCACCCCCTCATACATCCCTTGCTGTTTTTCCCCTCTCAGACGAAACATCCCCCAATCTCAGCACACAGCCCCCCTGCCCCAACCTGACTCTTACTAAGACCCAGGTGAGAGCTGAGCTGAGGAAGATCAAGGCGAGGAAGGCTGCAGGTCTGGACGGCATCAGCTTGAGGCTCCTGAAGTCCTGCACAGGCCAGCTGTGCGGGATCATGGTGCACACCTTCAGTTTTAGCCTGAAGCTAGGAGGGTACCACAGTTGTGGAAAACATCCTGTGTGGTACTCGTACCAAAGACTCCGCACCCCAAGGACCCGAACAGCTATAGACCAGTGGCCCTCACATTACACCTGATGAAGACCCTGGAGAGGCTGCTCCTCGCCTACCTCCGCCCCGTGGTGGGACCAGCGATAGATCCACTTCAGTCTGCCTACTAGCATGGCATCGGGATGGAGGATGCAGTGATCTTCCTCCTTAATTGTTCCCTGTCCCACCTGGAGAAGCCTGGGAGCACTGTGAGGACCATGTTCTTTGATTTCTCCAGTGCTTTCAACACCATCCAACAAGTGATCCTGAGGGACAAGCTGCTGTGTGCAGGAGTGGACCAGCACCTGTCATTGTGGATCCTGGACTACCTCACAAATCAACCACAGTTTATGAGAACCCAGGACTGTGTGTCTGATACCATCATGCAAAGAAATTCAAGCAGAAGCTCTCCAAAACTCACAAGGTCAATGGATGCAAGAATTGTGAAGGTTGTATCAAAGAAGTGGTCCTATGTTAACATGTAACTTGGCCTGTCAAGATGTTTTTGATTGAAATAGTTTTTCATTCAGTCAATATGACCTCCTAATGCTGCAAATTCAACAAATGACCATTTTCAGTTCTTTACAACCAATAAAATGTTTTGAAACTCTGTTGTGCATAATCATTTGGAACAGTGCATTTTGAGGATTTTTTTTACGTTTGAAAAAATAATTATCATTGGGAGGTTTGTTCAATAAAATTCAAGTTATGCTCTAACAGTTGATGACTTGAAAATTATTCTGTCATTTACATCGACTATTTAGGAAAATCAGAGAAATATCATTTGCATAATATTTGGAACAAGGTGTAGTATAGGTATTACTCTGAGGACAGCAGTAATGTGAGTGTCAGAGTGCAGTGATCAGAGTACTACCTGCTGTTTCTCCTCGTAGACCAGGATGTCCAACATCTGTCTCAGACACCAGGGGATATCCGTCTGTCTGACAGGCACATGCTCGTCTGTGGACACACAGAGGTTAGCTGTGACTGGCTAATGGCCTCACACACATTTCTGCATGGTGGCCTGCTACACCAGAAATTGAGCCGCTACGCTAAGAAAATAAATGAAGGAATGACGTTCCACAAGCATGCACGCGAACAATGCACGTCATAGTCACCCGAGCATCAGAGTTCTGGAGTGCGTCGCCCGCATGACCATTCCAATCGGCAGGCAGACCGAGCTAGTGTTGTTGTCTGAGAGGCAAACCTGATTCCACGTCAGAGCAAAGCACAACCTTATTTAACTACTTTAACAAGGGAAAAAAAGCAGAAGAGGTATGTAAGCAGTGGAGGCATTTATCATGGTTTTAACCCATTGGAAACAGGAACAATAATGAAGAGTCGCTTAGCTAACAGGTGTGGTTAGGCTTCATATGAAGGCTAACTAAGGGAAAGGCAAAGATGACTGAACTGCTGAGGATTCACTTCACCAGCCACTACAATATTAACTAATTTATGTTCATTATTATGTACCTGGCAAGTTAAGATGACCGAAATTTACCGTCAGTGACTTCAATCCGTCAACATCCTCCAGTCTTCAGAAAAACTAAACCTGCAAAGATTTGGATTTTAAAATAAGGGAGGTTTTTCCTGCTGTCTGGTTGGTGAGGAGAGTTCTAAAAAAAACTATATATATACAGAATTATATTTAATGAAATAAATTAACTAAAATGACCAAAGATGCAGTTATTTCTGTTATAACATTTAAGATAAGATAAGCCTTTATTAGTCTCACAGAGGTCATCTTTGGTCATTATAGAGAATTTAATTCATTAAATATAATTTTATTAAGAATTATAATTCTACCAAAAGCCAGTTTAGAAAGCTTGGGATCAGTTCGCCAAGGTCTCCGCCTTTGACCGCCACCTAATCCACATAGCACCGGACCCCCATGATCCCTCCTGCAGGTGGTGAGCCCACTGGAGGGCGGACCCATGTAACTCCTTTGGGCTGAGCCTGGCCAGGTCCCATGGGTGGAAACCCAGCCACCAGATGCTAGCCATCGAGCCCCTCCCCAAGGCCTGGCTCAAGGGTGGGGCCCCGGTAACCCCATACTGGGCGGGGTACACTGAATCCTTGATCTAGAATTTATCATGAGAGTCTGTTGGATCGTTCTTAGTCTGGCCCTTCACCCAGGACCAGTTTGTCTTGGGTGACCCTATCAGAGGCAAATTGCCCCGGACAACATAGCTGCTGGGATCACTGGGGCATGAACCCCCCGCCCCAACCACGATAAGGTGATGATCCATGGGGGGGGGGGGGGGAGTCCTATCAAGCTTGGTTGGCTTGTGGGACTCCCGAAGCAGCTGAGGTGTACCGGCAGGCCAAGCGGAGTGCAGCTCGGGTGGTTGCTGAAGCAAAAACCCGGGTATGGGAGGAGTTCAGTGAGGCCATGGAACAAGACTTTCGGTCGGCCTCGAAGAGATTCTGGCAAACTGTCCGGCAGCTCAGGAGGGGAAAGCAGCTCCCTGTCTACACTGTGTATGGTGCGGATAGGGCGCTGTTGACTTCGACTGGGAATATCATTGGGCGGTGGAAGGAATACTTCGAGGATCTCCTCAATCCCACCGATACGCCTTCCACAGAGGAAGCAGGGTTCGGGGACGAGGGGGATAACCCGCCTGTCACAGGGGCTGAGGTCGCCAAGGTGGTTAAAAATCTCCTTGGTGGCCGGGCCCCGGGGGTGGATGAGATTCTCCCTGAGTACCTCAAGGCCCTGGATGTTGTAGGGCTGTCGTGATTGACACGTCTCTGCAATATTGCATGGAGGTTGGGGGCAGTGCCTTTGGCATGGCAAACCAGGGTGGTGGTTCCTCCCTTCAAAAAAGGGGACCGGAGGGTGTGCTCCAACTTCAGAGGGATCACACTCCTCAGCCTCCCAGGGAAGGTCTATGCCAAGGTACTGGAGAGGAAAGTCCGGCCGTTGGTCGAACCTCAGATTCAGGAGGAGCAATGTGGTTTTCGTCCTGGCCGTGGCACATCAAACCAGCTCTTTACCCTCTCGAGAATCATCGAGGGTTTGTGGGACTTTGCCCAACCAGTTTACATGTGTTTTGTGGAATTGGAGAAAGCATTTGACCATGTCCCTTGTGGTTTTTGTGGTAGGTGCTTCGGGAGTATGGGGAATCGGGCTTGTTGTTACGAGCTAGTTGGTCTCTGTACGACCGTTGTGAGAGTTTGGTTCGTATTGCCAACACTCAGTTGGACTCATTCCCAGTGAGAGTTGGACTCTGCCAGGGCTGCCCTTTGTCACCGATCCTGTTCATAATTTTTATGGACAGGATTTCTAGGTGCAGCCAGGGAATGGAGGGTGTCATGCTTGGTGACCACAGGATCTTATCTCTGTTGTTTGCAGATGATGTTGTCCTGCTGGCTTCATCCAGCAATGACCTACAGCTCTTGCTGGGACGGTTTGCCGCTGAGTGTGAAGCGGCTGGGATGAGAATCAGCACCTCCAAGTCCGAGTTCATGGTCCTAAGCCGGAAAAAGGTGGATTGTCCTCTCTGGGTTGGGGACAGGCTCCTGCCCCAAGTGGAGGAGTTTAAATATTCACGAGTGAGGGGAAAAATGGAGCGAGAGATTGACAGATGGATCGGAGCAGCATCTGCAGTGATGTGGACGTTGTACCGGTCTGTTGTGGTGAAGAGGGAGCTGAGTTCTAAGGCAAAGCTGTCAATTTATGAGTCAATCTATGTTCCTACTCTCACCTATGGTCACAAGCTTTGGGTAATGACCGAAAGAACAAGATCACGGATACAAGCGGCTGAAATGAGCTTTCTCCGTAGGATTGCTAGACTCACCCTCAGAGATAGGGTGAGGAGCTCAGTCATCCGGGAGAGGCTCAGAGTAGAACCGCTGTTCCTCCACATTGAAAGGAGTCAGTTGAGGTGGTATGGGCATCTGATTAGGATGCCTCCTGGATGCCTCCCACTTGAGGTGTTTTGGGCACGTCCCACTGGAAGGAGACCCCGGGGCAGACCCAGGACTTGGTGGAGAGACTACGTCTCCCAGCTGGTCTGGGAACGCCTTGGTATCCTCTATGAAGTGCTGGAGCAAGTGGCGTGGGAGAGGGAAGTCTGGGCGTCTCTGCTTGAACGGCTGCCTCTGCGACCCGGACCTCCGGAAAAGTGGTAGAAGATGGATGGATGGATGGAATTATATTTCTTTGAAATCAAAGTTAAATTATTGTTGTGTTCTGGCTTTGCAAAATTATGGCCCATCCATCCATGAAAGGTGACACTCAGGGCTGTGTGTGTGTGTGGGGGGGGGGGGGGGTTGTTTATTCATTCATTCATGAATGAATGAACAAACAAGCCCCCCCCACACAAAGAAGCATGCCACGTAAAAAATGTGTGGCTTTTTTTTACAAGAAAAAATAACCTACAGTGCACTAAAAATTATTCTAAAATATCTGTAATGTAGAAGATAACAACTCCCACCCCACCCCACCCCCGCTACAGAGGATGGACATCGCCCATTGCCACATGACGGAACAGTCCCCGAGGTCTACTACGCACAGTTGTACTGACATATCTGCAATCCGCTACAGAAGAGTAGCGGGGGGGGGGGGTGTTCACGGTCCGGACGCGGCGCACGAACCGTGTACCACGGCGCACGGACTTCGGACTTCGTGCGCCGCGGTCTACTACGCACAGTTGTAATTTACTGATCAGTCAAAAGTCATTTTTGATTACAATTTTCAGGGATAAAGAATAATTTCAGGTTCAGGCTTATAACACTTACCTGTTCACAACAGCAGTGTCGCTGGCGAACTTCTCTTCCTCATTGTCAGACGAACATGACACTGGTCCGCTTGTTACGACTCATGGTTCTGGTCACGCGACCCGGTCAAACCATAATTCCATTATTGCGGTTTTGCACTTCCATGATTGCGGTTTTGGCGAACAATTTTTCAAAACAAATAACAGTAGTAAGAAAAAAAGACTGGCGAACGCGTGTATGTCACCCAGCCTTCGTCGTCGGCCTCCGTCGATCTATGATGACCATGGAAAAGAATCCTAAACGTCTACTCTGCTGGGACAGCACCGCCTGTGGCTGAACAGGCCGATGCGTGAATGGCAGTCCCTGTCACACAGGTCGCACTTGTGGGTGGTCTCCGTGCTGCTGGGTCTGTGGCGGTTCTTCCTGCGGGTCCTTTTTTCATCTGCTGCAGCAGTCAGTCTCTCTTCACCCAGCCTTACACAAAACAGATTTTGCAAGGGACGCACACTTTCGAACTTCTGTGCTTCAATTGGCTCGCTGTATTCGCAGCCGTTGGTAGGCGGGTCCTTCTTGCTAGGTTTTCAGTCATTGGTTCTTCAAGGTTTCAGAAACCCAATTCAAGGCTCTCATTATTCGAATGAGAGGTCAATCACATCTAAACCAATTAAAGCACTCCTTTGGCTTTCTGTCCGCGGCTGTGTCTGTAGTGGAAGAACGGAAATGCAGCTTTTTTTTCCAGTGCGCACTAGGACGCACAGTGAGGGCGCCCCCGTGCACTCTAGGACGCAGAGACGTGTCCGCCCGCGGTACACCGGAGTGCAAGAGGTTAAGTGGCTGCTCTTTGTACCCTTAACTCAACTAGAAAGTTTTGGTTGTCTCCTTTTAATTATTAATTTCAAAGCACTGCTTTTACATGAGTAGAATTTCTGGCTGCTCTACCCACCTCTGATTATATAATTTAAGTGTGCATGAGTACATTACAATTATGAATGTTTTTTCCTTCTCTTTCGTACTCTTTCTCAATGGAAAAAAGAAACACTAGAACAGGGGTGTCCAACCAGGTGCCATGGAGAGCCAAGACCCTGCAGGTTTTCTCTTCTACCCAGTCTCTTCAGCAGGTGTTTTCACTTATCAGCAATCAGTGGGAAGAAGTTCACAGAAATCTGCTGTTGAAGACACTGGTTGGAGGTAAAACCTGCAGGGTCTTGGCTCTCCATGGCACATGGTTGGACACCCCTGCACTAGAATAAAAATACAAAAAAAAATACACATTTAGGTTATTTATGTAAACCATGAAAAAAAAATCCTGCAGGACAAAACATGACACTTGGTATTTTCTAACCTGTTTGTATACCACCACAGACAGAGACAGAAGCTGAATGAGACAGAGCTCAGAGAGGGAAAGATGAGACAGAAGAGAGGAGCCAAGGAGAGCAAAGTGTTCAGGCAGAGGGTCCAGGAGAGGTGAGAGCAGAGGGAGGAGAGAAGGATGACACCAGTAAAAAGTCTAAACACAGGACGTCTGGGTGGGACCCCAACTGGCCCAATATTCCAACATTCAAGCCTCGGTTGTACAATATTTCAAATTGTGTTCACCTTATTCCTAGCCTCCATGATGCCTTGCGTGAATTATGGGCGTGACTTCAAGTACTAGTTTAGAACATATGGCTGTCACAGAAACGGGACACTTTTCCTTGTTAAAAAACAATGACTTCAACATCAAAAATACAGGAACACGGACGGCCTTTTGCACCTCAGAAACAGTAATATCATCATACCATTTCCCATGACTATGGAGGGTGGCAGACTGTAGCTCTGTTAGTTTGCTCTGCTGCTAAGAGGCTAACGCTGTAAACAAATAAAAGCTCTGAGATATATCAATGTCTCCACCGCAATAAAGTTTGATGCCTTTTCTTAAAATATGTTGGACACAATCAGATTTACCTCAGAGCAGACACAGAGTCTAGTCAGAGCCACAAAGAACCACAACATCGTGCTTGGACGTTTTAATGTCGGGGTAAAACAGACAGCTGCAGCCGTTTGTTTTACCCCGACATTAACATGCTCATGCTGCTGTCATGCCATGAATGCTTGTTATTTAACTTTTCTGATAATTGTTAAACATTTTATTGATCTATATTTTTGTGATAATTTAAAAATTAATGCATGCTGAAGCTGTTAACATCAAGTCCATATTGTTCCAATGCAGTGTAATAGAGGCCAAAAAAAAAACTATTTGATATATTTCTTAAATCATTAAGCCTTAGGAAGCAAAGTCTTACTATTTTTTATTTATTATTTTACGTCATGCAGCCTTGCATCTGGTGACATACAGACGTGGACAAAATTGTTGGTACCCCTCTGTTAATGAAAGAAAAACCCACAATGGTCTCAGAAATAACTTGAATCTGACAAAAATGGTAATAAATAAAAATTCTATGAAAATTAGCCAATGAAAATCAGACAATGCTTTTGAATTGCACATTGCAATTAGCACATCCATCCTGGAGGTCAGAGCAGCCTCTTTTATTTACCACAGTATATCGCCCTCCCAGTGCTTCTTTTGCTGAATTTATGTCTGAATTCTCTGAGTTCTTAACAACCTGTCAGAAAATTGTATATACATGTTATCATTTTATATAATCAAGTGTATACTGTATACTCATCTATGCATATTATGTTGTTGTGAAATTACACATGCATACTATCATTTTTATATGACATAAGTTCATTGTACACAGTTTCCTTTTTATGCTTGGGTATGGGTGCTTTCTATGCTTTGAAGAGACTGGAAGTGGATATCGCCACTCTCCAGGAAACACGGTTGGCTGACGCAGGCACACTGAGAGAGAAGGACTACACGTTCTACTGGCAGGGAAAGGGCAGTGACGAACACAGGGAACACGGAGTGGGCTTCGCAGTGAAGAACACCTTGCTGAAGATGGTGGAACCGGGCAGCAATGGCTCTGCACGACTCCTCACCCTCCGTCTCAACACCACTCAAGGCCCAGTCACCCTCGTCAGTGTGTATGCCCCAACACTGACAGCCACACCAGAAGCAAAAGACGAGTTCTACGAGAATCTCGCAACAACTGTCAGGATCATCCCCAACTCTGAACAACTCATTCTCCTTGGAGACTTCAATGCCAGAGTGGGTGCTGACCACGACTCCTGGCCCTCCTGTCTTGGACCATTTGGCATGGGCAGAATGAACGACAACGGACAGTGGCTGCTCGAGTTCTGCACATATCACGATCTGTGCATCACAAACTCGTTCTTCAAGACCAAGCCCCAACACAAGGTTTCCTGGCAACATCCGTGCTAAAAGCACTGGCACCAGCTGGACTTGATCCTGACCAGGCACACCTCACTGAAGAACATGCTAATCACCCGTTCGTTCCAGAGCGCAGATTGCGACACAGACCATTCATTGGTGTGTTGCAAGGTCAAGCTGCAGCTGAAGAAATTCCATTGTGCTAGACAGCCTGGAAAGGCACAGATTGACACCAGCAAGATGGCCCAACCAGAACTTGTTGAGCAGTTTGCCTCCACCTTTGAGAAGGAACTTGGTGTACCACAAGAAGGAGAATCTGCAAAGCAGAAGTGGGAAGAGCTGCGAAACACCTTCCACCGCACAGCCTTGGCTACCTTTGGGAGGAAGACCTCGAAGTCACAGGACTGGTTTGATGCCAAGTTGACCGAGATGACCCCCGTCATTGAAGCCAAACGCTCAGCACTTGCTGAGTACAAGAAGTACCCAAACGAGAAGAATCTCCAGATTCTCAGGGCTGCGAGAAGCAAAGTTCAGCAGACTGCTCGGCGCTGTGCCAACGAGTACTGGACTCAGCTCAGCCAAGACATTCAAACCGCTGCCATAACAGGGAACATCCGTGGTATGTACGATGGCATCAAGAAAGCACTTGGTCTGGCTCAGAGCAAGACGGCCCCCCTCAAATCCTCCACTGGGGAGATGATCACAGAAAAGAACAAGCAGATGGAGAGATGGGTGGAACAGTACTCCGACCTCTACTCCAGACAGAACACCGTGACACCGTCAGCCCTTGATGCCATCGACTGCCTGCCATCCATGGACGAACTTGACGCCGAGCCAACCATCGACGAACTCAGCAAGGCCATTGATAGCTTGGCCGCTGGCAAGCCACCCAGCAACGACCGCATACCCCCCGACCTGATCAAGCACTGCAAGACCACCCTACTGCTGTCATTGCATGACGTCCTCTGCCAGTGTTGGAAGGAAGGTGCCGTACCACAGGGCATGAGGGACGCCAAGATCATCACCCTCTACAAAAAAAAAGGGGAGAGAAGCGACTGCAACAACTACAGGGGCATCTCCCTCCTCAGCGTTGTTGGCAAAGTCTACGCACGAGTTGTTCTCGTTCGTCTACAGAAGCTTGCCGAACGTGTCTACCCCGAGTCTCAGTGTGGCTTCCGCGCTGAGCGATCAACGGTAGACATGATATTCTCCATCCGCCAACTCCAGGAGAAATGCAAAGAACAGAACATGCCCCTGTACGTCGCCTTCATCAACCTCACCAAAGCGTTCGATCTGGTCAGCAGAGAGGGCCTTTTCAAGATCCTGCCAAAGATAGGATGCCCACCAAAGTTGCAAAGCCTCATTGAATCGTTTCACACCAACATGCAGGGGATAGTGCAGCACGACGGCAACGTCTCAGAGCCATTCAACATACGCAGCGGAGTGAAACAGGGCTGTGTACTTGCACCAACCCTCTTTGGGATTTTCTTTGCTATGCTCCTGAGGCATGCCTTCAGCACAGCAACAGAGGGAATCTACCTGCACACAAGATCTGATGGTAGGCTTTTCAACCTCGCCCGCCTGAAAGCCAGAACCAAAGTACGCGAGGCTCCTATCAGAGACTTGCTGTTCGCAGACGATGCTGCAGTCGCAACCCACACACAGCAGGAGCTTCAGACCCTGATGGACCGCTTCTCCCAGGCATGCAAGGACTTCGGGCTTACCATCAGCCTGAAGAAGACAAACGTCTTGGCGCAAGGCACGGAAGCACCACCAACCATCACCATCGACGACTACGAGCTGGAGGTCATGAATCAGTTCACGTACCTGGGGTCCACGATCAGCAACAACCTCTCCCTTGATACAGAGATCGACAAGAGGATTGGAAAATCAGCCTTCACACTCGCTCGCCTCACCACACGAGTGTGGGAGAATCCCAAACTCTCTGTCAAGACGAAGATGGCAGTGTACAACGCCTGCATCATCAGCACACTGTTCTATGGGAGTGAGACGTGGACAACATACGCCCGGCAGGAAAAGAGACTGAACTCCTTCCACTTGCGCTGCATTCGCCACATCCTGGACATATCCTGGCAGGACAAAGTGCCCAACACAAAAGTTCTGTCCCGCGCCGGCCTTCCCTCCAAGTTCACTCTACTCAGGCAGCGCAGGCTCCGCTGGCTAGGCCACGTTCACCGTATGGAGGATGGCAGAATCCCCAAAGACATCCTCTACGGAGAACTGGTGACTGGCAGGAGAGACGTTGGCCGCCCACAGCTGCGTTTTAGAGACGTCTGCAAGAGAGACATGGAGGCCCTGGAGATCAACTCAGAGCGCTGGGAAGACCTTGCAACGGACCGCTCCAAATGGAGAGGCACCCTGACCAGACAGCTCAAAGCGGGTGAAGAGAGACTGACTGCCGCAGCAGATGAAAAAAGGACCCGCAGGAAGAACCGCCACAGACCCAGCAGCACGGAGACCACCCACAAGTGCGACCTGTGTGACAGGGACTGCCATTCGCGCATCGGCCTGTTCAGCCACAGGCAGTGCTGTTCCAGCAGAGTAGACGTTTAGGATTCTCTTCCATGGTCCATGGTCATCATAGACCGACGGAGGCCGACGACCTGTATACTGTATACTCATCTATGCATATTATGTTGTTGTGAAATTACACATGCATATTATCATTTTTATATGACATAAGTTCATTGTACACTGTTTCCTTTTTATGCTTGGGTAATACTGAGTGCTCTTTATGTACAGATTAAAATGTGCCTAGTGTGGGAGAACTGAAGTTGTCTCACGAGATAAAACTGTGTACGTGATTAAAAGTCTGGGAATAAGGGAAAGTTAATCTTGTTTTTCCTATGAAATGCTGTGACTATGATTAATTGTAGTTTGGACTCCATGTGATGTACTGCTGCAAGGTCATGGTGTTCTCCCTCCCTGCCGATGTTGGCATATCTCTGTCACGACTGTGTGTAGTACTCAGCAGATGTTCTTTTGTGATTATGTGACCGATTCTGTATAAAAATGTCTGAACACTGAAAGCCCTTTAGTGCTGTGCTGATACGCTGTTATTCAGGTACGCACTCCTTGCAAGTAAAAAGCTCATGAGAACTAATATTCTGTGTCATGAATCTTTATTGAGGTAACGAACTAATATACAATCATCCTGAGTTTCAGATTCTAACATACGTGGTGCCGTGACCCGGTTGGACAACATCTAGGAGATGCTGGAGGCGACGCATTCTTCGGGTTGAAATCCGCGCGCGGTCTGACTGCATACAGTCAGCATTGGAAAACCCCTTTGAGCAACTCTGGGGACTGCGGAAGCCTCTGGGTGTACTGGTGAAGTCCATCCTCGATAAAAAGAAAGAAAGTAAGTGAAGTCTTTTTATTATTAAGAGAAAAGGATATAGTGAGTTTCGTACATCCTGGTCTGGGACAGCAAGCGAATAAAAGTTAGTATATACTCTCAAATATGTCACAAGACTCTCCTAGTCGATCCCCGAGTGAGTAATGTAATAAAATGTGTGGTATGTAATTAGACATTACATACCACACCAAGCAGCCGTACTGTATATGCATTCTATGGTTTTTTCGCATATACCATACTGTCTGACAGTTTGGCCTCAAGCAGCTCCTTCTACAATAAAACATATAGGTTCATTATATAATCAAACTCTAAAACTTCTGGATAAAAAGCCCATTAGGTGGCATCATTGTTATATTCTAAAAAAAATATAATCTACTGAGTTTTGAGAGTTTCATTGACCTTTGTTTTCTGAAATTAATTTTTAAATGTTTCCATAAATCAGCGCCAGAGCCACTTATTGGATTCATCCAAAGACAGGACAGCAGCAGAGCCACCAGGAGTTCTGTTAACAATAACTGTAAAATATTCCACCGCAGAACCACATTTGGACAAACAGCTTTTTCTATAAAGGGTAGTTATATCTGGAACACAATGCCAAATGAAATCAAAATAATAACGGATTTTAAAACATTTACTACAAAGGTTAAAAACTGGCTGAAAAGTAAACAAGAATGTACCCATGTATGAATTGATTGCAGGGTGTGAGTGAAGAAGGGAAGGCAAATGTGTAACAGGCATTTTACTGTAACAGGCAAATGTGAATCAGGTTTTTATATTATGTATTTATAATTTTTGTTTGCATTGATGTATGTGGATAATGTTTATACTGTTTTCATTTTGTTTTTTCTTCATCTTTTTCTCTTTTTATCTGTTTCTTTTCTCTAAAGCCCATCCAGGGACAAGAGTTGCAAACTAGCTTAATGCTATACACTCCCTGTGCAACACATCAGATTTTCTTTTTTGTCTATGTTTATTGCACTGTCCCTGACAAATAAACAAATAAAAGAAAAAAGAAAAAAAGAAAAAGGATATATTCTCAATACGTTACAAGACTCTCATAATCCACGAGTGACTAACGTAATAAGGAGCCACAAGAATCTTTTTACAATCAACAAGTGAGTGCTGCTCACAAATGAGAAAAGAGTATAATACTCAGTGAGTTTAATAGTTTGGTTTAGGTTGTACAACCCGGTCGGGGACCGTAAAAGTGAAGCGCGCAGAAGTGGTCCGGGACCACGAGTAGGTTGCAACAAGGTAAAAAGTTTTGTTTAGGTTGGAATACCTGGTCCGGGACCGAAAGAGAAAAAATTAATTATCGGGTCGTCTGGGACGTAATGGTAGCGGGTTTTAACTGAAATAACACGCTTTTCCTGGTAAAACATTTTAATCCCTGTGGAATTAACAAGGGTTAAAAATGGGTAACTGTGTAGAGAAAAAAGAAAAACAAAAAACCAAACAAAAGAAAAAAGAAGACGGCGCGTCGAACGGTAAAAAATTACAATGATTGGTTAAAAGAAAAAGATCAGATAAAAGATCCTGAAAAGTATTTAAACAAATGGGAAAAAGATTATTCCTTCAAACCCAAACTGGATGTGGATGAATGCGCGGTCTTGGCCTCGACGGTAAAACTTACAACCAAAGGAAATAAGAAAAATAAAAAGCCGAACGCGGAGCTCCAATGTGCAACTCGTGGGGTGGCAGCAGCTGCAGATGCCAAAACAAAAGCCGACCAAGGACACGAAAATAATAAGAAAAAATTGGATCAGAAAAAACCAAACTATGAAAATCAAAGCAGTGAAAAATCTCTGTTGAAACCTGATAGAGAAGAACCAAGCGCTCCTCCCCCTTATCCTGCATCGGATCCTAAGGAGGGTCCATATTCCAAATTGATGAAAGAGGCAAAACAAACGGAAAAACAGTTTTTAAATCCTCAGCCAAATTATCCATATATTGAAAAACCCTGCCTTAGGCCTATAGCAAAGAGGGGAAAAACTGAGGCTGAGGGGGGAGATGATGATGAGGAGACCCCACAAAAAGGTACGGGTAAACTATTTCTGGCGTCAAAAGGAGCAGAAGACTCACAGGAGTTAGAGGGGGGCACAGTCCGAGTTTTCAAACCATGGTCTCTTGTTGAAATGCATGGAATTGCGAAAGCTGTCCCAAAACCTGACAGACATAAATGGTTGTGTAGAAGAATTGGCCAGTATTATGGATTTGTATGACCCCAGCCCGGCAGAAATGTTAAAGATTTTTAAAATAGTGTTTGTGAAAAAGGAAAGGTTGTTTACTGAAGACTTAATTCAGCCTGATTGGTTAGATAAGTATGATCCAGACGAGCACTGAGCGGAATGGGAAAAGGCTGCTGTGAAGGTGTTGGGGAAGGCTAGAGAACATTATAGACCCCCTTTGTCTATGACTGATGTGGCAATGTTGTGTATGAAGCCTGACGAGAACACAGTTGATTACTGGGTACGCTTTAAGGAAATGTTTGATTTAGTCTTTGAAGGCTATGTTAATTTAAATGAGGATGCAAAGGAATGCCTGCTGTTTAAACACACCTTCCTAGATACCTTGCCTGCCGACCTTAAGGAAGCTATAAAAGTATCCTGTGTGACTTTGAAAACATGCACCATGGAGGAGTTTAAACAGTATGTGTTCCATGTGGCTGAGGCCAAGCAGAAGAGAGACAAGGGTAAGAAAAAGGTGGAAATTTATGTAAATGAAGAAGTTGATGACGAAGTGTATGTGGGCTCAAATGATCCAGGGTGAAGCGCGCCCAAAGGGGCGAATGCGATGGAATGTAGAACCTAGGTGGAAATGTGATCAGAATGTTTGTTACAGGTGTGGTCAGCTTGGTCACTGGGCCCGTGACTGTGGTTTGACCAAAGGGGTGGATTCGGAAATAGAGGACATGGTAGAGGCAGAAGAAGGTTTCAGAATATTCAGAGAGGGAGATTTCAGCAAGGCAGAGGAGAAGGATACCAAGGTGGTTATGAGAATGACCAGAGACAAAGACCCTCAGGGGGTCAAGGACCTACAGATGGGACAGCATGACTAACTGACATAGACAGACTCTCTCCTGAGGACAAACAGACAGTACTTGACCAACAAAAAAAGACTATCTGAGGTGTTAACAAGGCCTAATGAAACTTTGGACCTGACTATGTACAGCAGTGCGCTGTCTGCTCCCACAATATGGCTACTGGTGAATGGAAAAGAGGTTGAATTTCTTTGTGACACAGGAGCCACACGCACTACTGTTCGTAAAATCCCCAAAGGTGCTAAATTCACTGGAAGAACAATTAAGGTTCAAAATGCAGGGGGAGGAACCACCACTGAAAGCCTATATGGCCCCATTACCTTAACAGATAAGATAACAGGAAATTCCTGTGTGACAGAAATTGTTGTGGCCCCCACCTGTCCAGTGAATCTGCTGGGAAGGGATGTTTTATTCAGACTTGACATTACATTAGGTCCAGATTTGAAAAAAGATGACTACACAGTTTTGAGAAATGCCCAGACATTTTTTGTAGATAATGAGGAACCTGATGATCAAGGGTGCGGCATCCTATTCAGCCTTGATTTATCTGACAACAGCACAGCCGTAGCCACCCTCTGCACACAGAGCACAGCTGTTATGTCTGCTCTTTTGCCAGAGGACACGCTTGAAAACATGGTGAGACCACAACCATTGCATGTCACCATGAAGTACATCCGATGTAATGAGCCTTTTCACTCAGCTTTGGCTGACAAATTGCAAGAATTTTGTGGTATAAATGTATGCACCGAAAACCTGATTTTTGACAGTCAAGGGGTGGCAGCAATGTCTTTAAATCTACCCACAGAGGTTTCTTCTTTGCATTGCATGCCCACTCCACCTCATGTGTCTCTTTGGGGACCAGAGGATTATTTCTGGGCTGACTGTGGTAAAATGATTCAAAAAGCAAATTGTGTCACTGATTAGGAAAACACCATGGAGCAGAGGGTGCTACACTCACCTTCCACAGGCCTTTTTAAGGTTCCTCTCAGGGTCATGATGACCCTCCATTTTGAGATTCATAATGCCTGTGGAACTGAGTGCCCACTTGATGCTCTGGGGATGACTTATGTACCAGCATACACTGTTTCAACCTGAGAATTAGACTCTCTGCCCTCCGAACTGTGGTCTTCCGGACAGGCAGATGTAGGTTTTTTAAAAAATGCTACTCCTGTAATCATAAAGTCTAATGGGAGAGGATTTCCCTACAAAAAACAATATCCACTGAAACCTGAAGCGCTTGAAGGCATTAAACCTATAATTACAGATCTTTTACAAAGTGGAGTAATAATACAATGCTCTGACTCTCCCGTCAACACTCCATTGTTTCCTGTTAAGAAGGCTCCACCTAGTGTTGGCTGGAGGTTAGTGCAAGACCTTCAAGCTGTAAATGCTGCAGTCATTTCTCGCGCTCCATCTGTCCCTGACCCCCATACACTGTTAAATGCTGTAGGACATGATTCCTCAATTTTTTCCGTTATAGATCTCAGTAATGCATTTTTCACCATTCCTATTCACAAAGATAGCCAGTTTTGGTTTGCATTCACTTTTAATGGTAAAAGATACACTTACACCAGACTACCTCAAGGCTATTGTGAGAGCCCAACCATTTTTTCTCAAGAAATGTCGTCTTTAATGGCTAGATTCGACCCACCTGCAGGTTCTAAAATATTGCCTTATGTGGATGGTATCATGGTGGCATCTTCCAATGAGAACCAATGCAAACAGGATACCATTGCACTCCTGCAATTTTTGTATCAAAATGGCCTGAAATGTAGCAGAAACAAACTGCAATTTTGCAAATCTGATGTTAAGTTCCTTGGACATACACTCACAGCTGATGGGAAAAAAATAGAAAAAGACAGAATAAAAACCATTCAAAATTTACCCATGCCACAAACAAAGAAAGAGCTAATGTCCTTGTTGGGCACCCTGAATTACTGCCGGCAGTGGATACCAAATTATTCTCAGTACACTGATCCACTGTATGCACTTCTTCAGGGTCCTCAAGGAAATTTGCATGAAAAAGTGGAATTGACCTCAGACCATATGAAATCACTCTCTACTCTCAAGAACATGCTGTCATCTATATGTGCTTTGCAAATTCCAAATTATGAAGAACCATTTCACTTGTTTTGTGATGCTGTCAATGGTCACATGTCAGCAGTTTTGACACAAATTCATGCAGGACAATACAAACCATTGTCCTATTATTCATGAAAACTTGATTCAGTAGCTGCTGGATTACACCCTTGTATGCAAGCGGTGGCCACCACTGCTGACGCTGTATCATTCTTTAACTGGGCATGTGCCTCATAAAGTTGAAGTTTTGCTCTCTGAAAATGGTCACACTACGCTCTCTAACGCTAGATGCTTAAGGTACACAATGATCTTATTGTCTCAACCACACATTAGTTTCATCAGATGCATCTCATTGAATCCTGCTACACTGCTTCCCTCTGGTGGCGACACACCAGAATCTTTAGACCATGACTGTGTCTAGCAATCACTGCGGGAATTTCTCCCCAGACCAGATCTCTCTCAAACAGTAAAACAAGATTCTCTTTGGCTGTTCACTGATGGCTCCTCAGTTAAATTACTGGATGGTAGCACATCTACAGCTTATTCTGTTACCACATTGACAGAAATTCTGATTGTTGAAAACGTACCCCAACCAGCATCTGCTCAAAAAGCAGAACTTTTGGCTCTTATTGTGGCTTTGAAATGGTCTAAGGATTTGAATGTCACCATCTGTACTGATAGCAAGTTTCCCTTTAATGCAGCACACTCGCACACTGCCTTATGGAACGTTAGAGGATTTGTAACATCTACCGGAAAGCCGGTTCAACATTCTGATCTTTTGAAAGAACTGACTTATGTTTTGACATTGCCTAAATCACTGTCGATTGTTCATTGCCCCGCACACACACGAGGAACCGACTTGTTAACTAAGGGTAATGCACTAGCTGATCATGCCGCCCGCAGTGCCGCTGAAGGCCACATAGCCACAACATTTTTACAAGCACGTTGTCCACTTGACCTGGACATTTTGCATGATGCACAAGAAAAAATGACACTTCCATCTGACGCTGTCCTAAATGATAAAAAGATTTATTGCACTACTGATGGCAAAGTCATCCTTCCACCATCGTTGTACCGCTGGGTGGCGCTCTCGATTCATGGCCCTTGCCATGTCTCGACAGGAGGGATGATCACACAAGCTAAAAAATATTTTTTCCGTCCTGGAATCCAAAAGGAAATGAAAAAAGTTTGCAGTCAATACACAGTGTGTATACAAAACAATGCTCAAGGTGCAATGAGAACAAGGCAAGAAAGCTTGGGATGTTGGGATGTTGTCTATAGAGAGAAAAATGTGGACTTGGCATATGATAAATTTATTGATATATTTAAATTATTATATGATAAAAACTGTCCAATTAAAGAAATTAATAAAAAACACATATGCAAAAATTGCCCATGGTTAACCAAAGGGTTACAAAATGCTTGTAAAAAGAAAAATTATCTCTATAAAAATTTTATTAAATTAAGAACTAAAGAATCTGAAAAAAGATATAAAACATATAAAAATAAATTAACTGAAATAATACGAACTAGTAAAAAATTATACTATAGGAAAATGTTAAATGAAAATAAAAATAATATAAAAGGAGTCTGGGATATATTAAACAAATTAAGGAAAAATGGAACTAAGAAAATGATATATCCAGAGTATTTTACTGATAATTGCAGTCATATTTATGATAAGAATATGGTAGTAAATAAAATGAATAATTTTTTGGTAAGTGTTGGGCCAGAGTTGGCAGCAAAAATTCCAAATCAAGGAAGAGACACCGTGAGTGAGACTTTGATTGGAAGTAACCCTCGGTCAATTTTTCTTACAGCGGTGGATGAACTAGAGGTAAAATCTGTTGTTGAAAAGTGTAAAAATAAATTATCTACTGATTATGATGGTATTGATATGGCACTAATAAAAAGAACTGTTGATGGTATATTAAAACCATTCACATATATTTGTAATCTGTCATTTCAAACTGGCTCATTCCCACAGAAAATGAAAACAGCAAAAGTAATACCATTATTCAAGCAAGCAAATAAACACCAACACACAAACTACAGACCAGTATCACTTCTCCCACAATTTTCAAAGATTCTGGAAAAACTTTTCAACAACAGATTAGAAAACTTTTTAAATAAACAGGATGTGCTGAATCAGAACCAATATGGGTTTAGAGCCATGAGTACAACATCGTTGGCGATAATGGAAGCAACAGAGGAAATAATAAATGCATTAGATCAAGGAAAATATGCAATTGGTGTGTTTATAGATTTTAGAAAAGCATTTGATACAATAAATCATTCAATACTTCTTAATAAATTGCAAATGTATGGTATTAGGGGAATGGCTTTGAAATGGGTTACAAGTTATCTATCTGAGAGACAACAATTTGTGAAGATGGGAGAATATCTGTCTGGGTGTATGGGAATTGCCTGTGGGGTCCCCCAGGGGTCAGTATTGGGCCCCAAATTATTTAACATATATATATACTGTATAAATGATATATTCCAAGTTTCTAAATTATTAAAAATAATATTATTTGCTCATGATACTAATATATTTTATTCTGGAAATAATTATAATCAACTAATCTATACTCTAAATAATGAATTAAATAAGCTAAAAAAATGGATGGATTGTAATAAATTATCACTAAATATAGATAAAACTGGACTTCCGGTTATGGCTGCCACGTAGGACGGACGTGTCTCGCTCTGCTCTGCTCCTGGAGAAAAAAATCGGCAAATAACTCTCTCATTTGGGACAGAACGTATCCCAGCATTTGGGCGAGGATATGTCGGCGAAGCCTAAGGCTGGAAAACCAGGAAAAGGAAAAAGCGAGCCGCCGAAACAGTCCAAATTAACGGACTTTCAGGTCTGTGACGCAGCAAACAAGGCTCCATATATGGCGGAGGAGGCTGGCGGCGGTGCGATTTCTTCTGCGGGGAATGGCGCAGATGCGCTGATGGCTGCCATGAGTTCAATGAGAGCGGACTTTTCCTCTAGATTTGATGGGATTATGACAGCGTTGGAAGGAATAAGAAAGGAATTGGGTGACTGTGTAGAACGAACGGCGCAGATGGAGCTTCGTCTCGCTAGTGCTGAAGATGACGTCACCCGTCTTCAATTAAAGGTGCGCACTTTGGAAAAAAAAAATAAATCTCTGGAAGATAATATTTGGGATTTGGAATCTCGGTCGAGACAGAATAATTTGAGGCTGGTGGGTCTTCCAGAGGAATCAGAAGGTCGGGACGTATGTTCCTTTCTGGAAAAGTGGATTCCGGAGGTGCTGGGCAGCGAGGAGTTGCAGTCAGCAGTGGTTCTGGAAAAAGCACATCGTATTGGCCCACGGAGAGATAAGGGACCGCCGAGGACCTTAATTATGAAGTTTCTTAGCAACAGAGACAGGATGAAGATCTTCAACGCTGCACGTGCTAAAGGAGAGATTAAACACCAGGACCAGCAGGTGCGGTTCTACCCAGATTTGGCCACAGGAATCCAGCAATTGAGGAAGCAGTTTGATCCCGTACGTAAGGAGCTGCGCAACCTTGGGATTCGTCATGGTGTAATCTATCCTGCGAGACTGCTGACCACGTATGAGGGCAGAACCCACATCTTCAAGACCCCAGAGGAGGCGCAGGAGTTCATCAAGAAGATCAAAGAAGAAGAAGAGACTGGTGGGAGCTAAGCATGAACAAAATATAAGGTAGAATAATTAAGCATTTGCACAGGCATCTGACTGACTTGAAGTAAATAGTAAGTTTACAAAATATAGATTGTATTATATATTAAAAAAAACAAAACAAAAACAAAACAAACAAACAAAAAAAAAACTATGATGTACAAAGTTGTTAAAAATTTTGGAGTTAAGTTGGAAAACTACAGAGGAGAGTTAATGTTACGTCATTAAAAGCAGTAGAGTTAGGGTGATTGGGAGGATGAAGAAGGAGTGGCTTAGGCTGTTCCCCGTGGGTGTGGAACGGTCGATGGCTATATCGGGAGACAGAATTTTTCTTTTGATTTTGGGGGGTTTGCCACAAGTGTGGGAAGGGGAAATTTGTTTGTGTGTAGTTTGTAGGATGAATGTTCAACCACTCATGTTTTTGCTTCTCTGTATGAGCATGTTTACACTGCAAGGTAATCCCAAACTCTCTATTGATCATGGACCAAAGTGTTAACCTTAATTTAACTTCATGGAATTGCAGAGGTCTACAAAATTTAAAAAAACTTAAACAAGTTATGAATAAAATAAAGGACATGGGTTCAAGAATTGTGTTTTTACAAGAAACTCATCTGATAGAGGAGGATGTTAAAAGAATTAGGAGTAGATGGCAGGGAAGTGTATTCACCTCTTCATTTTCATCCCGAGCCAGGGGAGTTATGACTCTCATACATAAATCAGTTCCTTTTCAAGTGAAAAATGTAATTGGAGACAAATTTGGAAGATATGTAATCATTCAAGGTTCTTTGCTATTAGAAAATATAAATCTTGTGAACTTATATGGTCCCAATATAGATGATCAGAAGTTCTTTGCTAATTTATTTCTCATCTTATCATCACTTACAGGGCAACATATAATAGCAGGGGATTTTAATTGTACATTGAATCCAGGTGTGGATAGATCAACAGGACTGGATTGTACGCACATTGGATGTAGGATGACTATTAATCATTTTATGAAAGAATTGAGATTGTTAGATATATGGAGAGAAATGAAACCACAAGTTAAAGCCTATTCTTGTTATTCCAGTACCTACAAGACATTCTCACGTATTGATTATTTTTTGATTTCCACAGAATTAAGGTCCAAGATTCAAAACTGCTTTTATGATAACATCGTGATCTCTGATCATGCACCCTGTTGTCTAATATATGTAGATAAAAAATTGACAAAGGAATCAGGTAGATGGCAATTTCAGCATAAATGGCTTCAGGATGAGGAATTTGTCAAGTATATAGAAAAACAGATAGACGAGTTCTTTGACATCAATACTACACAAACATCAGCATGTGTAAAGTGGGAGGCTTTCAAAGCTTTTATTAGGGGACATATTATTAGTTATACAGGATCAAAATCTAAGAAGACTCGAGAGGAGAGAGCTAAATTGGAACATAAAATAAAAAATCTTCAGGAAAAAGTGTATGCAGGAAGTGACCCAAGGTTGGAGAATGAATTACTGATTTTGAGAGCTGAATACGACAAAAAATCAGCGAATAGAGCTGCCTCGAGTCTTCTAAGATTGAAACAATCTTTTTATGAACAAGGTGAAAAATCAGGAAAATTATTAGCATGGCAGATTAAACAATTGGAAATTAAAACACCAATTACCAGTATTGTGAGTAACGGACAGGTAGTTATAGATCCTTTAGAAATTAGTAGAGCCTTTAGAGATTACTATGAAAAATTATATGATACCAAAAATGAACCTGATTTAACAAAACTAAATGGGTTTTTGAACGAACTATCTATACAGTGTATTCCAAATGAAAACAGGGAGATATTGGAGTCTAAAATTAGTCAAGAAGAAGTTGGGCTAGCCATTGATAATATGAAATCAGGAAAAAGTGCAGGACCAGATGGTCTTCCAGTTGACCTTTATAAAAAATTTAAGAATAAATTAATAAAACCTTTTTTGGAAATGGTTTTAGAAGCATTTCAAAATAATAATTTACCATCATACATAAATAATGCCTTAATTATACTGCTGCCAAAACCAGGTAAGCCCTCTAATAAATGTGAAAATATGAGACCAATAAGCCTATTAAACGCCGACCTTAAGATAATCTGTAAAATTTTAGCAAGACGAATACAAGAAATTTTACCAAATATTATTAATCGAGATCAGAATGGCTTTATAAAGGGTAGACAAGGCTTCCATAATGTAAGAAGACTATTTAATATTATTTATTTTAATAAAGAAGCACCGGATACAGCTCTCCTATCATTGGACGCCGAAAAGGCCTTTGATAGAGTTGAATGGCCCTTTCTTTTTGAAGTCCTACAAAGGTTTGGACTTGGAAATAATTTCATAAAATGGGTTCAAATAATATACAATAATGCTACAGCAGAAATCCTAACAAATAACAATATTTCAAAACCAATAAAAATCAATAGAGGATGTCGACAAGGCTGTCCACTTTCACCTTTACTGTTTACTATGGCAATTGAACCTTTAGCGATAGCGATACGTTTACATTCACAAATATATGGAATTAAAGTTGGACCAACAGAACATAAAATCTCCCTGTACGCCGATGACATAATTTTGTTTATGTCGAATCTAAAAAAATCAATTCCAACCTTGTTGAATTTAATAAAGAATTTTGGGGAAATATCAGGATATAAAATAAATAAAACTAAATCTTCAATATTAATGCTAAATGAGACCCAGAGAAATTACCCAGCCCCTGAGGTAAATCAATTCAATGTTGTAAATCAGTTTAAATATTTAGGAATCCAAATTATGCCTAAGCTAGAATCAGTCGCCAGTGTCAACTATGAAGCCTTAATGTCAGATATCAATGAGTTAACTCAGAGATGGATGTCACTACCAATGTCGATGATCGGGAGAATCAATATACTTAAAAGTAATATTTTACCTAAAATACTTTATTTATTTCAATACATTCCCTTATCACCACCTTTAGATCTATTCTCAAGAATAAAAAAAAAAGTTAGTGGAATTTATATGGAACAACAGGAGGGCTAGATTACGTTTGTCTTTATTATATTTACCATTTGATCGTGGAGGTCTGAAATGTCCAAATTTTATGTTGTATTATTGGTCGGCACAACTGAGGTCTATGACATATTATTTTTCATCAAATGATCTCCCTCACTGGACTGAAATGGAATCATACAATTTACCTTTACCTCTTCCCATATTCATATACTCAGATTCGGCAAAAAAATTACAAAAACAAGTTAAAAATCCATTTGTAAAGCATATGATCAAAATATGGTGTGAAGCTAAAAACTATTTAAAAGAACCACAGTTATTGTCACAATTTAGTCCAATATGGGGTAATCAATATTTTAAACCAGGGAGAGCGGACGCTGTATTTAAAGTATGGAATTTAAAAGGGATACAAAAGATTCAGGATTTATATTTGCCATGTGCAGACAACATAATGTCTTTCGAAGAGCTGAGGATCAAATTTAATCTCAATAGAACACATTTTTTTAAATATCTTCAACTTAGAAACTTTATTCGATCAAATCAAAATAAAGCTCTCACTCGACCTATTTATTCATCCTTGGAAAAAATGATGATGAAAGATAGTAAAAGAAAGGGTATTATTTCAGAGTTTTATAACTCACTGACACTATCTTCAAGTGAAAATTCACTGAAAAGATTAAACTACTGGAAAGAAGATCTGCAAATTGAAATTTCAGAGGAACAATGGGAATTGGCTTGTACAGAAGCTCAAACCAAATCAATAAATGCACGCCTTAAATTGATACATTTCAAATGGTTAATGCGGATGTATGTTACACCGGAGGAGTTAAATAGATATAACAAAAATATACCAGATACATGCACAAAATGCATGGAAAGTAAAGGAACCCTATTTCATTGTTTATGGGAATGTAGATTAATAAGAATGTTTTGGGAAGAGGTGAGGGTAACAATTGAAAAAATAATATCAAAACAAATCATATTGAATCCTAAACTGTTTTTGTTGGGTCTGTACCCAGAAAAGCATAATTTTAATAAAAGTGAAAGAACATTCATAGACCTCAGTTTGCTTAATGCCAAAAAATGTATTGCACTATTATGGAAAAAGACTCATAGACCAGATGTGACTCAGTGGTTAAGACAGATGTTAACAAACCTTCCATTAGAAAGAATAACATATATACTAAAATCAAAGGAAATTGTGTTTGAGAATATATGGAGACCTTTTATTGATTATGTAAAAAATTTAAACATAACTCTTGAAGAAGAAGGTGAATGATGTGTGTGGACCTTGTAAATTCCAAACTGGTGAACATAATATGTATACTTATGTATTGGATTGTCTAGACTAAACAGAGGAGCATTGTTGAAGACTTGATTTTGTTGGTGGTTGTTGGTGTTTTTAGTGCATTTTTTTTTTTTTGTAGTACTTTAGTGTTAGTGTTTGATTGTTTGTATCATGTTTGTTAAAAAAAAAAAAAAAAAAAAGGTTCAATAAAGATATTGTGGGAAAAAAAATATAGATAAAACTAAGGTAATGATATTTGGTAATTGTAAAAATAAAGAAGATATACACATTCATATAGATAATGTAGTTATTGAAAAAGTTAAGGAGATCAAGTTTTTGGGTGTAATACTGGATGATAAAATTAGTTGGAAACCACGTCAGATACATACAAAATAAAGTTGCAAAAAATATTGCAATTATAAATAAAATTAAGCAGGTCCTAGATTATAAATCACTTCATATTTTGTATTGTTCATTAGTACTTCCATACTTGATTTATTGTATAGAGGTTTGGGGTAACAGTTATAAAGTAAACTTAATTCATTGTTAATATTACAAAAAAGGGCAGTCCGTGTTATACACAAAGTTGGGTACCTCGAACATACTAATTTATTGTTTTTACATTCGAAGTTATTGAAATTATGGGATCTGGTTCATTATTACACAGCACAATTAATGTTTAAAGTTAGTAAAAACCTCTTGCCGCACAATATACAAAATCTTTTCAGGGAGAGAGAAGGGAAATATAATTTACGGGGGAATACAAAATTTAAAATGCACTTAGTAAGATCTACACGGAAGAGTTTTTGTGTGTCTGTGTGTGGGGTAAAATTGTGGAATGGGTTGGGGGAGAAACACAGGAAATGTCCAAACATCCACATATTTAAATCAACATATAAAGAAATGATTTTTGAGCAGTATGAGAATGAAGGGCAGTGATGTTACATTGTGTCTTCAGGTTGTTGTTGTGTTATGGTGTTTGTGAAGGTGATGGTGTTGTCTGTGTTTGTATTGAACATGCCAGAAGTGTATGTTTATTGTTGTAATATTGTTGGATGTTGGTATTGTTGTCAATATGGACTGTCATTGTTGTGTCATTTTTGTTGTATAATTTGACTATGGGTGCATTATAGTGAATGTGGTTGTGGGATAATGATGATTATGAGTAATACTGTAATTTGTTGGGTGTGGAGAAGGGGTGGGACTGTATAAGCATTGGCTTCTTCCCACTCCTTTTGCCAAAGGCACCTTTTTCTCAATGGTGCATGGATTTTATAGAGTTATCAAAAGTGCGCCAGCTCCAATATTGCCTTGTTCTAATTGACACTTTCACAAAGTGGACAGAAATTCATCCCACCGCCAAAGCAGATGCAAACTTTGTTTGTAAGGTGTTGCAAAATAACATTTTCCCAACCTTTGGAATACCAGAAATTATTTATGCTGACAATGGTACACATTTTACAGCTCAAGTAGTTAAAGATTTGGCCAAAAGTGCTGGAATACTGCTGAAATTCCACACAGCTTATCACCCACAGAGTGCTGGATTAGTAGAAAGAAAAAATGGTACAATCAAACAAATGCTGGCAAAAACCACACATGGAAGGGGTATTACTTGGCCTGAAGCCCTGAAATTGGTCAAACTAACGATTAACTTTATACCAGACACAAAGACAGGATTGTCACCTTTTGAATGTGCTTTTCACCGTCCTTATGTATTGCCCAACCTCTCACCACTAACCACGCCTAACAAATATACAACCCTTGGTGAACATCTCAGAGAATGTTTAAACACCAAAGAATACATTGATTCTGTCAGAGCTCTCTCTGCTCCACAGGAAGAAGCGGATAACCCATTGCAACCTGGAGACTGTCTTCATAAAGAACCACCACCGTCAGCACTGGGACTCAGTAAGGTGGCTTGAACCATACCAGGTACTATTAACCACCCCCACTGCAATACGTATTGCTGAACGACCATCTTGGATTCATCTTTCACATGTTAAAAGACTACGGGTGCCTGTAAGTGAGCTAACTTGCTTCCCTGAGTAAAGTCCAGCTACAAAGGGGATACACACTTCCGGTGCGTGAGGTCATAGGGTGCCTCCTCGATTTAGCGAGATCGTCTCAAACCTGGTGATGAAAGAGGCCCGGATGGGTACTCTCTCAGGTGGAAGCATGGCACCAAAATCACTGATGACTCTGTGTTTCGCACTTTTCATGACAGTGGGATGGTGGACCCTTTTTGATTCAAGGACAAGGAGCCCATGAAGTACAGACAATGAACAATATGTGGATTACACGCATAACCTGTGGTACCAAACAATGGTGGTTTCGGTGAGAGGACTGGGAATCAATACTTCCTGCTATGTGTGTTCATTGCTACCCCATTCACACAAGACTGCAATACCCATGATTCCTGGTCCGCTGAGTGAAGGAGAAACAGCCGGAGTGACAATAGCTATGAACTCTCATCTTAGTCTGCTTAATTCAAGTAATAATGTTGCATATTGGTTGGTGGGGAATCTGTCAGAAGGATATCTTAATAGATTGAATGTTACTGTTACTGATTACACTGGGTCTAAGATAAGAATATTCAATACTACTAGACTTGGGATTTCTCTGCTCACAGCTAAAAAACCTTTGATGAAAGCAAATCCAACACTGTTTACTTCACCAATTTGTTTTCACAAAAATTGTAGTAAAAACAATTTCAACTTGGGTTTTTCACCAAGATGTAACAACACAAAGGAAGTGACTTGGAGTCCACTATCATGATTCTGTTTGTCGAAATGCATTTCATATTCCCTATACTACTGCTGGAAATTTCACCCTAAAAAGCAGACATTGTACTGTTAACTGTAGCAATAATCCTACTGTTCTTTGGCCAAATGATGATGGTTATGGATGTCTAGAGAACCATGTTTGGGTTTGTGGGTCTAATGTTTACTCATTGCTTCCTCCAGGGGGGTGTGGCAGATGTTACATGGCTATCTTGTTCCCACATATTAGTATAAGATCGAATCGTACACATCACTTGAAAACATCTTACTCTCATTATTATCATCCTGAACAAACTGAAATACACACCAGGACAAAAAGAAGCACAAAAATAGACATGCAACGATTAGTGGGTAAACTATCTGGAAAACAGAGAATTAGTGATTTTAAAAGTGTTATGGGTACTCTTTTTCCAATGTATGGCAGTGCTCTAGCTATACACCACATAAATACATTAGCATGGACAATAGAAAGTCTAACTGTATTAATGGAGCAAGGTTTCACAGCTTTAAATGAAGAACAAAAACTATCAAGAATGATGACATTGCAAAATAGAATGGCTTTACACTTAACATTAGCTGCACAAGGTGGAGTATGTCATATTATTGGCCAAGAGTGCTGCACCTATATCCCGGATCAATATCAGAATATTTCTCACGTTATTAGCCATTTAAATGATATGTTACACTTACAGCATTCTTTAGATGAAGATAAAGGTTGGGGTCCCTGGGATTGGTTTCAAAGTGGAACTTGGTGGCAGATTCTTTTGAAATGGTAAACCCCATTGATTGTGATATTAATCTTATTCTGTGTGCTTTTTATGTGTGTTATTCCTTGCATGAGATCTATGATTACACAAGCTATTACACACCATACTTTCCTGTTGCAAACTGCTATGTTAAAACTTGAGTGTAAAGGACAATATGCAGCTCTTTCAAAAACTGAGGATGACTGTGACCGCAGAAAGGACTATGATGACTGTGATTAATCTCCTGTGTAATTGGAATATGATGCAAATGACGGACATGTAGAAAATCGAGAGAAGTTACATGTTTCTGATGAATAAAAGGCATCTTTAAAATATAAAAGGTGATAAAATGATAAACAGGAGGGAATTGTCAGAAAATTGTATATACATGTTATCATTTTATATAATCAAGTGTATACTGTATATACCACTGTCCATGGTCATCATAGACCGACGGAGGCCGACGACCTGTATACTGTATACTCATCTATGCATATTATGTTGTTGTGAAATTACACATGCATATTATCATTTTTATATGACATAAGTTCATTGTACACTGTTTCCTTTTTATGCTTGGGTAATACTGAATGCTCTTTATGTACAGATTAAAATGTGCCTAGTGTGGGAGAACTGAAGTCGTCTCACGAGATAAAACTGTGTACGTGATTAAGAGTCTGGGAATAAGGGAAAGTTAATCTTGCTTTTCCTATGAAATGCTGTGACTATGATTAATTGTAGTTTGGACTTCATGTGATGTACTGCTGCAAGGTCATGGTGTTCTCCCTCCCTGCCGATGTTGGCATATCTCTGTCATGACTGTGTGTGGTACTCAGCAGATGTTCTTTTGTGATTATTTGACTGATTCTGTATAAAAATGTCTGAACACTGAAAGCCTTTTAGTGCTGTGCTGATACGCTGTTATTCAGGTACGCACTCCTTGCAAGTAAAAAGCTCATGAGAACTAATATTCTGTGTCATGAATCTTTATTGAGGTAACGAACTAATATACGATCATCCTGAGTTTCAGATTCTGGCACAACCTCAGTTCAGACAAGATTATCATAGCTGGTGATTTTAATATTCATATAGACGTTGATAATGATAGTCATAGTGTAGCATTTCTCTCCCGCTTAAATTCAACTGGTTTTTCTCAGTGTGTTAGTAAACCAACTCATCATCATAATCACACCCTTGACCTGGTCTTGGCCTACGGTGTAGAAATTGATGAGCTACTTGTCATTCCTCAAAATCCTACACTGACTGACCATTTGATTTGATAACTTTTAAATTTGTGTTATCTGATTTCACAGCATCAAGCAGAAATATAGTTACCAGATACTTATCTGATAGTGCCGTGGCTCGCTTTAAAGAATTAATCCCTTCAGCTCTTACTCTATTACCATGTCTCAATATATCAGACAGCACTGACTGCTTGAATCCATCAGAATTAGACCTCTTAGTTGATAGTACTGGGCTGCACGGTGGCGCAGTGGTTTAGCACTGTGGCAGCACAGTTTTACCCTTGGCCGGGGGATCGCGGGGATCATGAGATCGTGGGTTCGATCCCAGCCCCCGACCAACAGTGAGCTGTGTGGAGTTTGCATGTTCTCCCCGTGTTGCGTGGGTTTACTCCGGGATTTCTCCGGTTTCCTCCCGCATCCCAAAAACATGTAGGTTTAGGGCGCTCGCGCACGCAGCGACCAGCAGCCGGTGGCTTGTCACCAGACTGCAAACCAAATCTACCTACGGGTACAAATAAGTAACAAAAAAAACAAAAAAAACAACAAAAAAAATAGTACTGCAGCTCCATAGCCCCTCTTAAAAAGAAAACTATTAAAAATAGGAGATTAGCTCCATGGTACAACTCCCACACCCGTAAGTTAAAACAGAAAGTTAGATCCTGTGAAAGGCTCTGGTGTGCAAATAAGACGAGGCGAGCTAGGCGACAGTACTATTCCTCCTTGATAGAAAATAAAAACCACAGATTTCTCTTTAACACTGTGGCTCAGCTAACCAAGAGTCAAAATGCCATAAGCCTCTTTTCCACTAGCCCAGCACACCTCGGTACGGCTCGATTCACTTCAGTACGGCTCGGAATGCTTCTGTCTCCATTAGCACGGTGTTTGGCATGGGTGTTGTGCTGGGGTGGGTGGGTTTATAACAGCGAGGTGGTGCCACACTCCCGTGACGTAACGCACGCAACCCAAGCAAAACATTTTTTTTTCCAAAACTTTATTGAGAAGACCCAAGCAAAACATAACACATAGCTGTACAAGGCCACTCCTCAGTCTGTGGCTTTTTTCACCGTAAACGCCAAAAAGGACCGCCAGACAAGGGTACAGGCAGCGAGATGAAATATGAATGAATATTTCAATGTAATACTATCCCACTTGTACTTACAAAAACGTGTGAATATTCATAAAAAGCACACACATGAAAGGTAGCACCACAAGCAGTGGGTCACAGCGGTTTTGGGCAACAGCAACACAATTGTGTATCCTTTGCCAATCTGTCTGCTGTTATTTAATGTTTAACAGTTAAGTGATGGATGATTATATGCTCCAAAACTGGAGAAACTCTCTGATAAAAAAGCTGCAACAACACAAGTCACTTTTGTTTTGAATTAACTGCCAAATGACCTAGAAATAATGAGCTGAAACTTGTTTTTATTCGTATTAAATAATGAGACAGTGGCACACTGGCCAACACCAGATTGTATTATTTTTTACATCCTAGGGCATTTTGGATGTACTGAATAAAAAAAAATCATGTTTTTCACCTTCAGGTCAACGTTTGGAACAACAGTATTATTATTTTCCGTTTAGATGATGCTACACTCCTTCTAAAGTATTGTAATTCTCTGAATTTGGAATGCCGATAGAACATTCAATTTACATATACTTACTTTTTTTTACCTACTTTGACTTGTAAGCTTGATCAGTCTCTCCTGCTGCATTTTAAAGTCCAACTGTGCAACTTCTTATAAGTTAACATAAAAAATTTACCCAAAGTTTAGAACTGTATCATGTGGTGCTATTTTTTTATGATATTTCAATAAAAAGAACAGAAAGCTTACAAAAACATTTGTTTTTTGGTCTAGTTAAAAATTACATTACCTTTACAATGGTTGACCCCTGACAGGATGATCAGCATCATTTTCATCAGACTAGGCAATGGAATTTCTATGTAATTATACTGTTTTATAATTCAGTGTTATAACAGACAAACCACACTTTCCAAAACAATTCCATTTTATTATATACAAAATATTAAAATAAAAAAAAACTTTGCAACACAACATGAAGGTTAATCGACATTTTATACACGCCGACCACTGAGTGCCTCTACACCAGCTTCCCAAACTGGGTCAGGAAGGCTCGGTTGAATGAAGCCGTCTCTGCCAGCTCTGGGTCAGGAAGGCTCGGTTGAATGAAGCCGTCTCTGCCAGCTCCTGGGATACACTCGCGTTTTCTGCAACCTCATTTAAATGTTGCAAATATTTATCATTGAATACATTTTGCGCCTGGTGGTGGGACAGATTCACATTGGAGAATCCGGGCGTGCTGGCGCGGCAGACGCGTGGGATGATTCTACAAGGAAAATGCACACAATAAAATACAGCACGAAAGTACAAGATATACAGAAAAGACAATAGTTTTTAACAAGATTACATAAGCTTATTTCAGCGTATTGTTCACATGAATAATTAAAAGAAAAGCGAGTCCGCAGTGTGCTGCGATAAAGCAGCGATCATCATCCACAAATGAACAGCTTTTTTATTGCATAAATAAACTGAGCGTCTTACCGAATATATTTGCGAAAAAACGCACAATAAAAAAAAATTAAAACTCACCGTTAAAGGACTCCAATGTCGAGACCTCCCGGTATATTTTTTCATTCCGGGCGGCTCCGTCTAACTCGCGCTGGATACGTTCGTCTGACAATGCAGTGAGCAAACACTGCACCTCCTTATTGGTCCATGGAACACCCTTATTACGCGAAGCCATTTTTGATAGCGAATAAATGAAAATAGCACAGCAATACACTGAAAAGAAACCGCCAACAGTGGTTGCGTGCTGAGTAATGGCGGTCGTGAAGAGTCTTTTTTTTTTTTTCAAAAACTTTATTGAGAAGGTCGTGAAGATTCGGCAGAAGAGGAGGAGGAGAGGGGCGGTTACAACCTGACCAATCAGCGCCGGTTACGACCTGACCAATCAGCGGCAACCAGTCTGTTAACGTCACAACACGGCCCAGCTCAGCACTGCTGTACCCTGCCCTTGAGCGGGGCTGAGAATCGCGGCTGTTAAACCGTGTTGGGGCTTGTGGAAAAGCGTACAAAGCGTGCTGAGCCGTCCCGTGTCGCGCTAAAGCGTGCTAGTGGAAAAGGGCCTATAGATCCCTACATCCTTCCAACTCGTAGTGCTGACGACTTTTTGAATTTTTTTAATGATAAAATTGTCAGTATTTGGAATAATATTCCAAAAAATACCCCCCCCCCCAAAAAAAAATACCAAGCCTCTACCTAACACTGCTGTGCCCACAGGCTCAGGACTCCACTTTTCTAAATTTTCTCGTATTAATCATTCTGATCTAGCCCTAATAGTGTCAGCCTCTAAACCAACTGCCTGTCTTTTAGACCCAATCCCCGCTAGACTAGTGAAGGAATCGCTATCTCTGATTAGTCCATCTCTTCTGAACATAATTAATATGCCCCTATTGACAGGACATGTACCGCAGTCATTTAAAGTGGCAGTAATTAAACCTCTACTTAAAAAACTTTTACTTGATTCTGGGATTTTGGCCAATTATAGACCAATATCTAACCTCCCCTACTTATCCAAGATCCTCGAAAAAGTAGTCACCAATCAACTATGCACCTTTTTAGAAAAAAAAAATTTGATATTTGAGAAATTTCAGTCAGGTTTTAGGAAACATCACAGTACAGAGACAGCCTTAGTGGAAGTTACTGATGACCTCCTTATGGCATTTGACAAAGGACTTGTCTCCGTCCTTGTTTTATTGGACCTCAGCGCTGCCTTTGATACCACTGGCCACCATATTCTGCTACAGAGACTTGAACAGCAAATTGGCTTGAATGGAACAACGCTAAGATAGTTCCAGTCTTATCTATCAAACCGTTCCCAGTTTGTTCATGTCCACAACAAGTCCTCTACTCAGACCACGGTTAGCTGTGGAGCTCCGCAGGGATCAATACTTGGACCAGTATTGTTTACATTATACATGCTGCCTTTGGGAGACATGAGGAAGCATTCTATTCATTTTCATTGTTACCCTGATGACAGTTGTATTTATCCATCAATCCAGATAATCCCAGCCAGTTGGGTTTACTCCAGGAGTGTCTTAAGGATCTCAAAACATGGATGAACTACAATTTTCTATTGCTGAATACAGATAAAACTGAAGTCATTGTTCTTGGCCCCAAACATGCCAGAAGTACTGTTTTTAGCAAGATAACAACACTAGATGGCATTGCACTGGCTTCTACGTTTTCTGTTAGGAATCTTGGAGTTGTCTTTGATCAAGATGTGTCTCAACTCTCATATACAGCAAACCATTGAGACCGCCTTCTTCCGTCTGTGTAATATTTCTAAAATTAGGTCCATCCTGTCTCATAAAGATGCAGACAAACTTGTCCACGCCTTTATCACGACATCACGCCTTGATATCACGCCTCGCGACAGCGGACCGGCCATGCACAGAAACCTCGCATCAGAACAGCGCAGCTGGAAGGCACGTGGCCGCAGCGCGTGCCACGCACCAGAGACAAGCTGGCTCTACAGACTTATACATCATCCTCCGCCACTGCACACGGCTCTTCAGGACTGCTCACACACCTGAAGCACACACGCAGCCCGCACACAGGATTTGGTGTAAGTCTCAGCCACGGCGCACGACGGGAATCCAGCCGTCAGCTGTCCCCGAGGGCTTTAGGGCCGCGAACGCACCTAAAGCCTAAACGCCAAGTCCCTCACATAGCTTCAGCTCCTGTTTTTCTTCATTGCCGGACTGAATCGCGAGAGGAATCAGAGACTAACTTTTCTTCCCACAGCCATGGACATCCCCCGCCACTTGCTACCCCCACCCTCCTCCCTTCCCCGGCACAGACTTTCCCCGCAGCTCGCCGCCAAAGCGGGACTACCGAGGTCTCAGCTCCCCGCTAAGCCCTCTGGGGGGGGAGTGTATGGGGTACCCCCCCATAGCAGCCACGGACAAACACAGCGCTCGACTAGAGCAATTAACAGGACAGTGAGATGTGTGTGTTGAGATCAATAGGCAGCCTTCCTGTGCTTAGTTCAGGCACCAGCATCCTGTGGATATGTATGACGCAAATGCAAACATTCATGCTTCCTGCTCGCATTGTGGTACAAATGTCACATGTCTGAATGCATTTCCTTTGATGATAAAATGCCTTTGATGTATTGTCCGTTGCTGGGTATTTAAGTGGCTGAATTCATATGTTCACCCTCTGTTCTTCTTCTGACTGCTTCTGACTACAGCTCACGTGATATCAAGACCTTTGCTATCCCTGTGCTGTTGCAATCCTGGAATTTCCCCGTTGTGGGACTAATAAAGGCTTATCTTATACTTGACTACTGTAACTCACTTTCATCAGGTTGCCAAATAAGTCCATAAAGTTACTCCAACTCATTCAGAATGCAGTTGCACATATCCTTATGAAAACAGGGAGGAGAAATCACATTACTCCAGTCTTAGTTTCTTTACATTGGCTCCCAATAAAATATAGAATTGGATTCAAGCTATTGCTCTTAACATATAAAGCTCTTAATGGTCTGGCTCCTTCTTACCTGCAAGAACTCATAATTCCTGATAATCCAACCACAGCTCTGTGCTCCCAAAAATCCAAACTATTAGTGGTCCCCAAGGTATCTAGAAGTAGATTGGGAGGTAGAACTTTCAGCTATCAAGCTCCCTTCCTGTGAAACCATCTTCCCAGTTCAGTTCGGGAGGCAGGCACTCCCTTTCTTCAAGAGCAAGTTGAAATCTTTTCTCTTTGGTAAGGCCTTTAGTTAGAAATGTTGCCTCTGCCAGGCCTTCGCTCGCATGTGCTGCCTGGCCAGGCTTGGTACTGGACTGTTTGGCTTTGAATGCTGTATTTGTATGGTTGTTTTGAATGTAGCTACTCAACCCAGCCGGTCAAGGCAGATGGCCGTCCTCTATGAGCTATGGTTCCGCCTGAGGTTTCTGCCGATTAAAGGGAAGTTTTTCCTCACCTGTGTCACCGCAGTGCTTGCTCGTAGGGGTCTCTGCTGGGTTCTATTAACTGAGAGTGTAGCCTAAACCCACTCTTTTCTGTAAAGTGCCTTGAGACGACCTGTGTTGTGATTTGGCACTATACACACGTGGACAAAATTGTTGGTACTCCTCTGTTAACCTCTTACACTCCGGGATACCGCGGGCGGTCACGTCTCTGCATCCTAGTGCATCCTCGTGCACACTGTGCGTCTCAGAGCGCACTGAAAAAAAAAAGCCGCATTTCCGTTCTTCCACTACAGACACAGCTGCGAACAGAAAGCCAAAGGAGTGCTTTGATTGGTTTAGATTTGACTGACCTCTCATTCGACTAATAAGAGCCTTGAATTGGGTTTCTGAAACTTTGAAGAACCAATGACTGAAAACCTAGCAAGAAGGACCCGCCTACCAACGACCGCGAATACAACGAGCCAATTGAAGCAGAGAAGTTCGACGACTGAAAGCGTGCGTCCCATGCATCAAATCTGTTTTGTGTAAGCCGCTGTGTGTAACGGTAGCGTTCGCCAGTCTTTTTTTATTACTACTGTTCTTATTTGTTTTGAAAAATCGTTCGCCAAAACCGCAATCATGGAAGCACAAAACCACAATCATGGAATCATGGTTTGACCGGGTCGCGTGACCAGAACAACGAGTCGTAACAAGCGGACCAGCGTCACGTTCGTCTGACAATGAGGAACAGATGTTCGCCAGCGACACTGCTGTTGTGGACAGGTAAGTGTTATAAGCTAAATTATTCTTTATCCCTGAAAATAGTAATAAAAATGACTTTTGAGCGATCGGTAAATTACAACTGTGCGTCATCGCCACATGACGGACCGCGGCGCACGGACCAGACCGTGCGCCGCGCTCCTCTGTAGCGGTGGGGGTGGGGGGGAGTTGTTATCCTCTACATTGCAGATATTTTAGTATAATTTTTAGTGCACTGTAGGTTATTTTTTCTTGTAAAAAAAAAGCCACACATTTTTTACGTGGCATGCTTCTTTGTGTGTGGGGGGCTTGTTTGTTCATTCATTCATGAATGAATGAATAAACAACCCCCCCCCCACACACACACACAGCCCTGAGTGTCACCTTTCATTAGAGCCCAAGATCAAGCTTTTATATTGAATCATTCAAAAGTTATAGACGTTTTTCCAAACTGTGCCATTTGGCACAATTTGGCACAGTTCAAAAACGCCTGGGAACAACCTGACACAAAAGCTGTGTAATATATTCATTTTTTGTGGTATTGTTACAAAATTTTGACCTCAGCTGGATAACACTTGGTTCTACATTTCTGTTGCATGTTCCAGCCCGTATCTGACAGCTGTGTGTTATTTGCAAGCATTTGTATCTAAAAAAAAACCACCCAGGCGAACTTTATTTTCTTCAAGTTCAGTATGTTTAGATGACTGTTACTCAGTGGCAGGAGCACTTCGAGAGATTATGACTGTTTTGCCACAAAATTCAAAGTGTTTTCTTTTAAATGAGACCAACCCCATGAAGATGCTGCAAAGGGTTGAAGAACAGCTTTTGATTTACTTTGGGTACGTTATTTTTAGGCGTTTTTAGGGAAATTGACCAGAGTGCAAGGGGTTAATGAAAGAAAAACCCACAATGGTCACAGAAATAACTTGAATCTGAAAAAAGGGGTAATAAATAAAAATTCTATGAAAATTAACCAATGAAAATCAGACAATGCTTTTGAATTGTGGCTCAACAGAATTATTTTAAAAAACAAACTCATGAAACAGGCCTGGACAAAAATGATGGTACCCTTAACTTAATATTTTGTTGCACAACCTTTTGAGGCAATCACTGCAATCAAACGATTTCTGTAACTGTCATTGAGACTTCTGCACCTCTCAGCAGGTATTTTGGTCCACTCCTCATGAGCAAACTGCTCCAGTTGTCTCAAGTTTGAAGGGTGCCTTCTCCAGACGGCATGTTTCAGCTCCTTCCACAGATTTCCTTCTTCCTTTGAACGCAATTGACACTATTTTTTCAACGAGGAAAAGTGCCCCGGGGGAGGTTGTTTGCCCCGCAGGAACGGCTGCTGCGGGCTATTTGAGGGACACAAGTAATTGGAAACTCTTGTGCCTGTCTGATCTTTTCATCGAAGATGTCGAAGATTTGTACGTCTTCGTAGTAATGGTCATCGGGATCGTTCTGATTGGATCTGGGATTGTCCTGGTGTACCGTAAATTGATGAAGATGGACTTAACCTATCAAAATGCTGGCCAAGCGAGGTTTAACCATCAAATTGAAAAAATGGAGAGGACTGACAGCGGCAAATGGAGAACTGTTTAGGAAAATGGATTACATCATGATTACGCTGAGAGCCGTCCATAAAGGATTCAACGTCCAGCAATGAAGGATTAAGTACTGAATCTGTAAGAGGATATAAAGTTTCTTTCTCTGGGATCAGTACTATTCGACTAATCTGACCCCCCTCACACAAGTCCTCCAGATTATCTGCAGTTTTTTGTTTTCAAAACATTTGAGCTGCACTGACTCACGGACAGCCAGCTGCATGGCCCAAGGACAATGCCAGGAGCTAAGACAAAACATCTCCTGCCAAAGAGACTTTGTTGTTCTTAACTGATACAAACACTACACTCAACACTACACCCACACTGACTCAAAAACTGATGAGAAAGATCACTCACTTACTGCTCTCTTTGTGTCCTTGTGTACTTTTTTTGTCTGCTAACTGTGCATTGAGGGCTTTTTTTCTTGTAATCATAATATTGATCATATATGACCAGTATTCTGACAATCGATGGTTTTTTGCTCCTTCCTATTGTGTTATCCTTTTCTTCCCTACGCATCCTGTACCCATCTGATGACAGGCGTGTTCACAGTGGGGATCGTGGGATCGTGGGTTCGATCCCAGCCCCCGACCAACAGTGATCTGTGTGGAGTTTGCATGTTCTCCCCGTGTTGCGTGGGTTTACTCCGGGATTTCTCCGGTTTCCTCCCACATGCCAAAAACATGCATGTTAAGTTAATTGGCTGTTCTAAATTGTCCCTAGATATCTGTTTCCTATAGGCCCTTAGAATAGAGGGTTAGTATTAATGAAAGCGCTTTGAGTGGTCTTTGTGACTAGAAAAGCGCTATATAAGTGTAGGTTAGTTAGTTAGTTAGTTAGTTAGATGCTGCCGTGTCACCGGAAATGCAGGTCGTTTTCTGTGTCAAGTCAAATCCCTTGTATGTTATCAGTCATATCTGTTAATGTACTTGGCAATAAATCTTTTCTGAGTTCTGAGTTCAGATGTTCAATAGGATTTAGATCAGGGCTCATAGAAGGCCACTTTAGAACAGTCCAATGTTTCGCTCTTAGCCATTCTTGGGTGTTTTTAGCTGTGTGTTTTGGGTCATTATCCTGTTGCAAGACCCATGACCTGCGAATGAGACCAAGCTGTCTGACACTGGGCAGCACATTTCTCTCTAGAATACCTTGATAGTCTTGAGATTTCATTGTACCCTGCACAGATTCAGGACACCTTGTGCCAGATGCAGCAAAGCAGCCTCAGAACATAACAGAACCTCCTCCATGTTTCACAGTAGGGACAGTGTTCTTTTCTTGCTATGTTTCATTTTTGCATCTGTGAACATAGAGCTGATGTGCCTTGCCAAAAAGTTCCAGTTTTGTCTCGTCTGTCCATAGGACATTCTCCCAGAAGCTTTGTGGCTTGTCAACATGCAGTTTGGCAAATTCCAGTCTGGCTTTTTTATGATTTGTTTTCAACAGTGGTGTCCTCCTTGGTCGTCTCCCATCAAGTCCACTTTGGCTCAAACAACAACGGATGGTGCGATCTGACAGTGATGTACCTTGACCTTGGGAGTTCACTATGAATGCGTTTATAGAGGTTGTTCTGGGCTCTTTTGTTACCATTCATATTATCCGTCTCTTCCATTTTTCATCAAGTTTCCTCCTGCAGCCTCGTCCAGGGAGGTTGGCTACAGTCCCGTGGATCTTAAATTTCTGAATAATATGTGCAACTGTAGTCACAGGAACATCAAGCTGCTTGGAGATGGTCTTATAGCCTTTACCTTTAACATGCTTGTCTATAATTTTCTTTCTAATCTCCTGAGACAACTCTCGCCTTTGCTTCCTCTGGTCCATGTTTAGTGTGGTACACACCATGTCAACAAACAGCACAGTGACTACTTGTCACCCTTTAAATAGGGCGACTGACTGATTACAAGTTTGTAGACACCTGTGATGTTAATTAGAGGACATCTTTTTTTTTCCACAATATCTTTATTGAACCTTTTTTTTTTTAACAAACATGATACAAACAATCAAACACTAACGCTAAAGTACTACAAAAAAAAAAAAAATGCACTAAAAACACCAACAACCACCAACAAAATCAAGTCTTCAACAATGCTCCTCTGTTTAGTCTAGACAATCCAATACATAAGTATACATATTATGTTCACCAGTTTGGAATTTACAAGGTCCACACACATCATTCACCTTCTTCTTCAAGAGTTATGTTTAAATTTTTTACATAATCAATAAAAGGTCTCCATATATTCTCAAACACAATTTCCTTTGATTTCAGTATATATGTTATTCTTTCTAATGGAAGGTTTGTTAACATCTGTCTTAACCACTGAGTCACATCTGGTCTATGAGTCTTTTTCCATAATAGTGCAATACATTTTTTGGCATTAAGCAAACTGAGGTCTATGAATGTTCTTTCACTTTTATTAAAATTATGCTTTTCTGGGTACAGACCCAACAAAAACAGTTTAGGATTCAGTATGATTTGTTTTGAGATTATTTTTTCAATTGTTACCCTCACCTCTTCCCAAAACATTCTTATTAATCTACATTCCCATAAACAATGAAATAGGGTTCCTTTACTTTCCATGCATTTTGTGCATGTATCTGGTATATTTTTGTTATATCTATTTAACTCCTCCGGTGTAACATACATCCGCATTAACCATTTGAAATGTATCAATTTAAGGCGTGCATTTATTGATTTGGTTTGAGCTTCTGTACAAGCCAATTCCCATTGTTCCTCCGAAATTTCAATTTGCAGATCTTCTTTCCAGTAGTTTAATCTTTTCAGTGAATTTTCACTTGAAGATAGTGTCAATGAGTTATAAAACTCTGAAATAATACCCTTTCTTTTACTATCTTTCATCATCATTTTTTCCAAGGATGAATAAATAGGTCGAGTGAGAGCTTTATTTTGATTTGATCGAATAAAGTTTCTAAGTTGAAGATATTTAAAAAAATGTGTTCTACTGAGATTAAATTTGATCCTCAGCTCTTCAAAAGACATTATGTTGTCTGCACATGGCAAATATAAATCCTGAATCTTTTGTATCCCTTTTAAATTCCATACTTTAAATACAGCGTCCGCTCTCCCTGGTTTAAAATATTGATTACCCCATATTGGACTAAATTGTGACAATAAGTGTGGTTCTTTTAAATAGTTTTTAGCTTCACACCATATTTTGATCATATGCTTTACAAATGGATTTTTAACTTGTTTTTGTAATTTTTTTGCCGAATCTGAGTATATGAATATGGGAAGAGGTAAAGGTAAATTGTATGATTCCATTTCAGTCCAGTGAGGGAGATCATTTGATGAAAAATAATATGTCATAGACCTCAGTTGTGCCGACCAATAATACAACATAAAATTTGGACATTTCAGACCTCCACGATCAAATGGTAAATATAATAAAGACAGACGTAATCTAGCCCTCCTGTTGTTCCATATAAATTCCACTAACTTTTTTTTTATTCTTGAGAATAGATCTAAAGGTGGTGATAAGGGAATGTATTGAAATAAATAAAGTATTTTAGGTAAAATATTACTTTTAAGTATATTGATTCTCCCGATCATCGACATTGGTAGTGACATCCATCTCTGAGTTAACTCATTGATATCTGACATTAAGGCTTCATAGTTGACGCTGGCGACTGATTCTAGCTTAGGCATAATTTGGATTCCTAAATATTTAAACTGATTTACAACATTGAATTGATTTGCCTCAGGGGCTGGGTAATTTCTCTGGGTCTCATTTAGCATTAATATTGAAGATTTAGTTTTATTTATTTTATATCCTGATATTTCCCCAAAATTCTTTATTAAATTCAACAAGGTTGGAATTGATTTTTTTAGATTCGACATAAACAAAATTATATCATCGGCGTACAGGGAGATTTTATGTTCTGTTGGTCCAACTTTAATTCCATATATTTGTGAATGTAAACGTATCGCTATCGCTAAAGGTTCAATTGCCATAGTAAGCAGTAAAGGTGAAAGTGGACAGCCTTGTCGACATCCTCTATTGATTTTTATTGGTTTTGAAATATTGTTATTTGTTAGGATTTCTGCTGTAGCATTATTGTATATTATTTGAACCCATTTTATGAAATTATTTCCAAGTCCAAACCTTTGTAGGACTTCAAAAAGAAAGGGCCATTCAACTCTATCAAAGGCCTTTTCGGCGTCCAATGATAGGAGAGCTGTATCCGGTGCTTCTTTATTAAAATAAATAATATTAAATAGTCTTCTTACATTATGGAAGCCTTGTCTACCCTTTATAAAGCCATTCTGATCTCGATTAATAATATTTGGTAAAATTTCTTGTATTCGTCTTGCTAAAATTTTACAGATTATCTTAAGGTCGGCGTTTAATAGGCTTATTGGTCTCATATTTTCACATTTATTAGAGGGCTTACCTGGTTTTGGCAGCAGTATAATTAAGGCATTATTTATGTATGATGGTAAATTATTATTTTGAAATGCTTCTAAAACCATTTCCAAAAAGGTTTTATTAATTTATTCTTAAATTTTTTATAAAGGTCAACTGGAAGACCATCTGGTCCTGCACTTTTTCCTGATTTCATATTATCAATGGCTAGCCCAACTTCTTCTTGACTAATTTTAAACTCCAATATCTCCCTGTTTTCATTTGGAATACACGGTATAGATAGTTCGTTCAAAAACCCATTTAGTTTTGTTAAATCAGGTTCATTTTTGGTATCATATAATTTTTCATAGTAATCTCTAAAGGCTCTATTAATTTCTAAAGGATCTATAACTACCTGTCCATTACTTATAATACTGGTAATTGGTGTTTTAATTTCCAATTGTTTAATCTGCCATGCTAATAATTTTCCTGATTTTTCACCTTGTTCATAAAAAGATTGTTTCAATCTTAGAAGACTCGAGGCAGCTCTATTCGCTGATTTTTTGTCGTATTCAGCTCTCAAAATCAGTAATTCATTCTCCAACCTTGGGTCACTTCCTGCATACACTTTTTCCTGAAGACTTTTTATTTTATGTTCCAATTTAGCTCTCTCCTCTCGAGTCTTCTTAGATTTTGATCCTGTATAACTAATAATATGTCCCCTAATAAAAGCTTTGAAAGCCTCCCACTTTACACATGCTGATGTTTGTGTAGTATTGATGTCAAAGAACTCGTCTATCTGTTTTTCTATATACTTGACAAATTCCTCATCCTGAAGCCATTTATGCTGAAATTGCCATCTACCTGATTCCTTTGTCAATTTTTTATCTACATATATTAGACAACAGGGTGCATGATCAGAGATCACAATGTTATCATAAAAGCAGTTTTGAATCTTGGACCTTAATTCTGTGGAAATCAAAAAATAATCAATACGTGAGAATGTCTTGTAGGTACTGGAATAACAAGAATAGGCTTTAACTTGTGGTTTCATTTCTCTCCATATATCTAACAATCTCAATTCTTTCATAAAATGATTAATAGTCATCCTACATCCAATGTGCGTACAATCCAGTCCTGTTGATCTATCCACACCTGGATTCAATGTACAATTAAAATCCCCTGCTATTATATGTTGCCCTGTAAGTGATGATAAGATGAGAAATAAATTAGCAAAGAACTTCTGATCATCTATATTGGGACCATATAAGTTCACAAGATTTATATTTTCTAATAGCAAAGAACCTTGAATGATTACATATCTTCCAAATTTGTCTCCAATTACATTTTTCACTTGAAAAGGAACTGATTTATGTATGAGAGTCATAACTCCCCTGGCTCGGGATGAAAATGAAGAGGTGAATACACTTCCCTGCCATCTACTCCTAATTCTTTTAACATCCTCCTCTATCAGATGAGTTTCTTGTAAAAACACAATTCTTGAACCCATGTCCTTTATTTTATTCATAACTTGTTTAAGTTTTTTTAAATTTTGTAGACCTCTGCAATTCCATGAAGTTAAATTAAGATTAACACTTTGGTCCATGATCAATAGAGAGTTTGGGATTACCTTGCAGTGTAAACATGCTCATACAGAGAAGCAAAAACATGAGTGGTTGAACATTCATCCTACAGACTACACACAAACAAATTTCCCCTTCCCACACTTGTGGCAAACCCCCCAAAATCAAAAAAAAAATTCTGTCTCCCGATATAGCCATCGACCGTTCCACACCCACGGGGAACAGCCTAAGCCACTCCTTCTTCATCCTCCCAATCACCCTAACTCTACTGCTTTTAATGACGTAACATTAACTCTCCTCTGTAGTTTTCCAACTTAACTCCAAAATTTTTAACAACTTTGTACATCATAGTTTTTTTTTTTTGTTTGTTTTGTTTTTTTAATATATAATACAATCTATATTTTGTAAACTTACTATTTACTTCAAGTCAGTCAGATGCCTGTGCAAATGCTTAATTATTCTACCTTATATTTTGTTCATGCTTAGCTCCCACCAGTCTCTTCTTCTTCTTTGATCTTCTTGATGAACTCCTGCGCCTCCTCTGGGGTCTTGAAGATGTGGGTTCTGCCCTCATACGTGGTCAGCAGTCTCGCAGGATAGATTACACCATGACGAATCCCAAGGTTGCGCAGCTCCTTACGTACGGGATCAAACTGCTTCCTCAATTGCTGGATTCCTGTGGCCAAATCTGGGTAGAACCGCACCTGCTGGTCCTGGTGTTTAATCTCTCCTTTTTTAGCTCGTGCAGCGTTGAAGATCTTCATCCTGTCTCTGTTGCTAAGAAACTTCATAATTAAGGTCCTCGGCGGTCCCTTATCTCTCCGTGGGCCAATACGATGTGCTTTTTCCAGAACCACTGCTGATTGCAACTCCTCGCTGCCCAGCACCTCCGGAATCCAGTTTTCCAGAAAGGAACATACGTCCCGACCTTCTGATTCCTCTGGAAGACCCACCAGCCTCAAATTATTCTGTCTCGACCGAGATTCCAAATCCAAAATATTATCTTCCAGAGATTTATTTTTTTTTTCCAAAGTGCGCACCTTTAATTGAAGACGGGTGACGTCATCTTCAGCACTAGCGAGACGGAGCTCCATCTGCGCCGTTCGTTCTACACAGTCACCCAATTCCTTTCTTATTCCTTCCAACGCTGTCATAATCCCATCAAATCTAGAGGAAAAGTCCGCTCTCATTGAACTCATGGCAGCCATCAGCGCATCTGCGCCATTCCCCGCAGATATCGCAGCGTTGCCAGCCTCCTCCGCCATATATGGAGTTTTGTTTACTGCGTCACAGACCTGAAAGTCCGTTAATTTGGACTGTTTCGGCGGCTCGCTTTTTCCTTTTCCTGGTTTTCCAGCCTTAGGCTTCGCCGACATATCTTCGCCCAAATGCTGGGATACGTTCTGTCCCAAATGAGAGAGTTATTTGCCGATTTTTTTTTTTCCAGGAGCAGAGCAGAGCGAGACACGTCCGTCCTACGTGGCAGCCATAACCGGAAGTTCTAGAGGACACATCTTGGTTGAACATGTCCCTATGGTCAAATTATTTTCAGTCTTTTCTAGGGGTACCATCATTTTTGTCCAGGCCTGTTTCATGAGTTTGTTTTTTAAAATAATTCAGTTGAACGACAATTCAAAAGCATTGTCTGATTTTCATAGAATTTGTATTTATTACCACTTTTGTCAGATTCAAGTTATTTCTGTGACCACTGTGGGTTTTTCTTTCATTAACAGAGGGGTACCAACAATTTTGTCCATGTCTGTACATAAACATCAGATCTGTGGCATTCATACCAGTGAAAGTATAGCTGCTGCTGGTGTGTCTGTCCCCTGTCTGGACCACCATCACACCAACAGTCCTTTTTAGTTTTCAGGGCATGATCTACGCATTGCTGTTGAAGCCAAAGATTGAGCTGAGGTTTAGGAGCCTCACACCACCAACAGCAACAAGTACCAGAACTACGCAAAAACATTCAAAAATACAAAAACTACAAGTGCTGAAATTAGCTGCCACTTGACTGCAAAACACGTATGTGGACTATACAGTAAGACGAATTTGAAAAACGTTTAAAAACACTATTTTAAATGCCCCACTACTCCACTCTTGCTAACTGATTTAACACTAACTCAGTCCAAAACCGGAAGTTGCCCCAATAATCATTTCTACAGCAGCGCGCTCAGGAATAAGGTAGATAACGAAATACAAAAAATACACATATTTTTGTTATTTATGTAAACCATGACAAAAAATCCTGCAGGACAAAACATGACACTTGGTATTTTCTAACCCGTTTGTATACCCCCAGAGACAGAGAGAGAAGCTGAATTAGACAGAGCTCCGAGACGGAAAGATGAGACAGAAGAGAGGAGCCAAAGAGAGGGAAGTGTTCAGGCAGAGGGTCCAGGAGAGGTGAGAGCAGAGGGAGGAGAGAAGGATGACACCAGTAAAAAGACCAAACACAGGATGTCTGGGTGGGACCCCAACTGGCCCAATATTCCAACATTCAAGCCTTGGTTGCACAATTCTTCAAATGGTCAGTTCCATATGCAAAGTTACAGTGCAAAAATGTAAAAAAAAAAAAAAAAAGAAATACATAGTATAAAATAAACATTTTCCCCCGGACACCGATGCAGCCGAACCAGGAGGCAACTGCTTGGCTTAAGGACTTTGCATTCGCTAAATAAATAAACCGATGCAGCAGTGGCTCTTTCAGCAATGGATGTTTGTTGGGCCGAGCCGTGTCAACGATTCATGGCTCAGCGGCTGACTGTTGACGTCATCCTGGCCTCTCTGGACACCGATGCAGCAGCAGCCCATCCAGAGGAGGCTGACATTGATCAGTTCTCCGAACATACCGGTGGTATCAATGCAGGAAAGGTTTTCCCAGACACCGGTGTGGCAACGGCCCATCTGAAGTGGAATGGCATCAATGGAGTCGCCCGGGATGTCGGTGACATCGACACATGAAAAATTATTGCAACAAGACTCAAACTGCATAAGCCTGGTAAGACTGTTATGAAACGGGATGGGTATGGGATAAAAACTGTGACTGAAAAACAACAAACCACTAAAATGTTTCAAGCTGTAAATCATGCCAAGGTATTGTGGGATCCGATTTTGAAACCTAAAGGCTTTTTTGGAGGTCATCTCAACATTAAGAGCATTGTTTCTAAAACAGAACAAATACAACTATTGACCACTTCAAAGCCTGACTACCTCTACCTCTCAGAAACCTGGTTATATCTATAGACAAGACAGAAAAGATGGTGGGGAGGAGGGGTCATGATCTATGTAAAGGATGATTATCAGTGTACACAACTTGACATTGCTGAAAATATGATGGAATGTGTTGGAGTTAAAGTTGTACTATCACCTGAAATGTCTTTTGCTTTGATTGTGATCTATCGACCTCCATCCTCTAACGATACTTTCTTTAGCTGTCTATCAAATGTACTGAAACAGTTTGGCAGCAAAGAGTTAAAGGTCTGATGACACAATTTTGACATTTTTTTAGGATGTTGTGTAAACCCAGAAGTCATTGTCGATGATCAATATAATATTTACAACCACGCTTGCATAAACTAGATATCATCAAAAAACCGCAGCCGCTGACTGGACTGCGGTGCCACCCACCAAATGAAGGGCGGCACCCCCATGACGTCAGTGACAGAACGGACTCCGGTGTTGTTGACTGGAATGACAGCAGCTTTGTAGCTCACAGTTTCTCTGGTTTCTTGTTTTAATTTTATGGCTGTGCCTTCACGTTGTGTTGTAGGCTCAGATAAACATCAAACCGTGAAAGACCACATCACACGCTTCAGCTGCAACTGTTAAGTCTCGCACTTTTATGCAGGAGGAGCGCACGAGGAGGCGCTCACTTTCTGTGATCACATGCTGACTCTCGCCGGTCCAGACATGTTCCCTCTCTCATTATCACCAGCTGATTCAAACTCCTGCTGATCATCTTTCCTGCTCCTCGCCCAGGTGCTTCTAATCACACCATCACCAGCAGTGCGTGGACTCAGCGGCCGTTTGCCATTCATGCACTGCTGCTCCATAGTATTGTCATCATTGCTGATTGGCTGCCAGTATTTTCAGCACTCTCACAATGCGCTAGTCACTCCACATTCGCCGTGGTTCTCGTGCGTCCTTGAAGCGACGTCCTCTGGGGCGCACCTGTGGCAAACACGTCTCCTCTCATTCGTTCACTGGGCGATGCCAGCCCCTGAACTCCATCAGTAAGTGTGTCTATTTCTTGTACGTCTTCACCTTTCAGGGAACTGTCTTTCTGTATTGAATGTGCTGTGGTGAACCCTGCACAAAAATCCTCGTTATTTCATCCTCCCTCTCCGTGCCCTGCGTAAGAGCGCACAGAGGGTCATGATGAATGGATTTAGGTGCAGAATTCACCACAGCACATGTATTGAACACAAGAATGATGACAACAGTTCCCAAAAAGGTGAAAACTTACAAAAATAAACAGAAACACTTACAGTTGGCGTTCGGGGCTGACATCACCCAGCGAACATGGAGTGGAGACACGTTAACCACGGTTGTGCCCCAGGGCCGACATCACTTCAAGGGGCGCAACAGAACCACGGCTGTGTGGAGTGGCTAACACGTCGTGACATTGTTGGCAATATTGGCTGGCTGACAACACGGCAGATGATGCACACAAAACATGAACAGCTGACTGTCGAAGAGAGAGGGGGCGTGGTCAGACCGGCGAATCTAGGACAGTGCCCACCTGAAAGTGGCTCAAAACGCACATAAAACACACGTACAAAACAAAAACAACAAGAACTCAAAATATAATCCATAATAAACCCGATTCCTGAGCCACAGAGAATACACTGCTATGATTTTATTGAAAAAACGGGTTTAAATAAATTATATTTATGAACAAATAATTTGTTGCAAAAATCTGTAACAACAGAATAACACTGGTGTTCCCCTGCCGTGTGTTTGTCGTCGCTGCTGCTGCGGCGGCAATGTGTGCCTCTCCACTGTCACTCTCTGAGTCATATGCACTGACTATAAGTGTAAATGGAGCAAATATAGAAAATGTAACAGCGTTTAAGTACTTGGGTGTCACATTGGATCCCACGTTCAGCTTTAAAAGCACATACAATGAATGAGCCGCACTCTGAAATATAACCTTACAAACTTTCGATGCATTAGAAACTCAGTTACTCTAAAAGGATCAAAAACCTTTCGGAATGCCATGATTTTGACGCATTTCTCCTATTGCATCTCATGCTGGTCACAAGCCAACAGTACGACTCTGAAACCCTTGGAATCCCTGTTTAAAACAATCCATCAAAATTCTGGATAAGAAGACACAATAGCATCACCATTGTGGTTTACTTGCCAAACACAAGATGTTAAGCTTTGAAAACATGATCATGTATGCAAATATACGGTTGATCTTTAAAATTATCCATGGTTCTGCACCCCCGCCCCTTAAAACTTTTGTGTACCTGACTTCTGAACAAAATACCAGATTAACAAGGATCTCTCTCACTTAAATAGGATTATGAAGGTGTACTCTTAAATTGTTTTTATGTGTGCCCTCTCTCTTATCTTTTTTTTTTTTTCCACAATATCTTTATTGAACCTTTTTTTTTTTTTTAACAAACATGATACAAACAATCAAACACTAACACTAAAGTACTACAAAAAAAAAAAAATGCACTAAAAACACCAACAACCACCAACAAAATCAAATCTTCAACAATGCTCCTCTGTTTAGTCTAGACAATCCAATACATAAGTATACATATTATGTTCACCAGTTTGGAATTTACAAGGTCCACACACATCATTCACCTTCTTCTTCAAGAGTTATGTTTAAATTTTTTACATAATCAATAAAAGGTCTCCATATATTCTCAAACACAATTTCCTTTGATTTTAGTATATATGTTATTCTTTCTAATGGAAGGTTTGTTAACATCTGTCTTAACCACTGAGTCACATCTGGTCTATGAGTCTTTTTCCATAATAGTGCAATACATTTTTTGGCATTAAGCAAACTGAGGTCTATGAATGTTCTTTCACTTTTATTAAAATTATGCTTTTCTGGGTACAGACCCAACAAAAACAGTTTAGGATTCAATATGATTTGTTTTAAGATTATTTTTTCAATTGTTACCCTCACCTCTTCCCAAAACATTCTTATTAATCTACATTCCCATAAACAATGAAATAGGGTTCCTTTACTTTCCATGCATTTTGTGCATGTATCTGGTATATTTTTGTTATATCTATTTAACTCCTCCGGTGTAACATACATCCGCATTAACCATTTGAAATGTATCAATTTAAGGCGTGCATTTATTGATTTGGTTTGAGCTTCTGTACAAGCCAATTCCCATTGTTCCTCTGAAATTTCAATTTGCAGATCTTCTTTCCAGTAGTTTAATCTTTTCAGTGAATTTTCACTTGAAGATAGTGTCAATGAGTTATAAAACTCTGAAATAATACCCTTTCTTTTACTATCTTTCATCATCATTTTTTCCAAGGATGAATAAATAGGTCGAGTGAGAGCTTTATTTTGATTTGATCGAATAAAGTTTCTAAGTTGAAGATATTTAAAAAAATGTGTTCTATTGAGATTAAATTTGATCCTCAGCTCTTCAAAAGACATTATGTTGTCTGCACATGGCAAATATAAATCCTGAATCTTTTGTATCCCTTTTAAATTCCATACTTTAAATACAGCGTCCGCTCTCCCTGGTTTAAAATATTGATTACCCCATATTGGACTAAATTGTGACAATAACTGTGGTTCTTTTAAATAGTTTTTAGCTTCACACCATATTTTGATCATATGCTTTACAAATGGATTTTTAACTTGTTTTTGTAATTTTTTTGCCGAATCTGAGTATATGAATATGGGAAGAGGTAAAGGTAAATTGTATGATTCCATTTCAGTCCAGTGAGGGAGATCATTTGATGAAAAATAATATGTCATAGACCTCAGTTGTGCCGACCAATAATACAACATAAAATTTGGACATTTCAGACCTCCACGATCAAATGGTAAATATAATAAAGACAAACGTAATCTAGCCCTCCTGTTGTTCCATATAAATTCCACTAACTTTTTTTTTATTCTTGAGAATAGATCTAAAGGTGGTGATAAGGGAATGTATTGAAATAAATAAAGTATTTTAGGTAAAATATTACTTTTAAGTATATTGATTCTCCCGATCATCGACATTGGTAGTGACATCCATCTCTGAGTTAACTCACTGATATCTGACATTAAGGCTTCATAGTTGACACTGGCGACTGATTCTAGCTTAGGCATAATTTGGATTCCTAAATATTTAAACTGATTTACAACATTGAATTGATTTACCTCAGGGGCTGGGTAATTTCTCTGGGTCTCATTTAGCATTAATATTGAAGATTTAGTTTTATTTATTTTATATCCTGATATTTCCCCAAAATTCTTTATTAAATTCAACAAGGTTGGAATTGATTTTTTTAGATTCGACATAAACAAAATTATATCATCGGCGTACAGGGAGATTTTATGTTCTGTTGGTCCAACTTTAATTCCATATATTTGTGAATGTAAACGTATCGCTATCGCTAAAGGTTCAATTGCCATAGTAAACAGTAAAGGTGAAAGTGGACAGCCTTGTTGACATCCTCTATTGATTTTTATTGGTTTTGAAATATTGTTATTTGTTAGGATTTCTGCTGTAGCATTATTGTATATTATTTGAACCCATTTTATGAAATTATTTCCAAGTCCAAACCTTTGTAGGACTTCAAAAAGAAAGGGCCATTCAACTCTATCAAAGGCCTTTTCGGCGTCCAATGATAGGAGAGCTGTATCCGGTGCTTCTTTATTAAAATAGATAATATTAAATAGTCTTCTTACATTATGGAAGCCTTGTCTACCCTTTATAAAGCCATTCTGATCTCGATTAATAATATTTGGTAAAATTTCTTGTATTCGTCTTGCTAAAATTTTACAGATTATCTTAAGGTCGGCGTTTAATAGGCTTATTGGTCTCATATTTTCACATTTATTAGAGGGCTTACCTGGTTTTGGCAGCAGTATAATTAAGGCATTATTTATGTATGATGGTAAATTATTATTTTGAAATGCTTCTAAAACCATTTCCAAAAAAGGTTTTATTAATTTATTCTTAAATTTTTTATAAAGGTCAACTGGAAGACCATCTGGTCCTGCACTTTTTCCTGATTTCATATTATCAATGGCTAGCCCAACTTCTTCTTGACTAATTTTAGACTCCAATATCTCCCTGTTTTCATTTGGAATACACGGTATAGATAGTTCGTTCAAAAACCCATTTAGTTTTGTTAAATCAGGTTCATTTTTGGTATCATATAATTTTTCATAGTAATCTCTAAAGGCTCTATTAATTTCTAAAGGATCTATAACTACCTGTCCGTTACTTATAATACTGGTAATTGGTGTTTTAATTTCCAATTGTTTAATCTGCCATGCTAATAATTTTCCTGATTTTTCACCTTGTTCATAAAAAGATTGTTTCAATCTTAGAAGACTCGAGGCAGCTCTATTCGCTGATTTTTTGTCGTATTCAGCTCTCAAAATCAGTAATTCATTCTCCAACCTTGGGTCACTTCCTGCATACACTTTTTCCTGAAGATTTTTTATTTTATGTTCCAATTTAGCTCTCTCCTCTCGAGTCTTCTTAGATTTTGATCCTGTATAACTAATAATATGTCCCCTAATAAAAGCTTTGAAAGCCTCCCACTTTACACATGCTGATGTTTGTGTAGTATTGATGTCAAAGAACTCGTCTATCTGTTTTTCTATATACTTGACAAATTCCTCATCCTGAAGCCATTTATGCTGAAATTGCCATCTACCTGATTCCTTTGTCAATTTTTTATCTACATATATTAGACAACAGGGTGCATGATCAGAGATCACGATGTTATCATAAAAGCAGTTTTGAATCTTGGACCTTAATTCTGTGGAAATCAAAAAATAATCAATACGTGAGAATGTCTTGTAGGTACTGGAATAACAAGAATAGGCTTTAACTTGTGGTTTCATTTCTCTCCATATATCTAACAATCTCAATTCTTTCATAAAATGATTAATAGTCATCCTACATCCAATGTGCGTACAATCCAGTCCTGTTGATCTATCCACACCTGGATTCAATGTACAATTAAAATCCCCTGCTATTATATGTTGCCCTGTAAGTGATGATAAGATGAGAAATAAATTAGCAAAGAACTTCTGATCATCTATATTGGGACCATATAAGTTCACAAGATTTATATTTTCTAATAGCAAAGAACCTTGAATGATTACATATCTTCCAAATTTGTCTCCAATTACATTTTTCACTTGAAAAGGAACTGATTTATGTATGAGAGTCATAACTCCCCTGGCTCGGGATGAAAATGAAGAGGTGAATACACTTCCCTGCCATCTACTCCTAATTCTTTTAACATCCTCCTCTATCAGATGAGTTTCTTGTAAAAACACAATTCTTGAACCCATGTCCTTTATTTTATTCATAACTTGTTTAAGTTTTTTTAAATTTTGTAGACCTCTGCAATTCCATGAAGTTAAATTAAGATTAACACTTTGGTCCATGATCAATAGAGAGTTTGGGATTACCTTGCAGTGTAAACATGCTCATACAGAGAAGCAAAAACATGAGTGGTTGAACATTCATCCTACAAACTACACACAAACAAATTTCCCCTTCCCACACTTGTGGCAAACCCCCCAAAATCAAAAGAAAAATTCTGTCTCCCGATATAGCCATCGACTGTTCCACACCCACGGGGAACAGCCTAAGCCACTCCTTCTTCATCCTCCCAATCACCCTAACTCTACTGCTTTTAATGACGTAACATTAACTCTCCTCTGTAGTTTTCCAACTTAACTCCAAAATTTTTAACAACTTTGTACATCATAGTTTTTTTTTTTTGTTTGTTTTGTTTTTGTTTTGTTTTTTTATTATATAATACAATCTATATTTTGTAAACTTACTATTTACTTCAAGTCAGTCAGATGCCTGTGCAAATGCTTAATTATTCTACCTTATATTTTGTTCATGCTTAGCTCCCACCAGTCTCTTCTTCTTCTTTGATCTTCTTGATGAACTCCTGCGCCTCCTCTGGGGTCTTGAAGATGTGGGTTCTGCCCTCATACGTGGTCAGCAGTCTCGCAGGATAGATCACACCATGACGAATCCCAAGGTTGCGCAGCTCCTTACGTATGGGATCAAACTGCTTCCTCAATTGCTGGATTCCTGTGGCCAAATCTGGGTAGAACCGCACCTGCTGGTCCTGGTGTTTAATCTCTCCTTTAGCACGTGCAGCGTTGAAGATCTTCATCCTGTCTCTGTTGCTAAGAAACTTCATAATTAAGGTCCTCGGCGGTCCCTTATCTCTCCGTGGGCCAATACGATGTGCTTTTTCCAGAACCACTGCTGATTGCAACTCCTCGCTGCCCAGCACCTCCGGAATCCACTTTTCCAGAAAGGAACATACATCCCGACCTTCTGATTCCTCTGGAAGACCCACCAGCCTCAAATTATTCTGTCTCGACCGAGATTCCAAATCCAAAATATTATCTTCCAGAGATTTATTTTTTTTTTCCAAAGTGCGCACCTTTAATTGAAGACGGGTGACGTCATCTTCAGCACTAGCGAGACGGAGCTCCATCTGCGCCGTTCGTTCTACACAGTCACCCAATTCCTTTCTTATTCCTTCCAACGCTGTCATAATCCCATCAAATCTAGAGGAAAAGTCCGCTCTCATTGAACTCATGGCAGCCATCAGCGCATCTGCGCCATTCCCCGCAGAAATCGCAGCGTTGCCAGCCTCCTCCGCCATATATGGAATTTTATTTGCTGCGTCACAGACCTGAAAGTCCGTTAATTTGGACTGTTTCGGCGGCTCGCTTTTTCCTTTTCCTGGTTTTCCAGCCTTAGGTTTCGCCGACATATCCTCGCCCAAATGCTGGGATACGTTCTGTCCCAAATGAGAGAGTTATTTGCCGATTTTTTTTCTCCAGGAGCAGAGCAGAGCGAGACACGTCCGTCCTACGTGGCAGCCATAACCGGCCTCTCTTATCTTTTTACTTTTAAACTTACAGGTACATCTCAAAAAATTAGAATATCATGAAAAAGTTCAATATTTTTTAAGATAAGATAAGCCTTTATTAGTCCCACAATGGGGAAATTCCAGGATTGCACAGGGATAGCAACACTCAGAGCAGCAATCAGAAGGCAAGAAAAAAACAAGAGCAGCGAGTATACATATGTACATATAAACATAAATATATAGACACACGGTGCGGAGCATTGTAGCTAGATGGAATAAATATGTAAATATACAAACACACACAGTGCAGAGCATTGTTGCTAGATGGAATGAAACAGCATAACCGTCTACTTAGTTATCCTACATGGTATGATTATGTGCCCATACGTATTGTCACCCTCCGTAGCAACTGATATTATCCTAGTTGTATACCGGAGGGGACCATTGTGTAAGTCTGTTGCGTCTTTTTCACTCAATACTATTAGGTTGTCACGTCTTTTTGCTATCTCTGCGAGCAGCCCTGCTTAGGTTGTACAGTCTGACAGCCGTAGGAAGGAAGGACCTGCGAAATCTCTCAGTTGTGCACCTAGGATGATGTAGTCTGCTGCTAAATGAGCTCCTCAGTGTATTCAGCATGTCCTGCATAGGGTGGGACTCGGACTCCAGCAGAGATGACAGTTTAGCCACCATCCTTCTCTCTCCTATCTCCTCCATTGGGTCAAGGCGCTGCCCCAGGACAGAGCTAGCTTTCTTGATCAGTTTGTTCAGTCTCTTCCTATCGGCTGTTGTAATGCCACTGCCCCAGCAGACCACTCCAAAAGTGATGGCTGATGCCACCACCGTGTCATACAATGTCTTCAGCAGCACCCCTTGTACACCAAAAGACCTGAGTCTCCTCAGTAGGAACAGCCTGCGCTGTCCCTTCTTGTACAGTGCGTCAGTATTGTGTGACCAGTCTAGTTTATTGTTAAGATGAACACCCAGGTACTTGTAGGATGTCACCATCTCGATGTCTGTTCCCTGTATATTTACTGGTGCTATAAGGGGTTGTCCTTGCCTGCGGCAGTCCACCACCAGCTCCTTAGTTTTCCTTGCGTTGATCTGGAGGCAGCTCCGATAGCACCAGTCCACAAAGTCCTGGATAAGTCCTCTATACTCAGCCTTCATCTCCGTTGGAGATGGAGGAAAGGAGCCAAAACTGTTCCCTGGCGGGCCCCCGTGCTACCAATGATTGTGTCAGACACACAGTCCCGGGTTCTCACAAACTGTGGCCGGTTTGTGAGGTAGTCCAGGATCCATGATGACAGGTGCTGGTCCACCCCTGCGCACAGCAGCTTGTCCTTCAGGATCATCGGTTGGATGGTGTTGAAAGCACTGGAGAAGTCAAAGAACATGATCCTCACCGCATTCCCGGGATTCTCCAGGTGGAACAGAGAACGGTGAAGGAGGAAGATCACCGCATCCTCCACCCCAATACCATGCTGGTAGGCAAACTGGAGTGGATCCATCGCTGGTCCCACCAGGGGGCGGAGGTGAGCAAGGAGCAGTCTTTCCAGGGTCTTCATCATGTGGGACGTCAGGGCCACTGGTCTGTAGCTGTTCAGATCTTTGGGGTGGGAAGTCTTTGGTACAGGTACCACACAAGATGTTTTCCACAACTGTGGTACCCTCCCCAGCTTCAGGCTCAGGTTGAAGATGTGCACCACAATCCCACACAGCTGGTCTGCACAGGACTTGAGGCTTTGCGCTGATGCCGTCCGGTCCCGACGCCTTCCTTGCCTTGATCTTCCTCAGCTCCGTCCTCACCTGGGTCTTAGTGAGGGTCAGGTTGGGGGGCTGTGTGTTGGGAGTGGGGGGGGTGATGGTGGAGTGGGGAGTGGGCAGCAGGACTTGATGTCTTCAGAGGCAGCAGTGGTTGTTGTGCAGTCGGGGGGGAGGGTGGTTGGTCAAACCTATTAAAAAACAGATTTAGATTGTTTGTCCACTCCCTGCCCCCCGTGGCCTGGGGGGAGGTATTCTGGAGCCCAGAGATGGTTTTAAGGTTTCTCCAGACCCCGCTGATGTCGCTCTGTTGCAGCTTGTCCTCCATCTTCTTCCTGAAGCTGTCATTGCCTTCTCTGATCTTCCTCCTCAGCTCCCTCTGTACGGACTTCAGCATCTCCCTGTTCCCTGACCTGAAGATCCTCTTCTTCTCTCTCAGAAGTGTTTTTATCTCAGGGTTGATCCAGGGTTTGTTGTTTGAGCAACACCGTATGGCCTTGGTGGGAACGGATTTGTCCACACGGAAGCTGATGTAGTCCGTGATGGTGTGAGTGAGGCCATCGATGTCCTCACCATGTGGATTGCAGAGCTGCTTCCAGGCGGTGGTTTCAAAACAGCCCTTTAGAGTGTCCATTGCCTCCTCAGACCATAACTTCACTGTGCGCATGACCGGAGGTTGTCTGTGCACTAGGGGTTTGTACACCGGCCGGAGATGAACCAAGTTGTGATCCGATCTCCCGAATGGGGGGAGTTGTGATGAGGTGTACGCCTCCTTAGTGTTTGCGTAGAATAAGTCCAGTGTTTTATTGTCTCTAGTGTGGCATGTGACATACTGGGTAAACGTGGGTAGAATGGGAGATAGTGAAACATGGTTGAAATCGCCTGAGATGAGGCGAAGAGCATCTGGGTGTTCTGTCTGCAGCCTGCTGGTTACTGAATGGATGACGTCACGCGCTGTCCCAGCGTTCGCCGTCGGATTTGCATGAATAACAATGCAGATCATGTGTGAGTATTCCCTCAGGAGATAGGTAGGCCGCATGCTAACAGCTAGCAACTCTATGTCTTTGCTGCAGTGTTGTTGTTTAACAGTGATATGTCCCGGTCTGCACCAGTTGTTATTAACATACATTATCACTCCACCGCCCCTTGCTTTGCCACTGTCTGGTGTTCGGTCTGCCCGTATCACGTGGAAACCCTCCAGCTCAATGTTAGCATCTGCTACTAGTTCAGTTAGCCACATCTCAGTAAACAAAAGGAGGGAGCACTCCCGGTATATGCTATCGTAGCAGGAGATAGCTGCTAGCTCATCTACCTTTCCCAATATAGATCGTACATTCCCCATAACAACGGATGGAAGGGTGGGTCTGTACCTTATATTCCTTGTCCGCTGTCTAACACCAGGCCGACAACCACGTCGTTTTTGCCTTATTTCTCCCGGTACGTCGAGTTTTTCTCTTAGCACCGAGTGGTGATTAAGTGCTAGCAGCTGTTCCCTGCTGTACCGTCTCCTGCTGTAAACAGTGGCTCCGTCCGCCGGCTCGGGAGACATTTGGGGCGATCTGTGTGTCCGTGATGTATAAAGTGTGTAAGGTGTCGCCGGATCAGAAAGTTGTCACCAGATCGGAAAGATAGAGGAAGAAAAAACACTGAATTGAGCCACTGCTGCAAAAAGGCAGCCGACTCGTGTGGTGCCGGAAGTAGAAAAAGTTGTTTGTCACTCATTTCAGAAAGTGAAACCCATATATTATATAGCAGGGGTCACCAACCTTTTTGAAACCAAGAGCTACTTCATGGGTATCGAGTCATGTGAAGGGCACTAGCTTGACACACTCCTCTAAAATAACAAATTGTGTGTGTGTGTGTGTGTGTATATATATATATATAAATAATTATCAATAACTTAAGAGTGGGTAACAGACAAGATCAATATTCAACACTTTATTTTTATTAATCTCAGCAATTGTTCAGATGATCACTTCTACATTTCATTAAAAAATGTCCAGTTTTCACCAGTCCCTTTTAACCATAAAAAACTAAACCCTGTTAATTCATGAACTATGTTGAACCATGTTTGAAAAGGTTATGCAACATTTAAGAAAAATCAACTTTCATATTAAATAAATCTTATCACATTTTTAAATGAACAAATCTGCTGCAATTCTGCTCAAAATCTGTTACATTTAATAAACACACTTTTGTGTTCTTCTTCACTGGAATTATATCCATACAGTTCTTGCCAAGAATCATGCTGGAGAAGAAGCTAAACAGCACAGTGCTTATATGCACGGTGGCACCGCGGCAGCACAATTCACCCTCGGCCGGGGGATCGTGGGTTCGATCCCTGCCCCCGGCCAACAGTGATCTGTGTGGAGTTTGCATGTTCTCCCCGTGTTTGCGTGGGTTTACTTCGAGATTTCTCCCGTTTCCTTCCACATGCCAAAAACATGCAGGTTAGGGAGTTAAGGGGCGCTTGTGCACGCAGCAACCGGTAGCTGGTGGCTTGTCACCGGACTGCAGAAGAAATCTACCTTCCGTCAAAAAAAAAAAAAAGAGTGGGCAGCAGTGGGCCACAGTCGCCCCGCAAATGAAACACACGCAGCTTCCTTTCACGGCAGTAAAAAAGAACTCTTCCTCCCGCTCACTTTGAAAATGATAGTCTTTTTTTTTTGGAAAAAGAACTGTGTAGGAAACTGCACTGCGCTCACCATCTTCACTGCCCGCTAGCTTACGCTCCACAAGCGCGAAGGTTTTGTCATGCGCACAATACTGACCTTTGAACTAGGTCAGAGTTCACATTAACTTTACGCATAATAAACATATTTTCATTTTTATTTTTTTTAAGACATTGTCATTTTAAAATCTATATAAATGCAAGTGTGATTTTAAAAAATAGCAGCAGAAAAAATTACATCTCACTCACTTGTGAGTTGTGCTATTTTTAGAACAGGCCTGCGGGTGACTCATGTGATCCCTGTGGGCGACATGGTGCCCGCGGGCAACGCGTTGGTGACCCCTGTTATATAGATTCATTACACAGAGAGTGATATATTTCAAGTGTTTATTTTAATTTTGATGATTATGGCTTACAGCCCATAAAAAACCCAAATTCAGTTTCTCAAAAAATTAGAATATTACATAAAATTCATTTTAAAAGTAGTTTTTAATAGAAATGTTGGCCGACTGAACAGTCTGTCCATGTACCACTCAATACTTGGTCGGGGCTCCTTGTGGATTAATTCCTGTATCAATGTGGTGTGGAGGTGATCAGCCTGTGGTTCTGCTGAGGTGTCATGAAGGTCCAGGTTGCTTTGATAGTGACCTTCAGCTCGTCTGCATTGTTGCTCTGGTGTCTCTCATCTTCCTCTTGACAATCCTCCAGAGATTCTCTGTGGGCTTTAGGTCAGGAGAGTTTGTTGGCCAATCAAACACAGTGATGCCATGGTCATTAAACCAGGTTTGGATACTTTTGACAGTGTGTGTGTGTGTGGGGGGGGTGCCAAGTCCTGCTGGAAAATGAAATCAGCATCTCAATAAAGCTTGTCAACAGAGGGAAGCATGAAGTGCTCTAAAATTTCCTGGTAGACGACTGCGTTGACTTTGGTCTTGATAAAACACAGTGGACCAACACCAGCTGATGACCTGGTTCCTCAAATCATCACTGTGGAAACTTCACACTGAACCTCAAGCAGCTTAGACTCTGTGTCTCTCCACTCTTTCTCCAGACTCTGGGACTTTGATTTCCAAATGAAATGCAAAATTTACTTTTATCTGAACAGAGGTCATCTGCTGGTGTTGGTCCACTGTGTTTTATCAGGCACCACTTTTAGCAAATCGGACAGTTTAAAAATGAAGCGCTGCTACAGATGGAAAATAACACGTTGACGTTCATTAATCCTCCAGAACCGTGACGTGCTCAGCCACAGACATTTTCAAAGGTCTCTCAGGTATGTACAGTGACATAAAATGTTTTACCGTTTGCCGCTGGTCCCGTTTCAGTGCGGTCGCTTTCTCACCTACGCGACCACACCAGAGTTCGCCATTTAATTCAAACTGAGACCACCTGACGAGAAGGTGGTCTCGGAATGGTTGTTTTGGTACGCACTTGAGCGCTATTACCGTGTTCTCACCAGACAAAACGAACCGCACTAACGGAGAAAATGAACTTAAGTTTAACTGAAACAGACTAAAGCCTGCAGGTGTGAAAGAACCCTTAATGTTGGTCTTTTTTACCACACCTGTTTCATATTTTAATTGCAAAATCATAAATCTATTTTTCCCCGTAAAAGTTTATCCAAACTATACAATTTTAAGTTTTTTACAGCGTGATAAAATGAATCTTAATAAGCAGAAGTGGGTTCCGCTTATTGAACGGAGCCCTCCACAACAGTCCCAGTCTGGGATCAGGCCCCTGGTGAAAATGAACTGCCCACCCCTGAGCTGCAGCAAAGACTGCAGAGCTCACCTGTGATTGGCTGACAGAGTTCAGGTAGACTCACCTGTAGTCTGGACATAATAATTGGTGATGGACTTCCAGTGATCGATGAAGGAGTCCAGCAGGTCCACGGTGGGCTCCCTCTGAGGGACACAGAGGGACAGGTGAGAAGCTGGGGACCCCTGAGGACACCTGTCTGAGGCTAATGCTAGCAGCTGTTAGCTTCTGATGGACAGACAGCAGCGGGTCTGCAGCTGTGGCCACGTCCTGAACCTTTTTTTAAGACTCTGGACCTCACGTCTGTCCACATCCTCAGTGATCAGACTACATGTGGACTTCAGGGTCCAACATGGTTCTACACATCATTAAGTCCGTCACTAAAATGCCTGGAACTCGACCCTAGAACCAGGACTGGACTCTGGACAGGAGGACACACTGATATGGGGGCAGTTGGACTTTTACCAGAAAAATCGTGCAATTTGACAAGAGAAAATGTCACAGATTTAAAGAAAATAGTCTCGGGTTTATGAGGAAAAATATCACAAAATTCTGAGGATAAGGGGAATTTTACATAAAAAAAAAATGCAGATTTATGAGAAAAAATGTTAACGTTAAAAGATCAAGTCACATTTCCATGAAACAAAGTTGTTCGTTTCAGGAGATAACTGGAGACAAATGAGTGCTGACAACTTTAGTCCTTTTCACACAAAAACACACGCAAGCTGCGCAAACGTGGGCTTTCCACAGCAGGACCGGCTGTCATCGGGATGGACTCGGAACTTTTGACGGTTCTGAGACCGCTCAGCTGACTGGCTAACGCTAACAGCTAACTGACGCTAACGGCTAACCCACCGACTCCAGCGCGTGCAGCAGCATGCTCGTGAACCTGCTGAATGTCTCCATTTTCTCGTCCAAACCGAACCCCCGCCGGCCCGGTTCTACCAGATTCTACCGGGTTCTCTGGGATATGCTCATCCGGCTAGCCGCTAACACGCCACAAGTAAACATCCGGTCTGAGCTTTTCAGAATAAAAGACATCCGGATACCTTCGGAATAAGATAAAAAAAAAAAATCAAACACCATCGTGTTGCCCTGACTCCGGCAGTTATGAAGTGCTTCGAGCGGCTTGTTATGGCCCATATTAAATCCCGCCTCCCAGTTAACATGGATCCTCTCCAGTTCACATATAGAGCCAACCGGATGATGATACAGATGATGTCATATCCACTCCGCTTCATCTCATCCTGACTCATCTGGAGGGAAATGATACCTATGCCAGAGTTTTGCTGGTGGTCTTTACTCACCATGTAACACAGCAGCAGCTGGTTGAGAAAATGCAACTGCTGGGAGTCAGCACTAGCATCTGCAACTGGGTCTTGGACTTTCTTACAAAGAGGAGACAGACTGTCAAGGTCAGCACTAGAACATCTGAGACCATCACAGCGAACACTGGATCACCACAGGGATGTGTTTTGAGCCCACTACAGTTTACACTGCTGACACATGACTGCTCTGCATCCCACAACACCAACCATATAATCAAATTTGCTGATCACACGACAGTTGTTGGTTTCATCACAAATGGTGATGAACCAGCCTACAGGGATGAGGTGAAGAAGTTAGTGACTTGGTGTAACTTCCACAATCTCTGTCTCAGTTCAGGAAAAACAAAAGAAATTATCATCGATTTAAAAAGGACCAGCCACTTCACCATTAATTATTTGTAGTTTAGCTGTTGAAAGAGTAAGTTAATTCCCTTCCACAGCATGTGAGACACTAGGGTGGCACCTACCTCCATTTCTCTGACCCTAGGCCACACAGCTACTGTAAGTAGTGAAAGCTACAGTGGGGGGTCTGTCCTGTGGTAGCTCTGCACATTAACTTTTCTCATTCTACTATGCTGAGCACCAAGCTAGAAGGCGGAAAGTACCATTTTTTTTTTATATGGTCTTTGATATGACCTAGCCGGTATTTGAACCTACGACCTCCTGGTTGTGGGGCGGATGCGCTACCAACTTGGCCACCACTCCGGTCTCTGTTCAAAGAGTCCAGAGCATCAAATTTCTTGGATTTCATCTGAGTGACAACCTAACCCCCACAGACTACACCACAGCTGTGATCAAAAAGGCACAGCAGCACTTTCACTGCGTCTGGAGACTGAAGACAGCAGGCCTCTCTAAGCCAGCCATGACATTGTTCCATCACAGCACCATTGAAAGCATCCTCACATACTGCATCACCTCCTGGTACGGGAACAGAGACAGAGACTGGGTAGAGTCATCAGGATGGCAGAGAGGATTATTGGCACCCAGCTACCATCACTGACTGACATCTACAGCCACAGATGCAGGCACAGAGGGCGCTGCATCTTAGGGGACCCCCCTCACCCCTCACACAGTGCCTTCTCTCTGATGCCCTCTGGAAGGAGATGCAGGAGCATTCAAGCGAGGACGTCCAGGTTAAAGGATAGTTTCTTCCCTGCTGCAATAAGACTATTAAATGAACCTAGTTGCTATTTATTTTATTGCAGTAATTTATTTATTTATATCATTTTAAGTGACCCAATGATGCTTATCTGCTTACGTCATGTTGGGTAGGCTTGTTAAAGAGATATTGTTTTTAATGTCTTTGTTTTAAATTTTTTGGATGGTTTTGCTGCCAAAACAGTATTTTGTTTTTGTGTTTACATGAAAATGACAATAAAGGATCATTATAAATCAGACCGGTTCTGTCCAAAACCCAGATAAACACTCATGGTTACATCAGCAGTGAGGTGTTATAGACGTGCGGACAGGTGGAACCAGGTTAGGGTTCTGGTCCTCAGCTCCTGAAGAACAACAGGAAAACATCAGTTTTACAGATGTGGCGCGGGCCTCCTGGCTCGTGACATCAGTGGATCCAGGAGTCCAGACCAGCTTTGTACTGGAGCGGAAAAATGAGGACCCAGAAAGTGTGTGCAGATGACCAGCAGGAGAATGAACAGGCAGCAGAACAATGAAGAACAGTGTCACACTCAGGGCCAGTGTTACGCCGAGAATTGCATCCCATCCACCAAAACTATAAAAGATAACACTACAGCCAGGCTTGCAACCATTATACATTTTTAGAAGTAAAAATTATTACCTGTGATAATCCAGCGTGTACAATAACCAATACATCACATTACCTCTCATATATTGTCTTTAAATTATGTTTATTTGCTAGACGTTTTAGTGTTTCAGAAAGCGCTGGAAATCATAGTGATCCAAATCAACATTTTACAATTTTCAGAGTTGAGATTTTGCATTTATGCATTGTCAGTAAAAAGGGTAATCATGTTTCCAAAGTATTTTCAACGTATATAGTTGTATTGACTTACACTAAACACCTGCTTGTGACGATGGGACGCAATTCTCGGCATGCGGGCAATTCTCAGCATAACACCGGCCCCAGCCATTCTGGCACCCTAGGTGAGATCAGGCCCCCATTATGTCTGGAAAACTGGAAATGACCGACAGAGTGTGAACACAAACATTTATTAAACGATGCACAAATGGGCAAAACAGGCTTAGTGCTGAGATGCAGAGCGCGCTGACAAAGAGCCTAAAATGGCCATCCCTTACATTTTATATGCTCAGCGTGATGATGTCAGCACGTGGCCGCATCATCACACCAACGCTGACCAAACTTGTACTTTTCTTACATCACACCCCCCACCTTAAAAAAAACTTGTGTTCTTTTAATGGAGGGGAGGAGGTGAGCGCAATTTTCAAAAGGGTTTCATTGGCTGGAGAACAGCATTGATTGGATCTTCACAGCATCAGTTACCATGGTGATCTTCCCCTGTTAGAAGTGAGCCCAGGGATAGCTCCAAAGTTACCTCCTTCTTTCTAGTTTTTTTTGGAGGGGGGGTTGTATTTTGTATACTTTATTAATCCCAGAGAGAAATTCAGGGCATCCACGGTACAGCACCAATCTCTTCACCATTCACACCTAGGGCCACTTTAGAGTCTCCAGTTAATCTAACCTGCATGTTTTTGGCCTGTGGGAGGAAACCGGAGTAGGCGGGGTAAACCCACGCAGACATGGGGAGAACATGCAAACTCCACACAAAAGGGTCACTGATGGTCAGGGGGTGGGATTGAACCCACAATCTTCTGACTGTGCTGCCACAGTGCTAACCACTGTGCCACCAAGCTGCCCAAGTACTGGCCCCTGGTGGGTTGGGGTCAGAGGTCAGGAGCTCAGGATGTTCTCATGGTGCTTTCATCAGGCCGGAATGACTCCATTACTGACATAACAGGCTGGTTACCAGGTTTTTACCCTTTCACTGCTTTTTTAAACCCGTTTATACCTTGTTTTCCCCATTTATACTGTTTATAAGATAAGATAAGAAAAGAAAAAGACAAGAAAAAGCCTTTATTAGTTCCACAATGGGGAAATTCCAGGATTAGAGCAGCAAAGGGATAGCAGCACGCAGTTCAGTTCAATTCAGCTTTATTACCTCCACCAAGGAGGTCATGTTTTTACCGGGGTTTGTCTGTCTGTTTGTCTGTCTGTCTGTTACCAACATAACTCAAAAAGTTACGAACACATTTTGATGAAATTTTCAGGAAAGGTGTGTAATGACACGGGGAACAGATGATTATATTTTTGGTGATGATCTGAGAATGCATACCTCAGCCAAGGCTCTTATCTTCTCACAGTGTTAGCAACAATACTCCAAAACTGATGGACAGACTTTGATGCCATTTTCACCACAAGTGGCTATAGGCCTAACACAAACCCATTACATTTTGGAGGTGATCCATGACAAACGGATCACTGCATGACAGTATACTCCCGCCAGACGTCTAAACGGAGACGCCACACCGAGACGCCTTTTTCACCGTGAGTTTTTACTTTAATTGGACAATTGTTCTTCCCTGTCTGGGTGTCAATTGCTGGGAGAATGCCATCATCCAGGGGCCACAGTTGGCTCCGGGGCAAGGAGCTAGCGGAGGCTCTGGAGTACGTGGACGGTACTCTATTCACCGCTATGCTGTACAACACTCCCAGTGACATACGTTGGCACCTGGACAACGCTGAGGTTCTCCTGGACAACCTTCCTCTCCATTACGACGATCACCCGGAGGTGATGACGAGGACAGATGAACTCGCTACGCAGCGCGAGATACTCCGTGGGCTGGAGGAGGAAGAAAGCAGGAAGCAGAGGAGGAGGCATCCTTGCTCCCTGCGTTGGAATCCCGTTCCTGTCCCGGAACTGGTCCAGGAGATCGCGCCATCTGGAGGTCGTTGACGACGTCGGCGCCACGGCCAAGGAGAACCTCGGCAGAATCCCCGGCTGGACCTGCTGCTGGCGAAGCCCGTCAGTAAACCTCTGAGAGCAGCTCCACCTCGTCCTTCCAGGGGGCCCTCTGTCGCCATCCAGTGGGGAGAAGGAGGAACAGCGTACCCTACAGCAGGCACCATCTCTCCTCCGGGAGAAAGGCAAGTGCAAGTTAATTTATTACACCATAATTGTAACCTGCCTTGTCTGACTCCTGGGGCGGAGTTCGGGGTTCGCAGCCCCCCAAGCTCCCTCCACCTACTGTAGTGATAATAACTAAACCTGCTGCCTCTGTGTCCCCCCCTGTTGAGCGGTCCGCGACGGCAGGCCTACGTTGTCAGATGAAGAGGGGGCCTGCAGTGCTGGAAAGCCTGGATCCGGCCCTGCAGCCACATCGTGGATGGAGGAGAAAAGCGGACTGCAGCCCGGAGCCTGAGCCGACGATGAAGCGTCCCCAGGTCTCCTCGCCAGATCGGTCCGAGCCAGTGGGTCAAGTGTCCCCTGCCCCCACGCCATATGGGTCATTGGCGTGGACATCAGCGCGGGAGGAACCTCAGGCTGCAGACATCATCTTGCCAGCTGCGGAGCCTGACGCAGCTGAGTTGGAGCCTGCTGACGAAAGTCGCCGCCCTGAACCTGGATCATCAGAGTCCTGGGAGGCAACAGAACCCGAGTGGAGGCAAGTGCTCCCTCTTGTGTCTCTGTCCCCTGTTTTGGAGCATTTGTGCCTGCCTCTCGGGGAGGCGAGTGAGGAGCAGCCGCCTGCTGCGCCCGAGCTCGTCTTGCTGGGTTCTGTTGCTGCCGGTGATACTGATCCTGTTTTTTCTGTCTCCTGTGAGCTTCTTTGCAGTGTCGCCGGCATGGAATTAATTGGAAGTTCCGGGTTCAGGGGTGGAGGTCGCCAGCGGAGCTGCACCGACCCAGTCGGGGTCTGTGGTGGAGGCTGCTGTAGCCCAATTGAGGTCTGACATGGGTGTGCCAGAGGCCCAATCGGGGTCCACCGCAGGTGTGGTTCTGGCCCAATCGGGGCCCGACGTGGGTGCGCCCGAAGCCCAATCAGGGTCCATCGCGGGAGCTGCTTTGGCCCAATCAGTGTCCAACGTGGGTGCACCAGAGGCCCAATCGGGGTCCACCGCAGGTGCGGTTCTGGCCCAATCGGGGCCCGACGTGAGTGCGCCCAAGGCCCAATCGGGGTCCATCGCGGGAGCTGCTTTGGCCCAATCGGGGTCCGACATGGGTGCAGCTGGGACTCAATCGGGGTCCAGCGGAGGTGCAGCACTGGTGTGGTCCGCGGACGGTGGAGGAGCTGCAGACCCTTTGCCGTCAGACGGAGTACGGGCTCATCCTTGCCTTCTAGCCCCTCTACAGAGTCATCACCCCTACGCATCATCGCCGGGGGCCGTGGGGGTCCCTTTTTGCTCACCCCGGCTGTCCCAAGTTTTGTCCTCGCCAGAGAGGCCGCCGCGGGCTGTTTTCCCCCGGTACTGGTGGCTGAGGGACGCGGGTCGGCTGCCTGAGGAACTGCTTCACTGGTTTGGCGCCTCGGGTCGGCCACCCGACATGTTATATGTTCTTCTGGGCAACCTGGTTCAGCCTCCGGGGGAGGGGACTTTCCGGGCCTGGGACTTTGACAAGCCACCCAGTCATGTTCCGCCTCCCATGACCACCCACTGGCTGTTGGACGTGGGGAGACCGCCAGAACTGTTCCTGGGGCGCTGGGTCTCCGCCGTTTGGCATGAACTGTTGGGCGGGTAGTGTCACGACGGCCCTCACGGACCATCACAAGATGCCTCAGTCACCAGAGAGTTTGCAGTGGTAATTTATTGTAGAGTAAAGATGAACACACACAGAACACATACAGTGGCTGGGTGAAGTCTGAGCCGGGGAACACCCGATGCGCCAGACGAGATAATCACAAAGATACAGTCACACAGAGCGTACCTTACAACGGGACCGTTAACAGACGGGTAACAGGGGATTCCCAAGTCCATTAACCACGATGAGCAAGGAGAATAACAGGAGCACGACGGAACGTGGCTGAACATACAGGTGAACATAACAGGATATAACAGAGACTGCCGCATTGGAGGACATTTAGCACCCGCTTATATCTCTGGTGGCTAATGACCCCAACGCGGCACAGCTGCTGCTAATGACAGCAGAGCAGCAGCTGACTTTGACAGCAGGGCGCTCCCCCGGGCGCCTTCACAATAAGAGCCCGAGGAGCTGGAAGGAATCCTCAGCTGCCAAAGCCAGAGAACAAAAAGATATGAGACCCGAGTGTGGCCAGAACCGACACTCGGGTTATGACAGTACCTCCCCCTCAAGGCCGAGCTCTGAGCGGCCTGAGTAAACCCCAAGCCCCCCACCCCCCCACCCCCCTAGGGTGGGTGGATGGGGCGCTGGCAGGAGGGAGAGAGACACAAACAACCAACAAGGCTACAAGGGTAGGGAGAAAAAAAACCCACAATAAGTACAAAATAGGCAACACACCCTTTGGCAACAGAGTGACACAAAAACACAAAACAATCCCCCTCCCCCCCCCCACACACACCCCAACAGTCCCACAGACGAGATCAGGAACCCAGAAAGGGCGCAGTCCAGGCCCGGAGGGATGGGGGCAAAAGGTTCGGGGGGGGTCGTCCGGCAACAAGAGGCCACAGAACAGGGAGGGGAAAAGAGGACAGTTCGGGCGGCCTACCCCAGTCCCATGCTCGGGGGAAGAGAGTTTCAGGCGGCCGGAGCAGGTCGCCGCACAGGAAGATAAACAGGTCGGGGGGCCGACCCGGAGAACCAAACCAACGAGACAGCCCTTCAGGCGGCCGCCCCGCAACACCAGCCCACCAGAACCATTGGGAGGAAGCAGCCGGTGATCCCGCAGAAAAGGGGGGAGATGAGGGGAAACCGGGCGGAGCGTTCAGGACCCCAACGGCCCCAGGTGGAAATGGGTAGTGCTCCTCAGGGAGGTGAGGAGGATGACTGTGGAGATGAGGGTGATGAAGAAAACGAGCCTGTCCAGCATCCGGTGGCTGGGGATCAGCAGCTCCCTCACCGAACCTAGGACCTGCTGGTGCAGCACCCACGGTGGACCCCGATTGGGCCTCCGGAACAGCACTCCCGGTGGACCCCAACTGGACCGGAACCGAACTCCCGGTGGACCCCAACTGGACCGGAACAGCACTCCCGGTGGACCCGGTCGGCGTGGCACCAGACTCGACCTCCAACCCCGAAACCGGAACCTCTGGCGCAGCAGGCGAGAGCAGCCCCTCGCCGGCGACCCTGGGAGAAGACTCACACAAGAGAGAAAACCCGGGATCAGGATCACCGGCAGCGCCAGAACCCGGCGAGATAAGCTCGGACGCAGCGGGTGGCTGCACCCGGCTCATCTCCCCTTGAGACAGGCAAAAGTGCTCTAAAAGGTGAAGAAGAAAGATAAAACAGAGCACTTGCCTGAGCTCGGGTTCTGACGCCGTCCAGGACTGCGATGATCCGGGCTCAGAAGTCAGGAGGTCGTCCTCAGGCTCCCACTCAGCTGCGTCGGGCTCCGCAGCTGGCATGATGGTGCGTGCAGCCAGAGAGTCCTCCGGCACCGATGTCCACGCCGGTGGCCCGCATGGCATGGTGGCAGGAGAATCTCGCCCTGCTGGACCGGACCGCTCCTCCGTGGAACCCTGGGGACGCTTCTTCATCGGCGATGGCTCCACGCTGCAGTCCGCTCTCCTCCTCCGCCCATGGCGTGGCTGCGGAACCGGAACCAGGCTCTCCAGAACCGCAGGCCCCCTCCTCATCCAGCGACGTTGGCCTGACGTCGAGGACCGCTCAGCGGGGGGAGACACAGAGGAAGCAGGGTTATTACTTTCGTCCACAGCGGGTGGAGGGAGCTCGGGGGGCTGCATACCCCGAACTCCACCCCCAGGAGTCAGACAAGGCAAAGCAATATCAAAAGAAGAGAAATTATCATGCACTTGCCTTTCCCCTAAGGGTAAGATGGTCCTCGCTGTGGGGGACGTCATTCCTTCCTTTCCCCGCTGGATGGCGACAGAGGGCCCTCTGGGAAGACGAGATGAGGCCACTCGAGGCGGATTCGGGATGAAGCTCGCCGAAACGGAGCTCTCGTGACACACAGCAGCCAGGATAGGCGACGAGGAGGAGGGGGCGACAGCCGGGGTCAGTCGGGCATGGAGCGCTGACGGGACAGCAGGCGAGGGCCCGGGAGAAGACGAGGCTGCGGGGATTCCCCTCTGACGAGGCGCAGGAGTGACAGCTGTGTGGGGGGTTGAGCCCTTGCGGCGACCCGGAACAGCATCCAGACGGGGCTCTAGCCGAGGTTGGAAGCCGGAGTGACGACGGTTCCTTGTAGGGGGAGAGGCGAAGGTGAGGTCCGGAAATCGCCGTTCCTGAGCAGAAACGGCGGCAAGCAAGTCAGCAAACTCAGGAAACTCACGCAGCGCTGGATTCCTCTCCACGAGTCTAATCACCGCCACCACATGCTTCATACATGCTGGAGGATTCTTAGCGGAGCAAGCAGCAGCCACCTGGTCCCAGATCTTATCTGCTGTCATCTGCAGCTTCTCTGGGGGAATCCCGAGTGACGACATGTCCGATGGGAAAAGACCTCCGGATGGTGCGAATTCCCGGGCCGGGACGGAGGCAGGAGCAGGATCCCGAAGCGAGGGGCGACGTCTCCTCCGCTTCGGCTCCCTGCCAGGATTTCCCTCCAGCCCTCGGAGTATCTCACGCTGGGCGGCGATGTCATCTCTCCTCACGCTTACCTCTGGATGATTAGTGAAGCGGGGAAGAGAATCCAGAATTTCCTCGGCTAGGTCCAGGTACCAGGGCACTTCGCTGTTGTATTCGAGGAGGGAGGCGGCGACAAGGACTCTGTCCACGTGCTCGAGGGTGTCAGCGAGAACAGCGTCCTGCCTCCGAGCACGAGACCTCCACGATGGCATGCTTCAACACGGCACCCAGACAGGTAGGAACAAACAGTCCACTACTGCAAACTGCACGGTGAATGGCGTCTCGAAACAACGCCTCCTCTCCGGGCGTTAGGCGGCAGTCTACTGTCACGACGGCCCTCACGGACCGTCACAAGACGCCTCAGTCACCAGTGAGTTTGCAGTGGTAATTTATTGTAGAGTAAGGATGAACACACACAGAACACATACAGTGGCTGGGTGAAGTCTGAGCCGGGGACCACCCGATGCGCCAGACGAGATAATCACAAAGATACAGTCACACAGAGCGTACCTTACAACGGGACCGTTAACAGACGGGTAACGGGGGATTCTCAAGTCCATTAACCACGATGAGCAAGGTGAATAACAGGAGCACGACGGAACGTGGCTGAACATACAGGTGAACATAACAGGATATAACAGAGACTGCCGCGTTGGAGGACATTTAGCACCTGCTTATATCTCTGGTGGCTAATGACCCCAACGCGGCACAGCTGCTGCTAAAGACAGCAGAGCAGCAGCTGACTGACAGCAGGGAGCTCCCCCGGGCGCCTTCACAATAAGAGCCCGAGGAGCTGGAAGGAATCCTCAGCTGCCAAAGCCAGAGAACAAAAAGATATGAGACCCGAGTGTGGCCAGAACCGACACTCGGGTTATGACAGGTAGCGGTCACTTTTTTGGTGGGGGGTTGATCCAGTAGTTGTTCTGTTGTTGTTTTTTTCCTTGTTACCCTGTGTGCTCTTTGTAAGGGTTATTTGGGTATGTGTGGGCATTTATGTTTATATCTTGCAGCTGCCCTATTTTGTTCTGTGTGATCTGTCCCAGTAATTGCTCTGTTTTTTTTTATTGTTTTTTCTCCGTGCTATCCTGTGTGTTCTTGTAATGGTTATTTGGGTATCTGTGGGTATTTGTGTTTATGTCCTGCAGTTGCCTTATTTTGTTCTCTGTGTAGTTAGGTGTGAGCCAATAAAGGCACTTTTCCACTTAGAACCCAAAGGCCTCGTTTGGCCTGGAACCGAACAGTACCGTTCGGCACCCATGTTTTTCCACAGCACAAGGCTCACTGTAGCATGGGTGGGAGAAGGAGGGAGTTGGAGGCGGCGCTACGCTCCCCATGAGGCGGCGCCATATTCCTGTTCAGTAAAATCAACATCAAAACATGTAGCAATACATGTCCAAAAATAATGCAAAAGTTAAATATATTTGGACACTCATGTCAGAAAGTGAGACCCATCTATTATACAGAATCATGAATCAGACAGTGAAGTATTGTTAGATTTTAATCATTTATTGGCTCACAGTGCATGAATATCAAAAATTACTTTTCTCGACAAATAGATGGTTAGGTAAAAATACATGATCGATGTCAAAATCATGGAGAGACTGTTGAGACGTCATGGACTTTATCTGCTCCAGCCAGTGGTGTTGTGGCAAAACATGGATCAGGTGCCATATGAGCCGTTAAATATATATTTCAACAGGTAAATAGTACTGAGTTGGGCATCAGATATATTTAGCAATTATGATGCATTTTAAGCTAAAACAAATGGATCTAGGATTAGAAGTAATTAAAATAAAGCAGTCCCAAGGTTACATGGAGAAATATGTGGATTAACTGGAAATATATGGTATTGAGTATTGCTGACTACCTGTAGATACTGTATAAATATATATTCTCTGCATCAACAGTGAACTATACTTGTATTCATGTAGTATTGCCCTGGGAATTTTGACAATAAACCTTTGTACTTTTGCAGATGTCTCCATTTTGTTTTACAGTCTTCAGCAAATAATTGTTTTGGTTACTTTTCTTAAAATGAGCCATTATTTTCAAAGTCACTGATAAATGGTTCGTACTGTTGACTCTTTTCCCACCGGAGTCTGAACAGACAAAATAGAAAATCATGATGCAAACACATAAATCACTAAATTGTTTATTCCAATCAGCAGCAAATTACAGATTATTTAGAATGTGCAAAATTCAAACTAAAAAAAAAAAGAAACTGAGACAAAACGTGACAAAAACTAAGCAACAGCACAACACAGACTGGATATGATAATCCTGATGTGATTTTACATGTCGTTTTGTATATACAGCCGTGGACAAAATTGTTGGCACCCCTCTGTTAATGAAAGAAAAACCCACAATGGTCACAGAAATAACTTGAATCTGACAAAAGTGGTAATAAATAAAAATTCTATGAAAATTAACCAATGAAAATCAGACAATGCTTTAGAATTGTGGTTCAACAGAATTATTTTAAAAAACAAACTCATGAAACAGGCCTGGACAAAAATGATGGCACCCCTAGAAAAGATTGAAAATAGGCCATAGGGACATGAACATGATCATAGGGACATGAACATGACCATAGGGACATGTCCAACCAAGCTGTGTCCTCTAATTAACATCACAGGTGTCTACTAACTTGGAATCAATCGGCCTGTTTAAAGGGAGACAAGTAGTCACTGTGCTGTGACCATTGTGGGCTTTTCTTTCATTAACAGAGGGGTACCAACAATTTTGTCCACATGTGTGTTTGGAGTATTTATTCCTTTAGTTTTTGTTTAAATTGTCCAAGCTTTGTGCATGATTTTAATTCAGGTCTAAAAGCGTTCCACAGTCTGACTCCTTGCACTGAAACACAGTGTTGCTTGGTGGTAGTTCTCAGACCCAGAACTCACTGGAGAGACAACATCTCCCAGCTGGTCTGGGAACACCTTGGTCTCCTCTCTGAAGATCTGGAGCAGGTGGCTGAGGAGAGGGAAGTCTGGGCTTCTCTGCTTGAACTGCTGCCTCTGCGACCCAGACCTCTGGAAAAGTGGTAGAAGATGGATGGATGGATGTCATGTATGGGAGCATTAATGAATGATACAAAGTCTATAGTGTGGGTTGATTCAGCAAATATTTCACTCTGCGTAGTATTGTGACTGATTTGCATATTTTACCTTTAATATAATTAATATGTGACTTCAACACAGTTTATTATCAATTATTACACCAAGGATTTTAATTTTGGACACCCTTTCAATCTCTACACCATTTATACTGAGTTTAAATACTGAGTTGTTGTGATGGTGTGAAATAACGTTATCAATAAAGTTTAGCCACTGCTGTGTTGCCCTGGGTTCAGGTGTGGCTGGTGTTTTGTGCTTGTATTGCTAAAATATAAAAGGAAGCTCTACAATGGCTCTCAAATATTTGTAATGTGTTCTATTACTGAATGAGTTTAAAGATGAAATACTATACACATATAAACTAAATTCTAATGGTGACTGAACATCTGCCATTCCCCAAGGTGCAAGATCCACTATTATGACTAGAACTCATAAAGGATCACAGAAATGATCTGATAACAATAAATAAACAAGCGGTTTATTTTATGGTGGCTATTATTGGATGTGCCATTCATTTTCAATTACTCTGTAATTAATATTCACACACATAAATCTCAGTTCAGTCCCTTTCATATTTAGTGGAAATTGTTCTCCTTTAAATCTGTCACTTTACCTAAACTTTAACTTAAAGCGAGGTAGTCGGATCCAGGAAAAAAATGCTTGTTTTGCGTGCATGGAAAGAAAATCCTACAGACACATATAGCGCGATTGTCTGCGAGTGTGACTGACCTCTTCCATGAGTAAATGTACGTTTTTTGGTCCGTGGCTGTTTAAATTGAATTCTTTCCTCTTGAAAATATCATTTTTGAATATTAATTACAGCTAAATGGGAGCAGTTTCGATGCCGACATTTCACATCCTAATATACGTGTTCTATACACCATCGGCTTTTGCGTATCCCACTACCTCGCTTTAAAAAGCAAAAGATTTGACTATAAATATGATGTGTTGTTTACCTGTCACTATACATTGGTGTCAAAACGTCACCATTCTGAGCAGATCCTGTTTGGACTCTACAATGAAATACACACAGATTAAGTTCATGCACAGCACCAAAGTGCAACATGTAAAAAAAATATATAAATAAAATAAACTTTTAACCAGGATTACAACTAACTATTTCATCAGATATTGTCAACACAAAAAGCAACATACAAGGACGGACATAGCATTAAACTAGGTCATCGTTTAAACACAATTAAGTTTTCGTCTGTCCTAAGTGAACTTTCCACTGTTGGAAAAAACAACATAAAGCATGAATATCACATCACTCACCGTCCTGTATATCACAATATCACAGCTTCAACTGCTGAAGTTGGGTGCGTCACGGCTGTACATTCAATTCAATTCGGGTGGCTGGGTCTAATTCCCGGTGCGTCTCCGTGTAACTTCTGGTGCGTCTGTTTGTGCCCCACTGCAGGCTCAGTCTGCTTCCCTCTGCATTCTCTCATCAGCCGAAACGCACAGGAAACTCTGCTGGACTGCGGTGTTGGATTTCTGCTGATTTCTGTGAAGCCATTCTCTCGTTGTGGTTTATAATATCACTTGTTCGCGGGCTCACTGACGAAAAATTGCAAATGGCGACCAGCAAGCTATTCTCAAAGTCAGTGTAACGCCCACGTAACGCCCACTCTCATGACACTACGCACAGACCAATGAATGGCCAGCAGTGGCGTGACGAAACGGGGCCAGTACCCTTCGGACCTGCTTTTTACGGTGCCGAAAAAAGTGTCGGTAAAACTGGAACTGTTCCAAAAAAGGGAACTGTGAGGCCTTTGGGTTCCGAATGGGAAACCGGACAATGGAGGCCGATCGGAGCCAAACGGGGCCTTTGGGTTCCAAGTGGAAAAGCGCCTTAACTGTTCTGTTTTTCTGTACCTGGTTATTTGAAAACTTATGAGAATTCACACAGGTGAGAAGCCATTTTCTTGTGAAACATGTTGGCAAAGATTTAATTTTCTCTTGCTATCCTGTGCGGTTTTCTGTAATCGTTAGTTGGGCATTTAATTTGAACTGAGTATTTGGTATTTTTTGTCATTGTGCTGGGGTTTACTTTTTTTTTCCCCTTGCCTGGTCTTGATTTTGTTCTTATTGCACTGATTCTGGGTTTGGTCTCTCTCTCCCTCTGGACCTACCCCCAGCCGCCCACCCTGGAGGGGATGTTGGGTGGGGCATGGTGGTCTATGGGCGTTCTGGAAGCCCGCCCTCGGAGGGAGGGCACTGTTACAATCTGAGCGCCGGTCTTGTCCGCGCTCGGGCCACGTATAGCTCGCTGCCGGCTTTGACAGCTGTGGGTTATATTCTGGCTTCACCGGGCTCTTATTGTGAAGGCACTCGTTGGGGTTTCTGGCTGTCAAGGACAGTCAGCTGTTTGTCATCATTACTTGTTAGCGCTCGACTTTATTAGGCGGGCGCTGACGGCAGTCTACTGGCGGGAGTATCGTCAAACATTTGTCAAACCTTTGTCAAGTCATGGTCAAGCTTGGTTGGCGCACTAACCTCGTCAGACCTTCATGTCAGGTTCGTTATTCTTGTTATATCATAGTTTAGCTCATAGTAGCTGGGGTTAGCCCTACGAGTCCCTGTACCTCGTAGTGTGTGTTTTGCCCTTAGCTGCTCATACTCTTGTGTCACATATTGTCTTGTAAATAAACATCATTGCAAAACTCTCCGGTGACTCTTGGCGTCTTATGGTGATCCGCGAGGATCACCGCATGACAAAAGGAAGGTTTTAAACCTATTCTTAAAAACAGAGATTGAGCCTGATTCCCAAATCCAGACTGGCAGCTGGTTCCACAAGAGAGGAGCTTGATAACAGAAGGCTCTGCCCCCCTTTGTACTTTTGGAGATTCTAGGTATTACAAGTCATCCAGCATTTTGGGAGCGTAGTGCTCTATTAGGTTAATAAATATCAGATCTTTTAAATAGAAAGGGGCCTGATTGTTTACAGCTTTGAAAATGAGAAGAAGGATTTTAAACTTAATTCGAAACTCTATGGGAAGCCAATGAAGGGAGACCAGAACCGGAGAAATATGATCTCTCTTTCTAGTACCTGTTAAAACTCTTGCAGCAGCATTTTGGATCAACTGAAGACTTTTTAGAGGTGTTTTAGGACAACCTGATAATAAAGAGTTGTGGGCGACACACATTGTGGGCTCACATTCCCACAGAGACATGACTGCATGTGTATTGAGGGTGTCACGTCTGCAAGGACAAAGGACTCGAATCTGCAGAAGATAACGAGGAGGTGTGAGATTTGTCTTTTTGTCCCACAGAAGATGCCCCGGAGAGATTTCCGGTTCATCAAGAAATGAGAGACAATGGTGAAGATTCAAAGGGATGCTTTGTGACTGTATGTTTACTGAAAACACCATGTGACTTGAATTCTGATGCTGGAAACATATAAAAGGGTGATGAGATATGATTCTTTCCTGCTTTGAGAATGCTAGACGATGTGTTCTGTCAATAAAGCTGGTTTACGAACTAAACTCAGCCTCATCATTCGAGCACATCTTCTACACTGGTGACCTACGACAAGAAATGAGCAGACAGAATTCTCCCGAGCGGGGCTCGGCGGAAGCCAGCCTGATGGCCGCCTCAACGATCCGGCTGCCCGATTTCTGGCAGCACAGCCCGCGCTCATGGTTTAGCGCAGTCGAGGCGCAGTTCAACCTCCGGAGAATCTCCAACGACAACACAAAATTCTACCATGTGGTAGCGAAGCTGGACAGCGACACGGTCCAGAGAGTGGAGGATTTGGTTAATCATCCACCAGACAGCGACAAGTACAGCGCATTGAAGGACGTGCTGATCAGCCATTTCACCCCTTCAGTCCAACAACGAGCAGAGGGGCTCCTGACGTTGACAGAGTCAGAGAACGAGAGACCTGAGGACCTGATGGTGAAGATGCTGAGGCTCAAAGACTCTGAGGATGGCGAATTCATTTTCGCCCACCTTTTCCTTCGGACCCTGCCGCCAGCAGTGAGAGTGGCCCTGGCAGAGTCGCCCCGATTGGCCAGGCGAGACTACCATGGGCTGAGCAAAGAGGCGCAGCGACTTGTCGACGCCCACAAGCGGAACGCGGTTTCGGCCGCAGCTGCCAGCCCAGGAACGGCGTCCGGAGACAGCGCAAATCCAGCGGCCGAGGCGCCAGACGCACCAACGACGGCAGAGATGGGGGCCAGACGACGCGGAGCGGAGGATGGCCCGTGTTTCTACCACCGCCGTTTTGCAGAGAGAGCGCACAGGTGCGTCCCACCGTGCAACTTCAAACGGCAAGACCGAAGGCCGGTAGCAGCTGCGACCCTCGGCGACGAGAACAAGTTGCTTTACCTGACGGATACACACTCGGGGAAACAGTTCCTCGTGGACACGGGCTCCCAGCTGAGTTTCGTCACACCCACCTCCGCGGAATGGCTGATGCCGTCTAAAGCTCCCTGGGTGTCAGTGTCAGCAGCGAACGGCTCCACGATTAAAACGTTCGGTGAGAGTTCAATTCAATTCAATTCAACTTTATTTATATAGCGCCATTTCACAACAACAGTCATCTCATAGCACTATCAACTGTAGGGGGGAACCCCCACAGTTGCAGAAAGACCCCAGCAATCAGGCGATCCCCTGTGAGCAAGCACTTGGCGTGTAGAGAGCAAACAGCACGGCGGGGACTCAATCTATGGGAGAGAACAAACAAATGTTAATGACCAGCAAAAAAAATATTTCATTGAGAGTGAGGAAAGGAGTGAGGCCCAGTGCATTACTGGAGGTCCCCCGGCTGACTAAACCTATTAGCAGCATAACTAAGGGAGGGTTCAGAAACACATGATCCCTCCCTAATTGTAGGCTATGTCAAAAAGGTAGGTTTTAGCCCTATTCTTAAAAACAGAGATCGAGTCTGACTCCCGAATCCAGATTGGCAGCTGATTCCACAGGAGAGGAGCTTGATAACTGAAGGCTCTGCCTCCCATTGTACTTTTGGAGATTCTAGGTATTACAAGTAATCCTGCATTTTGGGAGCGTAGTGCTCTGTTAGGATAATACGGTAGTATCAGATCTTTTAAATAAAAAGGAGCCTGATTGTTTAGAGCTTTGTAAGTAAGAAGAAGGATTTTAAACTTAATTCTAAACTCTATGGGAAGCCAATGAAGGGAGGCCAGAACCGGAGAGATATGATCTCTCTTTCTAGTACCTGTTAAAACTCTTGCTGCAGCATTTTGGATCAGCTGAAGACTTTTTAAAGATGTTTTAGGACAGCCTGATAATAAAGAATTACAATAATCTAATCTCGAGCTAACAAAAGCGTGGATCAGCTTCTCAGCATCACTCTGAGACAAGATGCTCCTAATCTGGGCAATATTACGCAAATGATAGAAGGCAGTCTTAGAAACAAATTTAATATGTGAATTGAAGGACAAATCCTGATCAAAAATAACTCCAAGGTTCCTCACAGAGCTATTAAGAGAAAGAGTAACTGCATCCAAACTGAAAGTTTGATTTGGAAAGGAATTTCTAAGGTTTTTTGGACCAACAAGAATGACTTCAGTCTTATCTGAATTTAATAGCAGGAAATTACAAGTCATCCAAGCTTTGATTTCCTTAAGACAGGCTTCTAACTTGGCTAATTGATTACTATCATCCGGCTTCATTGACAGGTATAATTGTGTGTCAGCTGCATAACAATGAAAATGTATACAGTGCTTTCTAATAATGTTGCCTAACGGAAGCATATATAAACTAAAAAGAGTAGGGCCTAGCACAGATCCCTGTGGAACTCCATGACTAAGCTTTGAGTTGAAAGAAAACTCATTATTTACATGAACAAACTGGAACCTATCAGATAAATAAGATCTAAACCACTGCAACGAAGTTCCATTAAGTCCAACATAGTGTTCTAATCTATCAAGTAGAATATTATGATCGATAGTATCAAAAGCTGCACTAAGATCTAAAAGGACAAGTACAGAAACTAGTCCATTATCAGATGCAATGAGGAGGTCGTTAGTGACCTTCGCTAAGGCTGTTTCAGTACTATGATGGATTCTAAACCCAGATTGAAACTCTTCAAGTAAACCATTTCTCTGCAGGTGGTCAAATAATTGCGTAGCAACAACTCTTTCTAAGATTTTTGAAATGAAAGGGAGATTAGAGATTGGTCTATAGTTAGCTAAAGCTCCTGGATCTAGCGTTGGCTTTTTGAGTAAGGGTTTAATTACAGCCGTTTTAAAAGCCTGCCGTACATGGCCTAAAGTTAAAGAAGAATTGATTATATGAAGAATAAAGCTACCAATAAGTGGGAAGACTTCTTTAAATAACCTGGTAGGAATAGGGTCTAAAAGACAAGTTGAAGGTTTGGATGAAGAAACTATTTTGTCTAACTCACAAAGGTCGATTGGAGTAAACTCATCAAGACAGACATCAAAAGAAGGAGTTGTAGTAGTTACAGTGTTTAAGTTAACTGTGGGAAGAATCTGATTGATTTTATCTCTGATGGATGAAATTTTATTATTGAAAAAGTTCATAAAGTCCTGACTAGTAAGCTCTAAGGGAATGCTAGGATTAACAGAGTCCTGACTCTTTGTCAACCTGGCTACAGTACTGAAAAGAAACCTGGGATTATTCTTGTTCTCTTCTATTAATGCAGAGTAATAACTTGTTCTAGCTTTTCTAAGAGATTTTTTATAAATTAAAAGATGATTTCTCCAAGCTAAATAGATTTCATCTAAATTAGTAGAGCGCCATTTTCTTTCTAATTGACGAGTCTTCTGTTTTAAGCTACGAGTTTCTGTGTTGAACCAAGGAGTTAGAAATCTCTGATTAGACTTTTTCTTTTTTAAGGGGGCCACCAAGTCTAGAGCCTGATGCAGAGAAGCTGAAACACTATCCACCATGTTGTCAATTACAGAAGGAGCAAGCTGTCTATAGCTTATTTCCGTTGTGTTGACACATGGCATAGAGGAAACAATCTGCATAAATTTGGAAACAGCATCATCTGAGAGGCGTCTACTGTGATAATATTTTTCTTTAGGAGCCAAATAGTCAGAAATAGTAAAATCAAATGTTAACAGACAATGGTCTGACAGTACAGGGTTATGAGGAGACACTACAAGATTTTCTATTTCTATGCCATATGTCAGAACAAGGTCCAATGTATGGTGGAGGTAGTGAGTAGAATTTCCTACTTTCTGAGAAAACCCAATCGAGTCTAATATTGAATTAAAAGCCACATGAAGGCAGTCACTATCTACATCCACATGTATATTAAAGTCCCCTACTATAATTATTCTATCAGATTTCAGCACTAAATCAGCTAAGAAATCAGCAAATTCGGATAAAAATTCTGAGTAGGTTGATGGGGGACGATAAACTATGGCAAATAAAATTGGGTTTAACCTAAAATTGCTAAAGTGCCCAATACTGAGGACCAGGCCCTCAAAGGAATTATAACATGTTTTTTGCTTTACATTAACTAGTAATTTGGAATGGTAAATTGTTGCTACTCCTCCTCCACGACCAGAACTTCTGGGATTTTGACAGTTTAAATAACCAGAGGGAGTTGATTCATTTAAACCAACATAATCCTCTTGCCCTAACCAAGTCTCTGTAAGGGAAATTAAATCAATCTGATGATCAATTAACAGATCATGGACTAACAGAGACTTGGGAGTTAGAGACCTAATATTTAATAAACCACATTTAATTTTTAAATTATGAGGAGGAACAGAGGCCAAATCATTCAATTTAGAGGCTTTATGTTTAATGTGAGTTTTACCAATATTTTGCTTTATCACTTTGGGATGCTTATACATTATATTTTTATTTACTTTGGAGGGAGCAGACAACGATTCTCTGATGGGGAAGACAGGGGCTAAGTTGAGGGGTGGCGGATGAAGAGGAGCTGCAGAGAGGCGTGTAAGACTGCGACTCTGCTTCCTGGTCCCAACTCTGAGTAGTCATGGTTTTGGAAATTTGGATAAAAAAGATGCCAGATTGTTAGATAAATGAGAAGCACCATCCAAAGTGGGATGAATGCTGTCTCGTCTCATAAGACCAGGTTTTCCCCAAAAAGAGCTCCAATTGTCAATGTAGCCCACGTCATTCTTAGGACACCACACAGACAGCCAGCGGTTCAAGGATGATGAGCGGCTAAACATGTCATCACTGGTCAGATTGGGGAAGGGCCCAGAGAATACTACAGTGGCAGACATCGTTTTTGCAAACTCACACACCGATTCTATATTAAGTTTTGTGACTTCTGACTGCCGGAGACGGATGTCATTAATGCCGGCGTGAATAACAATTGTGGAGTATTTACAGTTACTTTTAGCCAGCATTTTCAAATTTGACTCGATGTCGCCTGCTCTGGCCCCAGGAATGCATTTGACTATGGCCGCTGGAGTCTCTAGGTTCACGTTTCTGACTACAGAGTCGCCAATGATCAGAGTTTTTTCCTCAGCGGGTGTGTCGCTGAGCGGGGAAAAACGATTAGAAACGTGAACAGGTTGGTGGTGAACCGGGGCTTTGCGACTAGGCTTCCTTCTCACCGTCACCCACCCAGTCTCCTCGCTGCTGAGGAGAGCCGGGGAACCGCTGACAGGGGGGCCTAAGCTAGCTAGCTCCGCTGCAGCTAATGGGCGTCCGTCGAGATTAACTGGCGCAGACGGTGTTTCAATGCAGCGGAGCCGGGATTCCAGATCAGACAACCTCGCGTCGAGCGCCTCAAAAAGACAACATTTATTACATTTACTGTTATCACTAAAAGAGGCAGAGGTGTAGCTAAACATCTGACAGAGAGAGCACACCAGAGGAGAGGAAAGAGAGCTAGTAGCCATAGCTAATGGCTGGAGAGCAGACCACACAGGCAGACAGCAAAACAGGAAGTGACGATACGTTACCACAAGGAAGTGACGATCCCAAGTAAAAGTCCCAAGAGAAGACCATGCTTCTGTCCTTACAGGGCCGTTCATTTGAGAGGTCCTTTATTGTAGCAGCAGTCAGTTTTAACATGTTAGGGGCTGATTTTTTGTGCTCACATGGTTTATTGGTTGACCTTGCTAATAGACGTCTGACTTTTCATTCTATTCCCTGCACAGCTCGGGTGGCCCCGCCGACTGCACATGCCAGCGTCTCAGCTGCGGGTGGTAAGTTTCACACATTGCTTGCTCAGTTCCCAGCACTCACAGTCCCCACGTTTTCGGCGATGGTGGCTAAACATGGGGTGGAGCATTTTATAACCACCACCGGGCCTCCCGTTTTTGCAAAAGCTCGGCGCTTGGACCCAGCTAAACTGGCCATCGCGTGCGAGGAGTTCACTAATCTGGAAATACTGGGCATTGTTAGACGCTCCAAAAGCTCTTGGGCTTCGCCGTTACACATGGTCCCAAAGGCTGACGGCTCGTGGCGACCTTGCGGCGATTTCCGCAGGTTGAACAACGTTTCAGCTCATGACCGCTACCCGATTCCGCACATTCAGGATTTTTCTGTTCATTTAGCGGGGGCGTGCATTTTTTCTAAAATAGACTTGGTGCGCGGTTACCACCAGGTTCCAGTGCGCGCGCAGGATGTACCCAAAACAGCGGTCATAACTCCTTTCGGCCTTTTTGAATTTTTGCGCATGCCTTTTGGCCTCAAGGGGGCCGCGCAGACTTTCCAACGCATGATGGATGCAGTTTTACGCGAACTCCCTTTCGTGTTCGTTTATTTGGACGATATTTTGGTAGCCAGCGCGTCCGAGGGCGAGCATGAAAAACACCTCACAGCAGTTTTTCAGAGGCTGGCAGAGCACGGGTTAATAGTTAACCCAGCGAAGTGCCAGTTTGGGGTGGCGCAGATTGATTTTTTGGGGCATCGCGTTTCGGCAGAAGGAGCGGTTCCTCTTCCAAATAAAGTGCGTGCCATAACGGATTTTCCGCAACCTCAAACGGTCAAGGCGCTTCAGGAGTTTCTAGGGATGGTTAATTTTTACAACCGGTTCCTCCCAAGCGCAGCACGGCTCATGCAGCCATTGTACACCGCGTTAAAAAAACAAAAGCCTGCAAATAAAGTTGAATGGTCTCCGGAGCGGGAGCGCGCTTTTGCCCAGGTAAAATCAGCCCTGGCAAACGCAGTTTTGTTAGCGCACCCAGTTCCAACGGCCCGCATGGCACTCACCACTGACGCTTCCGATGTAGCGGTGGGGGCGGTAGTTGAACAGTTTGTGGCAGGTACCTGGCAACCCCTCGCATTTTTCAGCAGGACTTTGCGCAATAGTGAGCGTAAATACAGTGCGTTTGACAGGGAGCTTTTGGCCCTACACTTGGCCATCCGCCATTTTCAGTTCTGGTTAGAGGGCGACGTTTCACCGCGTTTGTGGATCATAAACCGCTAACGTTTGCGATGGCCAAAATTTCAGAACCCTGGTCAGGCCGACAACAAAGGCAGCTAGCCGCAATATCGGAGTTCACTACTGATATTCAGCATGTCGCGGGTAAACACAATGTTGTGGCAGACTGCCTCTCGCGCGCGGTAGCAACACCAAGCCCCATGGGGGCAGATTCTGTAGCCGTGGCCGCGGGCCCGGGCAGTGACGCGGGAGCGCGCGCAGCCCCGGTCTGTGTAGGGTTAGATTATGCAGCCATGGCTGCGGAGCAGGTTAACGACGCGGACGTGCGCGCGCTCCAGTCTGGACCAACAGGGTTAAGGCTGGAGCACAGGGAGCAACAAAGTGGTATGCCCCCACTAATCTGCGACGTCTCCACGGGACGGCCCCGCCCCGTGGTGCCAGCCGCGTGGCGTCGCCGCGTTTTTGACTCAGTCCATTCTCTCGCGCACCCGGGGGTGCGCGCATCGATTAAGTTGGTGAGGGAGAAATTTGTTTGGCCCGGGTTGCGCAAACAGGTCAAGGAATGGGCGGCAGCCTGCGTAGCGTGTCAGCGAGCCAAAATACACAGACACACTAAGGCCCCGTTAGAACCTTTTCACATCCCCGCTAAGCGTTTTGATCACGTGCATGTTGACTTGGTGGGCCCGCTCCCATTATCACACGGGCACACACATCTTTTGACGATGGTGGATCGCACCACGCGTTGGCCAGAGGCGATTCCTCTGACATCAACCACAGCGGAAGAAGTTGCGCGAGCATTTTTAGCAGCGTGGGTTGCGAGTTTCGGTGTACCGTCGGACATAACGTCCGACAGGGGTCCCCAATTTATTTCCGAACTATGGTCATCAATGGCCCGCAGCTTGGGGGTGAAGATTCATCGCACTACCGCATATAACCCCCAGGCTAATGGTTTATGCGAACGCTTTCACAGGTCATTGAAAGCAGCCCTCAGAGCGTCGCTGACGGATACAAATTGGGTGGACAAACTTCCATGGGTTTTATTGGGGTTGCGTTCTGCACCTAAGGAAGATTTGCATGCTTCCCCGGCTGAATTAGTTTTTGCACAACCGCTCCGTTTGCCGGGGGAATTTCTCCCCGATAATCCCGCACCAAATGGCTCCCCTGCTCAGCCGTGGCAGAGCGACTCGGGAGCAAACACGCTCCCTGGCCCGGTCCATCACAGTTTACCACACATTTTTGTGCCAAAGGCTTTAAAAAATGCAGAGTTTGTTTTTGTTAAACATGATGCTCAGCGTCCAAGTTTGCGGCCGTTTTATGACGGACCGTTCAGAGTGCTGGAGACCGGGCAGAAGCATTTTCTGTTAGATTTAGGGGGCAGAAGGGAGTCGATTTGCATAAACAGGCTCAAACCCGCTTTTGTTTTGGCTGATGAGGAAGTGCAGCTCGCGAGGCCCCCCCGCCGTGGCAGGCCGCCAAGGGGACATGCTCCAGAATCTTCACAGAAAGGTGCTAACAGCTTTAATCCACAGATGCAGAGAGATGTTACAGGTGCAGCAAAGCCAGGTTGCAGCAGATTCGGCAGAAAGTTAAAACCTAGGCAGTTGGTGGATTGATTAGCGATATATGGAGTGTTTTGTGTTTTTCTTTTTTTATGCCATGCAGGTTTTGCCCTTACTAGACGTTTGGGGGGGGTAGTGTGGGCGACACACATTGTGGGCTCACATTCCCACAGAGACATGACTGCATGTGTATTGAGGGTGTCTGCAAGGACAAAGGACTCGAATCTGCAGAAGATAACGAGGAGGTGTGAGATTTGTCTTTTTGTCCCACAGAAGATGCCCCAGAGAGATTTCCGGTTCATCAAGAAATGAGAGACAATGGTGAAGATTCAAAGGGATGCTTTGTGACTGTATGTTTACTGAAAACACCATGTGACTTGAATTCTGATGCTGGAAACATATAAAAGGGTGATGAGATATGATTCTTTCTCTTTCCTGCTTTGAGAATGCTAGACGATGTGTTCTGTCAATAAAGCTGGTTTACGAACTAAACTCAGCCTCATCATTCGAGCACATCTTCTACAGAGTTACAATAATCTAATCTAGAGCTAACAAAAGCACAGAGCTATTAAGAGAAAGAGTAACTGCATCCAAACTAAAAGTTTGATTTGGAAAGGTATTTCTCAGGTTTTTTGGACCAACAAGAATGACTTCAGACTTATCTGAATTTAGTAGCAGGAAATTACAAGTCATCCAAGCTTTGATTTCCTTAAGACAGGATTCTAACTTGGCTAATTGATTACTATCATCTGGCTTCATTGACAGGTATAATTGTGTGTCAGTGCTTCCTAATAATGTTGCCTAACGGAAGCATATATAAACTAAAAAGAGTACGGCCTAGCACAGATCCTTGTGGAACTCCATGACTGAGCTTTGAGTTGAAAGAAAACTCATTATTGACATGAACAAACTGGAACCTATCAGATAAATAAGATCTAAACCACTGCAACAAAGTTCCATTAAGTCCAACATAGTGTTCTAATCTATCAAGTAGAATATTATGATCGATAGTGTCAAAAGCTGCACTAAGGTCTAAAAGGACAAGTACAGAAACAAGTCCATTATCAGATGCAATCAGGAGGTCATTAGTGACCTTAACTAAGGCTGTTTCAGTACTATGATGAATTCTAAACCAAGATTGAAACTCTTCAAATAAACCATTTCCCTGTAGGTGGTCAAATAATTGCGTAGCAACAACTCTTTCTAAGATTTTTGAAATGAAAAGGGAGATTAGAGATTGGTCAATAGTTAGCTAAAAGCTCCTGATCTAGCGTTGCTTTTTGAGTAAGGGTTTAATTACAGCAGTTTTAAAAACCTGCAGTACATGGCCTAAAGTTAATGAAAAATTGATTATTTGAAGAATAAAGCTACCAATAAATGGGAAGACTTCTTTAAATAACCTGGTAGGAATAGGGTCTAAAAGACAAGTTGAAGGCTTGGATGAGGAAACTATTTTGTCTAACTCTAAAAGGTCAGTCGGAGTAAACTCTTCAAGACAGACATCAATTGAAGGAGTTGTAGTAGTTACTGTATTTAAGTTAACAGTGGGAAGAATCTGACTGATTTTATCTCTGATAGATGAAATTTTATTATTGAAAAAGTTCATAAAGTCCTGACTAGTAAGCTCTAAGGGAATGCTAGGATTGACAGAGTCCTGACTCTTTGTCAGCCTGGCTACAGTGCTGAAAAGAAACCTGGGATTATTCTTGTTCTCTTCTATTAATGCAGACTAATAACTCGTTCTAGCTTTTCTCAGAGATTTTTTATGAATTAAAAGATGATTTCTCCAAGCTAAATAGATCTCATCTAAATTAATGGAGCGCCGTTTTCTTTCTCATTGACGAGTCTTCTGTTTTAAGCTACGAGTTTCTGTGTTGAACCAAGGAGTTAGAAATCTCTGATTAGACTTTTTCTTTTTTAAAGGGGGCCACCATGTCTAGAGTCTGATGCAGAGAAGCTGAAACACTATCTACCATGCTATCAATTACAGAAGGAGCAAGCTGTCTATAGCTTTTTTCCGTTGTGTTGGCACATGGCATTGAGGAAACAATCTGCATCAATTTGGTAACAACATCATCTGAGAGGCATCTACTGTAGTAATATTTTTCTTTAGGAGCCAAATAGTCAGAAATAGTAAAATCAAAGGTTAACAGACAATGGTCTGACAGTACAGGGTTATGAGGAGACACTACAAGATTTTCTATTTCTATGCCATATGTCAGAACAAGGTCCAATGTGTGGTTGAGATAATGAGTAGAATTTCCTACTTTCTGAGAAAACCCCATCGAGTCTAAAATTGAATTAAATGCCAAATTAAGGCAATCACTATCTACATCTATATGTATATTAAAGTCCCCTACTAAAACTATTCTATCTGATTTCAGCACTGAATCAGCTAGGAATTTGGCAAATTCGGATAAAAACTCTGAGTAGGTTGATGGGGGACGATAAACTATGGCAAATAAAATTGGGTTTAGCCTAAAATTGCTAAAATGCCCAATACTGAGGACTAGGCCCTCAAAGGAATTATAACATGTTTTTTGCTTTGCATTAACTAATAATTTGGAATGGTAAATTGTTGCTACTCCTCCTCCACAACCAGAACTTCTGGGATTTTGACAGTTTAAATAACCAGAGGGAGTTGATTCATTTAAACCAACATAATCCTCTTGCCCTAACCAAGTCTCTGTAAGGGAAATTAAATCAATCTGATGATCAATTAACAAATCATGGACTAACAGAGACTTGGGAGTTAGAGACCTAATATTTAATAAACCACATTTAATTTTTAAATTATGAGGAGGAACAGAGGCCAAATCGTTCAATTTAGAGGCTTCATGTTTAATTTGAGATTTACCAACTTTTTGTTTAATCACTTTGGGATGCTTATACATTATATTTTCATTTACTTTGGAGGGAGCAGACAGTGATTCTCTGATGGGGAAAACGGGCTAAAATCTAATCTATTTCCAGAAGTTGTCCTTTGCCTTTGGCATTGTGACACTTCAGAGGCACGAGATTCATGTAGTGATGTCACAGTTTTTCTGAAAGGACTGTACCAGTAATAACAGTTTTCATGTTGACAAATGACGGATATTAGCATACATATTAGCATTAACACTCAGAGCAATAATTAATAAGATAATCAAAACTGGTTAGCCAAAGCAGCAAATAAATATTCATATGTACACAGTTACTGTATATAGACAGTGCAGTAGCATTGCAGCTAGATGGTATCAACAGCATTACAGTTTGTAAAATTACCCTGCAGAATATAAATATGGACCCAGACAGAATATATGCCATTGAATCAAGAGTATTGTTGCCACCATCAGTAATGATTGTTATTTCCCCAGTTGTGTACTGGAGGGAATGATCTCTATTGTGCAAGGTAGTTACGTTTTGTATATTCAACATGACCTCTACAAGCAGCCCTGGTTAGGTTATAAAGTCTGACAGCTGTATGTAGGAAGGACCTGCGGAACCTCTCCGTCGTGCACCTAGGATGGTACAGCCTACCGCTAAATGAGCTCCTCAGTGCATTCAATGTGTCCTGCATGGGGTAGGACTCGGACTCCAACAGAGATGACAGCTTAGCCACCATCCTCCTCTCTCCTATCTCCTCCACTGGGTCGAGGCATCGCCCCGGAACAGAGCTACTTTTTTTGATCAGCATGTTCAGTCTCTTCCTGTCGGCTGCCGTGATGCCACAGCCCCAGCAAACCACTCCAAATGTGATGGCTGATGCCACCACCGAATCATAGAAGGTCTTCAGGGGTTCCCCTTGCACACCAAAAGACCTGAGTCTCCTCAGGTGGTACAGCCTGAGCTGCCCCTTCTTGTAGAGTGCGTTGGTGTTGTGTGACCAGTCCAGTTTATTGTTCAGGTGAACCCCAAGGTACTTGTAAGATGTCACCATCTCAATGTCTGTTCCCTGGATGTTTACCGGTGCTGTGGGGGGGTTGTCCCCGCCTGCAGCAGTCAACCACCAGTCCCTTAGTTTTCCTCGCATTGATCTGGAGGCAGTTCCACAGGCATCAGTCCACGAAGTCTTGGATAAGTCCTTTGTACTCCGCATCATCCCCATCACAGATGAGGCCGACGATCACAGAGTCGTCAGAGAACTTCTGTAGATGGCAGTGTGGTGTGTTGTGTGAAAAGTCAGCAGTGAAGAGGGTGAACAGGAAGGGAGCCACAACTGTTCCCTTTTGGAACCCCGTATTGCAGATGATGGTGTCGGACACACAGTCCTGGGTTCTTATAAACTGTGGTCGGTCTCTGAGGTAGTCCAGGATCCACGATGACAGGTGCTGGTGAACCCCTGCACACAGCAGCTTGTCCCTCAGGATCACTGATTGGATGGTGTTGAAAGCACTGGAAAAATCAAAGAACATGATTCAATTCAATTCAATTCAATTCAATTCAATTCAACTTTATTTATATAGCGCCATTTCACAACAACAGTCATCTCATAGCACTATCAACTGTAGGGAGGACCCCCACAGTTGCAGAAAGACCCCAGCAATCAGGCGATCCCCTGTGAGCAAGCACTTGGCGACGGTGGAGAGGAAAAACTCCCTTTTAACAGGAAGAAACCTCCAGCAGAACCAGGCTCAGGGAGGGGCAGTCATCTGCTGCGACTGGCTGGGGGGTGAGGGGATAGAGAAGAAGAAAAAATGATCCTCACAGTGCTCACAGGCTTCTCCAGGTGGGACAGGGAATAATGAAGAAGGAAGATCACTGCATCCTCCACCCCGGTGCCATGCTGGTAGGCAAAGTGAAATGGGTCCATAGCTGGTCCCACCACGGTGTGGAGGTGGTTGAGGAGCAGCCTCTCCAGGGTCTTCATCAGCTGTGATGTGAGGGCCACTGGTCTGTAGCTGTTCAGGTCCTTGGGATGCGGTCTTTAGTACAGGTACCATACAGGATGTTTTGCACAGCTGTGGTACCCTCCCAGCTTCAGGCTCAGACTAAAGATGTACTCCATGATCCCACACAGCTGGTCTGCACAAGACTTGAGGAGCCTCAAACTGATGTCGTCCGGACTTAGCAGCCTTCCTCAGCTTGATCTTCTTCAGTTCAGCTCTCACCTGGGTCTTAGTGAGAATCAGGTTGGGGCGGGGGGCTGTGTGCTGGGAGGGAGGGTGTTGGGTCTGTGAGGGGAAAAACAGCGGCCATTTATGACGGGGGTGGAGGGAGGGCAGTGGACAGCAGGACTAGATGAAGGTGGAGGCAGCAGTGGTTGGTGGGCAAGTGGAGAAGAGGGCAGTTGGTCAAACCTGTTAAAGAACAGGTTTAAGATGTTCATCCACTCCCTACCCCCCACTGCCTGGGAGGAGGTATTCTGGTGCCCAGAGATGGTTTTGAGGCTTCTCCAGACACCCCTGACGTCACTTTGCTGCAGTGTGTCATCCATCTTCTTCCTGTAGCTGTCCTTCCCCTCTCTGATCTTCCTCCTTAGCTCCCTCTGCACGGACTTCAGCTTCTCCCTGTTTCTCGACCTGAAGATAGTTTTCTTCTCCTTCAGCAGTGACTGATCAAGGGTTTGTTGTTTTAGAAACAGTGTATGGTCTTTGTGGGTACGTTATTCTTTACACAGAAATTTATGTAGTCTGTGATGGTGTGTGTGAGGCTGTTGGTGTGTGTACTGTACGTTGTGTTTAAGAATGAGGCAGGGACAGCGACTGTTGACTGTTCTCTCCTTTATTCAACACACAACTATCTACAGAAGACTGGCACTGTATGACACACAGAGAGCTCACAATGTCATCATGCCACCTAAGATGAGTCAGCAAGTCTAAACACCACATTTACCCCCTCCCCCAAAACCCCAAAGAACTTTATACAGCTATGCCCGGTTGATCGAGTGGGTTCTTCTGCCACTGTTGTTGGTCACATCCTGGCTACACTCAGAAGTTTGTCACAAAGTCCTTCTGGTGGTGGGGTCTCTGTTGAACCTGGGCCAAACAGCACTCAGGCTGTGCTGCTGCCACTGGCCCCGGCAGATGCTCATCATGAGTTGTGGTTCCTGTGTCGCCGTAGTCCCATCCTGATCTCATCGTGTCCACAGCCATCTCCTGATCCAGGGCCACTGTCAGCACCACTTTCCTGAGGCGGTTGGCACGCCACCATGACCCATAAGCAAGGCAAAAGGTGTCTGGGCCCAGCTGTGCTATGATCTGAATTGGCACTGTCCAAAACGACTGCAGCTTGAGGGCACAGTTAGGGCGCCTGATCTGAACCCAATCCAGCACCACGAGTCTGGGTCATTTCGCCCAGCGTTTCCTGTCAAACCCGTTTCATTCGCCATTGTTGTTCAACCACCCTCCCCCTAGGTGATGGCCTTTCCGCCGGGGTAGCCTCTGATGGGGGGCATAGTCGGTCCAGGGGAAGACACATTTTACGTCCTAGCATTAGTAGGGCCGGGGAGCATCCCATCATGGTGTGAGGTGTCGCTCTGTAATGTAGCAGGGTTCTCTGTAATGCCACTGAGAATGGGAACCCATCTGCCAGGTGTGCCCTGACACTGTTCTTGAAGGTCTGGTTGAATCCTCTCTACCCCCCGTTCACCTGTGGGTGGTAGAAGGTGGTTTTTTATGTGCATGATGCTCCTTTCTCACATGAATGTCTCAAAATTTGCTTTGATTATGATCTATCGAATTCCATCCTCAAAGGATACATTCTTTAACTGTCTATCTAATGTACTGAAACAGTTTGGCAGCAAAGAGTTAATCCTCATGGGTGATTTCAACTTAAATTAGCTTTGTAAAACACGGAGACTGTCATGTATGCCCCTTTGGGGAAGAGGAAAACAACCCAGATGCTGAACTGCAGTGTGACATTTATTAACAAAGAGAACAAAAAATTCCAAAACAGTGCAGACATACAAAGGTGCAAATGAGGATAACTTACAGGAATGTACTCCAGAGCTAAAATGGCTCTGGAGGGGGAGAGGAGATAGCCGGAGGAAATAATGTCCATTCAACCCCAGACAAACAATCAATATAGCCGCAGTGAAACAATAAACAATCCATCCTTAAATACTTGGACAAACAAGTGAGCAGCAGGTGTGGGCTGAGCTGGCAGGTGAGCTAATTACCCAACTGTCCACAGCTGAGGTGGCAGGACAGCAGACTGTGAACAGTTAGTGGGGGTGTCTGAGAGAGGAGGGCACATAAGTGACAATAAACCAAAATATATACAGAAAACTGACAACAAAATAATGACACACAAACAAAACTCAGAAAGAAGTTGAGTCTGAGCTTAGAAGGAATATTTGCGCTCAGACTCATGACAGAGCCCCTCCTCAAGGGGTGGAGTCCAGACACCCCTAGGCAACACCAAAAAGGACCCCCCCCCCCCCATCCCAGGAGAAGGGAATGACAAAAAACTACCCCGGGTGGGAAGTGGAGGAAAACAGGTTAGAAGGAAACTAAAGGCTGGAGCCCACTCAGGCCAACACCCACACTACACCTGGCCCCTGGGCCCCCTAGGCCAAAAAACCCAGATGTTCAGGTGGCCAGCCGAAGTGCCAGGCCAGGCAGACGACAAGGTGGAATGAGTCGGGCGGCCTGCCGGAGAATATGGGCCACCCAATCCAGTGGCTCAGTCTGTCAGGCAGCCAGCCTGAGTTCTTTAGCCACCAGGACCAGAGGGGTGACCCAGGAGGCAGCTCCCCCATGGGAAGGCCCAGCGACAGGAAACAGGGCCGGAAGGGGGGGAACCACGACGGTGTCTGGTGGTGGAGGAAGGGGGACCATGACGGCGTCTAGTAGAGGAGGAAGGAGAACCATAACGTCCTTGGGCTGGCCAGTTGCACCCTCGGTGGTCCCAGGTTGAGACACTGTAGCACCCACAGTGGCTCCAGGCTGGAGTTCTGCAGCACCCGCGGTGGCTCCGGGGTGGAGTTCTGCAGCACCCGTGGTGGCTCCGGGCTGGGCCAATGCTGCACCCTTGGTGGGCCCTGGGCTGGGGCATAGTGCCCATGGTGGGCCCAAGCTGGAGCGCAGCACCCATGGAGACTCGGACCATGGATGAGGAACCCACACAATGGCCTCGGGCAGAGGGGAGGCTGCACCCACGAAGGTCCCGGGCTGGGATGGAGCACCCAAGACCACCTCAGCAGGGAAAGCTGGACCCACAATGTCCAGATGGCAAGCCTGGACCCACGGACCCTGGGAGAATGCTCGGACAGAACACATAAAGAAGAGGGGACAGGGTCACCGGCAGAGCCCGGTGAGGTGAGCTCAGGTGCAGCTGGTGGCTGCACCCGACTCTCTTCGCCAAGAGCCAGGCAAGATTTCTCCAGAACAGATAAAAGGAAAACAAGAGAGAGCACTTTCCTGAGCTCGAGTTCCACCGCCGTCCAGGACTCCACTGATCCAGACGACAACATCTTGGGCCAGGTCTCTTGGAGGTCCAGCTCCAGTTCCAACTCTGCTGTGGCGGCGTCCGCAACAGGCATGATGGTGGTTGCAGTCCTCGTCTCCCCAGATGGAGTGGACCATGCCGGTGGCTCTTAAGGAGTGGCAGCGAGGGGTTGACTCACCAGTGGCGCTGGAACAGGGTTCTCCAGGGCCACAGGCTGCTCCATTGTCCGGCGGTTCTCCTTAGGGACCGGAGGACACTCAGGGACAGATGGGGGAGACACGGAGAGGGGACATGAGGAATTATTTACTGCAGCAGGTGGGGAGAGCTCAGGGGACTGCATTTCCTGAGCCTTCCTACCGGGAATCAGACAAGGCATATCATCAAAATTTGAAATAGAATGAAATGAAACTTGCCAGTTTTCCCAGTGTTTGATATCTGCTGCAGCAGGAGGAACTTCATCCCTCTCCGTGGCTATGGTAAATATGGGCCCCCCTGAGGATTGTACAGGAGCCGCCCCTGTAGTCACGGAGACAGGCGGAGCCGGGGAAAATATGGAGGACCTCTCGGCAGCAGGAGAGCACATCAAGGAGATGGGAGTTGCAGCAGGAGAGGAGACTGACGGGACAGCCGGCAAAGGAGGAGAAGAGAAAAGGACTGCTGTGGGAATTGTTGGGCTCAATGTCCGGGAGAAGGATGCTGAGGAGGCGGGAGGATTCCTCCCGCGGTCAGAAGCGGGATGACGCTGTCACTGCAGAGTTGACAGAGCAGGCGAGGGGGAGGTCTCAGCACCCAGGGATGGAAGCGCACGCTGGGTTTGATCTCCAGTAAATTCGCGACTCCACCCCAACACAGCCTCTCATCCTTACGGGATGAGCAGTTCCGAGCACCGATCGCCAAGCCCTCAATCATAGAGATGAACTCCAGCTCATCCCGACTCCACCTCCTCCTCCTCCGGTCTGCTTTGCCTAATGGAGGCATGACAGCTCCGCTGGACAGGTGAGTGGAAAAAATACACCAAAAGAAAAAATGCACTTGTGCAGCAGCTGGGCCTATAACTGGCAGCTATATTCTGTCATGTACCCCCCTTCGGAGCAGAGGAAAACAACCCAGATGCTGAACTGTAGTGTGACATTTATTAACAAAGAGAACAAAAAATTCCAAAACAGGTGAGCTAATTATCCAACTGTCCACAGCTGAGGTGGCAGGACAGCAGGCTTTGAACAGGTTTTTTTTTTTTTTTTTTGATTTTGAATACTTTATTGATCCCCAGAGGGGAAATTGAGGGCATCCACCTGAATGGATGACACAGCCACAGTATGGTGCTATCCCTTTACCTTTCACACACACATTCACACCTGGAGCCACTTTTAGAGTCTCCAATTAACGTAACTTGCATGTTTTTGGCCTGTGGGAGGAAACCAGAGAACTCCCAGAGTAAACCCACGCAGACACGGGGAGAACATGCAAACTCCACACAGATCACTGTTGGTCAGGGGCTGGGATCGAACCAGGGATCCCATGGCCAAGGGTGAGTTGCTGTGCTGCTGCAGTGCTAACCACTGCACCACCCAGTTCATGGGGATGTCTGAGAGAGGAGGGCACAAAAGTGACAATAAACCAAAATATATACAGAAAACTGACAACAAAATAATGACACGCAAACAAAACTCAGAAATAAATTGAGTCTGAGCTCAGAAGGAATATTTGAGCTCAGACTCATGACACACAGAAATTAAAGGACATCATCAATAAGTTTCATATGGATCAGATGATCAGTAACCCAACTAGAATAACCCATTCATCTCAAACTCTCCTTGATTTGATTTTTACCAACAAACCTGCCCGCCAAACAAAAAAATACAATCTAATTACTGGCATGTCTGACCATAATCTGACTTTAGTAGTATGGAAATTGTCAAAATCACAATACAAAAAGACTACTGATGGTGGAAAATATGTCTGTTACATGCCAAAGAAAAACATAGAATCATTTGAAAATGAGTTACAGCACGTAAAGTGGAATGAAATAAATTGTGATACAAACTGTGAACTGACATGCAAAAATATGATATTGTGGAGCGTGTAAATAATGAGGCGGATTTGGCTCAGACGATTTATTACACATCTCACACAAGAAGCATAGACAGAATGACATCTCAGCAAAGACTCTTCTCTTAAATACTATGGCATTCCTCTAGAAGTTTCTAACGCACAAAAGGTCACACTGCATTCATCCTTCACACCTCCCTGTTATCTCACCAGGGAACCTCTGCTCTTTGTTCTTGTCTAAGATGTTACACAATTATGCTCTCCTCATGTGCCGCCATACCACCCCGCCCCCAAGCATATTGGATAGAACAATAGAATAACAGTCCGTATGCTGTGGTATAATCATTAAACATCAGTCCACATGCTGCTTGGGCTTCAGTCTTCTCCCGTATCTGCTGTAACCAGGATTCACCGCCTCTGCGGCGCTGTCATGCTGGGGGGTTGATATTTGGGGGTGAAAACTTTTTGTCTGTCCGTGTGGGTGCTCTGGGGAATCTTTTCTCTGGGGAGCTCCCCGTGGGGGTCTTCCATGCCGAGGGGCCCTCGCCAACAGCACTTGCTCGTCCGCCACCACAAAAGCGGGTTTGAGTCTGTCTATGCCAATTTTTTCCCTCCTACCCCCCAAATCTAGCAAAAAATGCTTATCCCCTGTTTCCAGCACTCTGAACGGTCCATCATAGGGTGGTCGCAATGGAAGGCGGTGGGCGTCGTGTCTGACAAACACGAACTCCACATTTTTCAAAGTTTTAGGCACAAAAACACGTGGAAAACTGTGGTGGGCAGGGCCCGGCAGCGTGCTTGTGTCTATGCTACGTTGCAACAGCTGAGACGGGGAGCTGCCTGGCGTGGGATTATCTGGCAGAAACTCCCCGGGCAGCCGAAGTGGTTGCGCAAAAACGAGTTCAGCCGGGGAAGATTCCAGATCCTCTTCAGGCGCAGAACGTAACCCCAATAAAACCCACGGTAGCTTGTCTACCCAATTTGCATCCGTCAGTGACGCCCTGAGAGCCGCTTTCAATGATCTATGAAAACGTTCGCATAACCCATTAGCCTGTGGATTGTATGCGGTTGTGCGGTGAATTGTGACACACAGGCTGCGGGCCATTGTTGACCAGAGTTCGGAAACAAATTGAGGGCCTCTGTCGGATGTAATGTCCGACGGGACTCCAAAACGCACCACCCATGCTGTTAAAAACGCGCACGGCACCTCCTCGGCTGTGGTTGCGGCCAGCGGAAACGCTTCCGGCCAGCGCGTGGTGGGATCCACCATTGTCAGGAGGTGCGTGCACACCTGTGATGGCGGGAGGGGGCCCACGAGGTCCACGTGAACATGGCCGAACCTCTTAGCCGGAATACGAAACGGCTCCAAGGGAGCCTTCGTGTGTCTGTGTACTTTGGCTCGTTGGCACGCCACGCAGGCTGCCGCCCACTCTTTCACTTATTTGTGAAGGCTCGGCCACACGAATTTCTCCCCTACCATTTTGACCGACGCGCGCACTCCCGGGTGCGCCAAAGAATGAATCGAGTCAAACACGCGGCGACGCCATGCGGCTGGGACCACGGGACGCGGGCGCCCCGTGGAGACATCGCAGATTAGGGGGGGCATGCCGTTTTGCAGCATCCTGCTCTCCAGCCTTAACCCTGCTGGTCCAGACTGAAGCGCGCGCACGTCCGCGTCACTAACCTGCTCCGCGGCCATGGCTGCTTAATCTATCCTCACGCAGACCGGGGCCGCCACGGCGCGCGAGAGGCAGTCTGCCACTACATTCAGTTTACCCGACACATGCTGAATATCGGTAGTAAACTCTGAGACCGCGGCCAGCTGTCTCTGCTGCCGGCCCGACCACGGTTCTGAAACCTTGGCCATCGCGGATATTAGCAGCTTGTGGTCAACGAACGCGGTGAAACTGCACCCTTCCAGCCAGAACTGGAAGTGGCGAATGGCCAGGTGGAGAGCCAGCAACTCCCTGTCAAACGCGCTGTATTTACGTTCACTGTCGCGCAAAGTCCTGCTGAAAAAGGCGAGCGGCTGCCAAGCCCCTGCTATGCGCTGCTCCACGACTGCCCCTATGGCCACATCTGAAGCGTCAGTGGTGAGCGCTATGCGGGCCGTTGGGTCTGGATGTGCCAGCAATGCAGCGTTTGCCAGGGCTGCTTTGACTTTCAAGAACGCCCGCTCTCACTCCGGGGTCCATTCGATCTTATCCGCGGGTTTCTGTTTTTTGAACGCGGCGTACAGTGGTTGCATGAGCTGCGCTGCGCGGGGAAGGAACGCGCTGGCCACCAAGATATCGTCCAGGTAGACGAACACGAAAGGGAGATCGCGCAGCACTGCATCCATCATGCGTTGGAACATCTGTGCAGCCCCTTTAAGCCCAAATGGTATGCGCAAAAACTCGAATAAACCAAACGGAGTTATTACCGCTGTTTTGGGTATGTCCTCAGTGCGCACTGGGACTTGGTGGTAACCGCGGACCAAGTCTATTTTAGAAAAAACGCGCGCTCCTGCCAGGTGAACGGAAAAATCCTGAATGTTAGGAATTGGGTAGGGATCGTGCGCTGTGGCGATGTTCAACCTGCGGAAATCCCCGCAAGGTCGCCATGAACCCTCAGCTTTAGGGACCATGTGTAGTGGGGAAGCCCATGGGCTGTTTGAGCGCCTGATGATGCCCAACCTCTCCAGGTTGGCGAACTCCTCACGCGCTATGGCCAGTTTTGCTGCGTCCAAGCGCCGAGGTCTTGCAAAAACGGGCAGCCCGGTGGTGGTGATAAAATGCTCCACCCCGTGTTTAGCGATGGCTGCCGAAAACGTCGGGACAGTGTGTGCTGGGAACTGAGTGAGCAGTGTGTGGAACTTACCACATGTAGCTATGACGTTGGCTTGTGCTGTTGGCCGGGTCACTCGAGCTATACAGGGGAGAGAGTCAAAGGACAGTGCATTAACTAGGCATCTGTTAGCGGCATCTACCACAAACCATGTGCACACAGAAAATCAGCCCCCAGTATATGGAAATTCAATGCTGCTATGACAAAAGTCCACTCAAATGTAGGACCGTGTAGAGACAAGAGTAGAGTCCTCTCACCAAAGGTCTTAATCTCTGAGCCGTTTGCTGCTGCCATCTTGGGGCCGCTAGATCCTGCCAGCCGGTCTGCGTAGGTCGGCCAGATGAAACTCTTCTGGGCGCCGGTGTCCACGAGGAAATGCCTCCCCGAGCGTGCATCCATCAAGTAGAGCAGCTTGTTCTCCTCCCCGAGGGTCGCGGCTGCTACCAACCCCCGGTCTTGGCGTTTCCCGAGTCGCTTGAATTGGCACGGTGGTATACATTTGCGTGCCCTCTCTGCGAAGCGGCAGTGGTAGAAACAAAGCGTGTCTTCCCCGCATTCCTTGGCCCCCGCTGCTGCTGTCGTCGGTGGCTCTGCTGCTACCGTCGATGGCTCCTCGCCTCCTCCGGCCGTCGCGCCGAGCTCCGTCGCTGCCGCAATGGTCGTGAACTCTCTGCTGGCGACAATGATCCGGTTTGCTTCTCGGGCTAGCGCACAATAGTCCCGCTTGGCCAGCAATGGCGAATTGGCCAGGGTCGGTCTCGCCGCTGACGGAAGGTTCCGGAGGAAGAGGTGGGTAAAAATAAAATGGTTGTCGTCTGTGCCCTTTATCCTCAGCATCTTCTCCATCAGGTCTATGGCCAACCCGTCTCCCAACCCGGTCCGCGTCAGGAGTCTCTCTGCTCTCTCACCATCGGAGAGTGTGTAGTGCTGGATGAGCGCAGTCTTCAGTGCGCCGTACTTGTTGTCGGTTGGTGGCTGATCGAGCAGGCTCTCTACGTGCTGAGCCGTGCGGGCGTCGAGCGCTGCGACCACATAGTGGAACTTCGTGTCATCCACCGATATCCCCCGGAGGGCGAACTGCGCCTCGACTAGGTGGAACCAGGAGCGTGGGTTGTGCTGCCAAAAATCCGGTAGCTTGATCGCAACAGCACATGAGTGGCTGGGGGTTCTCATCGAGGTTGGCTCCGGGGATCTTTCACCGTGTTCCATGATTCATCTTGGGTCACCAGTGTGGAGCGTGTAAATGAAGAGGCGGATTTGGCTCAGACGATTTATTACACATCTCACACAAGAAGCATAGACAGAATGACATCTCAGCAAAGACTCTTCTCTTAATTATTAATCTTATTAATCTCTGCACTGTGTGTCTGTGTGTGTGTGTGTGTGTATATATTTTATAGTAATATGTACATATGTATATTAGCTGCTCTTGCTTGCTTGTTTTTTTTCTTGCCTTCTGATTGTTGCTCTGAGTGTTGCTATCCCTGTGCTGTTGCAATCCTGGAATTTCCCCTTTGTGGGACTAATAAAGGCTTATCTTATCTTATCTTATCTTAAATACTATGGCATTCCTCTAGAAGTTTCTAACGCACAAAAGGTCACACTGCATTCATCCTTCACACCTCCCTGATATCTCACCAGGGAACCTCTGCTCTTTGTTCTTGTCTAAGATGTTACACAATTATGCTTTCCCCGTGTGCCGCCATAATATCAACGATCAAAGAAATTATCTCATAATATAAAACAACACTATCTAAGCACAAGAGAAAACAGGATCTACCTTGGTTCAATGAAAAATGATGGAAGCTCATGGAAAAAAGGGATTTAGCTCTTTAAAAATGGCTTAAAACTGATTTAAGTACAGATAGACTGATTTTTAAAAGCCTCAGAAATGAAGTCACCATGCAGCTCCGTAAAGCAAAAGCAAATTTCTTCTTCGACTTCATCAAAAATGCAAAAGGGAACAACAAAAAACTCTGGAAATGTATTGATAAACTCAGAGGAAAAAAATGCAAAAAAGTAAAGTCATACAACTTAATTTAAATGGAAAACTTCACTCAGATAGCTTAGATATAGCCAGCAATTTTAATGAGTATTTTACCAAATCGGTAAAAGAACTGGGTCTGAATTTTACCCAAACATACCCGCACCAAATTAAAATAAATCATGAAACTGATCTAAACCTTAAACCCACAAATGAGGTAAAGCTCAACAAAATTTTATCATCTCTATCAAGTTCCAAACCTAAGGATATTCATGGACTAGACACTGTATTTCTGGAAAAACATAAAGATACTTTAATAATTCCAATTACACAACTAATAAATTAATCAATACATGAAAATACTGTATCTTCCCTGATCCACTGAAACCTGCCATTATAGCCCCCACACACAAAGCCGGAGACAAACAGGAAATTAGTAATTATAGGCCGATAAGTATACTTTCTGTTTTGTCAAAAGCCATTGAAAAGGTGGTAGTAGACCAACTGGCAGAACATCTCAAATCTGCCCAGCTGCTGCATCCCATGCAGTTTGGTTTCAGGTTGAACCACTCAACGGAGACTGCATGTTGTCACTTTACTGAAATGATTAAAGAAAATCTGAACAAAAGGGGGGGTGTTGTAGGAGCCATCTTTTTAGACTTGCGTAAAGCTTTTGATATAGTCAATCACTCAGTCCTTCTTTCTAAACTATAAGATATAAACTGTCGATGAATACCCTTAGCTGGTTAAAATCTACTGTGGTGTGAAAAAGTGTTTGCCCCTTTCCTGATTTCTCATTTTTTGTACGTTTGTCACACTTAAATGTTTCACATCATCAAACAAATTTAAATATTAGACAAAAATAACGCAAGTAAACACAAAATGCAGTTTTTAAATGAAGGTGTTTATTATTAAGGGAAAAAAATCCAAACCTACATGGCCCTGTGTGGAAAAAGTGATTGCCCCCTAAACCTAATAACTGGTTGGGCCACCCTTAGCAGCAACAACTGCAATGAAGCGTTTGCGATAACTGGCAATGAGTCTTTTACAGCGCTGTGGAGGAATTTTGGCCCAATCACCTTTGCAGAATTGTTGTAATTCAGTCTCATTGACTCATCATGTAACACCTTTTTAAGGTCATGCCAAAGCATCTTAATGGGACTCAGGTCAGGACTTTAACTAGGCCACTCCAAAATCTTCATTTTGTTTTTCTTAAGCCATTCAGAGGTGGACTTGCTGGTGTGTTTTGGATCATTGTCCTGCTGCAGAACCCAAGTGCGCTTCAGCTTGAGATCACGAACAGATGGCTGGATTTTTGATAGACAGCAGAATTCATGGTTCCATTTACCACAGTAAATCTTCCAGGTCCTGAAGCAGCAAAATAGCCCCAGACCATCACAATACCACCACCATATTTTACTGTTAGTATGATGTTCCTTTTCTGAAAAGCTGTGCTACTTTTACGCCGAATGTAATGGGACACATGCCTTCCAAAAAGTTCAACTTTTGTCTCATCAGTTCACAGAGTACTTTCCCAAAAGCCGAGCCTTTATCTTCTTTTTGCTCAGCAGTGATTTTCGTCTTGGATCTCTGCCATACAGGCCATTTTTGCCCAGTCTCTTTCTTATGGTGGAGTCATGAACACTGACCTTAACTGAGGCAAGTGAGGCCTGCAGTTCTTTGGATGTTGTTGTGGGGTCTTTTGTGACCTCTTGGATATGTCGTTGCTGCGCTCTTGGGGTAATTTTGGTCGGCCGGCCACTCCTGGGAAGGCTCACCACTGTTCCATGTTTTTTGCCATTTGTGGATAATGGCTCTCACTGTGGTTCACTGGAGTCCCAAAGCTTCAGAAATGGCTTTATAACTCCAGACTGATAGATCTCAATTACTTTGTTTCTCATTTATTCCTGAATTTCTTTGGATCACAGCATGATGTCTAGCTTTTGAGGATCTTTTGGTCTACTTCACTTTGTCTGTCATGAGCCGAGCACTGGAGGTTTCCATCAGGCTCGGTCTCATGGCTTTTTCCTTATACAGTGGGGCAAAAAAGTATTTAGTCAGCCACCAATTGTGCAAGTTCTCCCACTTAAAAGATGAGAGAGGTCTCCAATTTTCATCATAGGTATACCTCAACTATGAGAGACAAAATGAGAAAAAAACAAATCCAGAAAATCACATTGAAGGATTTTTAATTAATTAATTGGTAAATTCCTCGGTAAAATAAGTATTTGGTCAATAACAAAAGTTCATCTCAATACTTTGTTATATACCCTTTGTTGGCAATGACAGAGGTCAAACGTTTTCTGTAAGTCTTCACAAGGTTTTCACACACTGTTGCTGGTATTTTGGCCCATTCCTCCATGCAGATCTCCTCTAGAGCAGTGATGTTTTGGGGCTGTCGCTCGGCAACACGGACTTTCAACTCCCTCCAAAGATTTTCTATGGGGTTGATATCTGGAGACTGGCTAGGCCACTCCAGGACCTTGAAATGCTTCTTACGAAGCCACTCCTTCATTGCCCGGGCGGTGTGTTTGGGATCATTGTCATGCTGAAAGACCCAGCCACGTTTTATCTCCAATGCCCTTGCTGATGGAAGGAAGTTTTCACTCAAAATCTCACGATACATGGCCCCGTTCATTCTTTCCTTTACATGGATCAGTGGTCCTGGTCCCTTTGCAGAAAAACAGCCCCAAAGCATGATGTTTCCACCCCCATGCTTCACAGTAGGTATGGTGTTCTTTCGCCTCCAAACACGACAAGTTGAGTTTTTACAATAAAATTCTATTTTGGTTTCATCTGACCATATGACATTCCCCCAATCCTCTTCTGGATCATCCAAATGCTCTCTAGCAAACTTCAGACGGGCCTGGACATGTACTGGCTTAAGCAGGGGGACATGTCTGGCACTGCAGGATTTGAGTCCCTGGCGGCGTAGTGTGTTACTGATGGTAGCCTTTGTTACTTTGGTCCCAGCTCTCTGCAGGTCATTCACTAGGTCCCCCTGTGTGGTTCTGGGATTTTTGCTCACCGTTCTCATGATCATTTTGACCCCACGGGGTGAGATCTTGCGTGGAGCCCCAGATCGAGGGAGATTATCAGTGGTTTTGTATGTCTTCCATTTTCTAATAATTGCTCCCACAGTTGATTTCTTCACACCAAGCTGCTTACCTATTGCAGATTCAGTCTTCCCAGCCTGGTGCAGGTCTACAATTTTGTTTCTGGTGTCCTTTGACAGCTCTTTGGTCTTGGCCATAGTGGAGTTTGAAGTCTGACTGTTTGAGGTTGTGGACAGGTGTCTTTTATACTGATAAAGAGTTCAAACAGGTGCCATTAATACAGGTAACGAGTGGAGGACAGAGGAGCCTCTTAAAGAAGAAGTTACATGTCTGTGAGAGCCAGAAATCTTGCTTGTTTGTAGGTGACCAAATACTTATTTTACCGAGGAATTTACCAATTAATTCATTAAAAATCCTTCAATGTGATTTTCTGGATTTTTTTTTCTCATTTTGTCTCTCATAGTTGAGGTATACCTATGATGAAAATTGGAGACCTCTCTCATCTTTTAAGTGGGAGAACTTGCACAATTGGTGGTTGACTAAATACTTTTTTTCCCCACTGTATTTATATTATTGTTGTGTTTTGGGTTTTTGTCATTGGTGTACTGTTTGCTATTATCCTGTTTATGTTTTAGTTTTGTTTTACTTTCATTTTGTATTTATTTACATTTATAGTTTAGTCTGCTTTGGTTGATATTTTATTCTTTATATTTTTACTGTTCTTTCGCTGGTTTACAGCTGTCAGTGGCGTGGTGCTCCGTGTGGGCATTGCCCTGTCAGCTGTCAGCTTCAGCTTCACTCCCCTCTCACTGCTCCCAGCTGGTCCTGATTATGCATCATTGTTTCCTCCTGCCCACTCATGTGACCCACACCTATCATTGATTATGTAAATTGTTTTTTACCCTTACCGATCTGCCTAAGGGCAGTTTTGTTTATTTCTGGTCACCACAGTCTCATTTGAGTTCTCCTCGTCTCCACCAGAGCCCTGCTTTGCTCTGGTGTGCTGTGTCAATAAGTCTGCTCTCTGTGTTTTTGGTGTTTAGCGCACTGTGTGGGACTTTATGTTTGTTGTTTTTTTCAATAAATTTCACAAACTCACAGTTCGGCGCATGGGTCTCGCCTCTCTGCCCTGAAGGATAATTCATGACATTGTCAGGCAAGTCATATTTAAGTGATTTCTTGATTGAGAACAGGTGTGGACGTAATCAGGCCTGGGTGTGGCTAGAGAAATTGAACTCAGCTTTCCAAAGATGTGATAAACCACAGTTAATTTACAGTTACAGATGGCGGCAGCGCGCATGGACGCAGCGGCCCCTCTTGGCATCAGTGAGTGTGAGAGTTTTGAGTGTTTTGATCGTCCCAGACCTACATTCTGTAAAACTTACAACCGTGAGACTGCGGCGGCATGAAATAAATTAAAGCGTTGTTGAAGGTTTTAAGGAAGTTTATTAATCATACCACCGTCACGAGCTCTGCTCCCGGCGCCGTGCATGCGCGCTGGGAGCGAGCCCAAACGGCTCTCAGCAGAAGGAGGACACAAGGTCTGTGTCCAGCAGCAGCAGTTGCAGAAGTGGGAATGAGAGAGTGTGTTACAGAACCTGTGCAGTATTTATACCAAACTCAAACAATACATCAAAGCAGATTCACAGCAGTTGGTCTGATCAAAGGGACTGCAGAACAGGCATGAGACATTTGCATTTGTAAGACCTACATAACAATAGGCAGATGCAGCCTCTGCTCCGGCTTGCAGGACAAAGAGGTTACAAGGCACATCTACATATTGATCTCAGCCTCTAGGTCACAGTAAGGACAGGACGCATGAACACTATAAATGAATGGCACATTACATCACAATACATGAATGGCACATTGCATCACGATACATGAATGGCACATTACATCTCAGTAGTGCAGCGGGAAAAACCAAGAGAAGAGAGCTGACTGTCTCTGTGTGTTGTGGGGGGGTTGAATCAAACCGCTACACTGCTCCCCCCCAGAGGGCATGGTAGGGGACCGTGACCTCGATGTTGCAGTTTGGGCAGCGAGCAGGGAAAAGCTCCGTGCAGGAGGAGGGGGGGGTAGCAAATGCTGACCAGGCGCGGGAAAACCGTTCAAGTCGCGCCAAAAGTGTTTGCTGCTCCGCGATGTCCCGTCTGAACATGCGGAGATCAGAAGAAGAAAAATTTGTCTCTGACTCCTCCCGGGGCCATGAAGAAAAGCAGGAGCGGCTGTAAGAAAAAAAAAAAAAGAAACAAAAGCAGAGGGACTGGCATGTTGGCTTTAGGTGCAGGAGCAACCCCAAAGCCCCCCGGGAACAGCTGATGGCTGAATTCCCCTTGTGTGCCGTGGCTAAGACCATAAAATCCAGTGAACAAGCTGCGGGCCTCGGGTGTACAAGCAAGCCTGAAGGGCCAGTGTGCAGCAGAAGGAAGGCGGTCAGTGAAGCCATTATTGTCCCGTGCGTGGTGTGCCGTCCTTGTAACTCCCCGGTGCGCGCGCGGGGGTTCCGTGCTTGGGTGGGCTGCTGGAGTGACGAGTCAGGGTGCAGAATCTTGGTGGAGATCGGCACAGACGGCGCCGATAAAATCCAGGTTGAGCTGTGGCTGCAGATCGGCCATGGTGCGTTGGAGCGGTGAGAGGAAATAGACGATCTTTTGTCCCTCAGGCTTGGGTGGATGAGTAGGATCGCTGAGAGGGAGGAGGAGCGGTGAGAGGGAGAAAACGTTCTGTGTCCCTCGGCTGGTCCAGCGTGGACCTCCCGATCTCAGGCGAGGGTCGCGCCATGACGTTTTCTGCAGTTTTCCCGGTCGTGGGTGATGTCCGGAGAATGGCTCGTCTGTGTTGGCTCCGCGTCGAGGTCTCCCTGAAGCCGAAGGGAGAGCAGCTCGTCAGGCTGCTGTGTTCGCTGGCAGCGTGTTTTTTTCAGTGTCGGCTCATCAGCGTGGCCGTCCAAATCAGAAGGCTGCGTCGCACAAAGCATGTGCGTCTTCAAGGGGTCACCAGTGCGGCGGCATGAAATAATGCGGCATTGGTGAAGGTTTTAAGGAAGTTTATTAATCATACCACCGTCACGGGCTCCGCTCCCGGCGCCGTGCATGCGCGCCGGGAGCGAGCCCAAACGGCTCTCAGCAGAAGGAGGACACAAGGTCTGTGTCCAGCAGCAGCAGTTGCAGAAGTGGGAATGAGAGAGTGTGTTACAGAACCTGTGCAGTATTTATACCAAACTCAAACAATACATCAAAGCAGATTCACAGCAGTTGGTCTGATCAAAGGGACTGCAGAACACTACAGGCATGAGACATTTGCATTTGTAAGACCTACATAACAATAGGCAGATGCAGCCTCTGCTCCGGCTTGCAGGACAAAGAGGTTACAAGGCACATCTACATATTGATCTCAGCCTCTAGGTCACAGTAAGGACAGGACGCATGAACACTATAAATGAATGGCACATCACATCACAATACATAGATAGATAGATTAGTTTATTTGACAGGGACAGTGCAATAAACATAGACAATTAATCAATGACAATCAGTCTGATGTGTTGCACATGGAGTGTATAGCTATTAGCTAATTTGCAACTCTTGTCCCTGGATGGGCTTTAGAAAAGAGAATCAGGTAAAGAAAAGAAAAGAAATAAAGAAAATACACAATAACCACAAACATCAATGCAAAAAGATTATAAATATACACTTATAAATATTATAAATACTATAAATACACAATTATAAATATTATAAATACACAAATATAACAACCTGACTCACATTTGCCTATTTCAGGCCTCCCTCCCTTCGTCACTCACTATAAACAAACACATTCATTCCTTCCCTTCATTCACTCTCACTTTGCAGACAATCAATTCATACATGAGTACATTCTTGTTTAGTTTTCAGCCAGTTTTTAACCTTTTTAGTGAATGTTTTAAATGTGCCATGCCATGCATGGCACATTACATCACAATACATGCATGGCACATTACATCTCAGTAGTGCAGCGGGAAAAACCAAGAGAAGAGAGCTGACTGTCTCTGTGTGTTGTGGGGGGGTTGTATCAAACCGCTACAAGACCTTATTAAACATCAAGGTACTGCACGCTGCAAGAATCGCGGCGATCGGTTGTGATTTGGACATTCTACGCCAGCATGGAATTCTGGCAGAGTCCTCGCTGGAAGCTACCCGAGAGAGGAGGAGGCGTAAGCGGAGCGAACGCAAGCAAAAGCGTGGAAAAAGGGCCGGGATCCATGCTAGGCTAAAGGCTAACCCCTCCAGACCAGCAGTACCGTCGCTCATTCTCTCTAACGACTGCTCCCTCGAAAACAAGCTGGACGAGCTGCGTCTGCTGAGAGAAACCCGGAGAGAGTGGAGGGACTGCTGTGTGCTTGCGTTCACGGAAATGTGGCTCCACGACAACATCCCTGACGAGGCCATTCAACTGGAAGATATGGCGATGTTCCGTGCCGACAGGGAAACGGCGAGCTCCGATAAGAGCCGGGGGGTGGGCTATGCATCTATGTTTACAAGAACTGGTGCGTTAATGCCACGTTAGTGTCTAAACACTGCTCTCCATTGGCAGAGTTCCTTATTGTAAATTGGCGGCCTTATTATCTGCCTAGGGAATTCAGCAACGTGTTTGTAGCGGCTGTTTACATAGCGCCGAGCGCTAATGCTAATGCTAATGCTAAGAAGGCACTCGGGGAACTGCACAATGCTATTAGTGAAATCCAAACTTCACATCCGGACAGTTTTGTAGTGGTTGCGGGGGATTTTAACCACACCAGCTTAAAGACTGTGCTCCCCAAGTTTAAACAATGTGTAGACTTTAAGACCAGAGGAGAGAATATGTTGGACTTAGTGTACACAAACACAGATGCATATAAGGCGATACCCCGCCCCCATCTCGGCCGTTCTGATCACATATCCGTGATGCTGCTGCCTGCCTACAAACCTTTATTGAAGCACAGCAGGCCAGCAGTGAAACAAATCAGGATTTGGCCAGAGAGTGTGTCAGAAAATTGTTTATCATGCATGTTCAATCATTTATCATTTTATAATTACTAACATCATTATCATTATCATTGCATAACCATCTTATATGATTAAAATGTATACTGCATGCATCTTCTATGAGTTTATAGCATACTGTATTGTTTCTGGGTAATAAGATTTAGATTTTTTAGATTTAGATTTAGATTCAACTTTATTGTCATTACACATGTATGAATACAAGGTAACGAAACACAGTTTAGCATCCAATCAGAAGTGCAAAGGACAGCAGTGCAGTATATACGGTAATTAACAGTATGTGCAATTTAAGCAAATATATGCAAATATATGCAGCAGTGCAGAAAGTTAAAAGTACTGTTATGTGCAAATAATGTGCAATAAGTTAGATGTAGTTATGTAGTTATGCAGTTATGTACAGGTGAGGATGGTAAAAGATGATTGTAAGATAGTCAGTGGGGAACTAAGTTCAATAACGTGACAGCTGTTGGAAAGAAACTGTTCCTAAACCTGCTGGTTCTAGTCCGAAGGCTTCTGAAACGTCTTCTGGAGGGGAGAAGCTGGAACAGTCCATGAGCAGGATGGTTGGAGTCCCTAAGAATGCTGCGTGCCCGGCGCAGACATCTTTTCCTGTAGACGTCCTCTATAGCTGGAAGTGGAGTCCCTGTGATGCGTTGGGCGGTTTTCACCACCCGCTGCAGCGCCTTGCGGTCAGCGACAGAGCAGCTCCCATACCAGACTGTGATACAGTTGGTCAGGGTGCTCTCTATCACGCAGCGGTAGAAGTTGCCCAGGATGTCAGCTGACAGATAATAAGTGGACCTATTGAGTGTCCTTCATTAAGATGTGCTTAGAAGTCAAAGTGTCTCACCAGACCAGACTATGTATATGATAAGGGGTCTGGGAGTGAGGGAGAATTAATCTTGTTTTCCTATGAAATGCTGTGACTATGATTAACTTGGAGTCTGGGGCACACCTGCAAGGCCATGTTTTCAGTCCAGGCCAATGTTTTATATACTCATATTATGACTGTGAATTGTATCCAGTAGATGTTTGTGTGACTGACTATGTATAAATACTTCCTGATTGTTTTTTATTGCCAGTGCTGCATTTTCTGTTAAAAATATGGCACTCCTTGCAAGTAAAGAGCTCATATGAGGAATATACTTGTGTCATGAATCTTATTTGAGGTAACGAACCAACATACGATCACTCTAAATTTTCAAGATTCTGACATACTTGGTGCCGGTGACCTGGATGGGCAATATCTGGACGACGGATAGAGGCGACGCGCTCTCCAGGTTGGAAATCCATGCGCATGGTCTGACTGTATACAGTCAGTATTGGACTCCCCATTGAGGAAATCTGGATTGTGCGGGACTCTAGACGTCGTCTAGTGAAGCCCATCCTCCTCAATTAAAAGAAAGAAAAGTAAGTGACGTCTTTTTTATTATTTACTATATGTGCGTTTAGAAGATTCTCTAAAATCGAGCCTTGAGTGAGTAATGTTAAACATGTTACAAGAATCTCCAAATCCAACTACGAGTGACTAACGCGAAAAGTAAATAAAGGTAAATAAAGTGCGCGGAAGTAGTTGCAACAAGGTAAAAGGTTTGGGTTGAAATCCCCGGTCAGGGACAAAAATAAGTTTTTGGGTTGAGATCCCCGAGTTTTGGAACTAAAAATAGAATATCAGGTCGCGGTTATGCTGTAATGGTAGTGTGACGGCGCTTCACACTTTTCCTGGTAAAGCATCTTAATTCCTGTGGAATTACCAAGGGGTTTAAAAAATAATAAAAACAGCAGAAAAAAGGGAAAAATGGGTAACTGGGGAAAAAAGAGAATAAGCAAAAAACTAAACAGCAGAAAAGGGAGCAGACAGCGCATTACAATGACCGGTTAAAAGATAGAGAATTGAATTGAATTGAATTAAATTGAATTTATTTATTTCGGATAATACAGTACAGGTTAAAAGAAACTGTATAATATAACAACAAGGTCAAATTAGACAAAGACTCCTTCTACTAAACAATTCCACGTGAGTTATCCGAAATGGGTGATGGCTGAAGCCGCAGCTTATATTGCCCACCCATATTCCATCCAAGAATTCAAAAGAAAAAAGAGAAAACAAGACAAGAGCGATTACAATTTAGAACAAAGCTAAGACAAAGTGTGACTGAGAGAAAAAAAAAAAAGAAAACTAAGCTAAGCTAAGTTAAGCGGTTACTATTCAAGACAAATCTAAGACAGAATGTCACAGAGAGACAAAAAAAAAACAAAAAAAAGAAAACTAAGCTATAACACAACACAGGCTGGATATGTCAGTCCTTATGTGAGTTTACATGTCGTCTTGTAAATATGTTTGGAGTATTTCTTCCTTTAGTTTTTGTTTAAATTGTCCAAGCGTTGTACATGATTTTAATTCAGGTCCATAATCGTTCCATAATCTGACTCCTTGCACTGAAATACAGTGTTGCTTGGTGGTTGTTCTCACTGTAGGCTTTTGAAATATACATGTTCCTCTGAAGTGATATCATTTCTCCCTTGTTTGGAACAACTTTTGGATATTTGCGGGCAGTGATAAATTCTTCACTTTGAACATTATTATTGCGGTTTTAAAGTCGATCGGATCTTTCAACTTGAGAGTTTTTTGTTTAAGAAAAAGTGGGTTTGTTGGTTCCCTGTAAGCTGCTTTGTTGATTATTCTAATAGCTCTCTTTTGAAGCATAAAGAGTGGATATATGTTTGTTTTATATGTATTTCCCCATACTTCATTACAATATGTCATGTATGGGAGTATTAATGAATGATACAAGGTGTATAGTGTGGGTTGATTCAGCAAATATTTCACTCTGTGTAATATTGCAATTGATTTGGAAACTTTACCTTTAATATAATTAATATGTGACTTCCAACACAGTTTGTTATCAATTATTACTCCAAGGAATTTAGTTTCAGATACCCTTTCAATCTCTACACCATTTACACTGAGTTTGGGTACTGGATTGTTGTGATGGTTGTTAAAGACTATAAATTTTGTCTTACTTAAATTGAGCGTTAATTTGTTTGAATCAAACCACAGATTAAGCTTTCCTAATTCCTTCCCGAGTGTATCCAGAAGTTGTTCCAAATTGTTTCCACTGCATAGCAGATTAGTGTCATCGGCAAACAATATTAAGTCCATTTTTTCTGAAACTTTACATATATCGTTTATATACATATTGAATAATAATGGTCCCAAAACTGAACCCTGTGGGACTCCACAGGTGACCTTCAGCAACTCTGAGTTTTTGTTGCTAACACATACATACTGATATCTATTCTTTAAGTAACTACTTAACCAGGACAGTGCTACCCCTCTAATACCAGAATTTTGTAATTTCTTTAATAATAAATTATGATCTACTGTATCAAATGCTTTTTTAAGATCTAGGAATACTCCAACTGAATACTCTTTATTTTCAATGGCTGTTGATATTTTTTCTGTAAATTCCATTAGGGCATATGCAGTTGTCCTCTTGTGTCTGAACCCATATTGCTGCTCACATAATAAATCATTCTTCAGTATGAAGTTGTCAATTCTCTCATAGAATATTTTTTCAAGTATCTTGGAAAATTGCGGTAATAGTGAAATTGGTCTATAGTTTGAGAGTTCCCCTCTGTCGCCCGTCTTGTATATCGGAATTACTTTAGCTATTTTCATTGCATTGGGAAATATACCTGATTGGAGAGACAGGTTGCAGATATACGTCAGTGGTTTTACTATGCATTCGATAACAGTTTTGACTAGTAGCATGTCGATACCATCACAGTCAGTAGATGTTTTACTTTTGAACGATTTAACAATTTCAATGACCTCTCTTTCGTCTGTGTTCTTTATGAAGATGGAGTCTTTTACAGCAGTGTTATTGCATATTGTATCACCTGTTGGCACCGTAGTGGGTATTTCTCGGGCCAGTTTAGGTCCAATGTTAACAAAAAAATTATTAAATTCATCTGCAGGTGAAGCAATATTCACACTCTGAGCCGTTTTATTATTTTTTGGAATATTAGTTGGGTAGCTTGTATTTCTGCTTTTATTTCCAAGGATACTGTTGAGTATTGTCCATGTATTTTTAATATTGTCTCTGTTTTTCTCCAGTTCTTTACTGTAATAGTCTCTTTTACTACATCTTATTAGAATTAGAACATTATTAGAATTAGAACAGATAAAGGATCCTGAAAAATATCTGAGCAAATGGGAAAAGGACTATTCCTTCAAACCCACATTAGATGTGGATGAGTGCGCAGTCTTAGTGTCGACGGCAAAATTAGTGACCAAAGGAAATGAGAGAAAGCCAAATTTGGAACTTAAATGTGCAGATTTTTGGCAGCAGCTGCCCGAATAAAAGCCAACCAAGGATGCAAAAATAGCAAGAAAGGAGTGGATCAGAAAAAACCATGTGAGAATCAAAACAGTGAAAATTCTCTGTCACAGCTGGACAGAAGAAAACTGAGCGCCCCCCCCCCATCCTGTAACAGATCCTAAGGAGGGTCCATACAGCAAATTATTAAAAGAAGCCCAAGAGGTTGGGAGAAGGAGGAAGTAAATAAAATCATAATAATAACTTTACTCTATGTTATAAGATATTGATACTAGACTATAAGATCTAAAGACGGTCGGGTTAAGTGGCAACGGAACCGGATAACGCTAAAACGGACAATGAGAAACAGTTATTTTATTTTTGTGTGTGTGTGAGCCTTAGAGGCAGCTGCAGCTTGGATTGTTTTTTTTTCTGTAAACTGCTCCAGTGTGAGGGAAAGGGATGAGAGTTCTGAGTTCTCTGCGAAGGTGGAGGGAGCAGGTTTTTAAACTGTTTGTAATTTTTGGTATAAAAGGATTGATTGTCTAATTGTTATCCTTCTGACAAATGTTTGAAATTATAGGTATCTGAAAATAGTGGCCTTGAGCAGAAGGAGTTGACTAGTTTTGTGTTACGGCTGAGTGGAGAGAATGGAAGGAGCTGCTTCGACCTTGTGGAAATAAAAACAATCCTCTGTGTGTGTGTGGTTGATCTCTGTGGAAAAAGTGGTCTAAATATGGGTATTTTTACAAGGTTTGGGATTTTTATCTTTTCAATCTAATTTTGTGGGGTCTTGATTAATGTTGCGTACGTGATAAACTGTTTACATATTTTTAAAGCAATTTTGACGCACTACCGACCTTTTTTCCTTTGATTGAAACATGACAGTGCAGGACTGACGTGTGACACATATGATTTGCCAGGGGCTATGGATTATCAGACAAGGATCTTGGAGAAAGGATCCTTGTTGATAAACATTTTTTGAAGCCAAGTATGACTTTGTATGGCATTGTAGATAACATAAGGTGTACTGATTCAAATGACTTCGACTTTACAAATGTAATGTTTATATGATTTTATATTGATATTACTCACCACAAATGGTGCAGCAACATCATATTTCAGAAATGTGACAGTAAGGAGGAATGTGTTTTTCCTGATTCGGCAGTGGCCAAGCTGGGTCGGGGTAAACTACATTCACCCCATAATTTACCAAGGAATATATAAAAATCATTTTGTATATTCCTGATAAAAATTTAAATCAAATTCTAATTAGGCAAAAGGTCCACCTTTCCGTTGACTGAAAGAGTGTGATACAATCTTTATTCATCTGTGTTCAACTGGACAAACTGATCTTATTCATCAATGCTGAAGCATATCAAAAATGCACAGATAGTTATTTGTTTCTCTTAAATGGAATCTGTAAATTAGTTCAAGAAAAGTCACAAAAAAAAGGCTATGATTATTGAACTCTTATTTTTGAAGGAATTGGGCTACCCACACTTTCTATCAAGCAAATACCCTGTAACTTTGCTGCATGTGCATCTTCATGTATCAAAGCAGGGGGTATCAAAGAAATTAATTAGCAAATAATTAGTAACCCTCAGAAAAATAGATAATGCATAAAAATTATCAATAAATGAATAAATAAATGAATTCAATTCAACTTTATTTTCATAACACCTCTTTGCACTTTGAGCTATAGGGGGAACCCCCATACTTGCACCTCCCATATTTGCACCCCCATACTTGCAGAACTGACAGCCTAGCTACAGTGCTGAGAAAAGAAGAAAGAAAAAAACTGAGATTACCTTTGTTTTCTTCTATTAATGCAGACTAATGCAGACTAATGACTTGTTTTATCTTTTCTAAAAATAAATAAATAAATAAAATAAAGAAATTCTTCAAGTTAAATAGATTTCATCTAAATAAATGAAGTGTCATTTTCTCTAAAGAGGAGGGAAAATGAAGAAAAATTGCTACAGCATATGACATTTTGAGGAGAGAGGGGAAAAAATGCAAACGTTACACCAGCCTCCAATTTAGAATTGAGGACTGAACTTAAAGAGCTTATTGATGCTTATGTGTGTTAGCTTTGCTAAATTAGGACAGGACTTTTATTTTATTTCATTTTCTGTTTTTCTGTAGTGCCCAGGATAAGCATATGGCTGCAGTTATAACTCAAATACATGCTGGGCAATACAGACCACTTTCTTATTATTTATGGGATAATAGTAAGATCAGGCCCTCTATTATCCTACACATTCCCCACGCCGTGGAGGGGGTTTCACAGCAGGACAACCATTCCATATTGTCACCAGCTAGACTGTTGTCGTCACAGCCATACATTCCTTGTAGCTATTTACTGATGGCTCATCTTTAAAAAAGCCCAACAGGTCAACATCCACTGCTTATGCTGTGACAACATTGTCTGGGGTCCTGATTGTGTAAAATTCCACAACCTGCATCACCTCCAATGGCTGAACTATTAGACATGAGCTACTAACCTAAAAGCAACTATCTGTACAGACAGTAAATATGCTTATAACGCATATTTATACCCTTATAATGTATAAATAGGTATAGGTATACCCTTATAAGGGTATACCTTTATACCCTTATACCCTTAATATGCTTATAACCCTATACCATCCTTATGTATTGCTTGACCTCTCACCACTAATCACGTCTAACAAATACATCTCAGAGCACATTGATTCTGTCAAGAGCTCTCTCTACTCCACAGAAAGAAAGTGGATAACCCATTGCAACCTGGAGACTATGTCTTCATAAAGAACCACCACTGACAACACTGGACACTCCCACTCCCACTGCCATACGTATTGCTGAACGACCATCTTGGATTCACCTTTTACACGTTAAGAGACTGCGGGTGCCTGTAAGTGAACTAACTTGTTTCCCTGAGTAAGTCCAGTTACAAAGGGGGCTTTGTCCTTCTAAGGACAGAGCCGTCTCAAACCTGGTGAAGATAGGGGCCCAGATGGGTACTCTCTCAGGTGGAGGCATGGCACCAAAGGTACTGATGACTCTGTGTTCTATACTTTTCATGACTGTGGGGTGGGGGACGATTTCTGATTCCAGGATGAGGAGCCCGCAAAACATGGACCGCAAGACATGGACAATGGACAATACGTGGACTATACGCACAACCTGTGGTACCAAACAATGGTGGTTTCGGTGAGAGGACTGGGAATCAACACGTCCTGCTATGTGTGTTCATTGCTACCCCATTCACACAAGACTGCAATCCCCATGATCCCTGTGCTGCTGAGCGAAGAGGAGACAGCTGGAGTGACAATAGCGATGACCTCACGTCTCAATCTGCTAAATTCAAGTAATGGTGTTAGACATTGGTTGGTAAGAAATTTGTCTGAAGGGTATTTTAATAAATTGAATGTCACTGTTACTGATTACACTGGGTCTAAGTTAAGAATATTCAACACTACTGGAATTGGAAAGTCTTTGCTTGCTGTTAAAAAGTCCTTGATGAAGGTAAATCCTACACTGTTTACTTCACCAATCTGTTTTAATAAAGCTTGTAATGAAAATAATTTCAGTCTAGGTTTTTCACCAAGGTGTAATGATGTGAAGACGGCAACCTGTGGAGTAAGATACCATGATTCTGTTTGTAGAAATGCATTTCACTTTCCCTATATTGCTACTGGAAATTTTACCTTAAAGAACAAAAATTGTACTTTTAACTGTAGCAATAATCCTACTGTTTTTTGGCCAAATGATGATGGGTATGGATGGTTAGGGTCTAATGTTTACTCATTACTTCCTCCAGGGTGGTGTGGCAGATGCTACATGGCTATTTTGATCCCACACATTAGCATAAGTTCAAATGTCACACATAAAATGAAGACATCATACTCCCATTATTATCATCCTGATCAAACTGAAATTCACACCAGGGCACGGAGAAGTACAACCCCAGATATGCAACAACTAACAGGTAGGCTGTCTGGGAAACAGAGGATTAGTGATTTCAAAATTGTAATGAGTACTCTTTTTCCAATGTATGGCAGTTACCTGGCTACATATCACATAAATGCGTTAGCATGGACAGTGGAAAATCTAACTGTATTAACGGAACAAGGTTTCACAGCTTTAACTGAGGAGCAGAAATTCTCAAGGATGATGACATTGCAAAACAGGATGGCTTTAGATTTAACATTAGCTGCACAAGGAGGAGTGTGTCATGTTATTGGCCAGGAGTGCTGCATACAGCCCAGATTTTAATCAGAATGTCTCTCACATTATTAGCCATTCAAATGACATTTTACACTTACAACACACTTTAGATGAAGATAAGGGTTGGAGCCCCTGGGATTGGTTTCAAAGTGGAACTTGGTGGCAAATTCTTTTGAAGTGGTTGACCCCATTGATTGTGATATTGGTCTTATTCAGTGTGCTATCTATGATTACACGGGCCATTGTTCATCATACTTTTCTGTTGCAAACTGCTATGTTGAAACTTGAGTGTAAAGGACAATATGCAACTCTTTCAAAAACTGATGATGACTGTGAAGATTGTGAATAATCTCCTGTATAATTGGAATATGATACAAATGATGGGCATGTAGAAAATCGAGAGAAGTTACATGTTTCTGATGAATAAAAGCATCCCTAAATGAAAACTGTGATAAAAAATGATAAAACAGGAGGGAAATGTCAGAAAATTGTTTATCATGCATGTTCAATCATTTATCATTTTATAATTACTAACATCATTATCATTATCATTGCATAACCATCTTATATGATTAAAATGTATACTGCATGCATCTTCTATGAGTTTATAGCGTAATGTATTGTTTCTGGGTAATAAGTGGACCTATTGAGTGTCCTTCATTAAGATGTGCTTAGAAGTCAAAGTGTCTCACCAGACCAGACTATGTATATGATAAGGGGTCTGGGAGTGAGGGAGAATTAATCTTGTTTTCCTATGAAATGCTGTGACTATGATTAACTTGGAGTCTGGGGCACACCTGCAAGGCCATGTTGTTTTCAGTCCAGGCCAATGTTTTGTATACTCATATTATGACTGTGAATTGTATCCAGTAGATGTTTGTGTGACTGACTATGTATAAATACTTCCTGGTTGTTTTTTATTGCCAGTGCTGCATTTTCTGTTAAAAGTATGGCACTCCTTGCAAGTAAAGAGCTCATGAGGAATATACTTGTGTCATGAATCTTATTTGAGGTAACGAACCAACATACGATCACTCTAAAGTTTCAAGATTCTGACAGAGTGCAACCTCTGCACTGAAAGACTGTTTTTTGCACACAGACTGGGAGGTCTTCAAAATAGCAGCCTCCCAGGAAGACAAGACAGATGTGGAGGAGTATGCTGAAACGGTCACCAGCTACATCGCGAAGTGCACAGAGGATGTCACTACAGTGAAGACCATCACTATGCGGGGTAACCATAAGCCCTGGATGACTGCAGAGGTGCACTCGCTGCTTACAGCCAGGGATGCAGCCTTCAGAGCGAAGGACAGGATCGTCCTCCGCTCAGCCAGGTCTGCGCTCTCAAAGGGAATTAAGGCGGCAAAGCGCGCCTATGCGGAGAAAATCCAGGGACACCTCTGTGACACTAGTAACACCAAGCAGATGTGGCAGGGAGTTCAGACACTGACGGGCTATAAGTCTAGGCAGGGGGTCGATGATGACGACGCTTCGCTTCCAGACAGGCTCGACTTCTTTGCACATTTTGAAGCATCAAACTCGACAATCAGAGGGAGGGCTGGCCCACCCCCACCATCGGTCGGACCAGCTTTTACCATCAACACAGCGGACACACGGAGGACCCTAACCAGAGTCAACCCACATAAAGCTGCAGGTCCAGACAACATCCCTGGACTTGTGCTCCGAGACTGCGCGAGCGAGTTGGCGGATGTCCTGACTGACATTTATAACATCTCCCTGAGTCAGGCCATCGTTCCCAGATGCTTCAAGACCTCTATCATTGTACCGGTGGCAAAGAAACCAGTTGTGTCCTGTTTGAATGACTATCGTCCTGTTGCACTGACACCAATTGTGATGAAGTGTTTTGAACGGCTTGTCAAACCACACATTACAGCCTGCCTCCCTGCATCATACGACCTGCTCCAGTTTGCATATCATTCAAACCACTCCATGGAGGATGCTATAGTCACCACCCTGCACTCTGTCATCACCCACCTGGATCAGAAAGACACCTACGCCAGACTCCTGTACATTGATTTCAGTTCAGCATTCAACACCATTATTCCCCAGAGACTGATTCAGTCTGTCCGGGTTGGAAACAACATCTCCAACTCTGTATTGCTGAGCACCGGATCCCCTCAAGGCTGTGTACTCAGTCCACTGTTGTTTACACTTCTAACACATGACTGTGTATCCAGACACGAGGGGAACCAGATTATTAAGTTTGCAGATGACACCACGGTGGTGGGACTTATTCAGAGGGATGAGGAATCAATTTACAGGGAAGAAGTGAGAGACCTGGAGGGCTGGTGCAGGGAGAACAATCTGGTGCTCAACGTGGACAGAACAAAGGAGATGATTATTGACTTCCGGCGGTCACAGCCTGAGCACGTCCCCCTCAGCATCGGCGGCCGTTTAGTGGAGAGAGTGGAGAACATCAAGTTCCTCGGAGTGCAGATCTCGCAGGACCTGACCTGGAGCAAGAATTCCTTGGGGATCAGGAAGCGGGCTCAGCAGAGACTGCACTTCTTGAGGAAACTCAAACAGTCCTCTCTCCCCTACATGGTACTCCAGCTGCAGTATGTCAGACAAAATAGCCCTGCAGAGGATAGTCAAGGGGGCTGAGAGGGTAATTGGAGTCTCCCTCCCCTCTGTCCAAGAACTTTTTCAGAACTGTTGTAGGAGCAGGGCACTGAACATTGTCAAGGACCGTTCTCACCCTCTGCATAAACACTTTGAACTTCTGCCATCTGGTAAACGATTCCGGAGCATCAGAGGCAGAACCACCAGACTGATCAACAGCTTCCTTCCACAAGCTGTCAGGATGCTGAACAGTTGACCCGGAATCTCTCATACACACTACTGCACCTACGGACATTTTGTATATTATTTGTATATTATAGTTAGTTAGTTTTTTCCCAAGTATGTCTCAGGGATGTGTGAATGGATGGGGGGGTGGGGGTGGGGGGGGTGGAGCTATGTGTGAGTGTGTCTTAAATCATGTTGCTTCTATTTATATGGATGCCGAGAGAAACACAATTTCATCTTGCCTGCACTACAGTTGTATGTACAGCAATATGACAATAAAGTTTGATTTGATTTGATTTGATTAATTTATGTTTTAACAGGGGGGGGGGGGTCACTTTTTCACACAGGGCCATGTGGGTTTGAAATTTTTTTTTACCCTTAATAATAAACACTTTCATTTAAAAACTGCATTTTGTGTTTACTTGTGTTATTTTTGTCTAATGATGATTTAATCTAATGATGATTTAATCTAATGATGATTTAATCTAATGATGTCTAATGATGATCTAATTTGATGATCTGAAACAACACAGAGAGACAGACAACCATTCACTTTCACAGTCATACCTAAGGACAATTTAGGACAATTTACTGTCTCTCTGTGTTGGCCCTGCGACGGACTGGCGATCTGTCCAGGGTGTACCCTGCCTCTCGCCCTAAGATGCTGGGATAAGATAAGATAAGCCTTTATTAGTCCCACAATGGGGAAATTCCAAAATATATATATATATATATAGACACACAGTGCGGAGCATTATGGTTGGTGAATGTGCAGCAGAAAGTCTAAGCTCTCTTTCCGCGGATGCGGCGGACCAGCTGGAAGTCTTTGGGCATGATGGTGACCCTCTTAGCAAAGAAGAGACCCACCAGGTAGGCCTCGCTGGCCTCCTGCAGAGCCATGACGGCGAAGCTCAGGAAGCGCAGGTCGGTCTTGAAGTCCTGAGCGATCTCCCTCACCAGGCGCTGGATGGGCAGCTTACAGATGAGCAGCTCCGTGGATTTCTGGTAGCGACAGATCTCTCTCAGAGCCACGGGCCTGTGACAGTGAGGCTTCTTCACTCCGCCGGTGGCCGGAGTGCTTTTCCGAGCAGCCTTGGTGGCTAGCTGCTTCCTGGGGGGCTTTTTCCTCCAGTAGATTTTACGGGCGGTCTGCTTGGTTCTTGCCATCGCTCTTTATTATTCTGTCTTATATTTCTTGCACGCCGCCTAAACTCCAGCCCGGCACCCGCGTCGTTTTCGCTACAGTTCCCGGTATGTCGAGTTTCAATCTGTTAGCACCGGGTGTCGGTTGAGTGCTAGCTAGCACTAGCTCTTCCTGCTGTAACGTCTCCTGCTGTAAACAGTGGCTCCGTCCGCCGACTTGGGAGACCTTTGGGGCGATCTGTGTGTCCGTGATATATATATATAGAGTGAAAGGTGTAGAAAGAAGAAGGAAGATAAAAAAAAAGGCTGTTGCAACGGGCAGCCAACTCGTGTGGCAACTCACCTGGAGTAGGCTCCAGCCCCCCCGCGACCCGAAAAGGATTAAGCGGAAGAAGATGAATGAATGAATGAATGATGATCTGAAACATTTAAGTGTGACAAACACACAAAAAAATGAGAAATCAGGAAGGGGGCAAACACTTTTTCACACCACTGTATCTGGCAGCTCCCAGTGTGTGTGCATAAACAATACTGTATCCCAATCAAAGGCATGCACCCTGGGAGTACCACAAGGTTCAATTTTAGGCTCACTGATGTTAATTTTGTATATTAATGATTTACCATCAGTATGTGAAAATGACATAAAAATTCAGATGTATGCAGATGACACAGTCATCTACACACATGGGAAGGATGCCAAACAAGTGGCTGACAAGCTAATGATAGCAATGGAAAAAGTGTCAAAATGTCTTAATCAATTATGCCTCACTCTGAATGTGGGGAAAATAGTTTAGTTTAGTTTAGTTTAGTTTATTGGAAAAGAGACAATGCAATTTCATAAAACACATGATTACACATGGTTAAAAAAGCCAGAATTAGCCAAAAGGCTAGTTTTCATCTGTAGTCCCCTGGCCAAGATGTAAAAAAGCAGTAAAATGCATCTACAAGAAAAAAAACATGGTTAGACATTTAAGAGGGCACTAATGTAACAAATAACATATACATAACAAACTGTACATTTAAACACAACATCAAACATCACAGCAGACTTATCTTTTAGTGTTGGCAGCTGTAGGTGTTTATAAGCCACATTTTCAATGTTTTTGTGAAGGCCTTGAATGTTGTGAGCAGTTTAACCTCCTCAGGTACTGAGTTCCACTCACTAGCGCCCCTCACTGACCAGGCCGACTTACTGAAAGTGCTCCTGCACAGAGGAATGAAACCGTCACCTCTGACAGAGCCTGGAGTGACACGCTCAGAGCTGTTTCTTTGGCTGATGAACTCTGCCAGAGGATCTGGAGCCAAATCATGCAGTACTTTATAAGTCAAATTTAAATTTGCAAATGTATGAAGACTATCCCAATTTAAAAGACTGCATTTTTTTTAAAATTGCACAATGATGATAATGCCTAGGTTTTTTATCCATAACTTTAAGTGCTTGTTTGTACAAAACTTCCAATGTTTTTTTTGCACTCAAACCCACCTGGGACCAGCTAGTTAGACAATAGTTGAAGTGACTCAGAATCATTGAATGCAAGTATATTTTTGCGGCATCAGTTGACATTTCATTTCGAATTGCACAGAAATTTGCAAGATTTAACTTGATTTTTTTACACAATTTAGCAATATGGGCTTTAAAAGAAAGCTGTGAATCTCTTATTAACCCAAGATATTTATATTGGCTAACAATTTGTATTTTTCCTCCATTAACATGTATGTCAGGGTCAGGTGACACTCTATTTATTTTAGTGAAATACATGCCTACAGTTGGGCAGCACGGTGGCACAGTGGTTAGCACAGTGGCAGCACAGCAAGAAGGTCATGGGATCGATTCCACCCTTGACCATCATGGGTTCGATCCCACCCCCAGACCATCGGTGACCCTTCTGTGCGGAGTTTGCATGTTCTCCCCGTGTCTGCGTGGGTTTACTCCGGGCACTCCGGTTTCCTCCCACATGCCAAAAACATGCAAGTTAGGTTAATTGGCATCAAAACTGGGGATTCTAAATTGTTCTTAGGTATGGATGCGAGAGTGAATGGTTGTCTGTCTCTCTGTGTTGCCCTGCGATGGACTGGCGATCTGTCCAGGGTGTACCCTGCCTCTCGCCCAAAGATGCTGGGATAGGCTCCAGCCCCCCCGCGACCCGAAAGGATTAAGCGGTAGAAGATGGATGGATGGATGGATGGATGCCTACAGTTTTAGAAACATTTAACTGTAGACAGCACTCCTGCAACCAAGTTGTGACACAGGACATTGTTTTACTAAGTTTAGCAGCAACAGTGTCTTTGGAGCGACCATGAACAAAAAAAACCGTGTCGTCTGCATACATTAAGCATTCAGCTTCAGAACAAACAGTGGGCAAATCATTAATATAAAGACTAAATAAAAGGGGGCCTAATATTGATCCCTGAGGGACTCCAGAACTTAGCCTAAGAGAATCAGATCTGCAGTTGTTAACTGATACAGATTGTGTTCAATCATGCAGATATGATTCAATCCAGCTCACAGCATTGTGAGAAAAGTTAAATTTAAAGAGCTTGGTAAGAAGAACAGAGTGATTTACTGTATCGAATGCTTTCCTGAGGTCCAAAAACACCGCCCCTACAACTCCACCCTTATCAAGAAAAGATTTTATTTTCTCAATGAAGAGGCATGTAGCCATTTCAGTGGAATGCTTGGATCTGAAACCAAACTGCATGGCATGGAGAGAGGGGGAACTACTGTTTAAATAATGGACAATCTGTTCTGCCACCCATTTTTCTGCAATTTTGGAAATGGCAGTGTTATGTATTTTGGTTTACTACGGCACCCGTCGTAGTGTTTTGCTCAAGGCATTATGGGTAACCTGTAATATCAGGGTGTTGTTGTTAGCCATGTGCTATGAAGTTGCTGCTACGCTAATAAACCGTTAACATTACGTCGATGGTCCGAGTTATCATTGTTATATTAAGTAACGTAAGCGGTGAAAGATATAACAAAAAGTGGCGACGAGGACGTCTGGACTGACGCTGCAGTCCGCGACGGAGGAGAGTTTTTTTTGTCGTGTTTTTCCTGCCACTACTTCGCGCTGACCAGGTGATACACCGCGCCGCTGTGCTGAGGTGGATGCTGCGGGCTGTCTGCTAAGCGGGGAGGAGCGGAGCAGTGGAAATCGTTAAGGACAAAAAAAAACTCCGTGAGTAATGCCGGAGGGAAGAAACGACGTTACAGAAAGGAGCTGCGAGGGAAAGAGCGACATTCAACCAGGAGCGTTAAAATGGCTGGAGTTATTGGCTCTATCGGGCCCATTGATGAGAGCGCGGAACAATGGAGCTCCTATACAGAGCGCTTTGACTATTTCGTCACGGCCAATGGAATAACGGATGAAAAGTTAGTGCCCACTTTTCTGAGTGTGATGGGTCCCAAGACATTTAACCTACTACGCAACCTCCTACAGCCAGTAAAGCCAGGCTCTAAAACCTACAAAGAACTTGTGGACACACTGACCCACCACTTCTCACCCAAGCCTCTAGTGATTGCAGAAAGATACAGGTTTCACAGACGTAACCAAGAAGAGGGTGAGTCTGTTAACATGTTTGTTGCAGCGCTACGCAAGTTAGCCGAACACTGTGAATTTAAAGATGTTTTAAATGACACATTAAGAGACAGGCTTGTGTGTGGACTACGAAATGAAGCAGCACAGAAGAAGTTACTCACAGAAAGTGATCTGACGCTTGAAAGAGTCATTAACATTAGTGTGATGATGGAGATAGCTTCCAAAGAAGCCCACCAACTGCATGCTACAGGCAGAGTACATAAGCTCAACAGTGGTAAAACCAATGCAACAGGTCCATGTTTCCGCTGTGGCAAGGTGGGACACCTTCCTAATGACTGTTGGTGCAAAGAGATGGACTGTAACAACTGTGGAAAAAAAAGGCCACGTGGAGCGGGCATGTAGAAGCAAAAGGAGCAAAGACAAAGGCCCAAAGACAAGGAATAAAAGTGACATGGTAAAATACAAAAAGAAAAGAAATGTTCACACAGTTAAACATGGCGAGGACAGAGTGAGCGACTCCTCAGAGGAAGAGGTGTCAACTGCAATAAATACTGTCCGGATTATGAATGTGAATGAAGGCTCAGAAGGCTTTTGGACTAAACCAAAAGTGGAGGGACATTTTGTTAAAATGCAGATAGACACCGGATCAAAGGCATCACTTGTGTCGCATGGCATTTACAAGAAGTTTCTGAAACATCTTCCACTCCGACCTTCAGACACCGTCTTCAGGGCGTATACTGGACACCGAGTGCCCATGAAAGGGATGACAGAGGTAACTGTTCAGTACAATGGCCAAACTGCTGAGCTTCCAGTTTATGTTACCAAGAACAACTGTCCAGCTATAATGGGGCATGTGTGGCTAAAGAAAATCCAACTTGACTGGCAAGAAGTAAGGAAGCTGCCACACAGTTCCACTCAGCTGCAGGCCATACTGGAAAAGCACAAAAAGGTTTTTCGTGATGAGCTAGGCAGTATGAAAAAAATTATAGTGAAGCTGCATGTCAAACCTGACAGTAAACCAGTGTTCATGAAAGCCAGGCCAGTGCCGTACGCCACCAGACCAAAGGTGGAGGCTGACTTGGATGCTCTGGTCAAGAATGGATTTCTGGAGCCTGTGACAACCAGTGAGTGGGCCACGCCCATAGTTCCAGTACCCAAAAAGGACGGAGGAATCCGGATCTGTGGAGACTTTAAGGTAACAGTAAACCCTGTACTAACAGCAGAGCAGTATCCCCTGCCACTGATTGATGACTTATTTGCGGGGCTGAGTGGGGGACAAAAGTTCAGCAAAATAGATCTCAACCAGGCTTACTTACAAATGCATGTAGACGAGCAGTCACGTGAAATGCTGACTATCAACACCCATAAAGGACTCTTCAGATACCGCAGACTACCTTTTGGCATCACATCTGCTCCAGCACTTTTTCAGCGAGCTATGGATCAAATCCTGAGTGGATTACCAGGAGTGCAGTGCTACCTGGATGATATCCTGTGTACAGGAGCAGATGATGAAGAGCATCTGCACAACTTGGATGCAACTCTCAAGAGACTGGAGGAATATGGATTGAGAATCCGCAAGGATAAATGTGAGTTTTTCCAGTCATCCGTGGAATACTTAGGTCATGTGATCGATGCTAAGGGACTACACACTGCACCATTGAAAATCACAGCCATTGTGGATGCACCTCCACCCCAAAATGTCCGTCAGCTGAAGTCTGTCTTGGGACTGCTGAACTATTATGGACGTTTCATACCAAACTTGGCATCACTATTAAAACCACTGCATAACCTGCTGCACAAAGAGGAAGCATGGAGGTGCACAGCAAGCTGTCGGGAGACTTTTCAGAAGGCAAAGGATGCGCTGACTGCATCAGAGGTTCTGACCCACTTCAACCCATCACTTCCGATCCAGCTTGCCTGCGACGCCTCTCCTTATGGCGTAGGGGCGGTGATTTCCCACGTAATGCTAGACGGTGAGGAAAAGCCAATCGCTTTTGCGTCAAGGACATTAAACAAGGCAGAAGCTAACTATGCTCAACTAGAAAGAGAGGCTCTGAGCATTGTGTTTGGTGTCAGAAAATTCCACCAGTACTTGTATGGACGGAAGTTTACACTTTTTACTGACCACCGACCTCTCACAACCATCCTTGGACCATACACAGGAATACCATCTCTTGCAGCGTCCCGACTGCAGAGGTGGACGTTGCTGTTGTCAGGACACTCCTATGACATCAGGTATCGGAAGTCAGACTGTCATGGTAATGCAGATGGGTTATCCAGATTACCACTTCCTGTCATGAAGCCAGAGTCAAGCACTGTGGACATCTTCTACTTCACAGAGGTAGAAAACACACCTGTTTCAGCTGTGCAGGTGAAAAAGGGGACTAGAAATGACCCTGTGTTGTCTGCAGTCATGGACTTGATCATTAAAGGACAACCTGCGGGTGATGACGCAACCTTGAAGCCCTTCCTTGGGAAGTGGACAGAATTGTCTGTTCAGTCGGGTTGTTTGCTGTGGGGGAGGAGAGTGATTATTCCCCTGTCATGTCGAACAAAAGTGTTACAGCAACTTCACGCAGGACATAGTGGAATCGTGAGAATGAAAGAAATAGCGAGAAGCTATTTTTGGTGGCCAAACATTGACAAGCAGATTGAAGAAATAGCCAAAAGCTGTTCATCTTGTCACAAGGTACGGAACAACCCACCATTGGCTCCTCTCCATCCCTGGGAGTTCCCACAGGAGCCATGGCATCGTGTGCACATTGACTTTGCAGGTCCGTTTGAGGACAGAATGTTTCTCGTTGCTGTGGATGCACACAGTAAATGGCCTGAAGTGGCTATTATGAGGTCAACTACCACAGAGAAGACCACAGAGGCATTAGGAGAAATGTTTAGTCGTTTTGGGTCTCCTACACAACTAGTTTCTGACAATGGACCTCAGTTGGTTTCACAAGAAATGGATGCTTTTCTACAAGCTAATGGAGTGCAGCATATTAAATCAGCTCCATACCATCCTGCGACAAACGGCCTTGCAGAAAGGTTTGTGCAGACAATGAAACATGCATTGAAAGCGTCACAAGGTCAAGGAACACTGCATCAGAGGCTGCACAAGTTCCTGCTAAACTACCGCAACACTCCACATGCAATCACAAAGACAACCCCTGCTAGTCTGATGTTCAAGAGAGATCTGCGCACTACCTTTGACCTTTTGAAACCCTCAGGATTAAAGGACACTGTGCAAAAGCAACAAGAGAAACAAATTATGCACAGAGAACATCGGGCAAAGGACAGAGCGTTTACGTCAGGAGAATCTGTGCTGGCCAGGAACTACAGAGGTGAACCTAAGTGGGTTCCTGCAACTGTTATTGCACAAACTGGACCAGTCTCATATACAGTTCAAACCACTGACAGTGTTTGGAAAAGGCACATGGATCAACTCCTGCAGACACCGCCAGTGCCTGCAGAACCGTCTCTTGGATATCCTGAAGATGCACTCACCAACTCACCACTTTGTCCACCTACACCAGTACAGAACTCAACCACTTCAGAGACCAGAGTTCCAGCTGTAGATGTGACATCTTCTTCTGCATCAGCACCAGAAGCAACCTCCACATTAGAAAGAACACAGACTCATGTTCCTGCAGATCGCCGATACCCCACCAGGGAGCGGCGACCTCCTGTCCGTCTGAGTTATTAGACTAGATAACAACTGACCCACATTAATGGGGCAGAATAATCCCCAGGGGTACAGTTAGGGGATGAGGTAGTCTACCCTCACTCCTAAGGTAGCATAATAATTAAAGAAAAAAAAAAAAAAACAAAACAAAAGAGAAGTTGTTGTACATGGATACAGTTAACTTGGCAGATGAAGAGAATGGAGAAATGTTCATATGTTTAGATTGCCAGTGTTATGTTCTAATGAAGGCACAAGAATTTCAGCAGACACTTGTTATTTCCTGTAGGACATCTATTGTAAGAGGGGAGGAGATGTTATGTAGTTTGGTTTACTACGGCACCCGTCGTAGTGTTTTGCTCAAGGCATTATGGGTAACCTGTAATGTCAGGGTGTTGTTGTTAGCCATGTGCTATGAAGTTGCTGCTATGCTAATAAACCGTTAACATTACGTCGATGGGCCGAGTTATCATTGTTATATTAAGTAACGTAAGCGGTGAAAGATATAACAGGCCGGAAGAATGCTTATTGGTCGGTAGTTATGCAGAAGAGTTGAGTCACCGGATTTAAAAACAGGGGTAACAATAGCAGATTTCCAGGCCTTTGGCAAATGGCCAGATGAAATTGAAAGATTAATGATTGAGGCAATAGGAGTAGCAAGAGCTGAACCTAAATCTTTGAGCATGTTTGTGTCCATTCCAAAAACATCCTTTGCTTTAGATGGTTTGAGTGATTGAATTAAATCGATAACTTTGGTCTCAGTAATATTTGTAATAGTAAAAGACTGCGATGCAGACAATACAGGGTATTCCTTCCTTTGCTTTACTATAAACTTATCAGAGATTTCTGACACAGATTCAATGAAGTAGTTGTTAAAAGCATCAGCCATCACTTGAGGTTCTGTCAAGATGTTTCCATTCAATTGAATTTGCATTAGTTTTGCTTTGTTTTTCTGGGAATCACCCAATAGTTTTTTAATATATGTCCAGGTTATTTTAGAATTTCCCCTTGCACTATTCAAAACAGTAATGAAAAAGTCAGCTTTAGATTTTCTTATTTCTTTCACTACCCTATTTCTCAATGAAATAAATTGGTGCCTGTTTTGTCCTGATTTAACTGACAACTTCAAAAAGTGATCTCGTTCTTTCATCAGTTTCAGAATAAATTTGTTTAACCAAGGAAGGCAATTCTTTCTAGCTTTTAGTTTAATTATCCGTGTAAATTGTATAATAATTTGTTGTATTTTGTTGGCAAATTTAGAACAATCCTCATCTAAATTTTTGCCAACGAGTAATTCATCCCAATTTACTTCTTGAATTGAATCTTGAAAATTTTGTTGTTCCTGTTTTGGTATCCTATAGAATTCAGTGGCGGCCAAGGATTTGAAGTGATTTTTATTTAATTTTCTTGTAACCATTATAAGATTGTGATCAGACAATCCTGTGAGCATATTGTATGACTTCAAGATCCTTTCTGGCCTGTTAGTAAAAGCTAGATCAATCTGAGTGCTAGTGGAGTTTGTGATTCTCGTAGGGCCATTAATTACCTGAGTCATATCCATGTCATCCATAACCTTTTTCAGATTTTTCCTAACTTTGTTGACTTCCCAATTAACATTTAGGTCGCCCATTATTATTACCTCTTTTGCAAAATTGTTTCAATAAAATTTCCAGCTTTTCATAAAAATCTACATTTGATGAAGGAGGCCTATAAATAACTACAAGAATAAAAGACATTTGCTGTGACAAAGAAACAGTTAGTCGGGCAGCACGGTGGTGCAGTGGGTAGCACTGTTGCCTTACAGCTAGAAGGTTCCTGGTTCGAATCCCCAGGCTGGCAGGGGTTGGAACCTTTCTGTGTGGAGTTTGCATGTTCTCCCTGTGCTGCGTGGGTTTACTCCGGGGGCTCCGGTTTCCTCCCACAATCCAAAGACATGCATGCTAGGTTAATTGGTTGTTCTAAATTGTCCCTAGATATCTGTTTCCAAAAGGCCCTTAGAATAGAGGGTTAGTACTAGTGAAAGCGCTTTGAGTGGTCTTTGTGACTAGAAAAGCGCTATATAAGTGCAGGTTAGTTAGTTAGTTAGTTAGTTAGTTCAAGAAATTCCAGTCCATTCTCATCTGTAACATGTATCTCATTACAATTAAAAGTATCCTTGGCATAAATCATAACGCCTCCTCCCTTAGAACCCTGTCTGTCTTTTCTAAACATTTTATAACCAGGTACGGATAGTATTGCTGAGGGTGAAGATTCACAGAGCCATGTCTCAGATAGGCAAAGAAAGTCAATATTTGAATCAATGAGAAGATGATGAACCTGATCACTTTTTGTTAGAATACTTCGTATATTTAAGTGTGCACAAAGAATGCCTTTTGGTTTATGTGCTGAGTCCCATATTAATTTAGAGTTATTAACAGTTTGAAACACCCTGAATTTCCGGTGTTTTAATATTGCAGGATTTGGCAGCCTCCTGTTTCTTTTATTGGCAATGTTTGCACATAGTGAAGGCCCGGCTGATGTTGGTGAAGATTCAGTTAGAGGTGATGATGACTCAAATATCAACGGAAGTGGCCCGGCTATTATTGAAGGTGATTTGACTGGCTGCAATGTAGGTCCAGCTGGCTGTGTTGTTAGCCCAGGTCCAAACCCAGCTGGCAGGGGTGAGAACCCAGCTAGCAAAGTTGGAAGCCCAGTTGGCAGAGATGGAGATCCAGCTGGCAGAGATGGAGGCCCAGCTAGCAGAGGTGGAAGCCCAGCTAGCAAAGTTGGAAGCCCAGTTGGCAGCCCAGTTGGCAGAGATGGAGATCCAGCTAGCAGAGGTGGAGATCCAGCTGGCAAAGATGGAAGCCCAGTTGGCAGAGGTGGAGATCCAGCTAGCAGAGGTGGAGCCCCAGCTAGCAGAGGTGGAGGCCCAGCTAGCAGAGGTGGAAGCCCAGCTAGCAAAGTTGGAAGCCCAGTTGGCAGCCCAGTTGGCAGAGATGGAGATCCAGCTAGCAGAGGTGGAGATCCAGCTGGCAAAGATGGAAGCCCAGTTGGCAGAGGTGGAGATCCAGCTAGCAGAGGTGGAGCCCCAGCTAGCAGAGGTGGAAGCCCAGCTAGCAAAGTTTGAAGCCCAGTTGGCAGAGATGGAGATCCAGCTAGCAGAGGTGGAGATCCAGCTAGCAGAGGTGAAGATCCAGCTAGCAGAGATGGCGATCCAACTAGCAGAGGTGGAGGCCCAGTTAGCAAAGTTGGAAGCCCAGTTGGCAGAGACGGAGATGCAGCTAGCAGAGGTGGAGATCCAGCTAGCAGAGATGGAGATAGCAGAGCTATCAGAGATAGCTAGCAGAGATAGCTATGATGTACTTTACCAACAAAAAAAATCATATGCACTATCTGACTATAAGTGTAAATGGAACAAATATAGAAAATGTAACAGAGTTTAAGTAATTGGGTGTCACATTAGATCCCACGCTCAGCTTTAAAAAGCACATAAAACAGATGAGCCGCACTCTGAAATATAACCTTGCAAACTTTTGTTGCATTAGAAACTCAGTTACTCTAAAAGGATCAAAAACCTTTCTGAATGCCATGATTTTGACACATTTCTCCTATTGCATCTCATGCTGGTCACAAGCCAACAGTATGACTCTGAAACCCTTGGAATCCTTGTACAATCCATCAAAATTCTGGATAAGAAGACATGGCACTATCACCATTGTGGAATACCTGCCAAACACAAGATGCTGAGCTTGGAAAATGTGATCATCTATGCAAATATACGGTTGGTCTTTAAAATTATCCATGGCTCTGCACCCCCACCCATTAAGACTTTTGTGTACCTGACTTCTGAACAAAATACCAGATTAACAAGGACTTCCTCTAGGTGGCATTGTTGCATCCCCCTACGTAAAGCTGCTTTTGGGCAATCAGCGTTCTCATACAAAGCTATAATGGAATGGAACAAGCTCCCCACTGCTTTGAAGACCACAGAGACTAAACAATGGCTTTTAAGTAATCAAACCTGCCAGTATTGACTCTCCCCCTTAAATAGGATTTGAAATTACATTCTTAAATTGTTTTTATGTTTGCCATCTCTCTTTACCTTTTAAACTTACTCCCTGCTTGTTTCAGGGTCAACAGTTTCTGAAACCCGACCTAAATTGTTTTCTATATGTGCTGTTTTTCTTTTAATATCTTCCTGCCTGCCTCAGGGACTACAGATGGAAATTAATGAGAATCAGAATCAGATTTATTGCCATTGTTCATGTAGTACACAAACTAGGAATTTGTCTCGGTGCAATGCTGCAACATTAAACATGATACAATAAAAGAAATAAACTATACATGCAATAAAGTGTAGAATAAGAGTAAGTGATACTGGTCAGCAGTTAAAATATATTAGCGAGCAGCAGATACTGTGGAGAACCATATAGTGCAGTCGGTAATGCAGGAAGAAAACAGTGATGATTGACATGAGTCTGGTTGAGCTGCTGTACATAGTGCACGAGAGTCAATAAGTCACTTAGTGTTCAGCAGTCTGATGGCAGAGGGGAAGAAGCTGTTCATGTGACGGGAGGTTTTAGTCTGGATGGACCGAAGTCTTCTACCTGAGGGGAGGGGGGCAAACAGTACGTGACCAGGGTGTGAGGGATCGGCTATGATCCGGCCAGCACGCCTCTGGGTCCTGGAGATGTACAGATCCTGGAGAGATGGGAGCTTGCAGCCGATCACCTTCTCAGCAGTGCGCACGACGCGCTGCAGCCTTAGTCTGTCCCTGGCAGTGGCTCCTGCGTACCACACGGTTATGGAGGTGGTGAGGATGGACTCGATGATGGCTGTGTAGAACTGCACTAACATCTTGGTGGGTAGCTTGAGCTTCCTCAGCTGCCGCAGGAAGAACATCCTCTGCTGGGCTTTTTTGATGAGGGAGCTGATGGTCGGCTCCCATTTGAGGTCCCTGGTGATGGTAGTGCCTAGGAAGCGGAAGGAATCAGCAGTGGTGATGGGAGAGCCTGTGAGGGTGAGGGGGGGGGCAGAGGGGTTGTGACTTTCCTGAAGTCCACAATCATCTCCACTGTCTTCAGAGCGTTCAGCTGCAGGTTGTTGTTGTTGCACCAGGACGCCAGCTGGGCCACCTCTCTCCTGTAGGCGGACTCGTCGCCGTTGGAGATGAGCCCGATGAGGGTGGTGTCGTCCGCAAACTTGATCAACTTGACAGACTGGTGGCTGGAGGTGCAGGAGTTGGTATAAAGGGAGAAGAGTAGGGGGGAAAGTACACAGCCCTGGGGTGATCCGGTGCTGATGCTAGTAGAGTCTGAGACAGTCTTTCCCAGCCGCACATGCTGCCTCCGGTCCGTCAGGAAGTCGGTGATCCACCTGCAGAGGGAGTCAGGCACGTTGAGCAGGGACAGCTTGTCCCGGAGCAGAGCGGGGCGGATGGTGTTGAATGCGGAGCTGAAGTCCACAAACAGGATCCTGGCGTAGGTTCCGGGGGAGTCCAGGTGCTGCAGGATGGAGTGGAGGGCCAGGTTGACTGCGTCGTCTACAGACCTGTTGGCTCGGTAGGCAAACTGCAGCGGGTCCAGGAGAGGGGTGGTGATGGACTTGAGGTGGGGCAGGACCAGGCGCTCAAAGGACTTCATGACTACAGAGGTGAGCGCTACAGGTCTGTAGTCATTAAGTCCAGTGATCCGTGGCTTCTTGGGGACAGGGATGATGGTGGAGGATTTGAGGCAGGTCGGCACGTGGCATAGCTTAAGGGAGGAGTTAAAAATGTCTGTGAAGACAGGAGCCAGCTGTTTCGCATAGTGTCTCAGGGTGGAGGGAGACACGCCGTCCGGACCGGGGGCCTTGCGCGGGTTCAGTCTGGAGAACTGTTTGAGCACGTCCTGCTCATTGATGATAAGGGCAGGGGGGGAGGAGGGGGGGTGCCTTTAATGAAGTAGGGATTGTGGAGGCTGTGGAGCTGGAGGGAGGGGGGGAGTTGGACACAGATGACGAGGTGTCAAAACGGGCATAGTGTTGGGACAGTCTTTGACAAAGGGCTTTGTCATCCTGACCTTTAGGAGCCTGAGGCCGATAGTTGGTGATCTGCCTCAGTCCTCTCCACACAGAAGCCGAATCATTAGCAGTGAACTGCTGCTGGAGTCTCTCAGAATACACAGATTTAGCTCTCTTCAGCTCTCTGTTAAACCGATATTTAACCTCCCTGTAGCAGTCCCTGTCTCCACTTTTCAGCGCTGCTTCCTTCTCCTTCCTGATCTGTCTGAGCTTAGCTGTGAACCAGGGTTTGTCATTAGAGTACCTCACCCTGGTGCGTGATGGAAGAATGCTATAATGTGGTTCAGAGTATCTTTACCTTGTGTTTAATGTTTTTCTCTGTACATTGTGCTTATCTCACACAGCTTCCACAGTGCCGACTGAAACACCGCCCATTCCATGGTGTACAATAAAGTCAGACTACTACCAAAGAAGATTCATTCAGGCGCTGTGGCAGCCTACTTCCGGCGCCACACGAGTACGCTGCCTTTTTTTTTTTTTTGTTACTTATTTGTACCCGTAGGTAGATTTGTTTTGCAGTCTGGTGACAAGCCACCAGCTGCCGGTCGCTGCGTGCGCAAGCGCCCCGTATCCCTAACCTGCATGTTTTTGGCGTGTGGGAGGAAACCGGAGAAATCCCGGAGTAAACCCACGCAACACGGGGAGAACATGCAAACTCCACACAGATCACTGTTGGTCGGGGGCTGGGATCGAACCCACGATCCCCACGCTCCCCCGGCTGAGGGTAAAACTGTGCTGCCACAGTGCTAACCACTGCGCCACCATGCAGCCCTTGTTGCAACAGCGGATCAATTTCTTCCTATTTCTATTTACTGTCTGGCTTCTCTTACTAATCTTTCTGATCCGGCGACACCTTATCCATCACGGACGGACACGGATCACCCAAATGTCTCCTGAGCCGGCAGATGGAGCCACTGTTTTTAGCAGGATACGTTACAGCAGAGACCAGCTGTTAGCACTTAACCAGACCAAGATGCTAGCACAACACTTCGACATACCGGATGAAATAAGACGTGGATGCCATGCTGGAGCAAGACGGCGGGGAAGAAATAGAAGGTACAGACCCGTCCTTCCATCCGTTATTATGGGGAATGTACGATCGCTCCTCAATAAGACAGATGAGCTAGCGGCTATGGCTCGTTACCAGAACGTCTTCAGCGAGATTAGCATGATGTTCTTTACTGAGATGTGGCTAACAGAACTAGCAACAGATGTTAACATTGAACTGGAGGGTTTCCACGCAATACGGGCAGACCGGACACCAGACAGTGGGAAGGCAAGGGGCAGAGGAGTGATAATGTACTGTATGTCAATAACAGCTGGTGCAGACCGGGACATATCACTGTTAAACAACATCACTGCAGCAAAGACTTTGAGTTGCTAGCTGTTAGCATGCAGCCTACCTATCTCCCGAGGGAATACTCACACGTGATCTGCATTGTTATTTATGCAAATCCGACAGTGAACGCTGGGACAGCGCGTGATGCCATTCACTCAGTAACCAGCAGGCTGCTGACAGAACACCCAGATGCTCTTCTCCTCATCTCAGGTGATTTCAACCATATTTCACTGTCCCCCATTCTGCCCACGTTCACCCAGTATGTCACATGCCACACTAGAGACAATAAAACACTGGACTTATTCTATGCAAACACTAAGGAGGCGTACACCTCATCACCACTCCCCCCCACTCGGGAGATCGGTTCACAACTTGGTTCATCTCCTGCCGGTGTACAGACCCCTAGTACACAGACAACCTCCGGTCATGCGCACGGTGAAGTTATGGTCTGAGGAGGCAATGGACGCTCTAAAGGACTGTTTTGAAACCACCGCCTGGGAGCAGCTCTGTGATCCACATGGTGAGGACATCGATGGCCTCACTCACACCATCACGGACTACATCAGCTTCTGTGTGGACAACACCGTACCCACCAAGACCATACGGTGTTGCTCGAACAACAAACCCTGGATCAACCCTGAGATAAAAACACTTCTGAGAGAGAAGAAGAGGATCTTCAGGTCGGGGAACAGGGAGATGCTGAAGCCTGTACAAAGGGAGCTGAGGAGGAAGATCAGAGAAGGCAAGGACAGCTTCAGGAAGAAGATGGAGGACAAGCTGCAACAGAGCGACATCGGCGGGGTCTGGAGAAACCTTAAAACCATCTCTGGACTCCAGAATACCTCCCCCCAGGCCACGGGGGGCAGGGAGTGGGTGAACAATCTGAACCTGTTTTTTAATAGGTTTGACCAACTGCCCTCCCTCCCCGACTGCACAACAACCACTGCTGCCTCTAAAGTCATCGAGACCAGCTGTCCACACCCCCTCCACCAACACCCCCCCACTCCCAGCACACAGCCCCCCAACCTGACCCTCACTAAGACCCAGGTGAGGATGGAGCTGAGGAAGATCAAGGCGAGGAAGGCGTCGGGACCGGAGGGCATCAGCGCAAAGCTCCTCAAGTCCTGCGCAGACCAGCTGTGTGGGATTGTGGAGCACATCTTCAACCTGAGCTTGAAGCTGGGGAGGGTACCACAGTTGTGGAAAACATCTTGTGTGGTACCTGTACCAAAGACTTCCCACCCCAGAGACCTGAACAGCTACAGGCCAGTGGCCCTGACATCTCACATGATGAAGACCCTGGAGAGACTGCTCCTTGCTCACCTCTGCCCCCTGGTGGGACCAGCGATGGATCCACTCCAGTTCGCCTACCAGCATGGCATTGGGGTGGAGGATGCAGTGATCTTCCTCCTTCACCGTTCCCTGTCCCACCTGGAGAAGCCTGGGAACGTGGTGAGAATCATGTTCTTTGACTTCTCCAGTGCTTTCAACACCATCCAACCGATGATCCTGAAGGACAAGATGCTGTGCGCAGGGGTGGACCAGCACCTGTCATCATGGATCCTGGACTACCTCACTAACCGGCCACAGTTTGTGAGAACCCGGGATTGTGTGTCCGACACGATCATCGGTAGCACGGGGGCCCCCCAGGGAACGGTTTTGGTCCCCTTCCTATTCACCCTTTATACTGCGGACTTCTCACACAACACAACACACTGCCATCTACAGAAGTTCTCTGATGACTCTGCGATCGTCGGCCTCATCTCCAACGGAGATGAAAAGGATCTAATTGTTACCTAAGGGGTAACATTATTTGTGCAAGTTGGAGATTAACCTCTCATTTTGAAAAGCAAGGCGTAGCGTGTCAATAAGACTCGGCGCCCGCATCACGTGTCACATGAACACACACAGTCGCGCGTGACCGAAAGGCGTGCACGAAAAACTGCGCATGAGCAGAGTAAGCGTGCAGACGCCATTTTGAAGGCGCTAAGAGGGAGTCACCCTAGCCGCCATTTTGAGTGAGACTGGTAGACCCGCCCAGAGCGACGTCACCAGTGTCTCCTCCTCTTGGGAGGGCAGAGATAACTGCCTCCATCTTGTGGTCAACTATAGGAGTTGCATTTCTTGCATGAATGCACACTCGGATTAAAGCAGAGCAAATCTATTAAGCTGATTTATAATCAAACAGAGCTTCCAAATTAACTTTAAATCAATCCGAATTATCCGGAACAACCTAAATTTAAACCCAAATCAAAGCTTTATCCCAAGAACAAAAAGGAAAAAAGAAACTTGTGGGTTTGAAGTTTGTTCTCATTGGTGGAAGAGCTTTTGACTGCATATATACACAGTGGAAGAACATAGAAGCATAGACTTTGTATTTACTCACGTATGTTAACCACATATTTTAATCTTTTTAGTTAAAAGCATATGCTAAAAGTCTGCAAACTTTTGAAGCTATATATATGTGTTTTGTTTTAAAGATCACTTTGTGCGATTTCTTTCACAGGAAGCCATTCAACTTAGGGATTCAAATAAATGACAATGTTCATTTAAACTCAAGTTAATGTTAATCCTGTGCATGTTGGTAAAGGATTTAGTGATTTACTAAATATTTAACCAAAATTTTCCAAAATTAGGAAACCACATCCAGCAATTAACACTTGAAAGCTTTAGCTTATTTACAGTCAGTGTGTTGCTTTGATTCATGTTTCCTCCCCAGGAGAAGGAAAACATTTAACCAACTCACTATTTCTCACCAGGATTTGAAATAAGTCAAAAGGTGAAAACTTTGACTAGTCTGTAAAACATTTTTTTTCTCTCTTCTCTTTTTAAATAATCATTAACTTTAATCCTAAGGAAGCCTTAGTGACAATACGCAAAGACAATTCATTTGTTTCCTAATTTGTAAATATTAAAACATTTAAAGCCTTTAAATGAAGATAAGCTTTAACAAATAGAACAAAGCCAGTTCTAACTTTAAAACAAAGTGAAGACTTATACTGTAACCCTAAAGCCTTAAAGCATTTAACCTTTTCTATTTTTGTTGCTTTCTTTTTCTTTTGTAAATAAAATCATTACTTTCAAGTGAGATTCAACAAAAAATCACAACCTAGTTGAGGACTATTCCAAAACTATTCATTGATAACTGAACTGAATGAAGTCAATCGACACAAAATTTTTTTTGTTTTTGTCTTGTGAAATACAAATCAAAATACAGTGTCAACAAATAAATTGACACATATTCCACATTTCTAAAGAATTTCCAAAATATTTGCTTTCCTTCTTACAAGCCTGGAAGTTGAAACAAACTCCAAAAAAGAAGCTTGTAATTACCCTCACTGTAAAACGACACTCAAGGTTAACTCTTGACTCACAACCTTAGCCATAATCAACTAATCGATTTCAAGCTAAGCGTTACACAAACAGTCAAACATGTCGAGTCCACTTGACGAATTAAATGACCTTCAAGTAACATTGGAAGACTTGGCTTCCGACCTTATACCCGGTTTCTCCAAACATGTTCAGGATACTCCACCCAAAGATTTGAAGCAAATCACGAAAAAGCTTTTAGATGAATGTGAAACTAACCCACCGAAAGCAAAGGAAATCCCCGGTGTGTTAGGGAAGTTTGCACTAGCATTAGTTGCAAGGCTAAAACGAGCTGAAACCCAAGTATTCTACGCTGAAAAGGATCTGGTGAAACAACAAACAACCATCCTTTCTCTTCAGGAAGAGAACAAATCCCTTGTGAAAAAACAGGAACAAGCTTGCATAGAGAAAGAAGACACCCAAGCTACGCTTGATCAGACGTTGCTAAATCTGGAATAAGCGGAGGAAGAAAAGCAACAACTAGAAAACGACAATACCTCACTTCAGCAAGAAAATGAGGAATTGAAAACCGCCCTGTTTCACAAAGAGAATCAACTCAAGGAAGTTGAAGGTCAATTGGACGAAACAAACTCCGATTATGGGAAATGTAAACTGCTCCTACAAGAAGCACAACAAGGTCTTCAGGACGTCAAAGAAGAGCTGGAAGACCACCGGAAACAAAGGGATCTGAGACCAGAAGCCATGAACAGGCCGGTTCCCTCGACAAAGGGGGACATCCCCTCATGGGATGGGGACTCCACCGGCTCACACTCTTCTGACCCGTTCAGACCCAAACGGCAACACGAAAGACGTTTGCAAATTCCATCTGATGGCGATCTCGATAAAATCGCTCGCCACGTCACAAGATTTGACCCCTCAACCAGCGGGTCACCTGATACCAGGGCTTATTTGCAAGACATTGAATACTACTTGCGTAAATACCCTGATGCTATGGTTGACGATCACATTTATTTGATCAAGTTGACATCCAGACTTCCGGTTATGGCTGCCACGTAGGACGGACGTGTCTCGCTCTGCTCTGCTCCTGGAAAAAAAAAATCGGCAAATAACTCTCTCATTTGGGACAGAACGTATCCCAGCATTTGGGCGAGGATATGTCGGCGAAGCCTAAGGCTGGAAAACCAGGAAAAGGAAAAAGCGAGCCGCCGAAACAGTCCAAATTAACGGACTTTCAGGTCTGTGACGCAGCAAACAAAACTCCATATATGGCGGAGGAGGCTGGCAACGCTGCGATTTCTGCGGGGAATGGCGCAGATGCGCTGATGGCAGCCATGAGTTCAATGAGAGCGGACTTTTCCTCTAGATTTGATGGGATTATGACAGCGTTGGAAGGAATAAGAAAGGAATTGGGTGACTGTGTAGAACGAACGGCGCAGATGGAGCTCCGTCTCGCTAGTGCTGAAGATGACGTCACCCGTCTTCAATTAAAGGTGCGCACTTTGGAAAAAAAAAATAAATCTCTGGAAGATAATATTTTGGATTTGGAATCTCGGTCGAGACAGAATAATTTGAGGCTGGTGGGTCTTCCAGAGGAATCAGAAGGTCGGGACGTATGTTCCTTTCTGGAAAAGTGGATTCCGGAGGTGCTGGGCAGCGAGGAGTTGCAATCAGCAGTGGTTCTGGAAAAAGCACATCGTATTGGCCCACGGAGAGATAAGGGACCGCCGAGGACCTTAATTATGAAGTTTCTTAGCAACAGAGACAGGATGAAGATCTTCAACGCTGCACGTGCTAAAGGAGAGATTAAACACCAGGACCAGCAGGTGTGGTTCTACCCAGATTTGGCCACAGGAATCCAGCAATTGAGGAAGCAGTTTGATCCCGTACGTAAGGAGCTGCGCAACCTTGGGATTCGTCATGGTGTAATCTATCCTGCGAGACTGTTGACCACGTATGAGGGCAGAACCCACATCTTCAAGACCCCAGAGGAGGCGCAGGAGTTCATCAAGAAGATCAAAGAAGAAGAAGAGACTGGTGGGAGCTAAGCATGAACAAAATATAAGGTAGAATAATTAAGCATTTGCACAGGCATCTGACTGACTTGAAGTAAATAGTAAGTTTACAAAATATAGATTGTATTATATATTAAAAAAACAAAACAAAAACAAAACAAACAAAAAAAAAAAACTATGATGTACAAAGTTGTTAAAAATTTTGGAGTTAAGTTGGAAAACTACAGAGGAGAGTTAATGTTACGTCATTAAAAGCAGTAGAGTTAGGGTGATTGGGAGGATGAAGAAGGAGTGGCTTAGGCTGTTCCCCGTGGGTGTGGAGCGGTCGATGGCTATATCGGGAGACAGAATTTTTCTTTTGATTTTGGGGGGTTTGCCACAAGTGTGGGAAGGGGAAATTTGTTTGTGTGTAGTTTGTAGGATGAATGTTCAACCACTCATGTTTTTGCTTCTCTGTATGAGCATGTTTACACTGCAAGGTAATCCTAAACTCTCTATTGATCATGGACCAAAGTGTTAATCTTAATTTAACTTCATGGAATTGCAGAGGTCTACAAAATTTAAAAAAACTTAAACAAGTTATGAATAAAATAAAGGACATGGGTTCAAGAATTGTGTTTTTACAAGAAACTCATCTGATAGAGGAGGATGTTAAAAGAATTAGGAGTAGATGGCAGGGAAGTGTATTCACCTCTTCATTTTCATCCCGAGCCAGGGGAGTTATGACTCTCATACATAAATCAGTTCCTTTTCAAGTGAAAAATGTAATTGGAGACAAATTTGGAAGATATGTAATCATTCAAGGTTCTTTGCTATTAGAAAATATAAATCTTGTGAACTTATATGGTCCCAATATAGATGATCAGAAGTTCTTTGCTAATTTATTTCTCATCTTATCATCACTTACAGGGCAACATATAATAGCAGGGGATTTTAATTGTACATTGAATCCAGGTATAGATAGATCAACAGGACTGGATTATACGCACATTGGATGTAGGATGACTATTAATCATTTTATGAAAGAATTGAGATTGCTAGATATATGGAGAGAAATGAAACCACAAGTTAAAGCCTATTCTTGTTATTCCAGTACCTACAAGACATTCTCACGTATTGATTATTTTTTGATTTCCACAGAATTAAGGTCCAAGATTCAAAACTGCTTTTATGATAACATCGTGATCTCTGATCATGCACCCTGTTGTCTAATATATGTAGATAAAAAAATTGACAAAGGAATCAGGTAGATGGCAATTTCAGCATAAATGGCTTCAGGATGAGGAATTTGTCAAGTATATAGAAAAACAGATAGACGAGTTCTTTGACATCAATACTACACAAACATCAGCATGTGTAAAGTGGGAGGCTTTCAAAGCTTTTATTAGGGGACATATTATTAGTTATACAGGATCAAAATCTAAGAAGACTCGAGAGGAGAGAGCTAAATTGGAACATAAAATAAAAAATCTTCAGGAAAAAGTGTATGCAGGAAGTGACCCAAGGTTGGAGAATGAATTACTGATTTTGAGAGCTGAATACGACAAAAAATCAGCGAATAGAGCTGCCTCGAGTCTTCTAAGATTGAAACAATCTTTTTATGAACAAGGTGAAAAATCAGGAAAATTATTAGCATGGCAGATTAAACAATTGGAAATTAAAACACCAATTACCAGTATTATAAGTAACGGACAGGTAGTTATAGATCCTTTAGAAATTAATAGAGCCTTTAGAGATTACTATGAAAAATTATATGATACCAAAAATGAACCTGATTTAACAAAACTAAATGGGTTTTTGAACGAACTATCTATACCGTGTATTCCAAATGAAAACAGGGAGATATTGGAGTCTAAAATTAGTCAAGAAGAAGTTGGGCTAGCCATTGATAATATGAAATCAGGAAAAAGTGCAGGACCAGATGGTCTTCCAGTTGACCTTTATAAAAAATTTAAGAATAAATTAATAAAACCTTTTTTGGAAATGGTTTTAGAAGCATTTCAAAATAATAATTTACCATCATACATAAATAATGCCTTAATTATACTGCTGCCAAAACCAGGTAAGCCCTCTAATAAATGTGAAAATATGAGACCAATAAGCCTATTAAACGCCGACCTTAAGATAATCTGTAAAATTTTAGCAAGACGAATACAAGAAATTTTACCAAATATTATTAATCGAGATCAGAATGGCTTTATAAAGGGTAGACAAGGCTTCCATAATGTAAGAAGACTATTTAATATTATTTATTTTAATAAAGAAGCACCGGATACAGCTCTCCTATCATTGGACGCCGAAAAGGCCTTTGATAGAGTTGAATGGCCCTTTCTTTTTGAAGTCCTACAAAGGTTTGGACTTGGAAATAATTTCATAAAATGGGTTCAAATAATATACAATAATGCTACAGCAGAAATCCTAACAAATAACAATATTTCAAAACCAATAAAAATCAATAGAGGATGTCGACAAGGCTGTCCACTTTCACCTTTACTGTTTACTATGGCAATTGAACCTTTAGCGATAGCGATACGTTTACATTCACAAATATATGGAATTAAAGTTGGACCAACAGAACATAAAATCTCCCTGTACGCCGATGATATAATTTTGTTTATGTCGAATCTAAAAAAATCAATTCCAACCTTGTTGAATTTAATAAAGAATTTTGGGGAAATATCAGGATATAAAATAAATAAAACTAAATCTTCAATATTAATGCTAAATGAGACCCAGAGAAATTACCCAGCCCCTGAGGTAAATCAATTCAATGTTGTAAATCAGTTTAAATATTTAGGAATCCAAATTATGCCTAAGCTAGAATCAGTCGCCAGTGTCAACTATGAAGCCTTAATGTCAGATATCAGTGAGTTAACTCAGAGATGGATGTCACTACCAATGTCGATGATCGGGAGAATCAATATACTTAAAAGTAATATTTTACCTAAAATACTTTATTTATTTCAATACATTCCCTTACCACCACCTTTAGATCTATTCTCAAGAATAAAAAAAAAGTTAGTGGAATTTATATGGAACAACAGGAGGGCTAGATTACGTTTGTCTTTATTATATTTACCATTTGATCGTGGAGGTCTGAAATGTCCAAATTTTATGTTGTATTATTGGTCGGCACAACTGAGGTCTATGACATATTATTTTTCATCAAATGATCTCCCTCACTGGACTGAAATGGAATCATACAATTTACCTTTACCTCTTCCCATATTCATATACTCAGATTCGGCAAAAAAATTACAAAAACAAGTTAAAAATCCATTTGTAAAGCATATGATCAAAATATGGTGTGAAGCTAAAAACTATTTAAAAGAACCACAGTTATTGTCACAATTTAGTCCAATATGGGGTAATCAATATTTTAAACCAGGGAGAGCGGACGCTGTATTTAAAGTATGGAATTTAAAAGGGATACAAAAGATTCAGGATTTATATTTGCCATGTGCAGACAACATAATGTCTTTTGAAGAGCTGAGGATCAAATTTAATCTCAATAGAACACATTTTTTTAAATATCTTCAACTTAGAAACTTTATTCGATCAAATCAAAATAAAGCTCTCACTCGACCTATTTATTCATCCTTGGAAAAAATGATGATGAAAGATAGTAAAAGAAAGGGTATTATTTCAGAGTTTTATAACTCATTGACACTATCTTCAAGTGAAAATTCACTGAAAAGATTAAACTACTGGAAAGAAGATCTGCAAACTGAAATTTCGGAGGAACAATGGGAATTGGCTTGTACAGAAGCTCAAACCAAATCAATAAATGCACGCCTTAAATTGATACATTTCAAATGGTTAATGCGGATGTATGTTACACCGGAGGAGTTAAATAGATATAACAAAAATATACCAGATACATGCACAAAATGCATGGAAAGTAAAGGAACCCTATTTCATTGTTTATGGGAATGTAGATTAATAAGAATGTTTTGGGAAGAGGTGAGGGTAACAATTGAAAAAATAATCTCAAAACAAATCATATTGAATCCTAAACTGTTTTTGTTGGGTCTGTACCCAGAAAAGCATAATTTTAATAAAAGTGAAAGAACATTCATAGACCTCAGTTTGCTTAATGCCAAAAAATGTATTGCACTATTATGGAAAAAGACTCATAGACCAGATGTGACTCAGTGGTTAAGACAGATGTTAACAAACCTTCCATTAGAAAGAATAACATATATACTAAAATCAAAGGAAATTGTGTTTGAGAATATATGGAGACCTTTTATTGATTATGTAAAAAATTTAAACATAACTCTTGAAGAAGAAGGTGAATGATGTGTGTGGACCTTGTAAATTCCAAACTGGTGAACATAATATGTATACTTATGTATTGGATTGTCTAGACTAAACAGAGGAGCATTGTTGAAGATTTGATTTTGTTGGTGGTTGTTGGTGTTTTTAATGCATTTTTTTTTTTTGTAGTACTTTAGTGTTAGTGTTTGATTGTTTGTATCATGTTTGTTAAAAAAAAAAAAAGGTTCAATAAAGATATTGTGGAAAAAAAAGTTGACATCCAACAGGTCGGTATCAAAATTTATAGATCGGCAGCCATTTGACATCAAGATGAACCACCGGAAACTCTACGAAGCCATTGAAAAGGAGTTCTCCGACGACTGCTTACAGTCAGGGCTAGCGACAGCCCTAGGTGTGAAACAGGGTCGCTTAGAGCCCCCACAGGCATACTACCAGCGACTCTTGCGTGCATATTTCGGATCTCAAAACACGCCTGAGATGGAAGAAGACCACAACTTCAAGGCTCTTTTCATTCAGAATCTCCATCCCACGATTGGACACCACCTTGGAGACATGGCTAACCCAAAGACAAACTCGATAAACCAGCTAAGAGAGTTCGCACATTATGCATTCCAGAAACAGCAACAAAGCAATCAGAAGCATACCGAGTCTACCGCGGTGTTAGCTGTCAACACCACATCAGACACCCTGGACCTAGAGGGCGCCCCAAGGACAGCCCTTGTTCCAGCACCTCGGTCACAAATAAAACGACGACAGTCCTCTAGTCAAGATAAGTCGAGTCATGACCCGGAAAAATTTTTGACACCAAGTTCCAAGCCAACATCACCAAAACCTGACTACCGTTGGAGGCTAAGCCCACCAGGTACACTACCGTTCAAAAGTTTGGGGTCACCCAGACAATTATTTTGTGTTTTCCATGAAAAGTCACACTTATTTACCACCATGAGTTGTAAAATGAATAGAAAATATAGTCAAGACATTGACAAGGTTAGAAATAATGATTTGTATTTGAAATAATAATTTTTTCCTTCAAACTTTGCTTTCATCAAAGAATCCTCCATTTGCAGCAATTACAGCATTGCAGACCTAACATGATTGCACAAGGGTTTTCTAATCATCCATTAGCCTTCTGACGCAATGAGCAAACACATTGTACCATTAGAACACTGGAGTGATAGTTGCTGGAAATGGGCCTCTATACACCTATGTAGATATTGCACCAAAAACCAGACATTTGCAGCTAGAATAGTCATTTACCACATTAGCAATGTATAGAGTGTATTTCTGATTAGTTTAAAGTTATCTTCATTGAAAAAAAGAGCTTTTCTTTCAAAAATAAGGAAATTTCTAAGTGACCCCAAACTTTTGAACGGTAGTGTAAGTCACGAGAATACGATACGGATACCCGGGGTGACAGATATCAATTTCGAGACTCACATAACCGCGGGAGATGGTCACCTCCCTCGTACCGCCGGAAAAACTTCGACAGGGAAGCAAGACCTCCCCCTGGTAAGTTTAGCTCCAAACCCTGGGAGAAGAAAGAAAAGCCCATTTCCAGCCGAGAACACCTGGAAACTCTCCAACGTATACTTGACGAACTGAAGAGGAAAAAGGAGGCGAAAGAGAACAAGAAACCAGATATCCTAGCCATAAATATTGTGACCACCCCAAACGATCCTTTAGGTTTGCCACAAGTCAACCCTGAGGAATCTCCTACTACAAAGGGGAAGGATACCGAAGACACAATCGAGCATCCTCCACCCGAAACTCAGGAGGAGCTCCAAAATGCAACGCCACCCAGTGCCATTTTGGTAGTCCAGCTACCTGGGAAACCTCACTCGCCCAAAACCGGTGACTCTTTAATCTGCGTTGAACCACCGGTCCAAGAATTTCTGTGTGATTTGACCGAGAGGGGGGTTGCACGAAAATTTTTCCTGTCATTGACCCTGGAAGATGTGATGACGCACGAAGCCCTACTGGACACCGCAGCAGACATCACACATCATGTCGCAGGACCTTTTTGAACAACTACGTGTCGCTGCTAACCTTGCGCACAAAGACTTGAAACTAAGACCTTGCTCCTTAGCTATTCAACCTTATGCACCCTCAAACACGACTGTGTCACACATGTCATTGACAAAAATCTCCATTGGGCCCATGACCTTGATCCATCCGGTCTATGTGTCCAATCTCAACTCAATTCCATTGCTGATAGGCAAGGATCTACTTATCGCTTTGAGCCTCTGATAGACTTCAAGAATCTCAAGCTATGGGCTCAAGTTCGACAACCTCTTCCAACCTCTCTACCTGAAGCAACCGGATCACAGTGCTACACTCTTGACACCTTGGATGTTCCAGGAGTCAACCCACTCGCACTGCTGACCCAACAAAGTTTGATGGAAGGTGACCTTGGGGACCGGAATGTAACAGGCACCCCTTTTCAGGTCACCACATCTGACAACCCAACCTTAAATGAACACAGTTCATTTCTTTGCACCCTAAAACCAGGGGCAGCCGATGAAGAGTACTGCCCCCAAGTAGTCAAAGGCCTAGTTATCCAAAGCTCCCACGTAGAAGACGTGGTACTGGCTCTCTGGGCTGATAAATCTGCGATCAGCCAGACACTTTTTGACTCTCTGCACGAGAAATACCCTGACCTTATGGTCACTAACAAGTCTTTCCGTCTCCCTGCTGGGACCAAATCAAACAAAACATTGGTCGCCACAAGTATCTGTGCCGTCCACCTTCAGTGGAACCACAGACTGCTAATGCATCCCTTCTTGGTCGTTCCCGACTTGCCACATGCAGTCTACATCGGCAGTGATCTTCTTGTGAGACTCGGAACCCAGGTTGATACCATAAACAATGTCCTATGGTCTCTCACCCCAGTTCGAGACGCTCACTCTAAACCAGATCTTGACACTCTAAAGTCAGGCCAGACCATCCCTGAGGCCTGCCAGGTACTGAACACTCAACATTGTCTCATACCTGCTAATGTCACGTGCTACCCGGTCCAACTATGCATTCAGACCGGACAGAAACTTATGCATTCACAAGCATTTTTCCAACCGGCTCCTTTGCTTGACGATCTAGGCTTAACTCTGGAGGCCATGCCCCTTCTAAGCCTAGACTACAGAACCACCACGTTACTGGTAAACAATCCCACGGCAGAGACCATCGTCCTGCCCAAGGCCACGCTTCTCGGCTGGCTCATCACCACAGATTTCCACGATTTTGAACTGACTGTTCCTGTGCTAGGCGGCCTCCCTGATTCTCTTTGGGCCGACTCTCTTGAACCTACAGTCATTTACACTAAGCCTTCTAAGGCCATCGCTCTTGTGTCAATGTCAACCCCTGACAAAGAGTCAGTGGGATGAATCGACTTGACCAACAATGACCAAATGCTTGTCCAAGCCATTGAGCTCCTTCCATCGGAGTCTAATCAGCAGACCAGTGACAACCCCAGCAATGCTCCACCGAAATCAGTCCTCACTATCGCTTAAGAGATTGCACAGGTGGTAGCTGACGCTGATGCCCTAACCTCTGACGAAGAACGTGAAAAACTTCACCAAGTTCTTCTTAAATACGAACAATCCTTCTCCAAAGACTCCTTGGACTGTGGACTGACCACAATCCACTCAGTACGCATTCCTACACCACCTGACGCTCCTCCCACCTACGTCAGGCAGTACAAGATTCCCTTGGCCTCGTACGGCCCAGTACAAGAAATAATCGATGACCTACTGGACCGTGGCATAATCAGGCCATGCAACAGTACCTACTCGGCCCCCTTTTGGCCTGTCCTAAAGCCCAATGGTAAGTGGAGACTCACCATTGATTACAGGAAATTGAACACTCAAGCTCCTCTCTCTAGGTGGCCTATGACTCAACTGGAGCAAGAACTCCCTAGAGTCAAAGATGCCAAATACTTCTCAACACTGGACATTGCTTCTGGTTTTTGAACTATTCCTGTCCAAGCTGAAAACCAACACAAACTGGCCTTCACGTTTGCGAATCACCAATACACATGGGGTATTGGTGATTGGGGTACATTGGGGTGACCGAGCCTTTTCTGTTGCTGCCCCCAGGCTCTGGAATAATCTCCCCCCTGACCTACGTGCTATCTCTGACCTGACCCTTTTTAAATCTGAACTTAAGACATATTTGTTTAGGATGGCTTTTAATACCCAGTAGTGGTGATATTTGTCTTGGCATTTGTTTTTATTTTATTTTTAGGTTGTTTTTGTTTATGTTATTTGTTTTTAATGCTCTGTGTGTTTTTAATGCTGTTTATTTTTTGTAAAGCACTTTGGTCACCTACGGGTTGTTTTAAAGGGCTATATAAATAAAGTACATTACATTACATTACACATTCACCCGATGCCCTGTCGGTTATGCCAACTCTCCTGCAGAGTTCAACATTTTCTTGAACAAAGCATGTCCAGACGCCCAAGGAGAGGTAACCTCATCTATGTTGACAACATTCTCATTCGGAGTCCAACTCTGGACATCCACCTCACTGAAATCGACCATGTCCTTGGCCAGCTCACACGAGCAGGAGCCAAAATTTCTCTCTCCAAGTGCCAATGGTGCAAAACCAAAGTCAACTATGTTGGTCTCTTGGTAGGATCAAAAGGGGTCCTACCACAAACGGCACGAATTCAAGCTGTGCTAAACATCAAAGCCCCTACCAACATTTCTGAACTCCGGAGCTTCCTCGGGGTATGCAACTACTCACGTCAGTTCATTGAGGATTATGCAGACTTGGCAAAACCCCTTACAGACCTCCTACGAAAGGACACCCCTTTCATTTGGTCTGAGGCTCAAAAACAGGCTATGCTAGCGCTGAAGCAAAAGTTATGCACAGCACCATGTTTGGCCTATCCCAACTGCGACCAGCCATTCTTCTTACAAGTGGGGTCCTCTGCCAACTGCTTAAGTGCTGGATTATACCAAATCTATGACCACGACAAACGAGTTGTGGCCTATGCCAGCAAAACCCTCTCTGGTCCGGAACTGAAATACTCGGACTGCGAAAACACCCTTCTGGCCACTGTATGGGCAGTCAAACATTTCTCCAACTATGTCGGAGGCCAGAGAATCACAGTTGAGACTCACCACCAACCAGTGGTCTTCCTTAACAGTCAACACATCAGAGAAGGCGTTGTAACAAATACCAGAATAGCCTCCTGGTTGATGGCTCTACAAAGCTTTGATGTGGAGGTCTGCTACGCACAAAAGTTGAGAAGCCCTCTCGGCACAGACTTGGCTGTCTGCCAACGGTGCTCTGAGGACACTCCAGGACCATCCATACGTGCAGAGCCACCTACAGTCACTGAAGACCCAAACCATCACTACTTTGACCAGAACATCTGTCAAGATATGGTCATCGCCAATGTCGATGGTTGTTCTTTTCACCATGAAACTCACATTCATGCTGGTGTGGGTGTGGCATGGTTGAACAATCAGCCTTGCGAACCCCACAGCTTTCAACTGGGTTCCCAATCATCTCAGTATGCGGAAATCGCAGGTGTGCTCATTACAATGCAACTTGCCGTAGACCATGGCATCCACACATTGGTCATCTGCACTGACTCCAACTACGCATGCCTCAGTTTCACTTGTCATTTAGCACTCTGGAAGGCCAAAGGTTTTGTAACCTCCAACCGCAAACTGGTTAAACATCAAGACCTTTTCAAGGCATGTGATCACCTGGTCACCTCCAACAACCTCCAGGTGTACTGGAAAAAGGTCAGAGGTCACTCGCGCACACCAGGTCAGGACAAAGAATGGAATGACCTTGTGGACTCACTTGCAAAACAAGGAGCCATACAAGGCACACCCTGGTCCTTTGATTCTGCTCAGGTGCCGATTTCACAATCCCACCCACCCACCCCTACAGTCTGCGCAGTCACTAGAGCCCAGACTAACAGGGCCCAAGACATGACACAAACCTCAGGTCCCCTTGCGGTTGACCCTGTTTTCACTGACGCTGACCTTATCTCTCTTCAAACCCTTGACCCTGCGATCCATAAAATGATAGAATACCTCTTGGATCCTGCACTCAATGCACCATCCGACTTGGATCTCGCTGACACTCCAGACTTAAAACCATTTTTTGCCGCACGATCGTCCTTGCAGCTGCGCAATGGCATTCTAGTTCATGTTTCCGATGAACACCCTGCGCCTGCGCTTGTGGTCCCTCATAACCAGAGGGGGGTGATGATTGTTCATGCCCATGATCTCCCAACTGCAGGAGACAAAGGCGTCAAAGCGACGTACAACGCGCTCAAACAAGTGGCATATTGGCCATACATGCGAAAGGATGTAGCAGACTACATCAAGGGATGTCTCGTATGTTGCCAGTTTCAACCAACCAGCCCGATTCATCGAGTACCCCTACAGAAAAGAGGCATTTCATTCCCATAGTCTGACCTCCAAATTGACTGGGTAGGTCCCCTTCCATGGTCAGCCAGAGGAAACAAATACTTCCTCACAGTCACATGTGCTTTCACCAAATGGGTCGAGTGCCTGTCTGCTCCTAATGACACGGCAGAAACCATGGCCTACTTGTTGATGAACCATGTATTCTCTAGATTTGGTCTGCCAAGCCGAATCAACTCTGACCGCGGCACTCATTTCACCGCCAAAGTCATGTGACAACTGTGGGAAACCTTGGGAGTTAAAGCTAACTTCCATATTAGCTACCACCCACAATCCTCTGGACAGGTTGAAAGAACCCACCGAACTGTGATCAACATACTGAAGAAGTATGTTTCACCACACCAAAAAGACTGGGATTTAAAACTCCCGCTGGTCTTAATGGCCATCCGAGCCACACCCCATGAAGCTACGGGGGTGTCACCTTTTGAAATGATGACAGGCCGGCAAATGACTTTGCCCCTGCATTTACTCTACCAACATGGAGAAGCCAGTGTTGCTACAGCTTACACTACTCACCAGTACATGACTGACCTGACCAAACATCTCCAACAGACTTTTGCCTTTGCCCAAAAACATTTGGACCGATCAGCTGAAGGACGCAAAGCCTACTACAATCAGAAAGCCTCACATGACGAACTCCAAGTGGGAGACAAGGTTTTCTATTATGCTTTCATTCCTCAGACAGGACAGACCAACGCACGAGCAGGAAAACTCGCTCGGAAGTTCCTCCCCAGGTGGACAGGTCCACACACAATCACAGATAAACTCTCTCCGGTCGTTTACCAAATCAAAATAAGCAAAGGTCGCCAAAACCCCATCTCCAAATGGGTCCATCGTAATCAAATCAAAGCTTACAAAAACCCCATGGGACTCGTCGGGGACAACACTGTTCCATTAAGTCAGTAAACAAACCTAAAATCTTGTTTGCGCCCGATAGATAACTGTTAGCTGACTATCAGCCTCAGGCACGCTCGGTCGCATTTCGCTTCCTCAATCAGGTAACTGCATTAAACCTTCAAAATGAGAAAGTTAACCCAAACTAACTGACTTCCTTAAAATCTAACTGCAAAATTTCATTCAGTGTCATCAAGTTACTATTTCAAAATAGTACACACAAACCTCCAATATCACTAGCTTAAGTCAATAATCACAAAACCCTCTAAAGGTGATAAACACTAATAGCCTAGAGCTCAGTCTCTAACAAAGTTGTTCCACCTCTGAGAATAACTTTCACCTACTACTCAGGTACCTCAAGAAAAGGAAAACCGACAAGAAGCTCAAGATTAAAATGACTCACTTCTATTCATTTGCCAGGACGATGGTCCTCCTGTTTTTCAGTTTAGCCCTCTACCTAGCACTCTCACCTGTTTTTGCCCAGTTAGAACTGGACAGAGCCCAGACAAGAAGTCAACAATCCTTAGGTAGATTCTCAACCACGGCCTCATCATTAGGGCCCCTTGCTAGCCTTAGCACATCTACTGTTAAATCAGTCAACACCGCTACACGCTTTTATCTTCCTTCTTCTTTCTACACCTTTCACTCTGTATATATATCACAGACGCACGGATCGCCCCGGGGGTCTCCCAGGTCGGCGGACGGAGCCACGGTTTGCAGCGGGAGATGTTACAGCGGGGAGGAGCTAGTGCTAGCTAGCACTTGGCCGCCGCCCGGTGCTAATGGGAAACTCGACATACCGGGAGCTGTAGCGAAAACGATGCGGGTGCCGGGCTGGAGTTTAGGCGGCGTGAAAGAAATATAAGACAGAATAATAAAGAGCGATGGCAAGAATCAAGCAGACCGCCCGTAAAATCTACTGGAGGAAGAAGCCCCCCCCCCCTCCCCAGGAGACAGCTAGCCACCAGGGCTGCTCGGAGAGGCGCTCTGGCCACCGGCAGAGTGAAGAGGCCTCGCCGTCACAGGCCCGTGGCTCTGAGAGAGATCCGTCGCTGCCAGAAATCCACGGAGCTGCTCATCCGTAAGCTGCCCGTCCAGCGCCTGGTGAGGGAGATCGCTCAGGACTTCAAGACCGTCCTGCGTTTCCTGAGCTTCGCCGTCATGGCTCTGCAGGAGACCTGCGAGGCCCACCTGGTGGGTCTCTTCTTCGCTAAGGGGGCCACCATCATGCCCAAACACTTCCAGCTGGCCCGCTGCATCCGCGGAGAGAGAGCTTAGACTTTCTGCTGCACATTCACCAGCCATAATGCTCTGCACTGTGTGTCTATATATATATACATTTATAGTAATATGGACATATGTTTACTAGATGTTGTTTTTTTTCTTGCCTTCTGATTGTTGCTCTGAGTGTTGCTGTCCCTATGCTGTTGCAATCCTGGAATTTCCCCATTGTGGGACTAATAAAGGCTTATCTTATCTTACACTGAAATGCCAGATAGTTGAACCACCAACCGTTACCAAAACTTTGCAAGATACTGTGTTGGTTTTGAATGTTTGCTCCAAAGCCTCGTTCAAACTCAACAAGGTCTTGGACTTTTCACTCTTCATGTTAGAGGGTGACCATGCTCACCTACATCTAATGCCTGTGTTCCTTCAAAAGGTAGCTAGAAATATTAGATTTTCAGCTAACACTTTAACAATAAGCCTGCCTTTACCGCTTCTTGCCCCTGTTTCAGATGTCACAAAGTTATTCCTCATTGCCACTCAAAGAACAATGATGACTTTCCATATTTGCTCAGTCTTCCAGAACAAAGGTCTCAAACGCCCTCTGAGTCAGACCATGGTTTAGTCCAGCTAAACCCATTCAATTCGAACCTCCTTGAATTACACCAATATTGCTTAACCTAAACATCTAACTCAAATAAGCAATATTTTTTTTGTTTTGCATTCTTTGTTTGGATTTTTATTTATCTTTATTTTTAGAATTTTTGAAGTTATATGCATGCTTATATACAAACATATATTTTTATATATAGTTCTTGCACTCCATTTTGATTTTTGTGCCCATTCAAACTATTTTTAAACAATTATGCTAGCTATTTCATCGTAAACCAAAACTCCTACCTCAGGTATATAAGAATATGCACTTTGTATCTCCTTATTTTTGTAACCAGAATTTTTGAGTCATTTCAAGACATATGCCTTTGCTTACTACTCCAAGTCAATTTTATAATCTACATTTGTCCATATTCAAATTATTTTTGGAAATTCATGGAAGTCCTTCCAGTAAACCAAAGTCAAAGATCTGTACTTAGTAATAGATACTGTTTGCATGCTAGTATGTATGGACATCACAAAAACCTTTTAACCCAGTATTTAGGTTAAGTGTTGCCAAGGAGATGAAGCTGCCATGGGTGTGTACCAACGCTGACCGATGCTCACCATTGCTACAAAGGGGGGATCTGTAGCATCATCATCTCCTCAAACCAAGACAGGTCACTTCTCTCCATTTTACAGGAATTTCACTTTATTCCTTATACAGGAATACCACTTTTCTGCATTCTACAGGAATATCACTGGCTTTCATATCGACTCATCCAGGCCTCATCCAGGCCTGACTAAAGATGTTTGTTTTCCCAGGACCCCAATGTAAACAGTTGCCTCTTGCAGAGATTGTAAGGATCAGAATTTGCTTTTAAAGGCTCAAAGGAACATAAAACTCGGGAGACCAGACCTCCAATGTGAACACTGCATTTGGATAACATCCTCCTTTACAGGAAAAGGGTCATAAACGGCTTAATCAGACAGGTTTATAACCCCCAATGTTTTCCAGATTATCCCTTCCAGATCCCATGGACCCAAAAGAAATCATCTACAGCTCAACAGTACCTCCTAGCGGATACCTACGAAATGTGTTTCAGTATGTAGGATGACTTTTAATTTGTTCTAAACATTAAGTTTCTTTCAGCTTATCCTCTTCTCCCCTGGATCCTAAGGACACTGAAAATCATCCCTTTTATCACCAACCATGGTTTGCTGTACTACATTAAGCTTTGATCTAAATATGAATGCATGTATTATAATTATGTATAAGAAATGTTATGTTCATGAGTGTTAGTCAAACAAATGTAATATTAGAATAATGGTATAAATGCATGATCACCAAATATTAGCCAAGTCATTTAATTTAGTTGGATTTTATATTGAGCACCCAATTTCATAAGAACCGACTGAGTGTTGATTTTTCTCTGCAATTTCATGGGATGGTGTCTTTTGATTGGCTGCTCTCAGACAAAGAAATGTTCTCACATTGGATGGCAGCCATTTCAAACTGCTTTTGATAAAGTCGACTGGTCAGTCTTGTGATTGACATCACCAGTTTATGACTAGGTGGGGTCATTTTAAAAAGTAGTTGAAGCTGCTCTGCAGTTAGAAGTTAGAAGATGAGAGAAGAATATTCAGGAAAAACACACAGATTAAGAATTAGAACAAGACAAGCAGAAAGAAAAAGAAACACACAGATGTGTGTTCAAAAATTAATGATATCTACAACATGAGCACCTCCTTTCTCAAAACGCACAGCAAAATATTAATCAAACCACTGACTCATCTCATCAATCTCTCCATTAGGTCTAGTACATTTCCATCTGGCTGGAAAAAAGCTGTCGTCATACCAGTTCATAAATCAGGCAGTAAAGACGATATATGCAATTACCGCCCAATCTCTATCTTACCAGTCCTGTCTAAGGTTCTTGAAAAAGTTGTAGCTACACAGCTGATAGACTACTTACAAGACAGTCAACTCCTTCATCCACATCAATTTGATTTTAGACCAGGATACTCAACAGAAACAGCAAATTGTTGCCTTATTGAAAACGTCAAACAGTCCTTGGACAGGGGTAATGTGGTAGGAGCTGTTTTTCTAGATCTCAAAAAGGCTTTCGATACTGTAAACCACAGTTTGCTTTTATCCAAAATGGTAACTTTTAACTTCTCCCCAGATACATTAGAATGGTTTGCATCTTATCTCCAGAATAGAGAACAGTGTGTAAAAGTTCACCAGGATAAATCCTCATTTTTAAACAACCGCATGGGTATCCCACAAGGGTCCATTCTTGGTCCATTACTTTTCAGCATTTTTATTAATGACTTGCCGTTACACTGCTCAGCTGCAACATGCCAACTTTATGCAGATGATGCAGTTATTTACACAGCTGCCAAGACTCCAGCACAGGCTGCAGATGTACTGTCTACAAGTATGGTTGATGTCCAAGAGTGGCTCCTCCAGAACCATCTATTGCTAAACCTTCAGAAAACAGTCTCAATGTGCTTTTCAATCAAAAAATGTAACCTGCAACGTTTTAAAGTTAATATACATGATCATGACATCAGTTTAGCTACAGAATTCAAATACCTTGGCATTGTACTAGATCCTCAACTCAAATTTAATCTTCATATAAAGAAAATTTCAAAAACAGTAAAAAAAAATCTGAACTGCTTTAAATTAATTAGATATTACATACCTTACGAAGCAGCTGTACTGTATATGCATTCTATGGTTTTTTCTCATATATCATACTGTTTGACAGTCTGGGCTCAAGCAGCCCCTTCCACAATAAGACATATAGGTTCATTATATAATCAAACCCTAAAAATCTTGGACAAAAAGCCCATTAGGTGGCATCACTGTAATGTTTTAAAAAAAATACAACCTATTGAGTTTTGAGAGTTTCATTGACCTCTGTTTTCTGAAATTAACGTTCAAATGTCTCCATAAATCAGCACCCGAGCCACTTGCTGGTTTCATCCAAAGACAGGACAGCAGCAGAGCCACCAGGAGTTCTGTTAACAATAACTGTAAAATATTCCACCGCAGAACCACATTTGGACAAACAGCATTCTCTATAAAGGGCAGTCACATCTGGAACACAATGCCAAATGAAATTAAAATAATAACGGACTTTAAAACATTCACTAAAAAGGTTAAAAACTGCCTGAAAAATAAACAAGAATGTACTCATGTATGAATTGATTGTCTACAAGGTGAGAGTGAATGAAGGGAAGGAATGAATGTGTTTGTTTATAGTGAGTGAAGAAGGGAGGGAGGCCTGAAATAGGCAAATGTGAGTCAGGTTGTTATATTTGTGTATTTATAATATTTATAATATTTATAATTGTGTATTTATAGTATTTATAATATTTATAATATTTATAATTGTGTATTTATAATCTTTTTGCATCGATGTATGTGGTTATTGTGTATTTTCTTTATTTCTTTTCTTCTCTTTTCTAAAGCCCATCCAGGGACAAGAGTTGCAAATTAGCTAATAGCTATACACTCCATGTGCAACACATCAGATTGATTGTCATTGATTAATTGTCTATGTTTATTGCACTGTCCCTGTCAAATAAACTAATCTATCTATCTGTAAGTTAAGTTAAAGTTAGAGAAGAAAAGCAAACAAGAAAGAGACAGGATAAGATTAGATAAGTCTGGGAAGATTTTATTCCACCGTTTCAAGGTTCTGTGTAGTTTTATTTTATCTAAATTGTTCTGTGTGAAGTTTGTCAAATCCTGCGTTAGTTTTTCTGGTTACTGAGAAGAAATCACCTTTTCTTTAGAGCTCGCTTTCTCAGAGAATCAAATTCTCAAACTTTTTCCTTCACCTCAGAAGCCATTCTTGTCCTAGTAAATGTTTTTCTCGTTTTAATTTTTTTATGACTTTTCACGCCGTTAAAGTGGACCTTTAATTTTCCTAATTTAAAGTGAACAAAGACTGTTTTTTGGACTCTCTTTCCGGCCTCATACCTGCCTGACTGAGAAGTTTCTCCTTCAGTTTTTTTGGTCTAGCCCGCTACAAGAGACCTCAAATTTGGACTCGTTTCCAAGGACTTGTCACGCCGCTCAGTGACAGACCATCCGCTGCTGCCATTGTCTGGAGAGCCCCCAGGTGAGTTATCACTTCCAGGCTGTGAGGAATTATAACAGCAGCCGATTCCTCCGACGTCCTAACTTCAAAACCCAGCGGTACCGACCCGCTGAAACGTGGACCTACAGCTGTTGTGTGAGTGAAACTCCTACTTTTCTTATCTCCTGGGTTAAAACATGATGTCCGAACAATTAAATTACAATTGAATATAGCCCGTATTTCAGGGCTCAATTAGTCTCTCAGCCACAGGATAAAGCTATAAACTGAAGGAAGACTCTTAGTCATTTTTAAGTAACTGCCCTTAATTTTTGTAGATTAATTCAGAAGTCATTTTTAGATAATTAGCTTATGAATTTTCCCCATAAAATTATGTTGTTTTGTTAAACATTTGAGACATAAGTCTGGTTCCTCCTTGGTTCTACAGAGGTGTAACGCTGGATTTTATGTTCAGGAATCCAATAACAGTTGATGTGATACCGTACATTTGAATCTGTTTATCCATCATTTGAATGCCATGCCATGTAACCTGAATGAGTTTAATAAAAGGGTGAATGAGAGAAGTTGAAGTGTTTTCCTTTCGCATATATCCGTTTCCTAATCACGGCAGGATAAGAACTCATTAAATTTTTGAGACGGATTCATTAAGTAACTGAAGGTACAAAATTAATTAAAATTAACGTTAATATTATTGTCCATTGTGACTGGTGCCCCCTTTTACGAGTGCTTTTATTTAATTTAGCGGGTGTAGAAGTGACGGTTTAACTACGCCCCCTTTCACACCCACTATTAAATAAAATAAATAATTCCTGTACCTTATGACAAATATTTTATTATATAATAATATAATAATAATATAATCCCTTACACATAAATGTCCTAGTCAACTACAAGAAAGATCCATCGGCAAGGAACCTTTCTTTACTGAGAGTAGCTAGGAGTGAATCCAAAAGAACAGCAAGAAGCTGTACCAATGATTACTGGCAAAACCTGTGTCAGAACATCCAGGCTTGTGCTGACAGTAGAAACATTCAAGGAATGTATGAAGGAATGGAGAAGGCCTTTGGCCCCACCATCAGTAAGACTGCTCCACTGAAATCCAAAGACGGTGTTGTCATCAGTGACCGTGCTAAGCAGATGCAGAGGTGGGCCGAACATTACCAAGACCTCTACTCCACTGAGAACTCAGTCACCGACCTGGATCTTGAGAAAATCCCTGCCCTGCCCATGATGGTGGCGCTAGAGCAACCCCCAACAGTTGAAGAGCTGAGTCTGGCTATACATTCACTAGCCTATGGCAAGGCATCAGGCTAAAATGGGATCCCAGCAGAAGTTATCCAGTGCGGGAAACCGGTGTTGCTCATTCATCTCCATGAGCTACTTTGCCAGTGCTGGGAAGAGGGATCAGTCCCCCTGGACATGTGGGATGCCATTGTCATCACACTGTACAAGAACAAGGGGGACTGCAGCGATTGCAATAATTACAGAGACATATCCCTTCTTAATATCATTGGCAAGGCATTCTCCCGGGTGATTTTGAAGAGACTGCAAGCGCTCACCGAGTGTGTCTATTCGGAGTCTCAGTGTGGCTTCAGGGCAGAGCGGCCCACCATCAACATGATTTTCTCACTCAGGCAGCTGCAAGAGAAGAGCCGAAAGCAGAGACAGCCCCTCTACATGGCCCTCATTGACCTGACCAAGGTGTTCGACTTGGTGAGCAGAAAGGGCTTATTCACTCTCCTGGAGAAGATAGGATTCCCTCCCAAGCTGCTGAGCCTCATCACTTCCTTCCACGATGGCATGCAGGGGACAGTGTACTTTGACTATTCAACTTCTGTCCCTTTCCCCATCCGTAGTGGCGTGAAACAAGGGTGTGTCCTCACTCCGACACTTTTTGGGATCTTTTTCTCCCTTGTGCTCTCATACGTGTTCAGGGACTTGGATGATGGGGTGTACCTACACCCCAGGTCGGATGGAAAACTAACCTTGCACGTCTAAAAGCAAAGACCAAGGTGCGCCAAGTCCTAATTAGGGAGATATTCTTTGCTGATGACGCTGCTCTGACATCTCACACAAAGGCTGGTCTCCAGAGGTTGGTCAGGTGCCACATGCATGCCTACAAAGAGTTTGGCCTTACCATAAGCTTCATGAAGACAGAGATCCTGGGTCAGAATGTCAATGAAACTCCCAGCATAAACATTGGCAAGTACATCTTCAAAGTGGTGGAGCAGTTCACCTACCTGGGGTCTACAGTCTCCAGCAACTTGTCCCTTGAACTTTGCAAACAGACAGGGAAAGCTGCAGCTGCCATGTCCAAGCTGTCCAAAAGAGTGTGGGAAAATGGCAAGCATACCACAGCCACCAAGGTTGCAGTCTATAGAGCCTGTGTCTTGAGCACTTTGCTCTTTGGTAGTGAGACCTGGACCACCTACGCACAGGAGCACCACCTCAAAAGATTCCACCTGTGGTGCTTGCATTGGATCCTGGGCATCTTATGGAAGGGCCATGTGCCAAACAAGGACATCTTGGACTGAGCCAATAGACCAAGCATGCTCGTGCTCCTCTCACAGCGACGTTTGTATTGGATTGGCCACATCTGCCATATGCAAGATGGTGGTATTCCCAAAGACATCTTGTATGAAGAGCTGGCTACAGGAACTTGGCGTTCAAGTCAACTACTACTGAGATACAGGGAAATTTGCAAAAGGGACCTGAAATCTGCCGACATTAGCGTTAGACACAGGGGAGGAGATGGCAGAAAATTGGGATGCTTGGCGACACACTGTAAGCACAGGCATCACCACAGCAGAGCAGAAGAGAGTCCGTCTGTGGTCAGACAGGAAAGAGAGGAGAAAAGCAGCAGCAGAGGCTCCCCAGCTGCTACCATCAGCATTTGTGTGCAGCAGCTGTGCCAAGGACTGCCATTCCAGGATTGGCCTGCTCAATCACAGCCGACGCTGCTCCCCAACCAACTGAGACCTCAACCAGGCGCATCCCTTGTCTATCTAGTCAGAGGGAGCCAATGATGATGATGATGATGATGTGATGTTTTTCTCTTGATATCTTTCTGCCAGTCTCAGAGACTACAGATGGAAATTAGTGAGAATGCTATAATCTGGTACAGAGCATATTTACCCTGTGTTTAATGTTTTTTTTTTTTCTGTACATTGTCCCTGACAAATAAACCAATAAACTAAAAACTAAAATCTGCCGAGGTGAATTGCGGTCCATTGTCTGTTGTAATGGCATCTGGCATACCCCTGTGGTGTGGTAACTGAGCCAGTGAGCAACACCTTTGGCCATTTCGAGTGAAGCTCATATGCCACTAATAGGAAGTGTTTGTGCCGGGGGGGGGGGGGCTATGTAGCTCTTTGCATATGTCCAATTAGACATGTTTCCACAGGGCCGATGGCCACAGTAATGGTTGCAGGTGTGGTGGTGGTGGCTCGCCTGTTTTTCCACTGGTCAGGCGGAGCATGCAGTCTTTCACCATGTTCTCCACATCCTTGTCGATGCCTGGCCACCAGACTGAACCTCTACACCGCTGTTTGACTCTGACAACACCCAGGTGGCCTTCATGTACCATGGTCAGCATGCGGCCCCTTAGTGCCTCTGGAATCCCCATGCAGTGGCACCATGCAGTATTGTTCCAGTATGACAAATTGTCCCTGACTCTGTGGAAGGGTGCAAGTTCCCCCAGCACGTCAGAAGGCAAGCCCTCACGAATAAAAGTACACAGTCAGGTCAGAGTTGGGTCTTGTTCGAACACCGCCTGAAGCTCTTGCAGGGAGACAACGTTTTGAATTGGCCCGTGCAGCATATGGATCAGTTCCGACTCCAGGGGGTCTCAATCACTGTTTGGAGTGGGGTTAGGTGTGGCCTGGGGACAAGAGGTCCACCACTACGTTTTCTCTGCCCGGCGTGAACTGGGTGTTAAAGTCATATGCTTGAAGTCTTTCTGTCCACTTGCAGATGCACAGAGGTTTGTGCCCCGACCCTGATGTTTCCAGCAGTGCCGAGAGGGCTCTGTGGTCTGTCCGCAGTGTGACGTGTCATCCATATAGGTACATGTGCCAGTGTTCACATGCCCAAATGCACACCAGTGACTCCCTTTCTCCCACTGAGTACTTCTGCTCAGCCGAAGTGAGTGACCTCAAGGAAAACGCCATTAGACGCTCAGTTCCTCCTTGCAGTTGCAAGGCTCCCACTAATGTGTTGGAGGTGTCGCACATCATGAAACTTGGGGCTTTGTGGGTGAAAATGAGTGAGCACCAGTGGGGAGGTGAGCAGTTTCTTCAGTTTGCTGATGGCGGCAAAGCACGCCAGGGTCCACACCCAGGGTGCATCCTGCTTCAGGAGGGCACGTTGTGGCTCTATAGTCTCCAAGTACTGGGTAATGAAACACCTGTAAAAATTTGCCATGCCCAAAAATGATGAGAGCTGTGTAGGACATGAAGGCTCAGGTAGCTACAGTACCGAGTGTAGGGGACTCAGGCCCTCAGCAGACAAGTGGAAACCCACAAACTCGATGGTCATTGCTCTAAAGACGCATTTCTCCCCGTTGAGTGTGAGGCCGTGTCTTGTTAGCACTTCCATAACCTTACCAAGGTGGGCATCATGGGAAACCGATGTTCTGCCGTGCACCACAATGCCGTCCAAGTACACCACCACCCCTGGGAGACCGGTGAAGATGGTAGCCATGATCTTTTGAAAGCAGCTCGGGGTGGAACTAAGGCCGAAAGCCATACAGGTGTACCTGAATACTCCCATGTGGGTGGTGAAGGCTGTTAGGTTGTGGCTGTCTGGGTGGGAAGGGGGGGGAACCTGTAGGTAGCCTTGGGAGAGGTCCAGTTTGGAAAAAATCTTCAGCAGGCGATATTTGTTGGGGATCACCGCCTTGTTCACCATTCTGAGGTCAATACACAGTCGTAGGCCACCCGTCTTCTTCTTTGCCACTCCCCAAGTTTGAGATCCAGGGAGATGCCTCGACTGGCTCGATGATGCAGGCGTCTAACAGCTTCTGCAGCTCAGCTGTGACATTGTCCCTTAATGCAAGGGGTAACCAGCGAAGAGGCTGAATTTTGGGGGACACCGTCAGGTCAATGAGCAGTTGGTGGTTGAAAGAGGTGAGGAAGCCCAGCCCCATGAAAAGCGCTGGCCAATGGTAATGCCAGATAAAGCAACTGTCAGAACAGTGGTGCCCATTGGGTCAGTGACGGAGAAACCAACTCGATGATCAGATCGATGCCCAGCAGATTGGCCCCCTTGTACGTCACCTGGAAAATAAATGAAGGAATGGCCTTGGAGCCATATCGCACGGCAAAACTGACCGTCCCCACCATACCTATTTTGGCATTTCCATAACCAAATAAGTCCTCCACGTCCGCTGATTGTCTTTTTTTTTTTCTTTTTTTTTGTCCCCTTGTCCTGTCAGGCAGCAAGGCAAGCAGAACAGGGATCTGTCACCCTTATTGTGCCAAAACAGATTTACTTTGCCAAGAGGAGCTTATACAGTACCTAACTGTGTATTGTATATTGTGTGTAAACTACTCCTGTAATAACTTTTAATATTTTATTTTAATTATTTTACCCATGGAAGACCCGACAGGATGGGGAAGAGGGAAAGGAAGTGTGTGGAGGAGGAAAGAAAAGGGAGGGGAACAGACAAAAAACAAACAAATCAACAACTAAAACAAACAAAAGACAAACTGCTTCTTCCACGGAAGATGTCTCAACACGAGTCTGGTTTCCGCACCTGTTAAAGGAGAGACACTTGTGCATGTACATCTGCGTGCACATAAATGAGTGTGTGTGCAGAATAAGTGTGTGCATGTGTGTGGTTTGTCAGGAAACATACGAAGCGGAGGGCCAGTCACAGAAGCTGTCCCCCCGGGAACCCCGAGCAGGCAAGGCAGTGCCACCAACCACCACAGAGCACAAATGTCCGAGGTCAGCAATCCCCAGGAAAGCCAGGCATCTGCCCCTGGAGGGACGATCGAGGGAGGCCAGGTCGCTCGCCGGCCAGTGCAGCTAGCCCGCACCCCCGGACCCGCCTGACCCCTACCCCCCCAGCGGGGCCAACGCCCGCCCCCGGGCTCCAGTCACCAGGAGGCCAGCATCCCTACCCCCCAGGCCTGAGACCGGCCCGCGCCACAGTGCATCCTTGCGTGTCGGGGGTCGTGCACTCCCCGGGACCCTGGCAGCACTATGGGGGCTGGTGCCAGCATCCTGGGTGGGGTTGCCCCCCTGCCCTCTGGAGCCTGCAGGTGTGGGTGTGCATGTGTGTCTGTACGTGCGTGAGTAGGTGTGCGCATGCATGAGGTGTGGGTGTGAGTGGGTTTGTGTGTGTGTGTGTGTGGGTGTGGGAAGTGGGGTGCGTGCACGTGTGTGTGTTGTGTGTAGGCACGCAGGCCTGTGTGTGGGTGTAGGTGGGCATGTGTGATGATGAGTGTGTGTGTGCACAAGGGTGGGCGTGTGTGTATGTGTGTGCGGGTATCTGTGGGTGGACGTGTGGGGGTGGAGGATATGTGTGTGGGTCGGGGGACCTCGTTGGGTGGCGGGGGTGGGGCGGGCCATCTGGTGGTCTGGGGGGTTGGCGGTTCAGGGCCTGCTTTTCCCGGCTGCCCTGCCGTTGTGTCACGGGGCAAGGGCACTTTTTCGCATTGTCTCTGGTGTCCTTGGTGCCGGGTGTGTGTAGGTGCTCAGGGGCAGTCGGGGGGCCATTGGCACAGGTTGGCAGCCATGTTGCCGTCAGTTTGCTCCGGGGTGGCTGTGGAGCAGCCTGCCGCTCTCGGTGTGTGCCTGGGGTGGGTAGTTAGTGTGCTTGCGAGGGTCACTCAGGGGTGTCGTTTGGCTTGTATGGGTTTGGCCCATTGTTCATTATTGTGATTATTGTTGTTGTGTATGTTTGTGTGTGCAACATGTGTGGGAGTGGATGTGGCTGCTCCATCATGCATGTGGTGCTGGGAGCTGCGGGGCATGTCGCTGGCGGGTCCTGGGCTGCTCAGCCTGGCGGCCCTCGCGCTTGGTTGGGATTTGGGGGCAGTGGGTGACCTCCTGAACCAGCTTGTGAGCTGGCTTCTGGGGGGGACGGGCTCCTTTTTGGACTGCCTCTCTCCCAGTCTTACCCCCCGCCAACCGATTCTGGGTGGAACATACATCTTCTTGGATGCACGTCAATTTTAGACAATGACGGCTTGGGGGGGATGGGAGCCCCGCTGCCTATTGCAGTGGCTAGTGGTGCTCCAACCACTATCCCCCCAATTTTAACTGCACTGTGGTAGTTCACACATCTACACACAATCATATTACACAACTGACACACACTCATTATGATTTGTGTAAGGGGGAGGGGGTAAAGACCCCCACCCCTGTTGCCCTCCTTCTGCCAGGGGCCTGGGGGCCCAGCGGGGTTCCTGGGACCCATCATGTTGTCAAAATCCCTGGGTGGTCCTGAATGAATAGATGCAAGCAAGGGAGTAAGAGAGTGATTGAACAAGAGTGTGAGAGTGAGGGAGTGATGAGTGGAGATGGTGATGGTGGCGCGGTTTTGTGTGTCACTTTGCATGTTGGGTGGCATCTTGGAGCACCTGTGGTGGTCCGCTGATCAGTTGCTCAGGTGGACGTTGGGGTTAGTGATCTGCTTCTGTGGCCGTGGCTGCCCTGGGGTGGGTCGGCGGGGGTGTGGCTGCTGGCCTGCATTGGTGGTCTCCCTGGCTGCTGCCAGGCGCTGGTGTGTGTTCATGCTCGCAACATGTCCCTCCTAAGGTGGACCCTGGCTTTCCTGGGGCTTGTTTATCTCAGACATTTGTGCTCTGTGGGGTTTGGTGGCATTGTCCTGCTTGTTTGGGGTTTCTGGTGTGTGTGTGTGTGTGGGGGGGGGGGGGGGTGCAAACCAGCCGCCCTCTTCGTACGTCTCCTAACAAACCACTCACATGCACACGTGTTTCGCTTGCGCTCTCATACGCACGCACATGGATGCACACACACAAATGTCTCTCCTTTAACAGATACGGATGCCAGACTCACGTTGAGACTTCCTCGGTAGAAGAAGTAGTCTGTCCCTTCTGTTTGTTTGTTGTTTGTCTTTGTTGTCTGTTCCTTCTCCCTTTCTCCCCCACCCCCCCCCCCCACACCTCCTTTCCCCATGTCCCATCTTGTCAGGTCCTTCATGGGTAAATAATTTAAATAAAGTATTAAAAATATTACAAGGGTAATTTACAACAATATACAGTCTCTCTCTCTCTCTCTCTCTGTCTGGCATCTTCATCTCAAAGAGATGATGGTTAGCGCATCAAGGGTTGGAGCAGCACATGGAATGACTATACAGCCCAATCCTTGAGTGGCAGTCTTTGGAGCAGTTGACGCAGATGAAGATTGATGGTGCACGTGTTGATGCTGCGCGTTCTTTTCTCGCCGCACGCTTCGTTGCCATCTGGACTCCCGTGTTCACTTCCATCTTGAGAACACCCTCTTTGACACTGTGGCACCAGGTGGCTCAATCTTTGGCAATAACCTCCTAGTTATTACCGTTGATCTGCGCACACCGCATGTCGCGTTTGCAGACATCTTTAAAAACACAACAGTGGTCGGCCCACACGGGCGGACACCCACCTGCATTCTCCGTAAAGGATTTCTCTCGGCAGACTGTCAGGCTCCATGCGGTTTGCAAGTGGCCAAGCCACCGGAGTCATCTCTGGCTGAGAAATGCAGGGATGCTTGGCAAGTTAGCGCGCTCAAGGACCTCGGCGTTGGGGACTCTGTCCTGCCACATGATGTGCATAAGGCACCAAAGACAGCGGAGGTGGAACCCGTTTAACCGCTTCTCCTGCCTGGCATAGGCTGTCCAGGACTTGCTGCCATACAGGAGAGTGGACAGGACGCAAGCTTGGTATACGAGTAACTTGGTCTTTAAACTCAGCAGATTGTTGTTCCACACATGCTTGTTGAGTTTGGCAATGACAGCAGCTGCTTTGGTGATTCTGGAGCTGATCTTGGTGTCCAGCGAGAGCATGTTTGAAACAGTGGACCATGGGTAGGTGAAGGTGTCCACAACCTCTAGCTGTGTGTTGTCAGTGGTAATGACAGGAGAGGAGACAGCATCTTGCGCCATGATGTTGGTTTTCTTAAGGCTGATCATGAGCCCAAACTCCTTGCAGGCGTGGGAGAATTTGTCAACCAGTTGCTGCAGGCCCTCCTTGCTGTGCGATGTTAGAGCAGCGTCTTCTGCAAACAGCAGCTCACGTATGAGGACCTCGTAGACTTTGGTTTTAGCACGAAGCCTTGCGATGTTGAGGTGTTTTCCATCTGATCTCATGCGGACATAGACACCTTCAGGACAGTCGGCGAAGGCGTAGTGGAGAAGCATTGAGAAAAAAAAATCCCAAAGAGAGTTGGTGCTAGAACGCAACCCTGCTTCACTCCACTGCTGACTGGGTAGGGATCTGTTGTCCCCCAAAGCAAACAGTACTATGCGTGTCCATGTGGAAGGAGGAGATGATTGCAAGGAGCTTTGGGAGACAACCAATCTTTCGCAGGATCTGGAAGAGCCCGCTTCGACTAACTAAGTCAAAGGTTTTGGTCAGGTACACGAATGCAAGGAACAATGGCTGCTGCGGCTCTCGACACTTCTCCTGCAACTGACGGAGGGAGAAAATCATATCCATTGTCCGGCTCTGAAGCCACAAAACAATTCATACAGTACCTCTCTAGGTACTGTATGAAGCTCCCTTTAGCAAAGTAGATCTATTTGGCGCATTAAGGGAAGCAGATTTCTGTTCTGCTGACCTAGCTGCCTGACAGAACAAGGGGAAAAAAAAGATTGGATTTGGTGCCAAGATGAACCACAGCCATTGCAGGGCAGGCACTCACCTGTGTCGTCCCGCTTCCTACCCTTCTTTTTCTGGTTGTGGTGGGGAAAAGTGGGCCAGCACCTTGGATGGCGGTGCAGACGACCGGTGTTTGTAGGGTCAGACAAAGTGCTTTTTGGCAAAGCGGCACTAACTGCAATAATAGCTTCTCCTCTGCCTCTGTTTGGGATGCCAATCTCACAGTCTTGTCGAGTGTTAGCTTGTTTGCTGTTGAAAACAGCTTGCTTACTTACTTATCGCGCATTATCTCTTCCATCAACCCTCCATAATCACAGGTGCTTGCTAAGTTTCCGGAGGTCTGTTACATAATGCTGGGTTGACTCACCCTCACGCTGGCATTGCCAGTTGAAAATTGCTCTCCGTGCCATTACACTGCTTTTGTCAGCATAAAGCTTGTTCATCATGGCCACACAGTCTTTGTATGTGTCCATAGGGCCCAGAGAGTGAAGCATACGCTGTCCTTCGGCACCGAGATAGTAGGTTAGCATCCACTTTGGCTTCTCATCATTAGCATTGTCTAAGCTGGCAGTAGTGATATACCTCTGGAACATCCCATGCCAGTGTGGACAAGGGACTGGGGGCTCACCTGGTAGAGCGAGGAACGGCTGTGGGGGCACCAAGCATGTTTTCATGTCAGAGCTATTAGGGTTTATCATCATCACCATTTTTTATGTTTAAGAATGAGGCGTGGGCAGCGAATGTCGGCCGTACTCTCCTTTATTCAACACACAACTAACTATATACAGAAGATTCGTGGATCATCACGCTACCTACGGCAAGTCAGCAAATCCAAACACTGTGTTGTTGTTGGTTTGTTTGTCTTTTTGTCTGTTCCTCTCCATTTCCATTCCCCCTCCAGACTTCCCTTCCCTATTCCTCATCCTGTCGGGTCCTCCATGGGTAAAATATTTAAATAAAGTTATTAAAAGTTATTACAGGAGGAGTTTACAACAATATACAGTACATGATAGGTACTGTATAAAGCTCCTTTTGGCAAAGTAAATGTTCTGTCACAATAAGGATAACAGATCTCTGGTCTGCCTACCTAGCTGCCTAACAGGACAAGGGGGGAAAAAAGGCAAAGTCAAAACAACCACAGTGTTTTCCCATTTATACTGTGTTTACCCCGTTTATGCCGTTTCCCTGTTTATACTGTTTCCCCATTTATACTGTTTGCCCTGTTACTACTGTTTTCCCATTTATACTGTGTTCCCTTTTTATTGTTCCCTCTGTTTATACTGTTTTTCATTTTATACGGTTTCCTATGTTTATACCTGTTTCCCATTTATAGTATTCCCTCTGTTTTTTCGATTTCCCCACTTATACATGTGCATTCTCTGTAATACTTGTTCCCCCCTTTATTACCGTTTCCCCCCTTTATACCATTTCCCTGTTATATACTGTTTTTCCGTTATACGGTTCCCCTGTTTAATACTGCTTTTTCCCCATTTATACTGTTTACCCTGTTCATACTGTTTCTCCCATTATACGGTTTCCCGTTTATACTGTAATTCCTTATTTATACTGTTTCCCCTTAATACTGTGTTCCCCGTTTACACAGTTTCCCCATTTATACTGTTTCCCCTGTTTATACTGTCTTCCCCTTATTTATACTCTGTTTGCCCATTTATACCGTGTCCCCCTGTTTATGCCATGTTTTTCCCAGTAGTTACCCTGTAATTTCTGGTTTGAATCATAAACAGATCTCTGGTCTGCCTACCTAGCTGCCTAACAGGACAAGAGGGGAAAAAAGCAAGTCAAAACACCACAGTGTTTTGACTTGAGAAGACGTCAGTTTGGTAACATTCCTCTTCCTTCAATAATTTTTGGGAACGTACAGTCTCTGAGAAACAAGGTGGATGAAATTCAAGGGAATGTACGCTACCAGAAGGACTTTAACAACTGCTGCGTCATGGCTTTCACCGAATCTTGGCTTAATGCACATGACCGAGACACAGACCTGTGGATTGACGGCTTTGGAGCTCCACTGCACTCGGATCGGCAGGAAGAGGTAACGGGGAAACGCCAGGGGGGGGCGGCGTATCTTTATACATTAATAAGCAGTACTGCACATCTGTCACGGTCAGAGAGCGCATCTGTACACCCGATGTGGAGCTGCTGTCTGTGTCACTATGCCACTTTTATTTGCCTCGCGAGTTCTCCCAGCTTTTCATCACAACTGTGTACATTCACCCGAGGGCAGATGCTGACTCCGCCTCCAGCTCCATCTTTGATGTGGTCCAGCAGCTGCAATCAATTTCTCCAGAGGCGCCAAACTTCATTCTTGGGGATTTTAACCATGTTTCTTTAAAGAAGACACTTAAAAACTTTTATCAGTACGTCTCCTGCCCAACCAGGCGAAAAAAGACATTGGACCTGTGCTATGGATCCATAGAGAGGGCCTATAAATCACTCCCCCTTCCTCCTTTAGGATCATCAGATCACAACTGTGTACATTTGCTGCCCACATATAAAACTGCTGTCAGAAGAGGCAAGGTAGAGACGAGAGACATAGACGTGTGGACAGAGGATTCAGTGCACAGCCTCCAGGAATGCTTTGACTGTACAGACTGGGAGATGTTCACACTGTCCTGCGGAGATGATTTGGACTCTTTGGTGGACGTCACATGCTCATACATGGCTTTCTGTAAAAATAAGATCGTTCCACGTAAACGTGTCAAAATATATCCCAACAACAACCATGGGTTACAAAATCAGTTAAATCCTGCTTACAGAGGAAAGCACTTGCCTTTAAATAGGGGTCTGTTTCTGAGCTACAGGTTGCCACAAAAGAGCTGAAGTCCAAAATTTTAAGAGCAAAACAGAATTATAAATCAGAATTGGAAAGCAAGATGGCAACAAAGAAACTTGGTTCAGCCTGGGCCAGTATGAAAACTATGGCAGGCCTTCAGAGCACAGAGCGCTGTAATCGTGTGTTATGATGGTTTTAATTCAGACACAGAGCTGGCTATGCTCTTAATTGTTTTTATGGTCGTTTTGACTCCTTTGATTTTTAGCACAGAAATCCAAGATTTGAAACAGAAACTCAAAGACAATCAGCACTTTAATATTGAGGTGCAGGATGTTAAAAGGGAGTTCTGTGTTGTAAAAGTGAACAAATGTCAGGGCCCTGATAATATATGTGGACGCCTGGTAAAGTCCTGTGCACATGAACTGAGTCCTATATTTCATTACATTTTCAATAAGTCCTTACAGACACAACATGTGCCTAAGATCTGGAAAGAAGCTGTGGTTGTCCCCGTTCCAAAATCCAGCTGTCCTAAAACGGTAAACGACCAGTTGCTTTGACTTCAATTTTAATGAAAATTTTTGAAAAACTGGTCAGATGTGAGGTCCTGAAGCAGACTGAACATGCATTGGATCCTTTGCAGTTTGCCTATAGGCCTCACAGAGGAGTGGAGGACGCCACTGTCACTCTGTTTAACATGCTTTTTAAACATCTGGATTTTAATGGGACACATGCCAGACTTTTATTTGTGGACTTTTCCTCCGCCTTTAATACAATCCAACCTCATATTTTAGTTGAAAGGCTCCTGCAACAATTTGATTTGAGCAATAATCTGGTGGGTTGGATTCTGGATTTCTTAACCAACAGGACGCAGAGAGTAAGGGTCAATGGTACATTGCCTGACCTAAAGTGCTCTTTCTACTGGCTCTCCTCAGGGGTTGTGTGTTGTCACCACTACTCTTCATCCTGTACACAAACATGTGTCGGAGCAGACATTTAAACAGACACATTATAAAGTATGCTGATGATTCAGTTATTGTCAGTCTCCTCCAGGATGGTGAGAGTGGCCACGGCCCAGTAGTTGATGATTTTGTTCACTGGTGTGAGGATTCCTACATGCAGCTGATACGACAAAACTAAAGACATGATTATTGACTTTAGGAGGAAAACTCCCAGGCACAAAGGTCACCGTACTAAAAGGCCAGACCACCGAATGTGTACAATCCTACAAATATCTTGGGATGATTATTGATCGTAAATTTAAACTTTGAAGAGAACTGTGAAAGGGTGTGCAACAAAGGGTCAGCAACATTTGCATTGCTTGAGGAAAACTTGCACGCTTCCAAACTGACCGAACCCCATAATGACAATGGTTTTATCGGGCTTTTTATTGATCTGTTTTATCCTTTTCTTTAGTGTCATGGTTTGGTCAGATAAAACTGAAACAGAGGAAGCCCTTGGATCAGGTAGTTAGATGGTCCAGTCGTTTGCTTGGTGAGCCACAGCTGAGCCTGACATCCCTGTACACCAGACAGGTACAGAGGATGGCTACCTCCATTTTAAATGATGACTCCCACCCTTTGCACTGCAACTTTCAGCTTCTTCCCTCCAGACGGAGGTTTGCTGTCCCAAAAAGTAAAACCCAGCGCTACAAAAACAGCTTTGTTCCTGCTGCTGTCAAAGAGTTGAACAAGATGTAACAATATATTGTACATAATTTAGGTACCTATTTATTAACTCCATTTTATATTTACTTATTTTTGTAGGATGTTACTTGGGTTCTAAATATTTATTGGGTTTTAGACCTTTGAGTTTTTAACCTCTTTGACTAGCTTTTAACTTTTAATATGACCCTTCTCTCATCTCTTTGTCTTTATATCCTGATTGATGGAGCCTTGAGTATTTTTATCATGTCTATAGTCAGCTTCATGTGTGCCTGTGTTTGTGTCTATGTTGAATGTAATTGTGGCTTGTAAATATGGATGTCACCAGACTGCAAAACAAATCTACCTACGGGTACAAATAAAGGAACCTGAACCTGAACCTGAACCTAAATGTGAAAACACAGCTGAACATGAACCAGCATGATCAGACCTTCCTCTGAGGACAGAAAGTCTTCACTTAAATTTTATTTTTAATTATAACACAGTAACATGGGGAAGAGGGGGTGGAGCTTATCATCTTACCACAGCCAACCACCACAGGGCAATGGAGATGAAAGCTTGTTAATAAAGTTTTCTTTATTTAAACCCTTCTGAACAACCACTTCATTTTCAGCTATATCCAGACCGAACTGGGTGACTGTGATGTGGTGCCACCATGGCAATGGTGAGTCAGGAGTCGGAAGCATCGACCTTCACCCGCCAGTTTCTGTCAGACTAAATCAGTGTGATCACCAAGGCAACATAGTGACAGTCTGCATTTATTGTTTATAAATATGAACGAAGAAGATAAAGAACCAACAGAAGTACAGACACTCAGCACGGGGAGGGGGGGGGGGGTCTGAGGGTTTCTGCAGGGATGAAAAACTCATTAAATCCACATCGATAACCATGGATACCATCAACCTTTACTGATACTGTTTGTTCTATTTTATTAATTCCACAGTGAAATTCAAGAACATCCACCTGGATGAGGCAGCCACGGCACCAATCCCTTAACCACTCCCATCCATGACCATTTTAGAGTCCAATTAACCTTCAGCGTCTCCAGATAATCTTCAGAGTCTCCAATTAACCTTCAGAGTCTCCAATTAATCTTCAGTCTCCAATTAACCTTCAGAGTCTAATTAACTTTTAGAGTCTCCAGTTATCCTTCATAGTCTCCAATTAATCTTCAGAGTCTCCAATTAATCTTTACAGTCTCCAATTAATCTTCAGAGTTTCCAATTCCTCAGTGGAGACCCTCATGCCGGATGCTGCTTGGCCTGTCTGCAGTGATGTTGGTCTCGTGGATCACTCTAGCTTGGGTGGGTGGGGGCTTTATGCCAGTGCCTCCAACTGTGGTGTGGGCTCCAGCCTGTCCTGGTTGGGGTGGCCTTTGTGGCATGCCCTGTACATATGGGCTGTGTGGTCTCCAGGCATGGGGGGCTCCACAGGATGGTTGCTCCTTCAAATGGTGCCTCAGTGCCAAGCAATGTCTCTTTAATTTTATATGTGTGTAAGAGAAGTAAAGGGTGGTGCATGTGCATGTGTGTTTTGTGGGTATGTTTATGGGAGGGTTGGAAGGGGTGGGGATGTATCGTGTAAATTTATGTAACTAAATGTGTCTACTGTTTTTATCAATGTAAAGCACTTTGTGCAGAATCTAATGTTTGAAAAGTGCTATACAAATAAAGTTTGATTGATTGATTGAATTGACCTTTAGAGTCTCCACTTAATCTTTACAGTCTCCAAATAAACTTCAGAGTCTCCAGTTAGCTGGACTTAGAACAACAGAAAATCCAAACTCCACACAGAGACGCTCTGATGGCTGGTGGATCTTGAACCCATGACCTTTTCACTGTGAGGCAACAGTGCTAGCTGCTACACCACCATGCTGCTCTGGGATGGTGTTGTTATGGCAACAGAGAACGTGGGGGGGGGGTAACTTGAGGTTCTTCATGTTCCACACATCTTTATAGAGGAGGTGGTCAGGACTCTGGCTCTGGTCTTCTTCACCGGCCTGGCCAGTCTGGTGGTCTCTGTCGTTCTGGAACTATTCCCTCAGAACACCATGCTAAAGAACAGCTACTCTAGTCTGGTAGAACACTGCAGTGTATTAGAACATCTGTAGTAGTCTGGAAGAACATCTGTAGTGTGGTACATTCATGGTAGTGTAGCAGAACACCTGCAGTTGTCTGGTGGATCATCAGTAGTCTGGAACATCAGTAGTAGTGTAGAATGCCTGCACTAGAACATCAGTAGTGTGGTAGTCTAGAACATCTACAGTCATGTGAAAAAATTAGAACACCCTATGAAAGCCTGTGTGGGTTTTTTTTTTTAACATATTTGGTTATATGAATATTTAATATCGATTTTAACAATACTGGGAGATTCAAGTAATTTAACTAAAAATTAAAACTCAAGAAAAGACTTTTTAAAATTTTCCGTAAAATATAATTCTAAAAACATGCAATTTCTGGTGAGGATTAAATAGGACACCCCCACATTTGTTCCCACTTAAAATGGCTAAATCACACACAGGTGTATCATCACATCAGGTGCACATGATTAGAACATGGTTACTCAGAATTTGAAGGAAGCTTGTCCTGTTTAAACCTCAGACATTAGTTTGGTGTGCTCCTGACTGTTGAAGTGAGAGTGAACACCATGGTGGGATCGAAAGAGCTGTCTCAGGCCTTCAGAAAGAAGATTGTAGCAGCTTATGAGTCTAGTAAGGGATTTAAAAAGATCTCAAAAGAATTTGAAATCAGCCATTCCACTGTCCGGAAAAAAGTCTACAAGTGGAGAACATTCAAAACAACTGCTAACATGCCCAGGTCTGGCTGCCCAAGCAAGTTCATCCCAAGAACAGACCGCAAGATGCTAAAAAAAAGTGTCCAAAAACCCTAAAATGTCATCATGGGACCGACAGCAGGCTCTTGGCACTGTTGATGTCAAAGCATGTCTCTACAATCAGAAAGAGACTGCACAAGTTTAATTTGCATGGGAGATGTGCAAAGAGGAAACCTTTGCTCTCTAAGCGAAACATGAAGGCCAGACTGAAATTTGTCAGAGAGAACGTAGACAAAGATCAGGACTTCTGGAATAATGTTCTTTGGACAGATGAGTCTAAAATTGAATTATTTGGACACCAGAACTGAGGACGTGTTTGGCATAGACCAAATACAGCATTGCAAGAAAAGAACCTTATACCAACTGTGAAGCATGGAGGTGGAAGTGTCATGGTTTGGGGATACTTTGCTGCAGCAGGACCTGGCCAGCTTACCATCATCGACTCCACTATGAATTCTACTGTGTATCAGATGGTGCTTGAGGACCACATGAGATCATCTGTAAAAAAATTAAAGATGAAGCAGAACTGGACCCTGCAACATGACAATGACCCAAAACATACCAGTAAATCCACCAAGGAAAAAACTAAGAATGGAGAGTTCTGGAATGGCCGAGTCAAAGTCCTGATCTTAATCCCATTGAGATGCTGTGGGGTGACTTGAAACAGGTTGTATATGCAAGAAACCCCTCAAACATCTCACAGCTGAAAGAATTCTGTTTTGAGGAGTGGGGCAAACGTTCCTCAGACCGATGTCAGAGACTGGTAGATGGCTACAAGAAGTGTCTCACTGAAGTGATTTCAGCCAAAGGTGGTAACACTAGCTATTAGGTGGTAGGGGGGATCCTGGGTTCGATCCCAGCCCCCGACCAACAGTGATTTGTGTGGAGTTTGCATGTTCTCCCCGTGTCTGCGTGGGTTTACTCTGGGATTTCTCTGGTTTCCTCCCACATGCCAAAAACATGCAAGTTAGGTTAATTGGCATCAAACTGGGGATTCTAAATTGTCCTTAGGTGTGACTGTGAGAGTGAATGGTTGTCTGTCTCTCTGTGTTGGCCCTGCGATGGACTGGTGATCTGTCCAGGGTGGACCCTGCCTCTCACCCAAAGATGCTGGGATAGGCTCCAGCCCCCCCCGCGACCCGAAAAGGATTAAGCAGAAGAAGATGGATGGATGGATGGTTCCCTAACTTTTTCCTCAGTTAGAAAACGCATTTTTGTTGATATCTTTTGTTAAACGAGTAAAACAAGGTTAATTTTTCTTGTTTCTTATTTACCTACAATTAAATCAACTTCTTTTTCAGAGATAAAAAATAAGATTAGACATCAATATGTGAACATTTCTTAATAAAGAACTGAATATTTACTGCGGTGTCTGTGGTATAAGAACCCACAGGGTTAAATGGCATCAGCGTGATGGCGCAGCCATGTGGTGATATCATCACGCCGAGTCGATATAATGCCATTTTAAGCCTCTCTCGGCTCTCAGCCCGATAACCAAACCGGTGTTGTAACTCATAGCAGTTGGTGTAATAAAGTTCGTGTTCCAAATCAGCACCACTGGTCTCCATTGGTCATTTTGGGTTTCCGGACATAACATTTGGCAATGAGAGTTAAACCATTGAAGCGTGCTTGAGGCAGTGTTGGACCTGGGCAAGTTGAACAAGGTATGGAAATGAGTTCTGTTATTTCACATCCTGCGCATAGAAGGCCAACGTATTTTCCACACGCTAGGATCAATGGACTTGCTTGCTGATTCAGTTGAGCTGCTAACTAGCTATTTCACACCCGACAACATGTTGGAGAAGCATATTAGATTCCGCCAATAGCGACAGAAGGCTGAAGAGACGATACAACAATTCGTCACGGACCTTCGCCACTTAGCTAGCATGTGCAGGTTTGGTTTGTTGGAGGACAAAATGGTGTGGGACTAATTAGCCAAGCACACTAGCAACCTGTGGCTGCGGACGAAGATGCTAATGGTGCCAAAAGACATGATGCTAGCTAATACCATTGAGCTAGCATTTCAGCTGGAGTCCGCTGACAGGTTAGCATCGGAGCTAGGTGTGCAGCAATAACAGTGGCAGCCGAGCCACACACCACTGGCATACCCAGTGAGTATGGAGGAATCCGGTGACACGGCAGAGGAGACTGATGCAAACATGGTGGACCAGAGGACCACAATGAAACACTCCACATGTGGCAGCTGTGTCTCCCTGATGCACCGAGACAGCGCGTTTCTATCTGGCAAGGGGGCAACAATGCAAAAGATGTGGAAAATTCAACCACTTCACCAAAGTTTGCCGGTCAGCACCACCGCCAAGCCCGCTGGTCAAACATAGTCACTCGCCCATGATGACCATCCACATGGTGAGGTCTGGAGGTGCATCGTATGCATTCTGCATGGTAGAGCCGGACGACGTCAACTTCCCGCTCCTGCTTGACACCGCTGCAGTGAGATCAATGTTGAATTGGGCCACGGTGAAGAAGTTCTTTCCCAACCACATGATCGGTAAGGACCCTGCGGTGCTGTATGGGTATGGTGGCTACCGTGTCAACAATGTAGGGATCATCACGCTAATGGTCCACTACACATCGAGTCATTACTGACTTTGTTTTTCAAGTGGTCACACATGGAGACAACATATTAGGATGTGACTTGTTTCATCAACTGGGCTTCTCCATCTGCGACAGTAAGATTCAGTTTGACCGATGTTGATGAGTGGGACGCGACGCACTCGGGTGATGATGAGGGTACAGCCGTCCCGTGCTCACAGGAGGAGCACTGCCCAGAGAAGGAGAAACAACCGGTCTTGCCTCAGATCCTCGCTGAGCATGAGCCCACAGGAGCTGCTGTGGAGCTGCAGGAGAGGGAGCCCGCATCTACCGAGAACCCGGAACACAACAACCTGGCAGAGATTTTAACAATGATGATAGTGACACACCGCCACGACCAGACTCCCCAGGTGAAGGGGAGAAGGGGCCGGACTACTTCCAAATCCACACACAGCACCAGCCTACAGGAGCTGCCGCTGAACTGCTGGATGAAGAGCCCACGATCATACAAAATACAGTAGAGTCACTGGACGTCTCCCGAATCCACGATCAGCATTGGCCTCCAGGACCCACCGCAGTGACACAAGATGACCCACCAGGATACAGCAGAACCACTACAACTTGACTGATGCCCCACAATAGACGTAAGAACTGCACCACCACAACCACAACGCCACATACAGCTGAACAGGTTGCCACTCGCAGTGATGGTCTGGGTTCGGATCTGCAGAACCGAACAACCAGACCCACAGTCAGCTCCAGCACAGCCTCCACCACCACCCATCAGGATCATTACACAGCTGAGCCGAGTGACATTCCAGCTGGCAGATGGTTCAGTGTGACAAGCCAGCTGTCTCCATTGAGTTCGAGTGACAGCTCTGGATGACGAGAATTCGTGGGAGTTGGCCCGCACGGTGTGGGACCCAGACTGGGGTTTTGTGAGAGACGATCCCAGTCCGTGGGCCTCCACATCTCCAGGGGCGCGTCTGCCATGGGCTCACTACAAGGCCCCTCCACCTGGACTGCCTTCCTCATGGAAAAGAAGAAAGGAGGGCTGTTTAGCTAGGGGTGCGGCTGCTGATGGATAGTGGTAGAATAACCCACTCAGCCGCGCTGGGCTATGCAGTGGTCTACCGGCTAGCCCTAGCTAATTTTGGGCTTTATGTGATACCAAATTGGAGAGAGCTGATTCGACCTTGCATGATGTTCTGTTTTTCGGGGGGTGGGGTATATGGTATAAGAAACCACAGGATTAAATGGCACCAGCGTGATGATGTATCCGTGTGGTGACATCATCACGCCGAGCTGATATAATGTCAGGATCATCTTAGGCCTCTCTCAGCGATACGCCGCTCAGCCCCATAACCAAATCAGTGTTGTAACCAATAGCAGTTGGTATAATAAAGTTTTCGTTCCAAATCAGCACCACTCTCCACTAGTCATTCCGGGTTTCCGGACATAACAGCACCCACATTTTCTCACATGACTGTCTAGTCTGGAACATCAATATCAGTGCATAACATCTGTAATCTATTAGAACATCTGCATTTGTGTGGTAGAACATCTATGGTGTTGTGGAACATCAGTAATGTAGTAGAGCATCTGCAGAAGTGTGGTAGAACATCTATGATGTGCTAGAACATGTAGAAGGTTCCTGTGGTCATTCCTCTGATGTCCTGTCCTGCTGAATGATGACCTCTCGCCTGTCAATGAGGGAGTCCAGAACCCAAAGACCACGTGATGGTTCTCCCACAGGTCCACCAGGACCCGGGTTAGGGTTGTTGGTTTTTTTTTTTTTTTTGGGGGGGGGGTCCTAAAGTTTTTAGGAAAATAATTTAATTAAGAGCCTGAAAATCTGTTTTATTACAGCTAATTATTATTATTATGATTTAAGGCATTGAATCTGTTTCTGGACAAAAAAATTACATTTTTATTGACTTTTAATGCCTTTTTAACACATTTTATTGCCCTTTTAAATGATTTTTAACCCTTGGGGACCCTTCCTTTTTACTACCCTTTGGAGACCAAACAGCTATAAAATCATCAGACATCAGTATTTTTTCTGCATAAATCTCTGAAACCACTTCAGCTCTGCTCAAAACTACCACAAGTTCAATCATTTTTAGAGTTTTAAAATCCTGGAAATTATTGAATATTTGGTCGTTTTGAGCAGAGCTGAAGTTGTTTGACATTTACGCAGAAAAAATACTGCTATGATGAGTTTATAGTAGTTTTGGTTTTTTTTTTTCATGTACATTTTTGGCTCGAGGATCCCCAAAAGGTGCAAAATTGTAAATCTGACACCACATAAAAATATTAATGCAATGAAATCGATGTTGATGCTACTTTTTGAAATGTCCAAGACTCAAATCACCAGCAAGGCTCCCCCACTATTCATTTTATTAAAAAAAAACTCTTTTCTCATAAATAACATTGATGACATCATGTACTCAAAGCACTTAAAGGGTTAACCCTTTAAGCGCCAGTTTGAATACATGATGTCACTCATTTTATGAAAAAAAACCCAACAACACAAGAAATGAGATATTTTCATATAATACATAGTAGAGGGATGTGGCGTTGTTTTATATCGGAGCTCTGGACATGTCAAAGATTAGAAATAACGCTGATTTCATTGCATTAGTAGTTTTGGGCAGTGTGAGATTTAAAGTTTTTAAAACCCTCATGCCCCACTGACTTCCATTGAAAATGCATTTTTTTTTAATTTTTCACTGAAAAATCCAACATACAAAGACAGATAGACAGATAGACAGATAGACAGATGATAGTTAGATAGATAGATAGATAGATGATAGATTGATAGTGTAACAGCAGCATGACAGTAGACGACCAAAATGACAGAAACACACAGAGCATAAAAGAAAAAGGGATTACCCAGAGAAAGTAAAACAGCTAAATAACTTATATACATGGAAGATGAATAGATGATGACCTGTATAGATACATGAATCATACCCGCTATACAATGCAGGACTATCAGGTGCAGGGTGGAATGTGAGGCACCAATTAGACTGCAAGGTGCAGGATGGCAGCATAGTTATGACCAGAATTCCACATCAGAATGAGCTATTGTGCAGTGAAATGACGTGTGGCAGGAAAGATTTCCTGTACTTAGCTGTTCGACAGTGAAGCTGCAGTAGTCTACTGGAGAAAGTGCTTCGCTGTCTGTCCAGTGTGTGGTGGAGGGGGTGATCAGGATTGTCCATGATGGATTGCACACACACACACACACACACGTGTGCGCATGCATGTGTGTGTGTGTGCGCACTCATGCACTGATCATATCAGGAGTGAATAAAAGATCAAAGTAGGATCCAACATGGATTCTTGAGATCATTTATCATGTGAGTATGTGGATGTTAAGGGATGTGTTTCGTTTGAAGTAGACAGATAAAATGAACCTGAGTCATGACCCCTGCCCTCGCATGGGGGTCACAACTCAAAGATGTGGTGTATAATGTTGTGGAGAAAACAATAACAAGTGTCAGAGTATTTCTACACCTGGAGACTTTCATAGCTGTTATAAACTTGAACTTAGTCAGAGCTCATTAGTGAGCAAGAAAATGAGAAAGACCAGCAACAAAGAGCAAGAGGAAAGAACAAGACAAGGTATGAAGAGGCATTTCTTACTTTAGAAGCTTTAGAAATTGTGATGCAGCCTTCATCTGCAACTGAGCTGCAAGACTCATTCTCTGAAGCTGAAACAAGCTCTAAGGGAGCACAATTGCAGAAAGACCCCAGCAATCAGGCGATCCCCTGTGAGCAGAACTTGGTGACACTTGGTGACGGTGGAAAGGAAAAACTCCCTTTTAACAGGAAGAAACCTCCAGCAGAACCAGGCTCAGGGAGGGGCAGTCATCTGCTGCGACTGGCTGGGGGGTGAGGGGATAGAGAAGATTAAGAAAAGAACAGACATGTAGAAAGCAAACAGCACGATGGGGACTCAGTCTATGGGAGAGAACAAACAGATGTTAATGACCATCCATCCATCCATCCATCCATCCATCTTCTACCACTTTTCCAGTGGTCCAGGTCGTGGAGACAGCAGTTCAAGCAGAGAAGCCCAGACTTCCCTCTCCACAGCCACCTGCTCCAGCTCTTCAGAGGATACCAAGGCGTTCCCAGACCAGCTGGGAGACATATTCTCTCCACCGAGTCCTGGGTCTGCCCCGGGGTCTCCTCCCAGTGGGACGTGCCTGAAACACCTCAAGTGGGAGGCGTCCAGGAGGCATCCTAATCAGATGCCCATACCACCTCAACTGACTCCTTTCAATGTGGAGGAGCAGCGGTTCTACTTTGAGCCTCTCCCAGACGACTGAGGTCCTCACCCTATCTCTGAGGGTGAGTTCAGCAATCCTACGGAGAAAGCTCATTTCAGCCACTTGTATCCGCGATCTCGTTCTTTCGGTCATTACCCAAGCAAGCAAGCAAGCGAGATTACCCAAAGCTCGTGACCATAGGTGAGAGTAGGAACGTAGATTGACTGGTAAATCAACAGCTTTGCCTTAGAACTCAGCTCCCTCTTCATGTTAATGACCAGCAAAAAAAATATTTCATTGAGAGTGAAGAAAGGAGTGAAGCCCAGTGCATTACTGGACGTCCCCCAGCTGACTAAACCTATTAGCAGCATAACTAAGGGAGGGTTCAGAAACACATGATCCCTCCCTAATTGTAGGCTATATCAAAAAGGAAGGTTTTAACCCTATTCTTAAAAACAGAGATCAAGTCAGACTCCCAAATCCAGATTGGCAGCTGGTTCCACAGGAGAGGAGCTTGATAACTGAAGGCTCTGCCTCCCATTGTACTTTTGGAGATTCTAAGTATTACAAGTAATCCTGCATTTTGGGAGCGTAGTGCTCTGTTAGGATAATAGGGTAGTATCAGATCTTTTAAATAAAAAGGGGCCTGATTGTTAAGAGTTTTGAAATTGAGAAGAAGGATTTTCAACTTAATTCTAAACTCTATGGGAAGCCAATGAAGGGAGGCCAGAACCGGAGAGATATGATCTCTCTTTCTAGTACCTGTTAAAGCTCTTGCTGCAGTATTTTGGATCAGCTGAAGACTTTTTAAAGATGTTTTAGGACAACCTGATAATAAAGAGTTAGAATAATCTAATCTAGAGCTAACAAAAGCGTGGATCAGTTTCTCAGCATCACTCTGAGACCAGATAAGATAAGATAAGATAAGATAAGCCTTTATTAGTCCCACAACGGGGAAATTCCAGGATTGCAACAGCACAGGGATAGCAACACTCAGAGCAACAATCAGAAGGCAAGAAAAAAAACAAGCAAGCAAGAGCTTGCTTGTTGCTCCGAATCTTGGCAATATTACCCAAATGATAGAAGGCAGTCTTAGAAACGAATTTAATATGTGAATTAAAAAACAGATCTTGATCAAAAATAACTCCAAGGTTCCTCACAGAGCTATTAAGAGAAATAGTAACCACATCCAAACTAAAAGTTTGATTTGGAAAGGAATTTCTAAGGTTTTTTGGACCAACAAGAATGACTTCAGTCTTATGTGAATTTAATAGCAGGAAATTACAAGTCATCCAAGCTTTGATTTCCTTAAGACAGGCTTCTAACTTGGCTAATTGATTACTATCATCGGGCTTCATTGACAGGTATAATTGTGTGTCATCTGCATAACAATGAAAATGTATACAGTTCATTCATTCATTCATTCATCTTCTTCTGCTTAATCCTTTTCGGGTCGCGGGGGGGCTGGAGCCTATCCCAGCGTCTTTGGGAGAGAGGCAGGGTACACCCTGGACAGATCGCCAGTCCATCGCAGGGCCAACACAGAGAGACAGACAACCATTCACTCTCACAGTCATACTTAAGGACAATTTAGAATCCCCAGTTTGATGCCAGTTAACCTAACTTGCATGTGTTTGGCATGTGGGAGGAAACCGGAGAAATCCCAGAGTAAACCCACACAGACACGGGGAGAACATACAAACTCCACACAGATCACTGTTGGTCGGGGGCTGGGATCGAACCCAGGATCCCCCGGCCAAGGGTGAGTTGCTGTGCTGCCACAGTGCTAACCACTCCTCCACCGCGCCGCCCAATGTATACAGTGCTTTTTAATAATGTTGCCTAACGGAAGCATATATAAACTAAAAAGAGTAGGGCCTAGCACAGATCCCTGTGGAACTCCATGACTGAGCTTTGAGTTGAAAGAAAACTCATTATTGACATGAACAAACTGGAACCTATCAGATAAATTGTTACAATCCGAGTGCCGGTTCCGTCTGCACTCGGATCTTATATCATTTCCAGGCTTTGACAGCAGAGGATTCCTTCTAGCTCCCCGGGCTCTTATTGTGACAGCGCCCGGTGGAGCTCCCTGCTGTCAGAGTCAACAGCTGTGCTGCATTCGGGGTCATTAGTGACCGGGGTTAAAAGCAGGCGCTGAATGCACCCCGATGCAGCAGTCTCTGTTTGGATACGTTCTGTTAAGATATGTTCTGTTAAGATATGTGCTGTTATGCTTCCTGTTAAGGTATGTTCTGTTAAACTTCCTGTAATGATACCGTCTGTTACTCTTCATCTGTGATTCTACCGTCACATCGTCTGACGCATCGGGCGTTCCCCGGCTCAGACGCTGTTTGTAAGTTACCTTGTTATTGTCCTACCCACACTGTTGTGTGTGTTATTCTCTGTTCCTGCATCTCACAATAAACATCACTGCAACTCACTGGTGACCGCTGGCGTCTTATGGTGGCCCTTGAGGGCCACTGTGACAGTAGACTGCTGCCAGTACGTCCGGAGAGGGGCGTCACTCCGAGATGCCATTCACCGTGAGTTTTTGCAGTATTGGACTTTGTTCTTCCCAGTCTAGGTGTCAGCTCTGGGAGCATGCCGTCTCCCAGGAGCCGCACTCTGCGCTTGGGCAATGAGCTAGCCAGCACCCTGGAGTACGTCGACGGGACGCTCTTCACCGCTAGTCTCTATGACGACCCAAACCAAATTCGCTGGCACCTAGTCTACGCTGAGGTTCTCCTTAACAATCTTCCTCGCTACGCCGACCACCCCGAAGTCAGCGCGAGGAGAAAGGACATCGCCGCAGAGCGAGAGATACTCCGTGGGTTGGAGGGAAATCCCGGCAGGAAGCCGAAGAGGAGGAGGCGTCACCCCTCGCTTCGGGATCCCGCTCCTGCCTCCGCTCCGGCCCAGGAGCTCGCGCCATCCAGAGGTCTTCCCCCATTGGGCATGACGTCACTCGGGTTTCCCCCTGAGGAGCTGCAGCTGACTGCTGTTAAGACCCAAGACCGAGTGACAGCTGCTCGCTCTGCTGTTCATCCGCCCGGTCAACCTCAGCGAGAACCCCGTCCAGATCCTGTTCCGGGCCGCCGCAAGGGCTCAACCCCCCACACAGCTGCCATCCCTGCGCTCCGTCAGAGGGGAATTCCCGCAGTCTCTCCCCCCGGACCATCTTCCGCTCTCCTGTCAGCGTCCCGTGCCCGTCTCATCACGGCTGTCACCCCCTCCTCTTCGTCGCCTATCCCGGCTGCTGTGTGTCTCGGGAGTCCCATTTCGGCGAGTCCCGTCCCGGGACCTTCTCGAGCGGCTCCCCGTCGTCCTTCCAGGGGGTCCTCTGTCTCCATCCGGCGGGGAAAGGGAGGAGCAACATCCGCTACAGCAGGCACCACCCAACCTTCAGGAGACAGGCAAGTCCAAATTCATTCACATACTCGTTATTGTGATTTGCTCTGTCAGACTCCTGGAGGTGGAGTTCGGGGTTTGCAGCTCCCCAAGCTCCCACCACCCGCTGTGGCTGAAATGATTAACCCCGCATCCTCTGTGTCTCCCTCCGCTGAGCGGTCCTCGACGCCAGGCCAACGTCGCGGGATGAGGAGGGGGCCTGCGGTTCTGGAGAGCCTGGTTCCGGTTCTGCAGCCACGTCATGGGCGGAGGAGGAGGGCGGACTGCAGCGTGGAACCTGCGCCGACGAGGAAGCGTCCCCAGGGCTCCACGGACGAGCGGTCCGGTCCAGCGGGTCAAGGGTCCCCTGCCACCACGCCGTGCGGGGCGTCGGCGTGGGCTTCGGTGCCGGAGGATCCAGGAGCTGCACGTACCATCATGCCAGCTGCGGAGCCCGCCGTAGCTGAGTGGGAGCCTGAAGACGACCTCCTGCCGTCAGAGCCTGGATCGCACTGCTGAGAAGGTGATCGGCTGCAAGCTCCCATCTCTCCAGGATCTGTACATCTCCAGGACCCGGAGGCGTGCTGGCCGGATCATAGCCGATCCCTCACACCCTGGTCACGTACTGTTTGCCCCCCTCCCCTCTGGTAGAAGACTTCGGTCCATCCAGACTAAAACCTCCCGTCACATGAACAGCTTCTTCCCCTCTGCCATTAGACTGCTGAACACTAAGTGACTTATTGACTCTCGTGCACCATGTACAGCAGCTCAACCAGACTCATGTCAATCATCACTGTTTTCTTCCTGCATTACCGACTGCACTATATAGTTCTCCACAGTATCTGCTGCTGGCTAATATATATTTTAACTGTTGACCAATATCACTTAATCTTATCCTACACTTTATTACATGTATAGTTTATTTCTCTTATCTTATCATGTTTAATGTTGCAGCATTGTACCGAGACAAATTCCTAGTTTGTGTACTACATGAACAATGGCAATAAACCTGATTCTGATTCTGATTCTGATTCTGACTCTGATCGCCGAAGTCCTGGACGGCGTCAAAACTCGAGATCAGGCAAGTGCTCTGTTTTGTCTTTCTTTACTCCATCTTAGAGCATTTTTGCCTGTCTCTTGGGGAGGCGAGCCAGGTGCGGCCACCCGCTACATCCGAGCTCGTCTCGCCGGGTTCTGGCGCTGCGGGTGATCCTGATCCCGGTTCTTTTGTCTCTCCCGAGCCTTCTCCCAGGGTCGTCGGCGCGGATCTGAGTTCGCCCGCTGTGCCAGAGGTTCTGGGTTCGGGGTTGGAGGTCGGTCCTGGTGCGGTGCCTACCCAATCAGGGTCCGACGCGGATGCAACCAAGACCCAATCGGGGTGCTTCGCGGGAGCAACCGCGACCCAATCAGGGTCCGACGAGGGTAAGGCACCAGCAGCTTCCAGGTTCGGTGAGGGAGCTGCAGATGCCCTGCCGCCGGATACTGGACGGGCTCACCTCCATCATCACCATCGTCACCCTCCTCGTTCTCCTGAGGAGCGCAACCCATCTCCACCTGGGGCCGTTGGGGTTCCGAACGCTCCACCCGGTTCTCCCTCGTCTTCCCCTTCTCCAGTGAGACCGCCGGCTACTTCCCCCCTAGGGTTCTGGTGGGCAAGCGATGCGGGTCGGCCGCCAGAAGGACTGCCGCGCCCATTTGGCTCTCTGGGCCGGCCTCCCGACCCATTGGACCCCCTGTTTGGCGACCTGGTCCAGCAGCCTGAAATTTACTGTTTCCGGGCATGGGACTGGGGTAAGCCGCCCGAACTGTCCTTTTCCCCCCTACCTGCATTGTGGCCGCTTGATGCCAGATGGCCCCCTGAACTTTCAGCCTCCATGCCTCAGAGTCAGGACTGCAGTCATCCCGGGTTTTTTCATTATATCCGTGTCTGTAAACTTTTGGGATGTGCGGGGGGGCCTGATATGTGACTTTGTATCTCACTCTTTTTTCTTAGCTGTGATTGGTGTTTTTTTTTCTTCCTCCTCTATCTAATGTCCACTTATTGTTTAAAACCGATATTTGTATTGCCTGTTGGGTTCTGTCTCTGTTACCCGCACATAAGGGAGTATTGTTTTTTTTCTTTTTTTTTTTCTCTCAACCTGTCTCTGTAGTTGCTTTGTTGGTCCCCTGTTATCATTTTGGGTTTTTTTTTTTGACTCTCTCCCTCCTGCCGGCGCCCCATCCGCCCACCCTGGGGGGAGGGGGGGCCTTGGGTGTTACTTGGGCCGTTCAGGAGCTCGGCCTTGAGGGGGAGGTACTGTTACAATCCGAGTGCCGGTTCCGTCCACACTCGGATCTTACATCATTTCCAGGCTTTGACAGCAGAGGATTCCTTCTAGCTCCCCGGGCTCTTATTGTGACAGCGCCCTGTGGAGCTCCCTGCTGTCAGAGTCAACAGCTGTGCTGCATTCGGGGTCATTAGTGACCGGGGTTAAAAGCAGGCGCTGAATACACCCCGATGCAGCAGTCTCTGTTTGGATACGTTCTGTTAAGATACATGCTGTTATGCTTCCTGTTAAGGTACACTACCGTTCAAAAGTTTGGGGTCACTTAGAAATTTCCTTATTTTTTGAAAGAAAAGCACTGGTTTTTTTCAATGAAGATAACTTTAAACTAATCAGAAATACACTCTAATATCTAATATGCATTGCTAATGTGGTAAATGACTATTCTAGCTGCAAATGTCTGGTTTTTGGTGCAATATCTACATAGGTGTATAGAGGCCCATTTCCAGCAACTATCACTCCAGTGTTCTAATTGTACAATGTGTTTGCTCATTGCGTCAGAAGGCTAATGGATGATAAGAAAACCCTTGTGCAATCATGTTAGCACAGCTGAAAACAGTTTAGCTGGTTAGAGAAGCTATAAAACTGACCTTCCTTTGAGCAGGTTGAGTATCTGGAAAAAATTATTATTTCAAATACAAATCATTATTTCTAACCTTGTCAATGTCTTGACTATATTTTCTATTCATTTTACAACTCATGGTGGTAAATAAGTGTGACTTTTCATGGAAAACACAAAATAATTGTCTGGGTGACCCCAAACTTTTGAACGGTAGTGTATGTTCTGTTAAACTTCCTGTTATGATACCGTCTGTTACTCTTCGTCTGTGATTCTACCGTCACATCGTCTGACGCATCAGGCGTTCCCCGGCTCAGACGCTATTTGTAAGTTACCCTGTTATTGTCTTACCCACACTGTTGTGTGTGTTATTCTCTGTTCCTGCACCTCCCAATAAACATCGCTGCAACTCACTGGTGACCGCTGGCATCTTATGGTGGCTCGTGAGCGCCACTGTGACATAAATAAGACCTAAATCACTCCAACAAAGTTCCATTAAGTCCCACATAGTGTTCTAATCTATCAAGTAGAATATTATGATCGATAGTATCAAAAGCTGCACTAAGCTAAAACTCCTGGATCCAGCGTTGGCTTTTTGAGTAAGGGTTTAATTACAGCAGTTTTTAAAAGCCTGCGGTACATGGCCTAAAGTTAATGAAGAATTGATTATTTGAAGAATAAAGTTACCAATAAATGGGAAGACTTCTTTAAATAACCTGGTAGGAATAGGGTCTAAAAGACAAGTTGAAGGCTTGGATGAGGAAATTATTTTGTCTAACTCTAAAAGGTCAATTGGAGTAAACTCATCCAAACAGATATCAGTTGAAGGAGTTGTAGTAGTTACTGTATTTAAGGTAATGGTGGGAAGAATCTGACTGATTTTATCTCTGATAGATGAAATTTTATTATTGAAAAAGTTCATAAAGTCCTGACTAGTAAGCTCTAAGGGAATGCTAGGATTGACGGAGTCATGACTCTTTGTCAGCCTGGCTACAGTGCTGAAAAGAAACCTGGGATTATCCTTGTTCTCTTCCATTAATGCAGAGTAATAACTCGTTCTAGCTTTTCTCAGAGATTTTTTATAAATTAAAAGATGATTTCTCCAAGCTAAATAGATTTCATCTAAATTAGTGGAGCACCATTTTCTTTCTAATTGACGAGTCTTCTGTTTTAAGCTACGAGTTTCTGTGTTGAACCAAGAAGTTAGAAATCTATGATTAGACTTTTTCTTTTTTAAAGGGGCCACCATGTCTAGAGTCTGATGCAGAGAAGCTGTAACACTATCTACCATGCTATCAATTACAGAAGGAGCAAGCTGTCTATAGCTTATTTCCGTTGTGTTGACACATGGCATAGAGGAAACAATCTGCATAAATTTGGTTACATCATCTGAAAGGCATTTACTGTAGTAATATTTTTCTTTAGGAGCCAAATAGTCAGAAATATCACAAAGGTTAACAGACAATGGTCTGACAGTACAGGGTTATGAGGAGACACTACAAGATTTTCTATTTCTATGCCATATGTCAGAACGACGTCCAACGTATGGTGGAGATAATGGGTAGAATTTCCTACTTTCTGAGAAAACCCCATTGAGTCTAATATTGAATTAAATGCCATATTAAGGCAGTCACTATCTACATCTACATGTATATTAAAGTGCCCTACTATAACTATTCTATCTGATTTCAGTACTAAATCAGCTAAGAATTTGGCAAATTCGGATAAAATCTCAGAGTAGGTTGATGGAGGACGATAAACTATGGCAAATAAAATTGCTAAAATGCCCAATACTGAGGACCAGACCCTCAGAGGAATTACAACATGTTTTTTGCTTTACATTAAATAGTAATTTGGAATGGTAAATTGTTGTTACTCCTCCTCCATGACCAGAACTTCTGGGATTTTGACAGTTTAAATAACCAGAGGGAGTTGATTCATTTAAACCAACATAATCCTCTTGCCCTAACCAAGTCTCTGTAAGGGAAATTAAATCAATCTGATGATCAATTAACAGATCATGGACTAACAGAGACTTGGGAGATAGAGACCTAATATTTAACAAACCACATTTAATTTTCAAATTATGAGGAGGAACAGAGGCCAAATCATTCAATTTAGAGGCTTCATGTTTAATTTGAGTTTTACCAACTTTTTGTTTAATCACTTTGGGATGCTTGTACATTTTATTTTTATTTACTTTAGAGGGAGCAGACAATGATTCTCTGATGGGGAAGACAGGGGCTAAGTTGAGGGGTGGTGGATGAAGAGGATCTGCAGAGAGGTGTGTCAGACTGCAACTCTGCTTCCTGGTCCCAACTCTGAGTAGTCAAGGTTTTGGAAATTTGGATAAAAATGATGCCGGATTGTTAGATAAATGAGAAGCACCATCCAAAGTGGGATGGATGCCGTCTCGTCTAATAAGACCAGGTTTTCCCCAAAATGAGCTCCAATTGTCTATGTAGCCCACGTTGTTTGCAGGACACCACACAGACAGCCAGCGGTTGAAGGATGACAAGTGGCTAAACATGTCATCACTGGTCAGATTGGGGAGGGGCCCAGAGAATACTACAGAGGCAGACATTGTTTTTGCAAAGTCACAGACCAATTCCACATTAAGTTTCGTGATTTCTGACTGCTGGAGTCAGATGTCATTAATGCCGGCGTGGATAACAACTGTGGAGTATTTACAGTTACAGCACTACATTCAGGTACAGAGAACAGGATGAGAGGTGCAGGGAACACATTATCATTGACTGCAATCACTGCAAGGGTGGTGTGGACAGCAACAGGCCAAAAAAAAGGAGATCTTCTTCCACCTGTGCCATGTGTGACAAGTGCATTTGCAGAGAGCAAGAAGTCCCTTCTCTTTGGTTGTCCATCAAATACGATGACATGTTCTCTGCTGCCTTATTAGTTGCTGTGTTGGGGGTGTCACTGGTGGCTGTGTTGATGACTGCATAGGCCAAATACCGAGGCACACCAGCACCCACAGGTTGGACAAGGAATGCCATCTCCAGGTGGTGGGTTGAGTTGCTGCGCAGGGTGTCGGCAATCCTCCCTGGCATGCGTGCAGCAGTCTTCAAAGAACTGAATGGCTTGATTGGTGTTAGAGTGCTAAGTGGAATGATTGGCGGCTAACTGTTCGAGGCTGGGACGCGAGATGTTGCATTTCTTCAGTGAGACCTTCAGATTATCTTTGAACCACTTCCACTGACTGCCAGCTGTACCTCATCCGCTGGAAAGCTCCCCATAGAGGATCCTGCAGGGCACCAGATCTTTTGGCATCCTATGGACATGTTCCACCCAACGCACCTGCCTCTTGATAATCTATGCCTTAACGCCACATAACCAGCTGTCTGAAGAATGGGGACATGGGGGACTCTGTCAGCCCATGTGAGACTGAGAATCTTCTGTAGACACAGGATGTGGAACACTTCTAGGTGCCGGATATGCATCCTACACAGGGTCCAGGTTTTGCAGGCATACAGAAGTGAAAAGACGACTATGGCCTGATAGACCATGACCTTGGTAGAGATAGTGATGTCGCGATTTAGGAAAACCCTCTGAGAGAGTCTGCCAAAGGCAGTAGCCACTTGCCTGATCTGGTTCTGGACTTCATCATCAATGGAGCAAGACGATAAGATGATATTACCCAGGTAGGTGAAGCTGTCAACCTGGCACAGGACATCATCGCCGACCTTGAAGGTAGCTTGAGGGTGATGAATGGTGTCAGGAGCACACTGGTGAAGGACTTCAGTTTTCTGAACATTTGCGACCAGACCAGCACTGGCATACGTAAAAGTCAAAGTAGAGAGCGTGCACTGGAGACCAGGAGCATTGTGACTAATGAATGCAGCATTATAAGCAAACTGGAGTTCGAAAACTGCTGTGGACCTGGTCTTGGTGTGCATCTTGAGCCACATGAGATTGAAGATGCTCCTGTTGAGGCAATAACGAAAGATCGCGCCATTGATCTTCAGCTTTTGCCTTGAGAGCAAGATAAATAGACGGTTATGCTGTTTCATCCCACCTAGCAACAATGCTCTGCACTGTGTGTGTTTATATATTTACATATTTATTCCATCTAGCTACAATGCTCAGCACTGGGTGTGTTTATATTTATATATCTATATATTTATTCCTGCTCTGCACTGTGTGTTCATATATTCATATATTTATTCCATCCAGCTACAATGCTCTGCACTGTGTGTCTGTGTGTGTGTGTATATATATATATATTTTATAGTAATATGTACATATGTATATTAGCTGCTCTTGCTTGCTTGTTTTTTTTTTTTTTGTTTTTTTTTTTCTTGCCTTCTGATTGTTGCTCTGAGTGTTGCTATCCCTGTGCTGTTGCAATCCTGGAATTTCCCCGTTGTGGGACTAATAAAGGCTTATCTTATCTTATCTTATCTTAAGATAACCACCACCAAGTAGATGCTAAAGAGTACAGGAGCAAGAACACACCCCTTTTTTAAGCCAACCTTGACCTTGGAGAAGTCAGACTGGAGTCCGCCTACGATAACACGGGCAAACATACCATCGTGGAACTCATGGAGGATGCTGATGAAACCGAGGGGACAGCAACATTTGGATGAGAAGTTCCAGAGAAGCTCCCAATTCACCGTTTCAAAAGCTTTGGTGAGGTCCACAAATCCAATGTAGGGGTCGCAGTGTTGTTCCTTGCGCTTTTCTTGGATAAGGCACAACACAAAGATCATGTCTGTGGTGCTGCAGTCCTTTCTGAAACAACACTGTGATTCAAGCAGAACTGTGTTGGCAACTGAGTTAAGGATCCACGTCAGCATGATCTGAGCCAGGGCTTTGCCTGCAACCAATAGTAGCAAGATACCACAGTAGTTCCCACAGACGGACTTGTCTTCCTTTCTCTTGTAGATTATGCTGATGTTCACATCTTTCCACTGCTGAGGGAGGGACTTGGCTTCCCAGATGTCAAGTATGAACCGATACAGGTGCTGGAGAAAGATGGCACCACCGTACTTTAGAATCTCACCTTGGATGCCATCAGGTCCAGCAGCCTTGCTGTTCTTCAGGTTCTTGAGCGCTCGTTGACATTCATCAAAGGATAGAGCTAAGTCCATTTCAGTGATCATAGGGAGGGACGGCAGGCAGTTGATCACATCTGGGTCAGCAGGATTTATGTGATTTAACAGTTTGCTGAGGTGCTTAGCGCAGCGAGTTAGGATGCCTTGCCAGTCCTTGATGAGTGTGGTGCCGTCAGCTGAATGCACAGGGACGGTAGAGCCTCTAATTGGTACACAGATGGTCTTCACCACATCAAAGAAACCATGGAGGTCGTGGGAATCAGCAATGCTCTGTATCTCACGGGCCTTGTTCCTCCAGGCAGCCTGAGTCCATTTGCATTACTAGAGCTGACCCCATGCCTACCAATGACACCACCCCAAACCGCATAGTTGGAGCCGACACGCGCACTGAAACTGCCCATCAGAACCACTTTGTCAGTCTTAAATACCAATCTCAGAATCTGGTCAGGCTTGTCATAAAATTCATCCTTGGTATCCTCAGTGGAGGTGAGGGTAGGGGCATACAGTATGTACCGATAATAGTCATGTGCTTCCGTGCCACAAAGGGGACTTGCAGGGTCATTAGTTGCTTGCTGAAGCCTACGGGTGTCTCAGGCAGGCATCTGAGGATAGATGACTTGATGGCAAAACCAACCCCATGTATCTGAGGAGCGTCAGCTGGGAGACTCTTCCAGAAGAAGGTGTACCCCTCTCCGATTTCAGAGAGGGAGTCCTCCTCAGCAAAGTGGGTCTCACAGAGGGCCGCGATATCAATGTTGCAGCACTTAAGTTCAGCGATGATGAGAGCAGTGCATTGAGGTGGTCAATCCGACGAAGACTGGTCTTTGAAGTCTTGCAGTGTGTGTACATTCCATGTTGCTAGTCTGTAGAGATGAGCCAACTTGGCTCTTGATCTTTGGCCATGCAGAAGGGATGTCCTGATGGGTGCAGCTCCCCGTCCAGGAGAAGTTGGAGTGAGCAATCTTCGGGCTACCTTTTTCAGGCCCGTCCTCGAAGGGAGGCAAGCAGTGCAGTCCGTAAAAAGAGGGCTGCTCAGTCGCACAGGTAGCTGCTGAATGGGGACGGCACTCCACACCGGCCCCAGACAATGATCACACCCATGTCGCCTGATGTGCTGGGTGAGCTAGGGGCCTCCAGTCTCATCCAGGACCTGCCCCCATCGCTGGCCTGTCTGTCACTGCAAGGCTTCGATATAGGTTTGCAGAGAAGAAACCTGCACAAGGAAATGATTAGGGTTGCAAGAGGAATGCACAGTCCTTGGTGCCACCATCTTAACCAGGAAACAGCTGGTAGTGGGGCAAGACACGGGCCAAGACTTCCGCCAGCTGTGCGTGGCTGCAGGGGGAGACCAGATACCCCTGTAGTTGCCTGAGTAACTGCCCTTGGGACGCGCCTCCCCTGGGGCTGTTGCTGGACAGCCCTCACTGAGCAATATCATTGTGACCTAACCAGGCTTCTGCATGTTGCACAATAGGCGAGAGTGCAGCAGACCGACCATTTAATCCATGGTTGGGGAATATAACTGGCAAAGAAAAGAATTTCATTCATCAGCCTACAATGGGAAGAAAGTAGAATCTGGTAGAATACAGCAGAAATGTCAAATTTCACTAGTTTTGTTCAAAATGAAATGCTGACGTTACAGATTGCACATTTATATGTTGGATTTTTCAGTGAAAAATTTTTAAAAAAAATGTGTTTTCAGTGGTATATGACCGTACATTAGCGAGGAAAATGCTGGGTAGAGAAAGCCGGTGCGGTGTTAGCTTTAGCTTAGCTTTTAGCCCTCTGCGCGTCCCCAGCCTTTGTTCACAGTCTCTACGCTGCCTGTGAGCACTTCCGGTCGGCCGGGTAGCTTACCTAGCGTCGGGTGTCCTCCAGAGCTCAGGGATGAAGCGTAGGTTGCTGATAAAAAGGTCGTTATTTTGTAATCCAATGTCCAAAAGTTCATTTCGGGTGTAGGATGTAAAAGCGAAGCAGTTCTGAACGAACAGACCCGAAATGAGCAGAAATATCGCTGCTAATCCACCAAATCTGAAGAGACGCTGAGCCTCGCGTTGTGCACGCGCCGTCATCTGGTCTGAAAATTTTTGGAAGATAAAAAAAGCGGAATTCCGCGAATTAGCGGAAAAATCACATCCCTAGTTTTATAGTTGTTTTTTGTGTGTACATTTTTGGCTCGAGGGTCCCCAAAGGGTAGTAAAAAGTGTCTTAAATGTATAATAGACTTGTAAGAGTAATTGACATTAGAATCAAAATTCATAAGCTGTAACACAGCCAAAATGATCACCAAATGAAAAAGAAATGACAAAAACGTACAAAAATGTCCGAGGGGTCCATAAGGGTTAATGTCTTTTAATATATTTAAATAATGTTTTAGTACATTTTAATGCCTTTTAACGATGTTTTAATGCCCTGCAGAAACCCCCGTTTGTGTGTATAGTGTGTGTAGTGTGTATATAATGTGTTTATGTGTGTTTGTCGACTAACTATTGATCACATATTAAATTTTAGTTTCCGATAGAATCTGTTTTTACATTAAAATCTCTGAAACACAAACTAGAGTCTGACCCGGCCATCACTTGACCGAGTCACATGACCTACTCACTCACCACTACGGCTGTCCTGATTGGCTCAGGTGGAGCTGTGTGCTAAGCTAGGCTAACTAAAACATAAACGGGATTATGATGTCAGATGTCCAAAAATACGTGCAAAGAGAAACAGGAAATGAGTGTAACCTAGCAAGAGGGCGGAGTCATGATATCTACAGGAGTCCCACAGTTTTTTAGCTCCACCTCCGGCAGTCTCACAGGTGAAGCCTTGCCCCTTTTTTCCCCAGTTTAGCAGCCGCTGCCAGAGTTCCTGAACTCTCCGTTCTCTGTGATCTGCAGCGACGAAGTGTTGCTAGGAGACAGACCGTTCCTCTGGGACGTTCCCGCGTAGCGCTCCTTCAGCTGAGTCAGCGCCGCCATCAGGCGAGTGTTGGCGGCATCCAAGCTGGCGATCCGCTTCTCCTGGGAAGGAGGGACAGGGACAGCTGAGATGTATATTACAGATGAGACAGCGACAGGTGAGACAGTGATGTACCTGAGCCTCGATGATCTTCTGCTTAGAGTCCACCACAGCCTGCATGTCAGAGTGGTCCTTCTTTAGCTCCTCCTCCACCGCCATTAACCTGACGGAGACAGACAGATGCAGGGATGGACAGGTGTGACAGACAGGTGTGAGATGTAAATGATCTTTGGCTACATTCATGTCACCATCCTGAAAAGAATCAGATCTGATTAATTGTGTCAGTATGAGAACCCATGGTTTCTGCTTGTAACATTTCTACATGGCAACCCACCACGCCAGAAACTGACCCACCACGCTAAGAAAATAAATGAAGGAATGATGCTCCACAAGCACACATGTGAACAATGCACGTGACAGTCACCCGCACATTGGCGTTCTGGAGCACACTGCCCCAAGACCGTTCCAGTTGGCAGGCAGACCTAGCTAGTGTCACTGTCCGAGAGGCAGACCTGATTCCACGTCAGAGTAAAGCATGAGCTTATTTAAATACTTTAATGAATAAAAAAAAAAGCAGAAGAGGTATGTAAGATGTGGAGGCATTTATCGTGGTTTTAACCTGCTGGTAACGGGAAGAATAATGAGTCGCTTAGCTAACAGGTGTGGTTAGGCTTCATATGCAGGCTAACTGAGGGAAAGGCAAGGATGACTGAACTGCTGAGGGTAAACTTCCCCAGCCACTACAATATTAACTAATTTATGTTCATTATTATGTACCTGGCAAGTTACAAAATGACCAAAATTCACCAAGTCAGTGACTTCAATCCGTCAACATCCTCGAGCCTTCAGACAAACTAAACCTGGCAACATTTGGATTACAAAATAAGGGAGGTTTTTTTCTTGTTGTCTGGGTGGTGAGGAGAGTTCTAAAAAAAAAACTGTAAAAATATAGAAATATTAGAAACAACATCTTTGGTCATTTTAGTTAATTTATTTCATTAAATATAATTTTATAAATAATTATATTTCTTTGAAATCAGAGTCCCCTCATGGATCGCCACCTTATCATGGTGGAGGGTTTGTGTGCCCTAGTGATCCCAGGAGCTATGTTGTCTGAGGCAATTTTCCTCTGGTAGGGTCTCCCAAGAAAAACTGGTCCTGATTGAAGGGCCAGACAAAGAGCCATCCAATAGACTCCCATGATTAATAAAAAATCAAGGATTCAGTGTACCCCACCTGGTCTGAGGTTACCTAGGCCCCGCCCTGGAGCCAAGCCTGGGGGAGGGGCTGGATGGCTACTGTCTGGTGGTCGGGTTTCTGCCCATGGAACACAGCCGGGCTCAGCCTAAAGGAGTTACATGGGTCCGTGCTCCAGTGGGCTCATCATCTGCAGGAGGGACCATGGGGGTCCGGTGCAACGTGGATCAAGTGACCATCGAAGGCAGAGGCCTTGGTGGTCTGATCCCAGGCTTTCGAAACTGGCTTTTGGGACGCTGATGTCACCTCTCTGGTGGAGAAGGAGCCTGAGCTGGTGCATGAGGTTGAGAGATACCGGTTTGATATAGTTGGGCTCACCTCAATGCACAGCTCCAGTTCTGGAACCAGTCTCCTGGAGAGGGGCTGGAGCTTAGCCTACTCTGGAGTTGCCCCGGGTGAGAGGTGACGAGCAGGGGTGGATATTCTTGTATAGCCCTGCCTTGCTGCCTCGACATTGGAGTTCTCCCTGATGGACATAGGGGTTGTTTCTCTGTGCCTTCAGGTTGGGAAACAGGTCCTGACGATCATTTATATCTATGCACCAAATGATGGTTCAGAGTATCCACCCTTTTTGGAGTCTCTGAATGGGGTGCTGGAGAGTACTCCTCTTGGAGACTCCATTGTCCTACTGGGGGACTTCAATGCAAACATGAGCAACAACAGTGAAACCTGGAGGGGCCTGGAATGGCCTACCCGATCTGAACCTGAGTGGTGCTCAGTTATTGGACTTCTGTGCTAACCACACTTTTCAGCTTTTGCTTTATTTATAATAATTCAATTCAGATTTATTTATAATGTGCCACATCACAACAAAAGCCGTCTCGTGGCACCACAGGGCAGAAAAAAAACAACAACACAGTCACAGAAAGACCCAGCAATCAGACAATCCCCTATGAGCAAGCACTAAGTGACAGTGGAGAGGAAAAACTCCCATTTGGAAGGAAGAAACCTCTAGCAGAACCAGGCTCAGGGAGGGGCAGTCGTCTGCTGCGACTGGCTGGGGATGAGGGGATAGGGAGGATGGAAAGGACAGACATAAAAAAACATAGCAGTAAGATGCCAAGTACAATATTGGAGGTCAACCAGCAGTATGGATCACATAACAATAGAACAAGAATGGGGTTAAAAGACACAAAAACCCTCCTTAAATGAAAGCTATATTAAAAAGGAAGGATTTTACCCTGTTCTTAAAAACAGAGACCGAGTCTGACTCCCGGACCCAGAGTGGTAACTGGTTCCAGAGAAAAGGAGCTTGGTAGCAAAAGGCTCTGCCTCCCACTGTACTTTTGGAGATTCTGGGCACCACTTTGTCTATAATGAAAACTATGTTCAAGCATAAGGGTGTCCATATGTGCACCTGGTACCAGGACACCCTAGGTAGCAGGTCAATGATCAATTTTGTTATTGTGCCATCAGACCTGCGACCATATGTCTTGGACACTCGGGTAAAGAGAGGTGCAGAGCTGTCAACTAATCACCACCTGGTGGTGAGTTGGATCCAATGGCATCGGTGGACACCATTCAGACCCGGTAGACCTAAACGTACTGAGGGTGTGCTGGGATTGTCTGACTGAGGCCCCTGTCTGGGAGGTCTTCAACTCCCACCTCCAGAAGAACTTCAACCACATTCCGAAGGAGTCTGGAGACATGGAGTCTGAATGGGATATGTTCTCCACCTCCATTGTTGAAGCAGCTGCCCAGAGCTGTGGCCGCAAGGTTGTTGGTGCATCTCGTGGTGACAACCCTCGAACAGAGTGGTGGATAACAGTGGTGAGGGGGGCCATCAAAGAAGAAGGAGTCCTATCGAGCTTGGTTGGTTTGTGGGACTCCCGAAGCAGCTGAGGTGACCTGACAAGCCAAGCGGAGTGCAGCTCCTTTGGTTGCTGAAGCAAAAACTCGGGTATGGGAGGAGTTTGGTGAGGCCATTGGAGAAGACTTTCGGTCAGCCTCGAACAGATTCTGGCAAACTGTCCAGAGGCTCAGGAGGGGGAAAGCAGCTCCCTGTCTACACTGTGTATGGCACAGATGGGGCACTGCTGACTTCGACTGGTGACATCGTTGGGTGGTGGGAGGAATACTTTGAGGATCTCCTCAATCCCACTGACATGCCTTACACAGAGGAAGCAGGGGTTGAAGACGAGGGAGACTACTCACCAATTACAGGGGGTGAGGTTGCCGAAGTGGTTAAAAAACTCTTTGGTGGCCGGGCCCCGAGGGTGTACGAAATTTGCCCTGAGTACCTCAAGGCCATGGATGTTGTAGGGCTGTCATGGTTGACACGCCTCTACAACAATGCCTGGAGGTTGGGGACAGTGCCTTTGGCATGGCAAACTGGGGTGGTGGTTTCTCTATTCAAGAAGGGGGACCAGAGGATGTGTTCCAACTTTAGGGGATCACACTTCTCAGCCTCCTTGGGAAGGTCTATGCCAGGGTACAGGAGAGGAGAGTCCGACCACTGGTTGAACCTCAGATCCAGGAGGAGCAATGTGATTTTCCTCCTGGCCTTGGCACATCGAACCAACTCTTTAACCTCTCAAGAATCCTCAAGGGTTCATGGGAGTTTGTCCAGCCAGTCTACATGTGTTTTGTGGACTTGGGGAAAGCATTCGACTGTGTCCCTCATGGTCTCTTGTGGGGGGTGCTGCAGGAGTATGTGGTATTGGCCTTAATGGCCTGGTGGCCGTGTCGCAGGTGATCGGAGGGTCACGGGTTTGATTCCCGCTCTGTCTGCAGTCTGCGTGTCAAAGTGTCTTTAAGCAAGACATTGAACTCCCAGTTGCTCCTGGTGGGTCAGGCCAGCACCAGTGTATGGCGGCTATGCCGCCATCAGTATGTGAATGTGTGTGTGTGTGTGTGTGAATGGGTGGATAGCAGGATGTGTAAAGAGCTTTGGTCATCTAGAGATGAGAAAAAAAGAACTATGTAAGTGAATGCCATTTACCATTTAATGTTACAAGCTATCTGGTCCCTATATGACCATTGAAGAGTTTGGTTCGCATTGCCAAAATCCAATCAGACTCACTTCCAGTGAGAGTTGGACTCCACCAGGGCTGGCCTTTGTCTCTGATCCTGTTCATAACTTTTATGGACAGGATATCGAGGTGCAGCCAAGGAACGCTGGATGCCATGACCGGTGACCACAGGATCTCATCTTTGCTGTCTGCAGATGATGTCGTCCTGTTGACTTAATCGAGCAAAGACCTACAGGTCTTGCTGGGATGGTTTGCTACTGAGTGGGATGAGAATCAGTACCTCCAAGTCCAAGTCCATGGACCTCAGCCAGAAAAGGGTGGATTGTCCTCTCCGGGTTGGGGACAAGATCCTGCCCCAAGTGGAGGAGTTTAAGTATCTCGGGGTGTCATTCACGAGTGACGGGAGAATGGAGAGAGAGATTGACAGACGGATCAGGGCAGCATCTGCAGTGATGCAGATGTTGTACCGGTCTGTTGTGGTGAAGAGGGAGCTGAGCTCTCAAGCAAAGCTGTAAATTTACCAGTCAATCTATGTTACTACCCTCACCTATGGTCATGAGCTTTGGGTAATGACCGAAAGAATGAGATTGCGGATACAAGCGGCTGAAATGAGCTTTCTCTGTAGGATTGCTGGACTCACCCTTGGAGATAGGCTGAGGAGCTCAGTCATCCCCTCTGTTAATGAAAGAAAAACCCACAATGGTCACAGAAATAACTTGAATCTGACAAAAGTAATAATAAATAAAAAGTCTATGAAAATTAGCCATTGAAAATCAGTCAATGCTTTTGAATTGTGGTTCAACAGAATTATTTTAAAAAACAAACTCATGAAACAGGCCTGGACAAAAATGATGGTACCCTTAACTTAATATTTTGTTGCAAAACCTTTCGAGGCAATGCTTCATTGAGGCAAAGGTATGCTTCATTTTTGCGTCTGTGAACATAGGGCTGATGTGCCTTGCCAAAAAGTTCCAGTTTTGTCTCGTCTGTTCATAGGACATTCTCCCAGAAGCTTTGTGGCTTGTCAACATGCAGTTTGGCAAATTCCAGTCGCTTTTTTATGATTTGTTTTCAACAGTGGTGTCCTCCTTGGTCGTCTCCCATGAAGTCCACTTTGGCTCAAACAGCGACGGATGGTGTGATCTGACACTGATGTACCTTGACCTTGGAGTTTACCATGAATGTGTTTAGAAGTTGTTCTGGGCTCTTTTGTTACCATTCGTATTATCCGTCTCCTCCTGCGGCCACATCCAGAGAAGTTGGCTACAGTCCTGTGGATCTTAAATTTCTGAATAATATGTGCAACTGTAGTCACAGGAACACCAAGCTGCTTGGAGATGGTCTTATAGCCTTTACCTTTAACATGCTTGTCTATAATTTTCTTTCTAATCTCCTGAGACAACTCTCTCCTTTGCTTCCTCTGGTCCATGTTTAGTGTGGTACACACCATGTCACCAAACAGCACAGTGACTACTTGTCACCCTTTAAATAGGCCGACTGACTGATTACAAGTTTGTAGACACCTGTGATGTTAATTAGAGGACAAATCTTGGTTGAACATGTCCCTATGGTCACATTATTTTCAGTCTTTTCTAGGAGTACCATCATTTTTGTCCAGGCCTGTTTCATGAGTTTGTTTTTTAAAATAATTCTGTTGAACCACAATTCAAAAGCATTGTCTGATTTTCATTGGTTAATTTTCATAGAATTTTTATTTATTACCACTTTTGTCAGATTCAAGTTATTTCTGTGACCATTGTGGGTTTTTCTTTCATTAACAGAGGGGTACCAACAATTTTGTCCACGGCTGTATGTATCCAAATTAGGACCACATATGAACGTGGCCTGGGTCTGGTGTGAAAAAACTGGATGTGTGCTGTTCAGACTGTCATTAAAAAATCAGATATGGGTCACATGTGTGCAATAAAATCAGAATTGAGCATTAATACCTGCAGTGTAAATGTAACCAAAGAGTCAGGACTCTGTCAATCCTAGCATTCCCTTAGGGTTCACTAGTCAGGACTTTATGAACTTCTTCAATGTGGAGTAGCGGCAATTTTCCATTCTAAATTACTAGTTAATGTAAAACAAAAAACATGTTTTAATTCCTTTGAGGGCCTGGTCCTCACGATGGGGCATGTTAGCAGTCTTAGCTAAAACCCAATTTTCTTTGCCATAGTTTACCGTCCTCCCTCAGCCTACTCAGAGTTTTTTTTTCGAATTTGCAAAATTTTTAGCTGATTTAATGCTGAAATCAGAATAATTATTGAAGGGGATTTTAATATACATGTTGATGTAGATAGTGACTGTCTTAATAAGGCATTCAATTCAATTTTAGAGTCACTGGGGTTTTCTCAGAAAGTAGAAAATTCAACCCACTATCTCCACCACGCAATGTTGCAACATTGCGTGGAGGTCGGGGGCAGTGCCTTTGGCATGGCAAACCGGGGTGGTGGTTCCTCTCTTCAAAAAAGGGGACCGGAGGGTGTGCTCCAACTTTAGAGGGATCACACTCCTCAGCCTCCCTGGGAAGGTCTATGCCAAGGTACTGGAGAGGAGAGTCCGGCCGTTGGTCGAACCTCGGATTCAGGAGGAGCAATGTGGTTTTTTTCCTGGCCGTGGCACATCGGACCAGCTCTTTACCCTCTCGAGAATTCTTGAGGGTTCGTGGGAGTTTGCCCAACCAGTTTACATGTGTTTTGTGGACTTGGAGAAGGCATTTGACCGCGTCCCTCGTGGATTTTTGTGGGGGGTGCTTTGGGAGTATGGGGTATCGGGCTTGTTGTTACGAGCTATTCGGTCTCTGTACGACTGTTGCGAGAGTTTGGTTCGTATTGCCAACACTCGGTCGGAGTCATTCCCAGTGAGAGTTGGACTCTGTCAGGGCTGCCCTTTGTCACCGATCCTGTTCATAATTTTTATGGACAGGATTTCTAGGCACAGCCAGGTAATGGAGGGTGTCATGCTTGGTGACCACAGGATCTCATCTCTGTTGTTTGCAGGTGATGTTGTCCTGTTGGCTTCATCCAGCAATGACCTACAGCTCTTGCTGGGACGGTTTGCCGCTGAGTGTGAAGCGGCTGGGATGAGAATCAGCACCTCCAAGTCCGAGTCCATGGTCCTCAGCCGGAAAAAGGTGGATTGTCCTCTCCGGGTTGGGGACAGGCTCCTGCCCCAAGTGGAGGAGTTTAAGTATCTTGGGGTCTTGTTCACGAGTGAGGGGAAAATGGAGCGAGAGATTGACAGACGGATTGGAGCAGCATCTGCAGTGATGCGGACGTTGTACCGGTCTGTTGTGGTGAAGAGGGAGCTTAGTTCTAAGGCAAAGCTGTCGATTTACCAGTCAATCTACGTTCCTACTCTCACCTATGGTCACGAGCTTTGGATAATGACCGAAAGAACGAGATCGCAGATACAAGCGGCTGAAATGAGCTTTCTCCGTAGGATTGCTGGACTCACCCTCAGAGATAGGGTGAGGAGCTCAGTCATCCGGGAGAGGCTCAGAGTAGAACTGCTGCTCCTCCACATTGAAAGGAGTCAGTTGAGGTGGTTTGGGCATCTGATTAGGATGCCTCCTGGACGCCTCCCACTTGAGGTGTTTCAGGCACGTCCCACTGGAAGGAGACCTCGGGGCAGACCCAGGACTCGGTGGAGAGACTATGTCACCAAGCTGGTCTGGGAACGCCTTGGTATCCTCTCTGAAGAGCTGGAGCATGTGGCTGGGGAGAGAGAAGTCTGGGCTTCTCTGCTTGAACTGCTGCCTCCGCGACCCGGACCTCCGGAAAAGCGGTAGAAGATGGATGGATGGATGGATATCTCCACCACACATTGGACCTTGTTCTGAATTATGGTATAGAAATAGAAAATCTGGTAGTGTCTCCTCATAATCCTGTACTGTCAGACCATTGTCTGTTAACCTTTGATTTCACCATTTCTTTTTTTTTTTCCACAATATCTTTATTGAACCTTTTCTTTTTTTTTTTTTTAACAAACATGATACAAACAATCAAACACTAACACTAAAGTACTACAAAAAAAAAATGCACTAAAAACACCAACAACCACCAACAAAGTCAAGTCTTCAACAATGCTCCTCTGTTTAGTCTAGACAATCCAATACATAAGTATACATATTATGTTCACCAGTTTGGAATTTACAAGGTCCACACACATCATTCACCTTCTTCTTCAAGAGTTATGTTTAAATTTTTTACATAATCAATAAAAGGTCTCCATATATTCTCAAACACAATTTCCTTTGATTTTAGTATATATGTTATTCTTTCTAATGGAAGGTTTGTTAACATCTGTCTTAACCACTGAGTCACATCTGGTCTATGAGTCTTTTTCCATAATAGTGCAATACATTTTTTGGCATTAAGCAAACTGAGGTCTATGAATGTTCTTTCACTTTTATTAAAATTATGCTTTTCTGGGTACAGACCCAACAAAAACAGTTTAGGATTCAATATGATTTGTTTTGAGATTATTTTTTCAATTGTTACCCTCACCTCTTCCCAAAACATTCTTATTAATCTACATTCCCATAAACAATGAAATAGGGTTCCTTTACTTTCCATGCATTTTGTGCATGTATCTGGTATATTTTTGTTATATCTATTTAACTCCTCCGGTGTAACATACATCCGCATTAACCATTTGAAATGTATCAATTTAAGGCGTGCATTTATTGATTTGGTTTGAGCTTCTGTACAAGCCAATTCCCATTGTTCCTCTGAAATTTCAATTTGCAGATCTTCTTTCCAGTAGTTTAATCTTTTCAGTGAATTTTCACTTGAAGATAGTGTCAATGAGTTATAAAACTCTGAAATAATACCCTTTCTTTTACTATCTTTCATCATCATTTTTTCCAAGGATGAATAAATAGGTCGAGTGAGAGCTTTATTTTGATTTGATCGAATAAAGTTTCTAAGTTGAAGATATTTAAAAAAATGTGTTCTATTGAGATTAAATTTGATCCTCAGCTCTTCAAAAGACATTATGTTGTCTGCACCTGGCAAATATAAATCCTGAATCTTTTGTATCCCTTTTAAATTCCATACTTTAAATACAGCGTCCGCTCTCCCTGGTTTAAAATATTGATTACCCCATATTGGACTAAATTGTGACAATAACTGTGGTTCTTTTAAATAGTTTTTAGCTTCACACCATATTTTGATCATATGCTTTACAAATGGATTTTTAACTTGTTTTTGTAATTTTTTTGCCGAATCTGAGTATATGAATATGGGAAGAGGTAAAGGTAAATTGTATGATTCCATTTCAGTCCAGTGAGGGAGATCATTTGATGAAAAATAATATGTCATAGACCTCAGTTGTGCCGACCAATAATACAACATAAAATTTGGACATTTCAGACCTCCACGATCAAATGGTAAATATAATAAAGACAAACGTAATCTAGCCCTCCTGTTGTTCCATATAAATTCCACTAACTTTTTTTTTATTCTTGAGAATAGATCTAAAGGTGGTGATAAGGGAATGTATTGAAATAAATAAAGTATTTTAGGTAAAATATTACTTTTAAGTATATTGATTCTCCCGATCATCGACATTGGTAGTGACATCCATCTCTGAGTTAACTCACTGATATCTGACATTAAGGCTTCATAGTTGACACTGACGACTGATTCTAGCTTAGGCATAATTTGGATTCCTAAATATTTAAACTGATTTACAACATTGAATTGATTTACCTCAGGGGCTGGGTAATTTCTCTGGGTCTCATTTAGCATTAATATTGAAGATTTAGTTTTATTTATTTTATATCCTGATATTTCCCCAAAATTCTTTATTAAATTCAACAAGGTTGGAATTGATTTTTTTAGATTCGACATAAACAAAATTATGTCATCGGCGTACAGGGAGATTTTATGTTCTGTTGGTCCAACTTTAATTCCATATATTTGTGAATGTAAACGTATCGCTATCGCTAAAGGTTCAATTGCCATAGTAAACAGTAAAGGTGAAAGTGGACAGCCTTGTCGACATCCTCTATTGATTTTTATTGGTTTTGAAATATTGTTATTTGTTAGGATTTCTGCTGTAGCATTATTGTATATTATTTGAACCCATTTTATGAAATTATTTCCAAGTCCAAACCTTTGTAGTACTTCAAAAAGAAAGGGCCATTCAACTCTATCAAAGGCCTTTTCGGCGTCCAATGATAGGAGAGCTGTATCCGGTGCTTCTTTATTAAAATAAATAATATTAAATAGTCTTCTTACATTATGGAAGCCTTGTCTACCCTTTATAAAGCCATTCTGATCTCGATTAATAATATTTGGTAAAATTTCTTGTATTCGTCTTGCTAAAATTTTACAGATTATCTTAAGGTCGGCGTTTAATAGGCTTATTGGTCTCATATTTTCACATTTATTAGAGGGCTTACCTGGTTTTGGCAGCAGTATAATTAAGGCATTATTTATGTATGATGGTAAATTATTATTTTGAAATGCTTCTAAAACCATTTCCAAAAAAGGTTTTATTAATTTATTCTTAAATTTTTTATAAAGGTCAACTGGAAGACCATCTGGTCCTGCACTTTTTCCTGATTTCATATTATCAATGGCTAGCCCAACTTCTTCTTGACTAATTTTAGACTCCAATATCTCCCTGTTTTCATTTGGAATACACGGTATAGATAGTTCGTTCAAAAACCCATTTAGTTTTGTTAATTCAGGTTCATTTTTGGTATCATATAATTTTTCATAGTAATCTCTAAAGGCTCTATTAATTTCTAAAGGATCTATAACTACCTGTCCATTACTTATAATACTGGTAATTGGTGTTTTAATTTCCAATTGTTTAATCTGCCATGCTAATAATTTTCCTGATTTTTCACCTTGTTCATAAAAAGATTGTTTCAATCTTAGAAGACTCGAGGCAGCTCTATTCGCTGATTTTTTGTCGTATTCAGCTCTCAAAATCAGTAATTCATTCTCCAACCTTGGGTCACTTCCTGCATACACTTTTTCCTGAAGATTTTTTATTTTATGTTCCAATTTAGCTCTCTCCTCTCGAGTCTTCTTAGATTTTGATCCTGTATAACTAATAATATGTCCCCTAATAAAAGCTTTGAAAGCCTCCCACTTTACACATGCTGATGTTTGTGTAGTATTGATGTCAAAGAACTCGTCTATCTGTTTTTCTATATACTTGACAAATTCCTCATCCTGAAGCCATTTATGCTGAAATTGCCATCTACCTGATTCCTTTATCAATTTTTTATCTACATATATTAGACAACAGGGTGCATGGTCAGAGATCACGATGTTATCATAAAAGCAGTTTTGAATCTTGGACCTTAATTCTGTGGAAATCAAAAAATAATCAATACGTGAGAATGTCTTGTAGGTACTGGAATAACAAGAATAGGCTTTAACTTGTGGTTTCATTTCTCTCCATATATCTAACAATCTCAATTCTTTCATAAAATGATTAATAGTCATCCTACATCCAATGTGCGTACAATCCAGTCCTGTTGATCTATCCACACCTGGATTCAATGTACAATTAAAATCCCCTGCTATTATATGTTGCCCTGTAAGTGATGATAAGATGAAAAATAAATTAGCAAAGAACTTCTGGTCATCTATATTGGGACCATATAAGTTCACAAGATTTATATTTTCTAATAGCAAAGAACCTTGAATGATTACATATCTTCCAAATTTGTCTCCAATTACATTTTTCACTTGAAAAGGAACTGATTTATGTATGAGAGTCATAACTCCCCTGGCTCGGGATGAAAATGAAGAGGTGAATACACTTCCCTGCCATCTACTCCTAATTCTTTTAACATCCTCCTCTATCAGATGAGTTTCTTGTAAAAACACAATTCTTGAACCCATGTCCTTTATGTTATTCATAACTTGTTTAAGTTTTTTTAAATTTTGTAGACCTCTGCAATTCCATGAAGTTAAATTAAGATTAACACTTTGGTCCATGATCAATAGAGAGTTTGGGATTACCTTGCAGTGTAAACATGCTCATACAGAGAAGCAAAAACATGAGTGGTTGAACATTCATCCTACAAACTACACACAAACAAATTCCCCCTTCCCACACTTGTGGCAAACCCCCCAAAATCAAAAGAAAAATTCTGTCTCCCGATATAGCCATCGACTGTTCCACATCCACGGGGAACAGCCTAAGCCACTCCTTCTTCATCCTCCCAATCACCCTAACTCTACTGCTTTTAATGACGTAACATTAACTCTCCTCTGTAGTTTTCCAACTTAACTCCAAAATTTTTACCAACTTTGTACATCCTAGTTTTTTTTTTTTGTTTGTTTTGTTTTTGTTTTGTTTTTTTTTTAATATATAATACAATCTATATTTTGTAAACTTACTATTTACTTCAAGTCAGTCAGATGCCTGTGCAAATGCTTAGTTATTCTACCTTATATTTTGTTCATGCTTAGCTCCCACCAGTCTCTTCTTCTTCTTTGATCTTCTTGATGAACTCCTGCGCCTCCTCTGGGGTCTTGAAGATGTGGGTTCTGCCCTCATACGTGGTCAGCAGTCTCGCAGGATAGATTACACCATGACGAATCCCAAGGTTGCGCAGCTCCTTACGTACGGGATCAAACTGCTTCCTCAATTGCTGGATTCCTGTGGCCAAATCTGGGTAGAACCGCACCTGCTGGTCCTGGTGTTTAATCTCTCCTTTAGCACGTGCAGCGTTGAAGATCTTCATCCTGTCTCTGTTGCTTAGAAACTTCATAATTAAGGTCCTCGGCGGTCCCTCATCTCTCCGTGGGCCAATACGATGTGCTTTTTCCAGAACCACTGCTGATTGCAACTCCTCGCTGCCCAGCACCTCCGGAATCCACTTTTCCAGAAAGGAACATACGTCCCGACCTTCTGATTCCTCTGGAAGACCCACCAGCCTCAAGTTATTCTGTCTCGACCGAGATTCCAAATCCAAAATATTATCTTCCAGAGATTTATTTTTTTTTTCCAAAGTGCGCACCTTTAATTGAAGACGGGTGACGTCATCTTCAGCACTAGCGAGACGGAGCTCCATCTGCGCCGTTCGTTCTACACAGTCACCCAATTCCTTTCTTATTCCTTCCAGCGCTGTCATAATCCCATCAAATCTAGAGGAAAAGTCCGCTCTCATTGAACTCATGGCAGCCATCAGCGCATCTGCGCCATTCCCCGCAGAAATCGCACCGCCGCCAGCTTCCTCCGCCATATATGGAGCCTTGTTTGCTGCGTCACAGACCTGAAAGTCCGTTAATTTGGACTGTTTCGGCGGCTCGCTTTTTCCTTTTCCTGGTTTTCCAGCCTTAGGCTTCGCCGACATATCCTCGCCCAAATGCTGGGATACGTTCTGTCCCAAATGAGAGAGTTATTTGCCGATTTTTTTTTTTCCAGGAGCAGAGCAGAGCGAGACACGTCCGTCCTACGTGGCAGCCATAACCGGAAGTCCGATTTCACCATTTCTGATTATTTGACTCCTAAAGAAATATATTACTACAGCAGATGCCTTTCAGATGATGCTGTTACCAAATTTTTGCAGATTGTCTCCTCTATACCATGTGCCAACACAACGGAAATAAAAGATGGAGAGCTTGCTCCTTCCCTAATTGATAGCATGGTAGATAGTGTTATAGCCTCTCTGCATCAGACTCTAGACTTGGTGGCCCCTTTAAAAAAGAAAAAGTCTAATCAAAGATTTCTAACTCCTTGGTTTAGCACAGAAACTCATAGCTTAAAACAGAAGACTCGTCAACTTGAAAGAAAATGGCATTCCACTAATTTAGATGAATTAGATTTAGATTTAGATTAGATTTAGATAGATAGTTTATTTCAAACACAAAAATAAAACAAAAACAAGCAAATGGCAAATGCAATAAAGTAAAAGTATACACTGTTCGAAAGGGAGAAGGAAGAAGTGAACACTTATTAATTCCATCTCCTCTTTTCCATAGATACACCCATGTGAATTTTATACAAATTACCACCTTTAAGACCCCAAGTAAACAATTTACTGTATTTTTTACAAATCAACATTAACACCCATCCATTCTAACATACAATGAAGTCCATACATCAAAACCAGCCTCAGACAACACAGATATACACAGTGCTGTCCTACCCACCATTCCATAGTGTCCCATAATGTCCCAGAGTGAACATAGTGAATCGTACATATAAATACTACCCTTCTAACATATATCCTTTCAGCAAATGGTGCTTATACCTCTTTTTGAATTGATTTCTGTTTGTACATAGTTTCAGTTCCGGCTCCAGACTGTTCCACAAATCCACCCCACAGACAGATATGCACAGACTTTTCTTAGTTGTTCGTATCTTGGGTTTTGTAAAGTTTAAGTCTCCTCTCAAATTATGATCATTGTCTCTTTTTTTTAAATATTTTTTGTATATTAGTTGGGAGTTGATTATTAATTGCCCTGTACATGACTTGTGCTGTCTTAAATTTAACTAAATCCATGAACTTTATGACATGTGACTTTAAGAACAACGAATTGGTATGGTCTCTATATCCTACATTGTTTATTATCCCTATAGCTCTTTTTTGTAATGTGCATATTGACTGTAGGTTGGTCTTGTAGGTGTTTCCCCAGACTTCTACACAGTAGTTAAGATAAGGTAGAAACAGTGAATTGTACAGTAAGACCAATGATTTATAGTCCACGATGTGTCTTGTCTTCCCCAGTATGCCTATACATTTTGCTAATTTGGCCCGGATGTGACTGATGTGAGGTTTCCAGCAGATTTTATTGTCTAGCGTCACCCCCAGAAACTTATTTTCCTGTACTGTTTCTATTCTGGTATCATCTATCGTTACCATTATTTCATGATTTATTTTATAATTTCCAAACACCATAATCTTAAATAATATTTAATTAGATAATTTATTTTTGTTGAACCACTGTGTTAACTTTTTCATTTCAGTTGTGACCACCTCTAAAACCTGCTGCAAATTCTCATCAGTGCAAAGGATATTTGTGTCATCCGCAAACAAAATAAATTTCAGAATTTTTGATACTTGGCATATGTCATTTATATACAAAATAAAGAGTTTAGGTCCCAAAACTGACCCCTGGGGCACACCACAAGTGATGTCCATGAAGGGTGATTTGTGCTCTCCAATTTGCACAAATTGTTGTCTGTTACTTAAATAACTTTCCACCCAACTCAGTCCTACCCCTCTTATCCCATACCTTTCCAGTTTCCTTAGTAGTATTCTGTGGTCAATGGTGTCAAAAGCTTTCTTTAAATCTATAAATACTCCTACAGCAAACTTTTTTTTAATCTATACAACCAGTAATTTCTTCTATAAGTTCGATCAGTGCCAAAGATGTAGATTTATCTGCTCTAAAACCATACTGGCTGTCTGTAAGGAGGTTGTGTTTTTCAGTGAAATCATCCAGTCTCTTAGTGAAGATTTTTTCAAGTATTTTGGAGAATTGTGAGAGTAAAGAGACTGGCCTGTAATTTGTGAAACAATGACTGTCTCCTGTTTTGTATAGAGGTATTACTTTTGCTATTTTCATTTTGTCTGGAAATGTACCAGTTTGAAATGACAGGTTACAGATGTGGGTGAGTGGCTTAACAATTCCCTCAATTACTTTTTTCACTATTGTCATGTCAATTTCATTCCAGTCCGTTGATTTTTTGTTCTTAAATTTACTCACAGTCTCGATAATTTCCTTTTCAGTAACTGCACCCAAAAAGATTGTGTTTGGATTTCTTTCTTCTATTTCATTCACAGAACCACTGTGGTTTGTTTCTGGTGTCACTATTGATTTTGCTAATTCAGGACCAGCGTTTACAAAAAATTTATTGAAACCACTGACCACATCTTCCATATTATTTATCAAACTGCCATTTTCGATAAAATATTGTTTGAATTGAATTCTATTCTATTGAATTCTATTTAGCATGTAGAAATCATCTACTAATTTATAAAAAAAAATTCTTAGAAAAGCTAGAACAAGTTATTACTCTGCATTAATAGAAGAGAATAAGAATAATCCCAGGTTTCTTTTCAACACTGTGGCTAGGCTGACAGTCAGGACTGAGTGAGAGTGAGAGTCAGGACTCTGTCAATCCTTGCATCCCCCCAGAGCTTACGAGTCAGGACTTTTTGAACTTTTTTACTGGATGCTGCAATTTTCTTTTTCCCCGTAAACAGCACACGGTGAGTCCTAAAATGTAAAGTTCACACCGACATGACTGTGGAGGATATGAGGACACACAGTCCAGGAGGGGGGAGTCTGTGGAAGCTTCTCCTTCCTATGCAGGGTCGGTATTATGCCACTGATACGAGCCACTCTGTTTATTAGGGCCCGAGCCACTGACAACATCAGTGGGCGAGAGCCCTGTTGTGATCACTAGGATTATTTATTATTAACCTTATTTCTACAGGTCATCCTACTGAGACACGGGGTCTCATTTTCATTAGAGGTGTTTAATGGATCAGTTCTGTTAAAGCAGAGTTGATCACAGCGGTCATCTGGCCTGTAGAGGAAGGAAGCTGTTCTCATTTATTTTGTGCATAATCATATCTAAATTATTTTAACATTTATTTTGCTGCGCTGCATCAAGATGAAGAAGTTCTGTCCCCCTCAACTGTTCAGGGCTCATATTTACTACTGTGAACACAATGCTGTGTCTGATGCTGTGTCTGATGTTACGTTTTCTTCTGCACATGCAGGTCACGTCATAGTTGTAGGCGTTCACACTGGAGTCTGACGGGGGTCGCATTTAAATTATAATGTGAACGCCCATACAAAAAAAATTGCATCTCAGCAAAAATTTGGAATTGAGCATTAAGACCTGCAGTGTGACCGTAGCCTTTGTCAGCCTGGCTACAGGTCACCTCAAAGCTGTATCTCCTCACCTGTGCTGTTCACTTTATATACTGCAGACTGCACCACCAGTGTGTCCAACCAGCATTTACTGAAATACTCTGATGATTCAGTCCTGCTATCTCTGCTGACCCATGCCAGTGACCCCAGTCTATACCAGCAGAATGTGGACTGGTTAAATGAGTGGTGTGACAAAAATGCCTTAATAATCAACACAAAAAAAGACTGAGGAGATTGTTTTTGGCCGTTCTCCCGATAATCCACTTTCCTCACTAATTATCTACAATGAAGAAATCAAACAGGTGACTTCTTCTAAATATTTAGGAGTCATGATTGATGCACCCCTATCATGGACACCTCATACAGATTATTTGTGTAAGACAATCCTGCAGCGTGTCTACTTCCTGTGTAGACTTACAGTAGATCAGGGGTGTCCAATCATGTGCCATGGAGGGCCAAGACCCTGCAGGTTTTCTCTTCTACCCAGTCTCTTCAGCAGGTGATTTCACTGATCAGCAATCAGTGGGAAGAAATTCAGTGGAATCTGCTGTTGAAGACACTGGTTGGAGGTAAAGCCTGCAGGGTCTTGGCTCTCCATGGCGCATGATTGGACACCCCTGACTAAGATCTTTTGGAGCCAGCAGCAAGATAATGACTCTCTTTCACTCCTCGGTGAGACAGAATGTGCTGTTGTACTGAAACACGGTCTGGTTCAACAGCCTGACTGTCAAACTTAAAACTAAACTCAGCAACCAAATAAAAATCTGTTCAAAGACCATTGGTCAACCACTCATAAGTAATTTTCATGAAGCACAAAGGGAACGCCTGATCAGGTTAGCCAACGCCATCTCCTCTGACTCCTCCCATGTTCTGAACAGTGAATACCAACTTCTTCGATGATTCAGAATCCCCACATTGAAACACAATAAACTCAAAAATTCATTTATCCACCAATCTATTCTGCTGCTGAACCAGAATCTGTGAATGGCTGAATACCATCAAGCCCACGTTCTAAACATGTGCTGTTATGCCTGTCCTCACTGTTTGGTGTAACCGGTATGTGTGACCAATCTACAGCGGTGTGAAAAAGTGTTTGCCCCCTTCCTGATTTCTCATTTTTTGTATGTTTGTCACACTTAAATGTTTCAGATCATCAAACAAATTTAAATATTAGACAAAGATAACACAAGTAAACACAAAATGCAGTTTTTAAATGATGGTGTTTATTATGAAGGGTAAAAAAAAAATCCAAACCTACATGGCCCTGTGTGAAATAGTGATTCCCCCCACCCCACCCCACCCCGTTAAAACATAAATTAATTAAATTAAATCACCCTTTATTGTCATTCAACTTTTTTTTTTTTTTTTGATCCGGCGCCACACGAGTCGGCCGCCCTTTGCAACAGCGGCTCAATTCTGAGTCTTTTTTTCCCCCTTCCTCTCTCTTTTGATCCGTTTTTTTTTCACTCCATTTATATCACAGACACACAGATCGCCCCAAATGTCTCCTGAGCCACGGTTTATAGCAGGAGACGGTACAGCAGGGAAGAGCTGCTAGCACTCAACCGCCACCCGGTGCTAACGGAAAAACTCAACATATCGAGAGAACTGAGGCGAAAATGCCGTGGCTGCCGGGCTGGAGTAAGGCGGAGGACAAAAAATATAAGGTACAGGCCCTCGCTTCCATCTATTGTCATTGGGAATGTACGGTCATTACTGGGAAAGGTAGATGAGCTAGCGGCTATCTGCCGCTACGATAGCATATACCGGGAATGCTCTCTCCTTTTGTTTCTGAGACGTGGCTAACTGAACTAGCAGCAGATGCTAACATTGAGCTGGAGGGTTTCCACACGATATGGGCAGACCGAACACCAGACAGTAGCAAAGCAAGGGGCGGTGGAGTGATAATGTATGTTAACAACAACTGGTGCAGACCGGGACATATCACTGTTAAACAACGACACTGCAGCAAAGACATTGAGTTGCTAGCTGTTAGCATGCGGCCTACATATCTCCTGAGAGAATACTCACACGTGATCTGCATTGTTGTTTATGCAAATCCGACGGCGAACGCTGCGACAGCGCGTGACGTCATCCATTCAGTAACCAGCAGGCTGCAGACAGAACACCCAGATGCTCTTCTCCTCATCTCAGGCGATTTCAACCATGTTTCACTATCTCCCATTCTACCCACGTTTACCCAGTATGTCACATGCCACACTAGAGACAATAAAACACTGGATTTGTTCTACGCAAACACTAAGTAGGCGTACACCTCATCACAACTCCCCCCACTCGGGAGATCGGATCACAACTTGGTTCATCTCCGGCCGGTGTACAAACCCCTAGTGCACAGACAACCTCCGGTCATGCGCACAGTGAAGTTATGGTCTGAGGAGGCAATGGACACTCTAAAGGGCTGTTTTGAAACCACCGCCTGGGAGCAGCTCTGCGATCCACATGGTGAGGACATCGATGGCCTCACTCACACCTTCACGGGCTACCTCAGCTTCTGTGTGGACAAATCCGTTCCCACCAAGACCATACGGTGTTGCTCAAACAACAAACCCTGGATCAACCCTGAGATAAAAACACTTCTGAGAGAGAAGAAGAGGATCTTCAGGTCAGGGAACAGGAAGATGCTGAAGTCCGTACAGAGGGAGCTGAGGAGAAAGATCAGAGAAGGCAAGGACAGCTTCAGGAAGAAGATGGAGGACAAGCTGCAACAGAGCAACATCAGCGGGGTCTGGAGAAACCTCAAAACCATCTCTGGGCTCCAGAATACCTCGCCCCAGGCCATGGGGGGCAGGGAGTGGGCGAACAATCTGAATCTGTTTTTGAATAGGTTTGACCAACCGCCCTCCCCCCCTGACTGCACAACAACCACTGCTGCCTCTAAAGACATCAAGTCCTGCTGCCCACTCCCCACTCCACCAACACCCCTCCCACTCCCAACACACGGCCCCCCATCCTGACCCTGACCAAGACCCAGGTGAGGACGGAGCTGATGAAGATCAAGGCGAGGAAGGTGACGGGACCGGACGGCATCAGCACAAATCTCCTCAAGTCCTGTGCAGACCAGCTGTGTGGGATTGTGGCATACATCTTCAACCTGAGCCTGAAGCTGGGGAGGGTACCACAGCTGTGGAAAACATCTTGTGTGGTACCTGTACCAAAAACTTCCCACCCCAAAGACCTGAACAGCTACAGATGGGTGGCCTTGACGTCCCACTTGATGAAGACCCTGGAGAGACTGCTCCTTGCTCACCTCCGCCCCCTGGTGGAACCAGCAATGGATCCACTCCAGTTCACCTACCAGCATGGCATTGGGGTGGAGGATGCGGTGATCTTCCTCCTTCACCGTTCTCTGTCCCACCTGGAGAAGCCCGGGAATGTGGTGAGGATCATGTTCTTTGACTTCTCCAGTGCTTTCAACACCATCCAACAGATGATCCTGAAGGACAAGCTGCTGTGCGCAGGGGTGGACCAGCACCTGTCCTCATGGATCCTGGACTACCTCATGAAGCGGCCTCAGTTTGTGAGAACCCGGGACTGTGTGTCCGACACGATCATCGGTAGCACGGGGGCCCCCCAGGGAACGGTGCTGGCTCCCTTCCTGTTCACTCTTTATACTGCGGACTTCTCACACAACACAACACACTGCCATCTACAGAAGTTCTCTGATGACTCTGCGATTGTTGGCCTCATCTCCAGTGGAGATGAAGCTGAGTACAGAGGGCTTATCCAGGACTTCGTGGACTGATGCCATCGGAACTGCCTCCAGATCAACGCGAGGAAAACTAAGGAGCTGGTGGTGGACTGCCGCAGGCAAGGACAACCCCTCACAGCACCAGTAAATACACAGGGAACAGACATTGAGATGGTGACATCCTACAAATACCTGGGTGTTCATCTGAACAATAAACTAGACTGGTCACACAATACCGACGCACTCTACAAGAAGGGACAGCGCAGGCTGTTCCTACTGAGGAGACTCAGGTCTTTTGGTGTACAAGGGGCGCTGCTGAAGACATTCTATGACACGGTGGTGGCATCAGCCATCACTTTTGGAGTGGTCTACTGCAGCAGTGGCATTACCGCAGCCGATAGGAAGAGACTGAACAAACTGATCAAGAAAGCTAGCTCTGTCCTGGGGCAGCGCCTTGACCCGGTGGAGGAGACAGGAGAGAGAAGGATGGTGGCTAAACTGTCATCTCTGCTGGAGTCCGAGTTCCACCCTATGCAGGACATACTGAATGCACTGAGGAGCTCATTTAACAGCAGACTACATCATCCCAGGTGCACAACCGAGAGGTTTCGCAGGTCCTTCCTACCAGCGGCTGTCAGACTGTACAACCTAAGCAGGGCTGCTCGCAGAGATAGCAAAAAGACGTAACAACCTAATAGTTTTTGAATGCAAAAGATGCAATAGACTTACACAATGGTCCCCTCCGGCATACAACTAGGAAAATACCGGTCACTATGGAGGGTGAGAATATGTATGGGTACATAATCATACCATGTAGGATAACTAAGTAGACGGTTGTGCTGTTTCATCCCATCTAGCAACAATGCTCTGTACTGTGTGTGTTTATATATTTACATATTTATTCCATCTAGCTACAATGCTCAGCACTGTGTCTGTGTGTATATATATATATTTATAGTAATATGTACATATGTATATTAGCTGCTCTTGCTTTTTTTCTTGCCTTCTGATTGTTGCTCTGAGTGTTGCTATCCCTGTGCTGTTGCAATCCTGGAATTTCCCCATTGTGGGACTAATAAAGGCTTATCTTATCTTATCTTATCAACTGTACAACCAATCATGTACAGCAGAACGAGATTGTGTTTTACCTATCTACAGTGTTAATCACACACACCCCAAGTGTAGAATCAGAGGGCCGCTGCCATGCAAGGTGCCGCCACAGATTTCCCTCCTCCATTCCATTATTGCTGAGCACCAAGCTGGACGGCAGGAAGTTCTACTTTTATATGGTCTTCGGCATGACCCAGCTGGGATTTGAACCCCTGCCTCCCGGGTGTGGGGCGGATGCTCTACCATCTGAGCCACCACTCCGGTAACTGTGGTTTATCACATCTTTGGAAAGCTGAGTTCAATTTCTCGAGCCACACCCAGGCCTGATAACTGCCACACCTGTTCTCAATTAAAAAAATCACTTAAATAGGACCTGCCTGACAAAGTGAAGTTGACCAAAAGATCCTCAAAAGCTAGACATCATGCTGTGATCCAAAGAAATTCAGGAATAAATGAGAAACAAAGTAATTGAGATCTATCAGTCTGGAGAAGGTTATAAAGCAATTTCTAAAGCTTTTGGGACTCCAGCAAACCACAGTGAGAGCCGTTATCCACAAATGGCGAAAACATGGGGCAGTGGTGAACCTACCCAGGAGTGTAAAATTACCCCAAGAGCGCAGCGACGACTCATCCAAGAGGTCACAAAAGACCCCACAACAACATCCAAAGAACTGCAGACCTCACTTGCCTCAGTTAAGGTCAGTGTTCATGACTCCACCAAAAGAAAGAGACTGGGCAAAAATGGCCTACATGGCAGAGTTTCAAGACAAAAACCACTGCTGAGCAAAAAGAACATAAAGGCTCATCTCAGTTTTGCCAGAAAACATCTTGATGATCCCAAAGACTTTTGGGAAAATACTCTGTGGACTGACAAGACAAAAGTTGAACTTTTTGGAAGGTGTGTCCCCCATTACATCTGGCATAGAAGTATCACAGCATTTCAGAAAAGGAACATCATACCATCAATAAAATATGGCGGTGGTAGTGTGATGGTCTGGGGCTGTTTTGCTGCTTCAGGACTTGGAAGACTTGCAGTGGTAAATGAAACCATGAATTTTGCTGTCTACCAAAAAATCCTGAAGGAGAATGTCCGGCCATCTGTTCGTGACCAGCAAGTACACCTCTGAATGGCTTAAGAAAAACAAAATGAAGACTTTGGAGTGGCCTAACCAGTTATTAGGTTTAGGGGGCAACCACTTTTTCACACAGGGCCATTTAGGTTTGGATTTTTTTCCCTTAATAATAAATGCCTTCATTTAAAAACTGGCTTTTGTTTTTACTTGTGTTATCTCTGTCTAATATTGAAATTTGTTTGATGATCTGAAACATTTAAATGTGACAAATATACAAAACAATGAGAAATCAGGAAGGGGGCAAACACTTTTTCATACCACTGTATGTGTTTTTGTATGTTTGAAAACGGAGTGTCCTATGTACTGCAAAACAGATTTCAGTAATAACTGACAATAAAGTCGTATCGTGTCGTACAGTGCTGAAAAGAAACCTAAGATTATTCTTGTTCTCTTCTATTGATGCAGAAAAATAACTTGTTTTAGCTTTCCTAAGAGATTTTTTTATATAAATTAGAAGATATTTCCAAACTAAACAGATTTCATCTAATTTAGTGGAGCGCCATTTTCTTTCCAATTGACAAGTCTTCTGTTTTAAGCTCCGAGTTTCTGTGTTGAACCAAGGAGTCAGAAATCTCTGATTAGACTTTTCCTTTTTAAAAGGGGCCACCAAGTCTAGAGTCTGATGCAGAGAAGCTGTAACACTATCTACCATGCTATCAATTACAGAAGGAGTAAAATCTCCATAGCTAATCTCTATTGTGTTTACACATGGCATTGCAGAAACAACCTGCTTAAATTTGGAAACAGCATCATCTAAGAGACATCTACTGGAGCAATATTTTTCTTTAGGAGTCTCATCATCATAGCAGTCTGTCGGGGGCGACAATGACTGTTTCATTTAGGTCTGATCAGATTCCTCCACGCAGCTCTGTCCTTCACCTTTTGCTGTCTGGAATTCAATTCAATTCAACTTTATTTATATAGTGCCATTTCACAACAACAGTCATCTCATAGCACTATCAACTGTAGGGGGAACCCCCACAGTTGCAGAAAGACCCCAGCAATCAGGCGATCCCCTGTGAGCAAGCACTTGGCGACGGTGGAGAGGAAAAACTCCCTTTTAACAGGAAGAAACTTCCAGCAGAACCAGGCTCAGGGAGGGGCAGTCACCTGCTGCGACTGGCTGGGGGGTGAGGGGATAGCAAAGATGAAAAGAACAGACATGTAGAGAGCAAACAGCACGATGGGGACTCAATCTATGGGAGAGAACAAACAAATGTTAATGACCAGCAAAAAAAATTATTTCATTGAGAGTGAGGAAAGGAGTGAAGCCCAGTGCATTACTGGAGGCCCCCCGGCTGACTAAACCTATTAGCAGCATAACTAAGGGAGGGTTCAGAAACACATGATCCCTCCCTAATTGTAGGCTATATCAAAAAGGTAGGTTTTAGCCCTATTCTTAAAAACAGAGATCGAGTCTGACTCCCGAATCCAGATTGGCAGCTGATTCCACAGGAGAGGAGCTTGATAACTGAAGGCTCTGCCTCCCATTGTACTTTTGGAGATTCTAGGTATTACAAGTAATCCTGCATTTTGGGAGCGTAGTGCTCTGTTAGGATAATACGGTAGTATCAGATCTTTTAAATAAAAAGGAGCCTGATTGTTTAGAGCTTTGTAAGTAAGAAGAAGGATTTTAAACTTAATTCTAAACTCTATGGGAAGCCAATGAAGGGAGGCCAGAACCGGAGAGATATGATCTCTCTTTCTAGTACCTGTTAAAACTCTTGCTGTAGCATTTTGGATCAGCTGAAGACTTTTTAAAGATGTTTTAGGACAGCCTGATAATAAAGAATTACAATAATCTAATCTCGAGCTAACAAAAGCGTGGATCAGTTTCTCAGCATCACTCTGAGACAAGATGCTCCTAATCTTGGCAATATTATGCAAATGATAGAAGGCAGTCTTAGAAACAAATTTAATATGTGAATTGAAGGACAGATCTTGATCAAAAGTAATTCCAAGGTTCCTCACAGAGCTATTAAGAGAAAGAGTAACCGCATCCAAACTGAAAGTTTGATTTGGAAAGGCATTTCTAAGGTTTTTTGGACCAACAAGAATGACTTCAGTCTTATCTGAATTTAATAGCAGGAAATTACAAGTCATCCAAGCTTTGATTTCCTTAAGACAGGCTTCTAACTTGGATAATTGATTACTATCATCTGGCTTCATTGACAGGTATAATTGTGTGTCATCTGCATACTCAAGATGGCTGCCACCGGAGTGAGGAGTGGTTTGATGGGCTCCACTTCTAGCCACTCCCTGCTTATCTACTTCTTATTATTATTGTCTTTGTGTGTCTGGAACTGCAACAAGAAGGGTTTTCCAGCCAACTCAACTAAAGGTGAAGCTAAAAAGTTTTATTTATATGGATATGGACATGGTCATTTCACCCTGTACTCTATCTGGTCTTCAAAAGGCCTGAGAAAAAGCTTCCAAAACAAGGCAAACACGGCTGTTAAGCAAATATCACAATATGGCAGAGGCTATACGGTTAAGTATACATAAAGTACTGTTAGTACTGCTACTTCTGGCAGGGGATATTCACCTTATTCACCTTAACCCTGGACCTGCCACTATTAAACAGCAGGCCACTGGGTTAGCACAAACATCTGAGCTGGCGGATTGGTTGTTGCTATCTACGGCCCGGCCAACATCTGAACCGGCTGATCGCCCGCTGCTATCAACGGCCCTGCAAACATCTGAACCGGCTGGTCGCCCGCTGCAATCAACGGCCCTGCTAACACCTGAACCGGCTGGTCGCCCGCTGCTATCAACGGCCCTACTAACACCTGAACCGGCTGGTCGCCCGCTGCTATCAACGGCCCTACTAACATCTGAATCGGCTGATCGCCCGCTGCTATCATCTGAACCGGCTGATCTCCCGCTGCTATCAACGGCCCTGCTAACATCTGAATTGGTGGAGCAGCATAATGCTGGTCTTCGCCCCAGTACAGCTGAACATAGCGAGTCGGGTGAGTCGAACTGCACTGAACAGTCTCACATATCTGATCCTGCTGTAAACAGCTGCGCTACGTCCAAACTTTTGGAAACAGGAGCAGTTAAACAAAATGCAAATGAGGCGAGATCCGAAAACCGAGCTGTACAAAAGCAAAAACAACATTTATTTTTCCAAACTGTTAATCATGCACGAGTTCTTTGGGACACCAAGGCTAAACCAAAGGGGATCCTCGGCGGACATTTAAACATACGAAGCATAATCCCCAAAAGAGATGAGATTTCGGTGTTGCTGTTGGACTCAAATCTGGACTATCTTTGTCTTTCAGAAAGCTGGCTACACCGGAACATAGACACTAATATGATCAATATTGTGGGTTATCAGTGTTTTAGAAAAGACAGGCAGGTAGGGAGGGGGGGGGGAGGTGTTTTAATTTACATCAAAGAGAAATTTAAATGTCAACTGGTTGATTTGAATACTTCACTTGAATGTTTAGCTGTTAATGTATGTCTCTCACTGGTAATGAATTTCAACATCGCAGTATTGTACAACCCACCGTCACACAATTCTTCTTTTTATAATGAATTAAGTGATCTGGTTAAACAACTTGAGAGGAGCAGAGAAACAATATTTTATGGTGACTTTAATATTAACTGGTCTGATAAAAAGGACAAACAGAAACTGAAAAGCCTCATGACTAAATTTAATTACCAACAAATGATCAAAGGACCCACCAGGATAACCAAACAATCTAGAACACTTACTGACATGGTATTTGCTAATAAACCAGAACGAATAACCAGAACCTATAATCTTGTAACTGGTCTCTCAGATCATAACATGGTTCTTGCTGTCAGAAAACTTACTAAAAAGCGACTACAGTATTTTGGGGGAGTCGATATTGACAAATTAAATTTTATTATTCCCAAATCAAAAAATGCGGAGTTTGAACATTACTTAGAGAATCAAAATTGGGAGCAGCTCATGTCAATATATGAAGTAGATGATTGTTGTAATTTTATAACTGCAACAATTACAAAGTCTATAGAAAAATTTACAAAGCAAATTAAAAGTAGACAACAGAAGATTAACCTACCATGGTTAAATAATGAAATAAGAAAACTTATGAAGAGGCGAGACTCTGCATTGAAAACATCATTAACCTCTAAACTACAAAATGATCACCTCGTTTACAAAAGTTTAAGAAATAAAGTGGTACAAGAGCTGCGAAAATCAAAAGTATCTTATTACAATAAACTGATAGATCATGCAAAGGGTAACAACAGTTCCCTATGGAGGCATTTAAATAACTTAACTACTAATAAAAATGTTCAGAAGGGGGAAAAGGAACTCAGAATCAATGATCAAGACCATCAGTGATGAGGCTACATTGGCAAATGAATTTAATTCATATTTTGTGGACTCTGTGGAAGACTTAACAAAAAACTTTGTGCTGCCAAATGTGCTCAACAACACAAAATCAATACTTTCAACAGATTCTTTTCACATCGATGAGGTAAATGAGGAGTTAATTGCTGGTATTGTTAAAACACTGTCAAACTCAAAAACTAATGATATCTACAATATGAGCACTTCCTTTCTCAAAACGCACAGCAAAATATTAATCAAACCACTGACTCATCTCATTAATCTCTCCATTAGGTCTAGTACATTTCCATCTGGCTGGAAAAAAGCTGTCGTCATGCCAGTTCATAAATCAGGCAGTAAAGACGATATGCTGCCCCGGCCTTGGATGCGCTCTGCAGAGCGTGCCCAAATGCCAAGTCATGTTTCGTTACCTTGTATTCATACATGTGTAATGACAATAAAGTTGAATCTCATCTCATCTCATCTCATCTCATCTCATCTCATATGCAATTACCGCCCAATCTCTATTTTACCAGTCCTGTCTAAGGTTCTTGAAAAAGTTGTAGCTACACAGCTGATAGACTATTTACAAGACAGTCAACTTCTTCATCCACATCAATTTGGTTTTAGACCAGGATACTCAACAGAAACAGCAAATTGTTGCCTTATTGAAAATGTCAAACAGTCCTCGGACAAGGGTAATGTGGTAGGGGCTGTTTTTCGAGATCTCAAAAAGGCTTTCGATACTGTAAACCACAGTTTGCTTTTATCCAAAATGGTATCTTTTAACTTCTCTCCAGATACATTAGAATGGTTTGCATCTTATCTCCAGAATAGAGAACAGTGTGTAAAAGTTCGCCAGGATAAATCCTCATTTTTAAACAACCGTATGGGTATCCCACAAGGGTCCATTCTTGGTCCTTTACTTTTCAGCATTTTTATTAATGACTTGCCGCTACACTGCTCAGCTGCAACATGTCAACTTTATGCAGATGATGCAGTTATTTACACAGCTGCCAAGACTCCAGCACAGGCTGCAGATGTACTGTCCACAAGTATGGTTGATGTCCAAGAGTGGCTCTTCCAGAACCATCTATTGCTGAACCTTCAGAAAACAGTTTCAATGTGCCTTTCAATCAAAAAATGTAACCTGCAACGTTTTAAAGTTAATATACATGATCAAGACATCAGTTTAGTTACAGAATTCAAATACCTTGGCATTGTACTAGATCCTCAACTCAAATTTAATCTTCATATAAAGAAAATTTCAAAAACAGTAAAAAAAAATCTGAACTGCTTTATATTAATTAGATATTACATACCTTACGAAGCTGCTGTACTGTATATGCATTCTATGGTTTTTTCTCATATATCATACTGTTTGACAGTCTGGGCTCAAGCAGCCCCTTCCACAATAAAACATATAGGTTCATTATATAATCAAACTCTAAAAATCTTGGACAAAAAGCCCATTAGGTGGCATCACTGTTATATTTTAAAAAAAAATACAATCTATTGAGTTTTGAGAGTTTCATTGACCTCTGTTTTCTGAAATTAATTTTCAAATGTTTCCATAAATCAGCGCCTGAGCCACTTGCTGGTTTCATCCAAAGAAAGGACAGCAGCAGAGCCACCAGGAGTTCTGTTAACAATAACTGTAGAATATCCCACCGCAGAACCACATTTGGACAAACAGCTTTCTCTATAAAGGGCAGTCACATCTGGAACACAATGCCAAATGAAATTAAAATAATAACGGACTTTAAAACATTCACTACAAAGGTTAAAAACTGGCTGAAAAATAAACAAGAATGTACCCATGTATGAAATGATTGTCTGCAGGGTGAGAGTGAATGAAGGGAAGGAATGAATGTGTTTGTTTATAGTGAGTGACGAAGGGAGGGAGGCCTGAAATAGGCAAATGTGAGTCAGGTTTTTATATTGTGTATTTATAATATTTATAATCTTTATAATATTTATAACTGTGTATTTATAATGTATTTATAATCTTTTTTGCATTGATGTATGTGGTTATTGTTTATTCTGTTTTCATTTTTTCTTTTCCTTATCCTTTTTTCTTCTTACTTGTTTCTCCTTTCTAAAGCCCATCCAGGGACAAGAGTTGCAAATTAGCTAATAGCTATACACTCTTTGTGCAACACATCAGATTGATTGTCATTTGATTAATTGTCTATGTTTACTGCACTGTCCCTGTCAAATAAACAAATAATCTAATCTAATAACAATGAAAATGTATACAGTGCTTTCTAATAATGTTGCCTAACGGAAGCATATATAAATTAAAAAGAGTAGGGCCTAGCACAGATCCCTGTGGAACTCCATGACTAAGCTTTGAGTTGAAAGAAAACTCATTATTTACATGAACAAACTGGAACCTATCAGATAAATAAGATCTAAACCACTGCAACGAAGTTCCATTAAGTCCAACATAGTGTTCTAATCTATCAAGTAGAATATTATGATCGATAGTATCAAAAGCTGCACTAAGGTTTAAAAGGACAAGTACAGAAACCAGTCCATTATCAGCTGCGATGAGGAGGTCGTTAGTGACATTCGCTAAGGCTGTTTCAGGCTATGATGGATTCTAAACCCAGATTGAAACTCTTCAAGTAAACAATTTCCCTGCAGGTGGTCAAATAATTGCGTAGCAACAACTCTTTCTAAGATTTTTGAAACGATAGGGAGATTAGAGATTGGTCTATAGTTAGCTAAAGCTCCTGGATCTAGCGTTGGCTTTTTGAGTAAGGGTTTAATTACAGCTGTTTTAAAAGCCTGTGGTACATGGCCTAAAGTTAATGAAGAATTGATTATATGAAGAATAAAGCTACCAGTAAGTGGGAAGACTTCTTTAAATAACCTGGTAGGAATAGGGTCTAAAAGACAAGTTGAAGGTTTGGATGAGGAAACTATTTTGTCTAACTCACAAAGGTCGATTGGAGTAAACTCATCAAGACAGACATCAATTGAAGGAGTTGTAGTAGTTACAGTATTTAAGTTAACTGTGGGAAGAATCTGATTGATTTGATCTCTGATGGATGAAATTTTATTATTGAAAAAGTTCATAAAGTCCTGACTAGTAAGCTCTAAGGGAATGCTAGGATTGACAGAGTCCTGACTCTTTGTCAACCTGGCTACAGTGCTGAAAAGAAACCTGGGATTATTCTTGTTCTCTTCTATTAATGCAGAATAATAACTCGTTCTAGCTTTTCTAAGAGATTTTTTATAAATTAAAAGATGATTTCTCCAAGCTAAATAGATTTCATCTAAATTAGTGGAGCGCCATTTTCTTTCTAATTGACGAGTCTTCTGTTTTAAGCTACGAGTTTCTGTGTTGAACCAAGGAGTTAGAAATCTCTGATTAGACTTTTTCTTTTTTAAAGGGGCCACCAAGTCTAGAGTCTGATGCAGAGAAGCTGAAACACTATCCACCATGTTATCAATTACAGAAGGAGCAAGCTGTCTATAGCTTATTTCCATTGTGTTGACACATGGCAGAGAGGAAACAATCTGCATAAATTTGGTAACAGCATCATCTGAGAGGCATCTACTGTAATAATATTTTTCTTTAGGATCCAAATAGTCAGAAATAGTAAAATCAAAGGTTAACAGACAATGGTCTGACAGTACAGGGTTATGAGGAGACACTACAAGATTTTCTATTTCTATGCCATATGTCAGAACAAGGTCCAATGTATGGTGGAGGTAATGAGTAGAATTTCCTACTTTCTGAGAAAACCCAATCGAGTCTAATATTGAATTAAATGCCACATTAAGGCAGTCACTATCTACATCCACATGTATATTAAAGTCCCCTACTATAATTATTCTATCAGATTTCAGCACTAAATCAGCTAAGAAATCAGCAAATTCGGATAAAAATTCTGAGTAGGTTGATGGGGGACGATAAACTATGGCAAATAAAATTGGGTTTAACCTAAAATTGTTAAAGTGCCCAGTACTGAGGACCAGGCCCTCAAAGGAATTATAACATGTTTTTTGCTTTACATTAACTAGTAATTTGGAATGGTAAATTGTTGCTACTCCTCCTCCACGACCAGAACTTCTGGGATTTTGACAGTTTAAATAACCAGAGGGAGTTGATTGATTTAAACCAACATAATCCTCTTGCCCTAACCAAGTCTCTGTAAGGGATATTAAATCAATCTGATGATCAATTAACAGATCATGGACTAACTGAGACTTGGGAGTTAGAGACCTAATATTTAATAAACCACATTAATAAACCACATTAATTTTTAAATTATGAGGAGGAACAGAGGCCAAATCATTCAATTTAGAGGCTTTGAGTTTTACCAATATTTTGCTTAATCACTTTGGGATGCTTATATATTATATTTTTATTTACTTTGGAGGGAGCAGACAATGATTCTCTGATGGGGGAGACAGGGGCTAAGTTGAGGGGTGGCGGATGAAGAGGAGCTGCAGAGAGGCGTGTAAGACTGCGACTCTGCTTCCTGGTCCCAACTCTGAGTAGTCAAGGTTTTGGAAATTTGGATAAAAATGATGCCAGATTGTTAGATAAATGAGAAGCACCATCCAAAGTGGGATGAATGCTGTCTCGTCTCATAAGACCAGGTTTTCCCCAAAATGAGCTCCAATTGTCAATGTAGCCCACGTCATTTGCAGGACACCACACAGACAGCCAGCAGTTCAAGGATGACGAGCGGCTAAACATGTCATCGCTGGTCAGATTGGGGAGGGGCCCAGAGAATACTACAGTGACCGATGCAAAGTCACACACCGATTCTACATTAAGTTTCGTGACTTCCGACTGCCGGAGACGGATGTCATTAATGCCAGAGTGAATAACAATTGTGGAGTATTTACAGTTACTTTTAGCCAGCATTTTCAAATTTTACTCGATGTCGCCTGCTCTGGCCCCAGGAATGCATTTGACTATGGCCGCTGGAGTCTCTAGGTTCACGTTTCTGACTACAGAGTCGTCAATGATCAGAGTTTTTTCCTCAGCAGGTGTGTCGCTGAGCGGGGAAAAACGATTAGAAACGTGAACAGGTTGGAGGTGTACCGGGGCTTTGCAACTAGGCTTCCTTCTCACCGTCACCCACCCAGTCTCCTCGCTGCTGAGGAGAGCCGGAGGACCGCTAACAGGGTTAGCTATGCTAGCTAGCTCTGCTGCAGCTAAGGGGCGTCCGTCAAGAGTAACTGGCGCAGACGGTGTTTCAATGCAGCGGAGCTGGGATTCCAAATCAGACAACCTCACCTCGAGCACCTCAAAAAGACAACATTTATTACATTTACCGTTATCACTAATAGAGGCAGAGGTGTAGCTAAACATCTGACAGAGAGAGCACACCAGAGGAGGAGAGGAAGGAGAGCTAGTAGCCATCGCTAGTGGCTAACCCAAAAGCTCAGGAGAGTGAGGAGAGCAAACCACACAGACAGACAGCAAAACAGGAAGTGACGATACGTTACCACAAGGAAGTGACGATCAATCCCAATTCCTGTCTATATCCAACTTCTTCAGGTTTCTTTTTACATTGTCTTTAAATCTGAGCCTTGGTCTACCCTGATTGCGTTTGCCCTCGCATAACTGTGAGTAGAGTAACTGCCGAGGGAGTCACTGGTGATCCATCCTCTCAACATGTCCGAGCCATCTCAGGTTCATCTGCATTAGCATGTCCTCCATTGATGGTAGACCAGCTCGTTTCATCACTTCTATGTTGATTATCTTGTCTTTCCATGAGATATTCATGATGACTCAGTATCTCATCATGTACACGTGGAGTTTCTTTACCTGTGCCCTGAAGACAGTCCAAGTTTCAGCACCGTACAATAGAGTAGCCAGTACTGTCGCTCTGTACACTTTTCATTTCACACGGATAGACACATGTCGATTGATCCACAGTCTCTCCCTCAAGTTTCCAAACACAGCACTCACTCTTCCCATTCTGAGAGATAGTTCATCCTCCAGCCTAGCATTCTCTGAAACAGTATTCCAGAGAAACTTGAAAGTCTTGCACTTGACTAGTGGCTCTGTACCAATTCTGATCTCTTCCGGTAGTGCTGTTGTTAACTGGAACTTTGGCGGTTGATAGAGGCACTCTGTCTTCTTGATGTTGATTTTGAGGTTGAATTGGCTAGCTGCTCTTGCAAATTTCTCTACTAAAGACTGCATATCTTCCGCACTGTGAGCAACTAGAGAACTGTTATTGGCAAAGAGCATTTCTTTTACTACCTTTATCGATGTCTTACTCTTGCCTTTAAACTGTACCACATTGAACAAGTCTGCGTCTTTCCTTGTTTGAATGTATACTCCTTCTGAAGTGTCTTTGAAGGCCACCTCAAGCATGGCTGCCAGATATAGTGAGAAGAGTGTAGGTGCCAGCACACATCCTTGTCTCACTCTGTTACTTACTGAAAAGTCCTTAGACACTGAACCACTCATTGCCACGGTTGCTTGCATACCTGTATGGAGTGCCTCGATCAGGCTGACAAACTTCTCTGTACAGTCATATTTCTTGAGTACCTGCCAGAGTCCTTGTCGCGATATAGTATCGAAGGCTTTACTGAAGTCATTGAAGATTACATAAAGCAGCATGTTCTGTTCGATACACTTTTTTTGAAGCTGTTTCAAGCAGAAAATCACGTCCATTGTGCTTCTTCCACTTCTAAAGCTGCACTGGCTTTCCAATAGTACATTCTTCGAGTTGTGTTCATTAAGCCTGTTCAGTAGTACACGTGAGAGAATCTTACCAACAATGGCTAGCAGTGATATACATCTGCTGATATACTGATATTCAGCCTCGGTGCCTGTGGCATGGTAGCATGGGTGACTATAAAAACGTGGCACTCCAACCTCTACTGGCCCGGCATAGTTATTACATTTCCTGTTTTTGCAGCTGCATTGACAGAAATGGTGAGTTAAATTTGTGTTTATTTTGAAAACAAAGCCTTATCTTGCAATTCTGGCAAATTAAAAGTCAAGAAAATATGGTGATACAATGACATAAGCCTTTAGTTCCACTTAATTTTGACGAGGCAAGCGGAAACAGAGAGGTGGACAGACAGACAGACACACAGATACACACAGCCACAAACAGACACACTAACCGATTACTGCATGCCTCTGTTTCACTGAGGCATAACTAGTAATTTAGAAGGGTAAATTGTTGCTACTCCTCCTCCACGACCAGAACTTTCTACCTTCTCCTTCATACTTTTTCTCAATGGAAAAAAAGAAATTAGAATAAAAACACAAAAATATACATATTTGTGTCATTTATGTAAATTATGACAAAACAATCCTGCAGAACAAAACGAAACACTTGGTATTTTCTAGGCTGTTTGTATACCACCATAGACAGAGAGAGAAGCTGAATTAGACAGAGCTCAGAGAGGGAAAGATGAGACAAGACAGAAGCCAAGGAGAAGGAAATGTTCAGGCAGAGGGAGGAGAGAAGGATGACACCAATTCAATTCAATTCAATTCAACTTTATTTATATAGCGCCATTTCACAACAACAGTCATCTCATAGCACTATCAACTGTAGGGAGAACCCCCACAGTTGCAGAAAGACCCCAGCAATCAGGCGATCCCCTGTGAGCAAGCACTTGGCGACGGTGGAGAGGAAAAACTCCCTTTTAACAGGAAGAAACCTCCAGCAGAACCAGGCTCAGGGAGGGGCAGTCATCTGCTGCGACTGGCTGGGGGGTGAGGGGATAGAGAAGAAGAAAAGAACAGACATGTAGAGAGCAAACAGCACGATGGGGACTCAATCTATGGGAGAGAACAAACAAATGTTAATGACCAGCAAAAATAAATATTTCATTGAGAGTGAGGAAAGGAGTGAGGCCCAGTGCATTACTGGAGGTCCCCCGGCTGACTAAACCTATTAGCAGCATAACTAAGGGAGGGTTCAGAAACACATGATCCCTCCCTAATTGTAGGCTATATCAAAAAGGTAGGTTTTAGCCCTATTCTTAAAAACAGAGATCGAGTCTGACTCCCGAATCCAGATTGGCAGCTGATTCCACAGGAGAGGAGCTTGATAACTGAAGGCTCTGCCTCCCATTGTACTTTTGGAGATTCTAGGTATTACAAGAAATCCTGCATTTTGGGAGCGTAGTGCTCTGTTAGGATAATACGGTAGTATCAGATCTTTTAAATAAAAAGGAGCCTGATTGTTTAGAGCTTTGTAAGTAAGAAGAAGGATTTTAAACTTAATTCTAAACTCTATGGGAAGCCAATGAAGGGAGGCCAGAACCGGAGAGATATGATCTCTCTTTCTAGTACCTGTTAAAACTCTTGCTGCAGCATTTTGGATCAGCTGAAGACTTTTTAAAGATGTTTTAGGACAGCCTGATAATAAAGAATTACAATAATCTAATCTCGAGCTAACAAAAGCGTGGATCAGCTTCTCAGCATCACTCTGAGACAAGATGCTCCTAATCTTGGCAATATTATGCAAATGATAGAAGGCAGTCTTAGAAACAAATTTAATATGTGAATTGAAGGACAAATCCTGATCAAAAATAACTCCAAGGTTCCTCACAGAGCTATTAAAGCAGACGGACAGTGACATTTTTTTATTGAACCAATCAACAGATTGTATGAAAATATTCTATTCTGTCTATTCCCGCGATTTAATATGTGTCACCAGCTTCCATAAATGACCTTATTTGCTCATAGCTCAGCCTTCACTTAGTGAGGCTGCAGTACCGCCATCTCTCGATAGGTGCGGGCATTGGTGACGTCACAACAGCAATACATAGTAAATGGCAGAACGAGAGCAAAGTGATTCGGACAGCGATTATTTTCTCGAGTTTGACGACCACAATATAAATGATGACATTGAAAATGAGGAATCGGATGATGAAGTAGTTTTGGGTGGTGCTGAGGGGGTATTCAGCCTTATTTGTGGGAAAGAAGTGAGGGTTCTGTTGCCTGCCTGTGCAGTGAGCCTCATCAGAGAAACATTCCCATCTGATCACTACAAGGTATTTTACCTACCAAGATTAGATTTGTGAACAATGATATGTAAATAAAGTTTTGTAAAATCATATATTGAGTTTATTAATGTTCATGTCAATGTTATAATTCTCATAGTTCAGCATTCATCAAAGTCGCATGTCATATACATTTGAATAATTTGAACACACTAAATTCTTCTCAATTTGAAAAGAAATATTACATACTATACCACCTTTGTATGAACGTTTGAAAACACAGCAGAAATATACAAAGAAATACAAAAATCAATGGAGTATCACTACAGATTAAGAAAATAACTAGTTTCCAGATATAGCAATTATTATATTCCAATAAATAACATTTCACAGTTATAATGGGCACCATTTTATGGTAGAAAATTGGGGTTCCATTTTTAAAAGCACATTTCTCTTACAATCTTAGGCTTATATTTATTTTTCTTAGCAAATATGTTGCTTCCCTAAAAATTGAAAGCTGAACTGTCATTGGTAATTACCTCCGCCAGGCCGAAAAGGCCAGGAGGAGGTTATGTTTTTGCCGGGGTTTGTTTGTCAACTCCGCGTTCTTCAACGTTTTAGGCACAAAAGCACACGCAAAACACTGGTGGCCTGGGCCCGCCAGTGTGCCTCTGTTTGCGCGACGCTGCAAAACCTGACACGGGCACCTGTCCGCCGCCGCATTATTTCCCAGAAATAATTTGATTTTGAAAATCATCCATTGCTTGGAATTCATTTAAAATGTTTAGTAAACATTTGCAGTGAATATTAAAAATACAAAACTTACCCTGTTTACTTCTCGTGTTCTGACAGCTGATCGCCTCGGTAGATCACCCTTGCTTTTCACGCCACTGTCACTGACACTTGTCTCAGAGTCATACTGGGGAATCGAGGGATATATAGTTGGAATAGCCGTTTTCTTTATCACCAATCTTTTTGCAAATTTCATTTCAAATTGCATCTTATTCTCGAAATCGCTGTCAACGAAATGTCTACTGCACATGTAGGGCGCTGACGAGGTGCAGGTGTGCGCGCACCTGAGGCAGATGCCTGAGAGCGGCGAGCCGTGACACCTGCAAAATATATGTGGACAAGAAAGACTGACAAACCTGGGTACTATCTCACTGGAGTCTGCTTTAATACAGAAGCTGAAGCAATAGGGAACACTGTATGTCTCTGTAATTGAGAACTTTGCTTCTAAAAAACACAGGAGGATGGACTTCCAATATAAGTAACCGGTGAGTTAAACTGTCTTTCTTCAGCATGTTTTTTTCCCCCTAACCGTTCTTGTGATCATGAAAATATTTGGTAATTCCGAGAAATATCCGTAATCGACGATTTTAAAACGTAAACATCAAGTGTTGCACGAAGCAAAACACAGCAGTGGCCGACGACCGTGTGCGTGTGTTTGGCTGAGCTGACATCACACAGTCAGTGGCCATCTTAGCCGCTAATCGCTTGGCTCTCCAGGGCAGCATACTTTCAAGAGCACATTGTCACCATATGCGACATTTGTTGAGACCAAAACATGTGCAGTTCGCTTTAGCTCGTCTCAGACAACAATTTCAGATATGAATTAGCAATATTGAATTTTCGTCTGTCCGTCTGCTTTAAGAGAAAGAGTAACCGCATCCAAACTGAAAGTTTGATTTGGAAAGGAATTTCTAAGGTTTTTTGGACCAACAAGAATGACTTCAGTCTTATCTGAATTTAATAGCAGGAAATTTCAAGTCATCCAAGCTTTGATTTCCTTAAGACAGGCTTCTAACTTGGCTAATTGATTACTATCATCTGGCTTCATTGACAGGTATAATTGTGTGTCATCTGCATAACAATGAAAATGTATACAGTGCTTTCTAATAATGTTGCCTAACGGAAGCATATATAAACTAAAAAGAGTAGGGCCTAGCACAGATCCCTGTGGAACTCCATAACTAAGCTTTGAGTTGAAAGAAAACTCATTAGTTACATGAACAAACTGGAACCTATCAGGTAAATAAGATCTAAACCACTGCAACGAAGTTCCATTAAGTCCAACATAGTGTTCTAATCTATCAAGTAGAATATTATGATCAATAGTGTCAAAAGCTGCACTAAGGTCTAAAAGAACAAGTACAGAAACTAGTCCATTATCAGATGCAATGAGGAGGTCGTTAGTGACCTTCGCTAAGGCTGTTTCAGTACTATGATGGATTCTAAACCCAGATTGAAACTCTTCAAGTAAACCATTTCCCTGCAGGTGGTCAAATAATTGCGTAGCAACAACTCTTTCTAAGATTTTTGAAATGAAAGGGAGATTAGAGATTGGTCTATAGTTAGCTAAAGCTCCTGGATCTAGCGTTGGCTTTTTGAGTAAGGGTTTAATTACAGCCGTTTTAAAAGCCTGAGGTACATGGCCTAAAGTTAATGAAGAATTGATTATATGAAGAATAAGGTTACCAATAAGTGGGAAGACTTCTTTAAATAACCTGGTAGGAATAGGGTCTAAAAGACAAGTTGAAGGTTTGGATGAGGAAACTATTTTGTCTAACTCACAAAGGTCGATTGGAATAAACTCATCAAGACAGACATCAATAGAAGGAGTTGTAGTAGTTACAGTATTTAAGTTAACTGTGGGAAGAATCTGATTGATTTGATCTCTGATGGATGAAATTTTATTATTGAAAAAGTTCATAAAGTCCTGACTAGTAAGCTCTAAGGGAATGCTAGGATTAACAGAGTCCTGACTCTTTGTCAACCTGGCTACAGTACTGAAAAGAAACCTGGGATTATTCTTGTTCTCTTCTATCAATGCAGAGTAATAACTCGTTCTAGCTTTTCTAAGAGATTTTTTATAAATTAAAAGATGATTTCTCCAAGCTAAATAGATTTCATCTAAATTAGTGGAGCGCCATTTTCTTTCTAATTGACGAGTCTTCTGTTTTAAGCTACGAGTTTCTATGTTGAACCAAGGAGTTAGAAATCTCTGATTAGACTTTTTCTTTTTTAAGGGGGCCACCAAGTCTAGAGTCTGATGCAGAGAAGCTGAAACACTATCCACCATGTTATCAATTACAGAAGGAGCAAGCTGTCTATAGCTTATTTCCGTTGTGTTGACACATGGCATAGAGGAAACAATCTGCATAAATTAGGTAACAGCATCATCTGAGAGGCATCTACTGTGATAATATTTTTCTTTAGGAGCCAAATAGTCAGAAATAGTAAAATCAAAGGTTAACAGACAATGGTCTGACAGTACAGGGTTATGAGGAGACACTACAAGATTTTCTATTTCTATGCCATATGTCAGAACAAGGTCCAATGTATGGTGGAGGTAATGAGTAGAATTTCCTACTTTCTGAGAAAACCCAATCGAGTCTAATATTGAATTAAATGCCACATTAAGGCAGTCACTATCTACATCCACATGTATATTAAAGTCCCCTACTATAATTATTCTATCAGATAATTATAGTAAAAAGTAAAAAGTCCAAACACAGGACGTCTGGGTGGGACCCAAACTGGCCCAATATTCCAACATTCAAGCCTTGGTTCTACTGTACTTTAAACGGTAAGTTCCATATGCAAAGTTACTGTGCAAAATAACAACAGAAATAAATAGTATAAAATTAACATATTTCAGTTACAATAGTGTCATGTGCTTTCTGACCTGTGGCCTGTCTCGCCCCCCCGGAAAAATATGTGGCCACTGCGCTGTGGTCTTAAAGCCAGAAGAAACACTGAGAACCAATCAGATCTCAGATTAGGTCTGTCACTTTTTGTGTGTCCTCGTCATGCTGTTATCAGACAGTCAAAGGTCATGTGACCTTTCTACATTGATGTCATCAATCAGTGCCAACACATCTGTTAGCACTGCCGCTAACAATTTTGTTAGCATCAGTGCTAACATGGCTGTTAGCATCAGTGCTGAAGCAGCTAAAGTGCATCATCTTCTGTCTTTTGTTATCACTACAGTCGGCTGACTAATGTCCTCCAGGACAAAACGTCCATCTGTTCAGTCTCCATGACAATCAGTGTTTTCTCAACTGTTTCATGTGTCCCATATGTTTCATGTCTCCTTTGTTCTGATATGTCTCATGTGTTCCCATGTGCCCTCAGATGTCCCCATGTGTCCCTACCTGCTGATGATGCTGTTCATCTGTAGATCTTTGTCATCCTGTAGTCTCCTCAGTCGACTCTCTGTGTCCTCCAGTCGAGCCTGAAACAGAGTCCAGATAGGAGACGTCATCATGGTGTCCACAACAATGAGGACACATCTGAGACATGAGATTATGACAAAGATGCTAGTCTGTCTTCACTCAGAAACATTTATACTTCTCGCAGACCATGTTTACATGGACACAAGTAAACAGATTAAAAGCCTGATTGGAATAAAAATGCTTCACGTAAACATGCCAATCTGAATATTCTGACCTGGTCATGCTCATTTGGACCAAAATTTTATTCTGATTGAGAGGGGTGGGTTATGCCGATGGTTAATCTGAATGGTGCACACAAAAACACTTACTCGAAGGTTGGGCAGAAAATATGTTTACTGTGCATGTCTGTACGTCAGCCACACGTCGACGTGATGTATCGCCACCTTTACAGCAGCTAGTGGAAGACATAGCGGGAGTAAAACAAAACTGGTCTGTGTGGCGGTTTGGGAAAACCCCCACAAACAGACTAAGGACAGACAACTCGCTACTCCTGGTTTTTTCCGCTACGCTACTGTGATAATGTTACCTTTCATGTATTGTGTTCATGCGTCCTGTCCTTACTGTGACCTAGAGACTCAGATCAATATGTAGATGTGCCTGTTAAACTCTTTGTTCTGCAGTTGGAGCAAAGTCTAGCAAATCTGCCTATTGTGATGTATGCCTCTCAAATGCAAATGCCATACTCCCTGCTGTGAATGCCTTTCATGCATTGTTTGTAACTGGTATTTAAGCTGACTGAAATCCATGCTCTCTCTCTCACTCACACTTCAACCTCTGCTGCAGACACGCACTCTGTGTCTTCTCCTCTGAGAGCCAGAGGATCCCCATCCAGCCTGCACACACTTGGGCCGGAGAGGGGATCCCGTGACGGCGGTATGATACAATAAACCTACTTAAAACCTCCAACAACGCCGCTTTATTTCATGCCGCTGCAGTCTGGATCATCCTGCTGTCTTCCTCTGTTCATCATATGCAGAAGCATGTACTTGTAGCTTCATTACGGAGACCAGCAGAAGCAAAAGTACAGTCTGAATAACACAATACAGGTCCATTTCAAAAAGAGAAAGACACAAAGCGGGGCTTGCTAACACTGGAAGTTGCTTCTTCTTCTACTATTTTTGGAATATCGAAATGTGTCGACGTGCGCATGTCAAAATTATTAATTCCATCCAAAAGTGTGACACATGGAAACACACGTCCTAATTGGATCAGCTTTTTCAGGATTCATGTAAACAGTAATGTTCTGATCTGAATTGTTTCAGATTGAAGAAAGTTTGCCCATGTAACCGTGGCTACTGACAGGAACCTGAACAGCTGTTGTGGGTTATATTTAGTAAAGCTGCTCCTCCACACCATTGAGCTTTAGAACCACAACCAATAAGGAAATTATTTAGTTTGTCAGTGACGCTGAATAAGCTGAGATTGTTGCTACTGAAGATGTTAGCCTAGCAGTGATACTACTAGAGCTGTTAGATTAGCAAGGCAGCACGGTAGTACATGTTATGTCTGGAAATAGGACAGTGGAGGCAAGCGTTGTACTGAAATATAACTATTGATAGATATAGATCGATAGATAGATACACCAGCAAAGAAGATGGCGCAGGCAACAACAGCATAGTAGAAAAGCTCCAGCATCTTGTTGCACACGTTGAGAGATCTCAGCTTCCTCAGAAAGTAGAGTCTGCTCATCCCCTTCTTGTACATAGCATCAGTGTTGGATTTCCAGTCCAGTCCATTGCTGATCATGACACCCAGGTACTTGTAGTCCTCAGCTACCTCCACATCCTCCCCTCTAATCTGCAATAGCTGTGAAGGCATCCTCTTCTTCCTGAAGTTAATCACTATCTCTCTAGTCTTGATGACATTCAGCCTCAGGTGATTCTGCTCAGTCCACTCCACAAATCTGTCTACCAGTGCCCTGTACTCCCCCCCTCCTCTCCCCCTCTTACACACCCAACAACAGCTGAGTCGTCACAGAATTTCTGCAGATGGCATGCTGGTGTTGCATTGAAAGTCGGTGGTGTATAAGGTGAAGAGAAAAGATGAAAGCACAGTTCCCTGTGGAGCTCCCATATCACTAACCACCACATCAGACAAGACACTGCCCAGCCGGACAAACTGTGGCCTGCCTGTCAGGTAGTCAGTAATCCAGGAGATCACAGAGCTGTCGACCCCCATCACCCGCATCTTCTCACAACAGTGGCTGGATGGTGTTTAATGCACTGGAGAATGCAAATAACGTGATTCTTAAGGCACTTTTCCACTAGCCCAGCACACCTCGGCACGCCTCGATTCACTTCAATACGGTTCGGCACGCTTTTGTCTCCATTACAACCGTGTTAAGCTGGGGTGGGTGGGATTTCTATAACAGCGAGGCGGCGCCACACTCCCGTGACGTAGAACACGCGACCCAAGCAAAACATAACACATACAGCTGTACAAGGCCACTCCTTGGTCTGCGGCTTTTTTCACCGTAAACGCCAAAAAGGACCGCCAGACAAGGGTACAGGCAGCGAGATGAAACACTCTGGAATAGTTCTGCAGCTTCTGGGAGAGCCAAAGGCGTGAGGATACAAACTAGGTCATATATGACGGTAAGCTAATGTTGCTAATGCTAGTTTGCTATAAGTACGTCGTACTACACTTTAATGTCTGCAAGTTATCACTGTTAGGTACTAAAATATGTACGCTGTGTGTGTTTCAGATGGCTCTGTTGTGGGGAAATTACTGCTTCATTCGCTCTGGGCGTTCAGCACAGCCTGTCACGGATGTCATCAGCCTGTCACTGATGTCAGCACAGCTTCACAAACAATCAGTGGTTATAGAGCTTAAGAATGTCTGTAGAAACGTTTATTTCCTGTACAACAAATTGCTCTGATCTGCTTGAAAATCATGGAGAGACTGTTGAGACATCATGGACGTACCTGCTTCTGCAGCAGAGTCTGAGATGGTGTCATAGAAAAAAATGATCAGCTGACACAACTTGATCGCCATGTTAATAACTATATTAGCCACAAAATATATATTCAAAAAGTAAACTTTACTGAGTTAGGTATAATAAGATATATTTGACAGTTATCATGCATTTTAGGCCAAAACAAACTTGATCTCGGATTAAAAGCAATTAAAATAATGCAGTCACAAGGTTACATGGAAAATACTTGATTTACTAGATACATGTACTGTAGAAATATGTATTCTCTGCATCAACAATGTACTAGACATGCATTCATGTCGTATTGCACTGGGAATTGCACTGACAATAAACCTCTGAAGTTTTTGCAGATGTCTCTTTTTTATATGTGAAGGTTACCATCATGTGGCATAAATTAAATACTGAAAGATTGGAAAAGCTAAGAATAATCCAGCAGTTTGAGAAATCACTTTTGGTTTGGTGTAAGTCTGTCAACAGAATTATGAACCATAAAGCAGTTTGTGTTAAAATGTTAAATCCCATTAAACCTAATCCGGGGGCTTCCAATCATGTGTCATGGGGGGCCAAGACCCTGCAGGTTCTCTCTTCTACCCAGTCTCTTCAGCAGGTGTTCTCACTGATCAGTCAGTGGAAGAAGTTCAGTGGAATCTGCTGTTGAAGACACTGGTTGGAGGTAAAGCCTGCAGGGTCTTGGCCCTCCATGGCACATGATTAGACACCCCCGCCCAAACCCATTATGATGAGGAGCAGATGCTAATATGACCCAGAATTCCTCCATATACTGGTACTGTCACTGAAGTATGCAGGGTCTTCTGTACAGTCTTCTAACAATATAGTCTTCAGTTAATAAAATAATTGTTTTGGTTACTTTTTTCTTAAAAATGAGCCATTATTTTCAAGGTCAACAATAAATCCTTTGTACAGTTGATGCTTTTCCCACTGGTGTCTTAACAGACAAAATAGAAAATCATGATGCAAACACATAAGTCACTAAATTGTTTATTACAATCAGCAGCAAATTCCAGATTATTCAGAATGTGCAAAATTCAAACTGTAAAAAAAAAACTGGAATGGTCACACACGGCAGCCACGCTGCCTCACTGAGAAGCAACTGGATCGGCCCCTCGTACTGGTCCTGGTTCAGCAGATCTTCAGCCTGCATCTCTGTAAATTGTGAGGCAAGGTCCAGTTGGGGTGGACAGTTTCCCTCTTGCCTAGACAAAAGACAAATGGGTGGTGGTTAATTAAAGCAAGTTTAAAACTTATTTGGGAAATACACTTGTTGCTAAAAGCCAGTGGTGGAGTGTGAATTAATGAATGAATCTTTATTTCGGATTGATTAAAAGAAAAGATTAAAAGAAAATAGAATAATATAACAAAGGGGAAAAAAATCTAACAAGGTCAAATTAAACAGTAACTCCTCTGATTATACAGTTCAACATAGGTTATCTGAAATGGGTGATGGCTGAAGCTGCAGCTTATATTGCCCACCATATTTCATCCAAGAATTCAAAAGAAAAACAAAACAGGAGGGATTACAATTTGAATGTGACAATAAATTACTTTGTTGTTGTATTTAACCACAATTTTCATGTAGCTGCACTTCAGTAGATTTTACAAGGGCTGCGTTACATTTAAAATCATCTCTTTTTACTGTGGCCTCAGCAATCAGAATGAATTAATACATTCACTTGAATGGAATCTAGTACTTTAACTGAAGTTGTGCATCACTGAGTGTGGAGTCGCTCAGTCAAAATATGAAGTTTTTATCAATAAAAGTTTGTCTTGTCTGTAAAAGTGTCTCTTCTTGCCCTGGCTTCATGTGTGGGCGGTGTTTTGTACTAGCATTGCTAAAATATAAAAGGAAGCACTACAATGGGTCTCGAATATTTGTAATGTGTCCTGTTACTGCATGAGTTACTGCATCCCGTCACATGAACAGCTTCTTCCCCTCTGCCATTAGACTGCTGAACGCTAAGTGACTTATTGACTCTCGTGCACCATGTACAGCAGCTCAACCAGACTCATGTCAATCATCACTGTTTTCTTCCTGCATTACCGACTGCACTATATAGTTCTCCACAGTATCTGCTGCTGGCTAATATATATTTTAACTGTTGACCAGTATCACTTAATCTTATCCTACACTTTATTACATGTATAGTTTATTTCTCTTATCTTATCATGTTTAATGTTGCAGCATTGTACCGAGACAAATTCCTAGTTTGTGTACTACATGAACAATGGCAATAAACCTGATTCTGATTCTGATTCTGATGAGTTTATTGATGATAGACTATAAACTACACATATAAAGTAAATTACAGTGATCCCTCACTTATCGCGGTTAATGGGTTCCAGAACCGACCACGAAAAGTGAAAAACCGCGAAGTAGCGTCACCCCTAATGACGTCATCCATAAATAATACATACGTTCATTCTCTCACTCTCTCTCTCATATGATACGTGTGTGTGTGTGTGTACGTGTACATACACACGTAGATGTAAATAAAGTGTACATAAATATGTTTTTAGAACTCTTTTATTCTTATAACAAGATACGTAACTCAAGATGAAGATGATTTACTTCACAGGTTAATGAGAGCTTTACTGCTCCTCAGGTGACGCCTCATCGTCAGGTGCTAGAGGCGCAGGATCATCGAGGGCAGCTTCCGATAGAGCTGGAGAAGCTGCAGGAGGCGGCGTAGTGGCTCAACGGGAAGACTATTTTGCACAAAATGGCACAAGAGAACAGCAAAAAGTTCCACGCTGTGAGACTACGTAACATGAGCGATAAAGAGCAATGAATGCGGTCTTCCTTCCCTTCATGGGCGCTCGGCAGGGAGAGGAGGTGGGTGAAACGTCTCGGCCAATCAGCTTGCGAGATTTCCGAGCCGAGCCAACACGAGAACAGCGAACAGAGAGGTGGATTTTTTGAGTTGTGCGGCTCTCCGTGTTGATACCTGATGGTCTAATGTAGTCTCCCTGCCTTCTGCTAGCGCCCGCCCATTATTTCTCAATTTTGAATTTTTGATGAATATTTTTGAAAAATCCGCGATGCACTGAGGGCGCGAAAGGTGAAGCACGAAGTAGCGAGGGATCACTGTATATTGATGACTGAACATCTCATATTCTCCAAAACATACAGTTATGAACATAACTCACAAAGGATCACACAAGTGATCTGACAAAAAAATAAATACATCAACAAGTGGTTTATTTTACAGTTGATGTGCCATATTCACACAGTCAAATAAATCTCAGTTCAGTCCCTTTTATATTAAGTGGAAATTGTGCTACTTTGGTTTTGACACTTTACCTATAAAAGCAAAGGATTTCAGTACTTTCCACAGTGGCGAGGTCCGCTGTGGGCCGGCTGCTTTCCTCCTGCCTAGATGAACGACAGAAATGGATGATGGTTAGTTTCAAGCAAGTTCAACACTTATACAGGCACATCTCAAAAATTAGAATACCATGAAAAAAGTCAATATTTTTTTCACTCATTTCAGAAAGTGAAACCCATATATAGATTCATTACAGGGACAGTGATATATTGAAAGTGTTTATTTTAATATTGATGATTACGGCTACAGCCCATATTAACCAACACCTCAGCGGCCAGCATTTATATTTAAAAACTATTTTTTAAAGTTAATTTTATGTAATATTCTAATTTTTTGCCAAATTGAATTTGGGGTTTTCAGGGGCTGTAAGCCATAATCATCAAAATTAAAATAAATAAACGCTTGAAATATATCACTGTCTGTGTAATGAATCTATATAATATACGGATTTCACTTTCTGAAGTTTTTCATAACATCCTAATTTTTGGAGATGTAACTGTATTCAGGAAATACACCTGTGAAAGTCAGTGGTGGGATGTGACAAAAATGCTTCATTTCCCTGACAAGCACTGCAGGATCCACAGAATAGGTGTGTGGGTCTATTCTGACGCTTTAGAAAATTATATGAATGACTTTATAAATCACTGGTTTGAAAAAGCAATTTTAATATGACGAGATTTCGGCTTGTGTGGTCCATTTCACCAGTATCCACAACAGGGAGGCTAACCCTGGCATGTGGAAACACATTCTAGCATTAAATTGCACACAATTTAATGCGCAGCACCAAAGTGCAATACAAAACAAAAACCAGGACTTTAACCAGGATTAACATATTTCATCGTTTTGCTCTCACAAGCGAATATTTAGAAGAAAACAAGCGCGAATCAGCAGTTGGTACTAGCTAGCTACTAGCAAAAAAAACGTTAGCTAAAACGAGTTAGCCAGCACAAAATGGTGCTGTATGGCTCAAAAAAAGTGAGCTTACCACCAACAGGATAAATAAGCAAACAGATGCACATTATTACAAATCACTCACCATCGATGGTTCTCTCACGATCGTCTTCAGCTTGCCCATAGTCCGGTTTCTATGCTGGCCAGCCATCTGTATGGGTCCGGGTCACTCCTCACTGTGGATCTGCCACCAAGCAGAGAAAACTCCGCACCTCTTCGTTGGACCACGGTGTAGAGTTCCGCAAAACCTACAACGCTGTCTGTATTAATATCGCATTTACTCCGTGACCGAGTTAGTCCGTGAAATATTGCATATGGCGGTCGTGTATCAGAAGACGGCGAAGACGGTCGCTTTTGTGACGTTAAGACCTGACCAATCAGCGGCGACCAGTCTTTTAACGTCACAACACGGCACGACTCGGCACGACTGTACCCTGCCCTTGAGCGAGGCCGAGAATCGCTGCTGTTAAACCGTGTTGGGGATAGTGGAAAGACTTACAAAGCGTGCTGAGCTGTCCCGTGGCGTGCTAAACCGTGCTAGTGGAAAAGGCCCTTTAGTGTCTCCTCTGCCATCCAGGTGCAAATGGGCTCATTGCAGCAGGTAGATGACGGCGTCTTCAACTCCTAAATGGGACTGCTATGCAAACTGCAGAGGGTCCAGCCACGTCTTCACATGCAAACTCAGGTAGGCTAAGACCAGTCTCTCCAGGACTTTCATCACATGAGATGTGAGGGGAACTGATCGATAACTGCTCATTATTACATAACACTATAGTTACAGTGGTGTGAAAAAGTGTTTGCCCCCTTCCTGATTTCTCATTTTTTGTATGTTTGTCACACTTAAAAGTTTCAGATCATCAAACAAATTTAAATATTTGACAAAGCTAACACAAGTAAACACAAAATGCAGTTTTTAAATGAAGGTGTTTATTATTAAACCTACATGGCCCTGTGTAAAAAAGTGATTGCCCCACCCCCATATTAAAACATAAATTAACTGTGGTTTATCACATCTTTCGAAAGCTGAGTTCAATTTCTTTAGTCACACCCAGGCCTGATTACTGTTACTGATACTGTTTTACAGCTTCAGGACCTGGAAGACTTGCTGTGGTAAATGGAACCATGAATTCTGCTGTCTACCAAAAAATCCTGAAGGAGAATGTCCGGCCATCTGTTCATGACCTCAAGCTGAAGCGCACTTGGGTTCTGCAGCAGGACAATGATCCAAAACTCACCAGCAAGTCCACCTCTGAATGGCTTAAAACCCCTTGACATCAATTGTCACAAATTCACATCAAATTAACTTTCTCAACTTAATTTAGCATCTACTTGAAAGCAAAAACACAAGTGAAATTTTTTTTTTCATAATTGGAAATAAATTCAGGCATCAGGGGGTTAAGAAAAACAAAATGATGACTTTGGAGTGGCCTAGTCAAAGTCCTGACCTGAATCCCATTGAGATGCTGTGGCATGACCGTAAAAAGGCGGTTCATGCTTGAAAACCCTCCAATGTGGCTGAATTACAACAATTCTGCAAAGATGAGTGGGCTAAAATTCCTCCACAGCGCTGTAAAAGACTCATTGCCAGTTATCACAAACACTTGACTGCAGTTGTTGCTGCTAAGGGTGGCCCAACCAGTTATTAGGTTTGGGGGGCAATCACTTTTTCACACAGGGCCATGTAGGTTTGGATTTTTTTTCCACCTTAATAATAAACACCTTAATTTAAAAACTGCATTCTGTGTTTACTTGTGTTATCTTTGTCTAATATTTAAATTTGTTTGATGATGTGAAATATTTACGTGTGACAAACATACAAAACAATGAGAAATCAGGAAGGGGGCCAGCACTTTTTCACACCACTGTACATGTGTCATATTAGTGTCAGAAAAATGTACAATGTTATCATTTTAAATGTCTAAGCCTTATACAAGTGTAGAAGTGTGGAAAAGTACCGAGACTGCATGTGGAAGCGTGTCCCTCTGGAAAAACACTACGACTGAATGCAGGGAGCCAGTTCTGCCGGAAAGGTACAGGAAGCCCCCTGTAGAGCAAGAGGACACAAAGAGCCCCCTGCGGAGCGAGAAGGGGAGCAGGGCCCCCTTTGTGCGTTTAAGAAAGTCAATACACCTGGTTCCGGATTAACGAACTCTGTGGAACTCTGCTAATATGTGCCAGACCTGTTTCACCCGTCTGTCTGTGATGTATTCAGCTGAAACCGTTTGTGTGTTGCAACTGCCTCTCGCATATAAACCTGCTCGCTGAAGCCAGTCTTCAGTACTGACCTCCTGCAACCTGAGGTTCGTACTCCTTGTATACAATTTATACAAGTAAAAACTCTTAAAAGAATATTCTTGTGTTTCGAATCTTTATTGAGGTAACAAACTAATATACAATCATATTCTGAGTGTTTTCAGAGATTCCTGACAATTAGCTAACATGCAAGCTAACACTAAGCTAACACAGGCTATTGTTGTCATTGAGGTGGAGCGCCAAAGAGGATAACTCCCGCCAACACTCCCACCTGTGTGTCTGACGTCCTGTCCGTGGCGTCTGCTGTTGTTGATATGTCCATATACAACATCTACCTCCCGCCTGGAAAAGCCCAAAACCTTATCAACACTTTTAAACTCACAGCAGCTTTACATTCACATGTTTTTCTTACAAACAAGCAGAGAAGACAGACTCATAAACAGAACCTGGGACACTGGGTAGACTGCCGGTAGACCCTGCACGTTTGAGTGGGTTATTCTGCCACTGAAATCAACCGTGCTCTGTCTAAACATTGCAAAGCAGAGTCACGGCTGCAGTTCAACTTCAGGGGCCTCAGTCGAGCCCGAGGTGGGCGCGCTCCTGGAGGTGCCAGCTGCAGCAGACCTGGGTGAAATCTCACTGGAGTCATGGCTCACTCGTCAGTAACGTCCCAGCTCGGGTCCCACACCAGCTGGGTCGGCTCCAGCGCTATGTCTTGATCCGAGGCAGCTGCTCTTACCTTCCACAGATGGCTGGAGTGCCATCTCGAACAATCTTCCATATGGACGGCAGCCGGTCTCCTCCATGCTGCGATTCTCATCCATGATGACAGGACCGTCTGTCATGAACCCTCCCGTGTGAGGGGAGAAAGGATGAGGATTTACATGCAGGTAATACCACAATACATTGATTGAACAGATGGAAAACTCACACACAGTTCAAAATAACACTAGTGCTCAGGATTACAATGAAGCCCTCCAGGATGCTCTACAGTCATGGTAAGAAACTGGGCACAGTTCCAAAGCGTGGCACAGAAATGCATGGGGGGAAACGCCAACAGTTTGTACTCAGCGGTAAGTGGAGCGGTCCTAGAAGTCCAAGTAAGTCCAAAGAGCATAACACACACCAAAGGGAGTAGCGATGGTGTGGCACAAAACACTTTCACCAGACACAAACAATAATCCAGCAATGTTTGACAGGCGAAGCCCTGCTTAGGTACAAGCATTGCAGGAGACACAAATTAGGAACACCTGGGTGAAGCGCGGGAAGATGGCATACGGGAGTGTGAACAGCTGACAGTAATTTAGAGAGGAGGCGTGGTCGGATCGGCAGACAGTCAGACAGCACTCACACCAGCGTGAGCCAAAGGGGCTGCCTCACCGCTGCCGGCCAGAAAGCAGTGGCTATGGGTAAGGAAACAGCACAGAATACATAACATGCACATACACAGAGGAACCTAAACCCACAGAGAGATCAGGACCGAGCCAGGGAAACCATGCCGGCTCCAGGTGATCGGACCATTGGACCCAAACCCAATCAAGTAGTGCATGCAGCGATCGGTTCGGCTGCACTCAGTGCTGCTGCTCTCTCGTCTCTAATGCTGGTTGCTGCTGTGGAGGCATGCCATTCACGCTGGTGGCAGGACATGCCCTTGGTTGGCGATGCTCTGTTGGGTCCTGCTGGGCCACAGACTCTCTATCCTGCTGTGCTGCGGTGGCTCCCTGAAGTTGATGCTGGACAAGAATATGAGATGAGTCCGGCTTCTGCCGTCTGTCTCCTGGTGCTGGTTGTGGTTATGGTGATGTGTTGCTGTCGCTGGTGATGGGACACACATTGGGTTATCGTTGTCCACCAGGGTCCCCCTTCTTCACAAACTCCCTCTCCTGTTGCTCCACAGTGGCTACTTGAAGCTCGTGCTGGGCAAAGATCGGAGGTGAGTCAGGTTTGTGTTCTCTGTCTGTGCTTTGTTCTCTCTCTGTGCTGCATTCTCTCTCCATGCTGTGTTTTCACTCCATGCTCTGCTCTTTGGCTGTACTCACGTCCGCAAAATCATATTCTCTCTCCTGCGATGAGGCTGCAGATCGAGAATGCCGGTGCTGTGCGGGGACTGGCTCCGGGTCCCGTGTGGCTGCGGACTGGGGCTCTTGTGGCTGCTCCGGTTCTGCTAGGTTCTGTTCAGTGTGCAGTGCAAATCAGGAAGTGGCTGTGTCCATGTCTGAGTGCAGCAGAATCGAGCCGTCGTCATCCAAACTGAGTATACCACTGGGTCGCTGTGCTGTGGTGCCCTGCTGTCCCACGGTGTCCACCTCAGGGTCCTCCTGAGAAGGTGTTGTGTGTTATAATGAGATCATTAATTAAAAATGTTTTTCCTGCCAAAGACCTAATATTTAACAAAGCTAGATTCAGTGTGTTAAGAGCATCATCTGCTAGTTTTTTATTTTGTTTAAGCTGCGACTGGTGAGAAATGAACACTAGATTTGATAAATGTGCAGGATGTGTAGGATGGATTTTCTTTCTCTGTAAATTTACCAAACTTTTTCTACTACCTATTAAAACTGGAATTGAGGAACTACTTCCATACCGGGCTTCAGCTTGTCTTAGAAAGAGCCATGAGTACCAGTGGCATCAGAGCCTGGACCCAGTACATCAAACCCAGCTTGTATTGCAATCAGGCTGTGGATTTCAGTTCAGCTGTGAGGGTTGGGGTGGTGGTGGGTGTCAGGGCTTTGGCAGATGTGTCAGAGCTCGCTGAGGAATTGCTGAGAGATGGGGGAAGGATGAAGAGGGAGATTTTGGGGTGAGAAAATTGGACTAGGGCATGGAGTCAGTTTTGTGGCCATAGTGACCAGCTCCTTCATCTGGTCAGTGAAGTCAAGGAGTGGGAAGGATTGGGAAGAGGAAGCTGAAGAGGACAATGACCTGGAGGGGGTATGTGGGGGTAGAGGAGGTGGGTCTTCACTGGTGGCTTTTGGTGAAGGAGAGGTCTGCACAGGCGGGGTCTGTGGCAGCTTTATCTCACAGTTTATGCTGCGCTGTATCTAATCCTGTTGTTTTGGTTTCTTCTGTCTCTTGTCCTGGAGGTTTCTTCCTGTTAAAAGGGAGTTTTTCCTCTCCACCATCGCCAAGTGCTTGCTCACAGGGGATTGCCTGATTGCTGGGGTCTTTCTGCAATTGTGGGGGTTTCCCCTACAGTGGCGCTATATAAATAAAGTTGAATTGAATTTAATTGAATTGTCCTTGTCCTGGGGAACAGAATGGTGACAGAGAAAATAGAACAGATTGGAGGTAAACAGCCTCTCTCCTAACCTGCTGAGGCTGAGTCCATCTCCCTTAAAAAAGGGTCTGCAGTCCCAGAAAAAAGTTGAAATTGTCAGTAAAATGAAGTGATTTGTTTGTACAACCTTCTGATAGCCATCCATTTAAATTGAACAATCTGCTGAATCT